>OX422209.1:723805372-725005372 GCA_949130495.1 Sambucus nigra
TTGGTTGACATTCTAGCCGACTACGTGTATTTGAAGCTGATCAAGATAGCTAACTAGCCACATAGGAGAATAATTTTTACATACGACAAAATCCCCAAATACTCCATTTTTGGTGATTGACGCGACTCAATTTATGTCTACAGTGCGTTCTAATTACTATTCAAGTGAAAACCGATCACAAAAGTAATAAATCCGATGAGACGGGGCATCAATCCTCAGGAAATAGGACGTGGAGATGGGTCGATGTTGGAGAGATATAGAAACTTAACTTGACTCTAAAAAGAAACGAAAAAAATGCTTTGAATGGGAATATATCTACGAATTAAATACAGATTCAAATTAACTACAACTAAATTAAATGCTATTGAAGTGCAACTATTCTATTTAACCTAAGAACAAATGACAATTATATGAAGGAATTAACTATGAATGGAAATAATACGTCGGGTTACAATCCCCCACACCCTAGTAATTCACCTCGTAGTACTAGATTTCTAAATTAAAACTTTAAACGAACCCGGCCTTAATTTTACAAAGCTAGGGTTTTTGGCTACAAACCCCTTCTCTTACTGCTGGGAAACCTAAGTTTCGAACCCCTAATATTGTGTAACAACCTTGAATAAATAGTCTCCGAATTTTACAAGAGATTGAGCCAATCATAAAATTCTTAAAAATCAAAATTCTGAGAAAATCCAAAGCGATCCGGACCGGTGGGACTGGGCGGTTCGGATCTCCCCCTTATTTGAGTCAGGCTTTTGCGTAGGGGTGGTTCAGATCCTTTAAAATTAAAAGGTCCGGATCGCTCCTATTTTTCATCCAAAGATCTTGCTGCCAAACCGGTCTGGATCCTTTAAAATTAAAAGGTCCGGATCGCCCTAGTTTTTCATCCAGAACTCCTCTCTTGACTTCTCTCATCTTTAGAACCGCGTAACTTCTGCTCCGGAACTCGGATTTGGACGCCGTTTCTTCCTACTCACTTGTAGACTAGAGGTTTTTAACTTTCATTTTAGGTTCTCGTCCAGATTCCTGATGGAAATTACGGTTTTTCCCTTTTGACTTTTCTTCCTTGATTCAACCTTCTGCTTTGACTTTTTCCTTTCTTTACTTAACAATAAATACCTGTAAATGTCATGAAAAAGGCCTAAAACTCGAGATACTATACAGAAAGGTCAGTGGAATATAAATGAGTTAAATAAAGATGAATTACATTATTCGAGGTGATAAAAATTCCTAAATCAAGGGGATAAATTCAGACGAATTTATGCCTAATCAAGCCCTCTTAACTTAGAACTTTGCATGTCTCAAGAAATGTAAAAGAAACTTAGAACTTTGCATATCTCGAGCAATGTAAAGAATCGAACTAAGGGTCAACTTCCAAAATTTGTTTTATTAGGATAGAATACCACTTTCGCGGGCAAGCGATTGCATTTAGCGTATGCAACAAGCATTTAAACCTCTAAGTTACCCTAGTAGGACGAGTTGTGTCTCGTGAGGGTTTGTATTGAATATACCCACAAAATTCATTATTGACTTAAAGAAAAAAAATTAAAATACTTAAAAATTATACAATTTAAACCTTCCAGAAAATAGTCACCATAAATTCATATTCAAAAGTCTCAAATCATATTGTGTGTGCGCAAAGCCAGAAATTTAACCGCTATATATATAGTCACATCATCCCTATACATATATATACTAAACTTGCACCTTTAGGTTAACACCACTTGGCGCAAAGCATTTTATTATTATCACTATATCTACCAGTTTCACACAGTAGAAATATGCACAAGTTCATATATATATATATATATATATATATATATATGAATATACTTGGTAACATTATACTTTGTGAAATTAGTATATATTAAATAAATGAGAAATAAAATAATCCTAGTGGGTAAAAGATTTAACAATTCGAACGGTGAATAATGAAACTTAGTTATGTGAGAAAAACTATTTGGATAGAGTATTGTATGGGCGATACGAGAGTTCACTAGTGAACATAGTTAGTATTAGAATGGTTTCAGACTAATTAGGCTGGGTAGCATAACTGGGGAGAATTAGATGTACGTTAGGAGTGCACAATAGATAAGAGGTGAGAATATCATGTGAGAGTGCGATATCTAACATGCACATAATACTTGCTTCATTGCAGTTTTAAATACTTACTAAATATTTTTAAAAACATTGGGGTCTCACCCGTCTCTTGCTACTCTTCTCTCTTTTGCTATATATATGTATTATATCAGGTGCTCAGCCAGAGGGACACCTGATTTACAGATTTGGATCGCTTGACGTGCTGCAGCTGTTGTGGAAGCTGTAGGTCTTTGCAGCATATACCTTTTCCATTAAGTTTCATCTATACTTCTCATTTAGGGCATGTGTCGCTCACTTCTAATCTTTTATCTGAGATATTGTATTCAGTTTACTTTATGGTTTGGAGTTTTGAACTGGGAGGTTATACCCAGTCTTATTTATTTTAGTACTTGATTCATGTTCAGTAGTTATTATACTGCTATGTGTGGTGAATGCTTTATATTTTAAGAATGAATGAAAACGGATTTACTTGGTTTTACTAAAATTGGAAATGTTTTGACACCTAGCTTTATTTTATATTAGGTGATTAATATGTTAAATTTTTTTTCGACAGTGATGCTAAGAATGAACCAATCGAACATCTTATTTTAAATTGGTACATGACTGATCACCCTATATTTAATTGGGCGGGGTGTCACAGGTGGTATCAGAGAAGCAGGTTCTAGAGTCTTTTAGGATCTATGTGGCTTATTACATTTTAGCATATCATTCTTTGATGTAGAGCCTTATGATAGAATTTTTATGTTCCCTTAAGTATGAGACTTACGTTCTTCTTCTACGAATTATAATGTATGTGACTCATTATACGAAATTTTGTGTGATTCGAACACCGAACATTTTAGGACAACTAGCGAGGGCCGTAAGAAGAACTGCAGGAGAAGAAAATCGACAACATGCATAAAGAAATCTGAGAATGGTGGTCGTGACAAAGATAACCTTGAGAATTAATTAATCAAGTGATAGTGAAATCATTACTGGGGAACAGCGGGTTCCTAGGACACAGTCGTAGATAACGGTGGAGTGATTTCAGGACCACCTAACATAGTCGATAAGGGGGAAATCAGAGGGACTCTTTTGAAAACCCATCGGTGAAGATGTGGAGAAGAAAAAGAGAAAGTGTAACAAATGAACGGAGGTGGAAAATTCGAAGGCAATTACGTAGAGTGGGGTGTGAAGTCACTCAGAATAAAATTTGGCGTTAAAGTTATAGATCTTAGGAGCGACATTAAGTTTTTAGAGTCAATCACTATGTTCAGAAAGTATGTTCAAAGTTTAAATAGAATTTTGGGTACGATTTGACTGTGAGGTCTTCCATTCGATGTTGTAATAGAGATGCAAGTGAAAATTTGAAACTTAGCACAGTGAGTAAGATACAGACCGGCCGTGAGAGAAAGGTTGAATTTCATAATGAACTTCGTGCCTGGCAGAGGGGCATAAATTATCCAAAGGGTATATAGTTGATAAAGCAACCATGAGTAGAATACAAGAATGGATGAGAAATCTAGCTAGGATTACTAATGTTGATGTCGTCAAGGTTATACAGTTGCTAATTATTGCAGTCTTTCCAGAAGAAGTGAGCCAGGGCGGTTAGAGAATGTGGCTGAAAAGAAAAACTTAACGGTGTTAGTGAAACACCACATGAGAGTGTACCCAATAGGGAACTCATTTAGGTGTTTTTGATTGATTAACTTCCTACAAAGTGACGATGAAGTCAATTAGGGCTGTGGAGGCCAACCAGAGTTCCGAAAGGCCAGCATAGCCAAAAGGACAATTAAAGAACAATTGTGAGTTAAGACTGCCAATCTTAGGGAAGGACATTCCAAAATGGTTAGTGGGATGAGTGACGGGGAAATGGCTTGTGAAGTTTCCCTATGTGAAGAAAGTAGAAATACAAGGGTTGAATGTGTCCATAATATAGAAGTGAGACCAAAAATATTAGAAATGGTAAACCATGCCAGTTAGGCATAACAATTTGAGGAGTGAAACTTCCAGCGAAAGAATTTTGGGTCAAGAGAATTAGGCCCAGGAAATTTATAACCCGAGAGTGATAGGTTCAGGCTGGGACAGTAGATTCCTCGTTAAGAGTATCATACAATAGGTTAGTGTCAACAGGGCCTGGGATGTAAATGGGAAGTCATTAAAGCCATAATTGAGGCCTAAAGATTTTGGGCCAACGTTTCAATAATGGGCGTGAAATCCACATGATGGAATAAATTGTCCACGATGTGAGGGGACAACTATTGGATGAAATCTTAGATGCATAACGATTGCATATGTTTATGGGTCGTGTTGGCAGTCACGTGCAGGGACCCTGTGATTAGGCAAAACTGGTGAGGTTTTGCTCCATCCTTGTGAGTAAAGGATTAATTCGAGTAACATAGGTGTGTCACAACTTATATGTAAATTGTAAATCCTAAACTTCGTGTGCGGGTCAAGTTTAGTGGGAACGTTAGTTTTAACAATCTTGTTACAAACGTATCTCTCGTTGTTAGCAGGGCATTTTGATGTTGCTCGTGAGTGAACTGGGTGGGACCTAGGAATATGTTTTTTTGTTACAATTTACTACTGCATTGAGTCATCTTTAGTGGAGCTTATTATGGTAATGTGTAGTGGTTAATTACCGTATGGTTAAACGATAGTAAATTGAGTGATATGACTATCGTGTCGGATACTCCGGGAGGAGAAATCTTGATTTTTTGTGTGGCCCCACCTGAAATAGGGTTGGGACCAGATATATGTATATATGAAAAATTTCATGGTATTATAGACCTCATCGAGTTTGTTCTCTAGTTATGTGTGATTCTAGTGCGTAGGTATTTATTTGACTGATAAGACTTAGTATACATTTTGTTCTTTGTCGAACAACGTAATATAGCTCGTTAGATATATGTAGCTCCGAGTACTTGGGGTAGTAAAAGCACTATGCTTCATGTTATTATTAGGGATATAAGAGTGGACGAGCAACTTTGATGTACATATACGAAGATTATAGGAAGGTACATAGTATGGACTAAGGGGCTTACGGATCTCGATAATCGGCTAGGTTAGATAGTAGTGTATCGAGGGGGTTCCTTGTTTGGATTTCACTTTACGAGACATCCCAATCGAAACTAGCGAACCTAAGGAGTTAGAGAGAAGTTTGGTCAATAGTATATAAGTTTTGTACGTTGGTTACTGTACCTATAAAATAATTTAATTGGAGTTAATACTTCTTTTATGACTTAAAGCCAATAGAGTCTCCTAGTCTTAGTATCATTGTGAATAGAGCAATGATGCCATTGAAGGATTATAAGGCCATAATTTTATAAATGTTCGGGGTAGAATCGAGAATTTTATGTTTTCCCTAGATCACAATTTGTATGTCTAATACCGCTACATTCGGCGCGTCATCACGATCATCCACGAAGGCCTTTATCCGAATCCATGCATCCATCATCTTCACACGTGGATCAAGCTATATTCTATGTACTGCTCAACCGTTTCCCACAAACTCCACGATGCATTATTAGTAAAATGATTAATTGGAGTTGTTTATATTTGCATAAATATTTGAAATTTTTTTAGATTTTTTTTTAAAGTCTGAAATCATTTTCTATCAAATGCAGAATTTTTTTTAAGCTGAAACGCACTTTTTTAGGAAAGCGTGCTCGCTCAAATGACATAGCCTGTTGTTCGCGCGAGATCAGCATGTCGCGTGATCTCGTTCGAACGACATCTGTCTTCGTTCGAGCGACATATGATCTCGTTCGAACGACGCCACTGACCTCGATTTTTGTGCCAAATGCTGTCACCACTACTTGTTGGTCAAATTGCTTTTCCAGCGTGTTGAGAAAAATCCGGCCCTTATTCTGCCTTCTTTTCCTAAAGATGTTTTTAAGGCTTTTAAGTTTACTTATAAAAGGAAACTTCTTCCCATTTATTCAATACACAACATAAACCTTCAAATGATTTATTCTACTCATTAAGGAGTATTTTGTGGAAAAGCCAGTATCTTCTTCATTGCTGCCCATCTGAAATTCTTGCGGGAGATTCCAGGCGACGACATCGGAACCGACACCTGCGGGTATTTCGTATGCCACACTTATTTTCATTATAATCCGTGTAACCGTTCTTTACAAGTTATACTGAAAATAATATGGTTTTGCCCTCCGGGGATTTTTCCTGATATGTTGTGTCACATGCTATATATATTTATTTGATAAATCATCTAGATGCATGTTTTTAGGATTCAATTGATATAATGTGTTCAATTAAATATCTTCTTAATTTTAACGCATGTTTAGGATATGTATTTTATTTGTTTAAAAATAGACTCTAATTAAAAATGATTTACTTGGAAACTTGCGAATAATTTTTATTCGATATCACACACCGCGTTTACGAACTTTTCAAATTGGTATCAGAGCGGGTTGCGCTAATTTATCGCGTGATCCTGATTTTTCAAGGATTTATTTATTTTGATACAATTTGACTTCTCACGTCGTCAAATTAGTATTAGAGCGGGTTGCGCTAATTTATCGTGTATTCCTATTTTCCTCAAAATAGTGTGATATTGATTTTGTTTTTAAAATCTGTTTTGTGTTTATTCGTAATTTTTCCAAATGAAACATTCGTTTAATATGATGCCTATTTTTGACGGGTCTAATTATGCCTACTGGAAAGCTAGTATGAAATCTTGTTTAAAATTCATTGATGAGCGTGTTTGGTTGCTTTGTGAAATTAGGTGGACACCTCCCACAGTCACCGTTGATAATATCACCTCTTTAAAACCTGTGTCAGTCTAGACTGAAGATGATTTTAAAATGTCTAATTTTAATTTCCGTGGTCTAAGTGCTATTTCTGGAGTTGTCACTCCCGATGAGTTCCGCCGAATTATGACGTGCACCACGTCTAAAGAGGCATGGGATGTTTTGAAACTGACAAATGAGGGTATGAATGCGGTTAAAGAATCAAAGTTACAAAATTTGACCACCCAATTTGAAACTATCACCATGTCCGAGTCTGAATGCTTTGATGATTTTTATGCACGTTTGTCAGACATTGTTAACACATGTTTTAATTTGGGTGAGGTTATTGATAACACGCGTGTCGTTAAAAAGATTTTGAGATCTCTTCCAAAATGCTTTATTCCTAAAGTCACTATTTTGAACTCTTTGGAAAATTTGAAATCACTTAAGTTGGAAGAACTTGTAGGAGATCTTCAAACGTATGAGATTGACATGTTTCCCCATACCACTAAGGCTAAGGATAAAGGCATTGGTTTAAAGACTCATTTTAAGAAAAAGAAAGAAAAAGTTTGTGAGTCCGATTATGAGTGGGACGTTGATGATTTGGTCTTATTTGCGAAAAATTTTAAAAAGTTTCTCAAAATGTCTAAAGAAAATTCTTTCAATAAAAAGATTTTTTTTGATAAAAATAAAAAGAAAGAAAAGACCAAAGAAAGAGATGAGAGGGAAAAAGAGAGTGACTCGGATGAGGAGTTTGAGAACATGACTTGTTTTGAATGTGGGGGTAAGGGGCATAAGTCGTTTGAGTGTCCTACGTGGTTTAGAAAGAAAGGAAAGAATGTAGCCATGCCCGCCACACTTAGTGATAGTAGTGAAAGTGATAATGATAAGACTTGTGGTGAGAAGTTTGTTGCATTTTCGAGTTGTGTGCGTACACCCTCTTTGTCCCACAATTGTGCTTAAGAATCCGATAGTGATGTTTTGAGCGCTTCAAGTGAAGAATAATGCGAGAGTGAAAGTGGAGATGAAAGTGAGCTCCAAAAAGCGTTTAGAGATTTGTACACCAAGACCTTGAAAATGAAGAAATATAATAGAAAATTTAGGTCCTAGGATTTTATATTTGGAGAGAGAGAAGGAGTTTTTAAGAAAGGGGTTTGCACATTTAGGTGAGCAAGTAAAGTTTTTGGTCAATACTTCACAAGATTTAACAAAGGTTTTTCATATGTTGTTACCACCTTTTGAAAACCCCTCCGCACCTAACGATTGAGGTTTGACTTGCTTACTAGCATAGGATGATTTTCACGACGACATTATTTTCCTATTGCTAGTATGTATCTTGTTTGTATAAATTTTTGCTTTTAGATTTTATTTTGATAAAATTATTTGAAAAATACAAAAAGATTTTATTTTGATAAAATTATTTGAAAATTTTAAAAAGATTTTCTTTTTAAAATTTTTGAGAAAAGAACAAAAAGATTTTTGTATTTTCACCTTTTATGGATGAGCATTTAAGATAACCAAGTCGCAATTTCATTCCATTTATTCATGTGACTATTTGATAGTATTTTGAGACAATATATCTTGTCATCTTTGTGTTTTATAATGTTTGGAGTCATTAAGATGTAATTAAGTGTTACTTCCTATATGTTTGACTCATGATTTCCTTTATTGCACACATGCACATATTTGTTTGATTATTGTACTTGTCTTATCACATGTTGCTTGGGTGTTTTCACTTCAATCCTGTCCTTAAAACGAACCAAGCATGATAAAACTGGATAAGAAAGGTGTGCATGTAAAAACCATTTTGGTGAGACTGTGTGATATTTTAAAAATGGGGATAGGCTACGAAAGGTAAATATCTATCCTTTGCGCTAAAGCCACCGTTAAAATGGACCTAAAAAATTGAGGAATTTTATTATTCGGGGTCCAAAGAGGTTAAAAGAGCCCGAAAAAATTTAAAGGCAATAAAAAGCAATACATGCCAAATATGGGCCATTAGGTTTCACCATCAATTTTCCAAAGTTTGAGAATTTATATCACCTCTATTCAAAATATATATCTGAGGGAGTTTGGTTGGAAAATTTAAATGGGTTTGCACATCCTTGAAAATCTTGAAAAAAGCGCTAAATAGTTTTGGACGTTATTGGTGTGAAAATCACTTTTACTTTGATTTGTTCATTTGATTAAGACGATGTCATCTAAATTCAAAAAATTTTACACCTAAGGATACTTTTGATGTTCATTCGTTAGGAGTACACGTATGCATCGTGCACATATGATTGATTGAGTTTATTTACCTATCGAATGTGATCACACCCCTACATTTACGCTATCATTGACTTGGTTGTTTTTGTGTTCTTTCATGGTGTGATTCCTTTTTATATATTTTTTGTACAAATTTTGAAAAATTCAAAAATAGAACATTCTTTGATTCTTTGAAAAATTCAAAAAAAAAAAATTGTGACATTTTCCATATTTATGCTTCTCATATATGTCTATTTGGGGACATCATAAAAAGAGGGAGAATGAATTATGGGGGAGAAATTATGTTGATTTATCAATGATTTTCTTAATCATAAATGATCTTTGATTTTTGCATATCATTATAATTCAAACTGCTACATGTCATGGGTATTTGCTTTATCTCATGTGTGTAGGTACAAAGTTGATATCTATTGGATTGCACACCTCGATGAGAAAAGCTTTGGGAGTTTCTGGAATGTTGAAGATTTGAAGATGTTGAAATTTGATTGAAGATATGTCATTTAGTATTCTCAGTTCGAGGGTTTAATGGGGATATTGTCTTATATGTCATTTGTTTTGGGGAGATTTCATAATTCAGATTTTTATGAATGTACCGGCATAGACATAGGGGGAGATTTGTAAGGACATAATTTTATAAATGTCCGGGGTAGAATCAAGAATTTTATCTTTTCCCTAGATCACAATTTGTATGTCTGATACCGCTACATTCGGCGCATCATCACGATCATCCATGACGGCCTTTATCCGAATCCATGCATCCATCATCTTCACGCGTGCATCAAGCTACATGCTACGTACTGCTCAACCGTTTCCCACAAACTCCACGACGCATTATCAGTAAAATGATTGATTGGAGTTGTTTATATTTGCATAAATATTTGGGAATTTTTTAGAAAATATTTTTTAAAGTCTGAAATCATTTTCTATCAAATGCAGAATTTTTTCTAAGCTCAGACGGACTTTTTTAGGAAAGCGTGCTCGCTCAAACAACATAGCTTGTCGTTCGCGCGAGATCAGCATGTCGTACGATCTCGTTCGAACGACATCTGTCTTCGTTCGAGCGATATGTGATCTCGTTCGAACGACGCCGCCGAGCTCGATTTTTGTGCCAAATGCTGTCACCACTACTTGTTTGTCAAATTGCTTTTCCAGCATGTTGAGAAAAATCCGGCCCTTATTCTTCCTTCTTTTCCTAAAGATGTTTTTAAGGCTTTTAAGTTTACTTATAAAAGGAAACTTATTCCCATTTATTCAATGCACAACATAAACCTTCAAATGATTTATTCTACTAATTATGGAGTATTTTGTGGAGAAGCCGGTATCTTCTTCATTTCTGCCCATCTAGAATTCTTGCGGGAGATTCCAGCCGACGACATCAAAATCGACTCCTGCGGGTATTTCGTATGTCACACTTATTTTCATTATAATCCGTGTAACCGTTCTTTACAAATTATATTGAAAATAATATGGTTTTGCCTTGCGGGGATTTTTCCTGATATGTTGTGTCACATGCTATATATATTTATTTGATAAATCATCTAGATGCATGCTTTTAGGATTTAACTAATATACTGTGTTCAATTAAATATTTTCTTAATTTTAACTCATGTTTAGGGGCTATATTTTATTTGTTTAAAAATATACTCTAATTAAAAATGGTTTACTTGGAAACTAGCGAATAATTTTTATTCGATATCACACACCGTGTTTACGAACTTTTCAGAAGGATTGAATAAGTTATGGCTAGCGGGGTGGTTGAGTGCACCCCTACTACATCAGCATACCAAGGGCGCAAGAATTGAAATAAGAAAATTACATGTCATTTGTACAATGATGCGCGAGAGATAAGGTGTATGGGCGCCCTAGGTGATTAAATCAAGCAGTGGATTATGATTATTATGTAAATTCGATAGCATGTAGTCGGGTAAGCCGAAGATTACTCCGTAAGATTTTTCAGAGACTTACGTTTCAAGATAAACTGAGATTTTTTTAGCGGGAAAAATACTTGGGTTACGCGGTACGACAAATTCACACGTATCACGGTTAGAAGTACATTCGAGAGACTCTAAAATATATCACGATACAAATAATAGTGGTTATGGGTTTAATGTAGAGTAATTTTGCAAAGTTCCTATTGCAGTGGGTCACCTAACTTTTTGAAAAAGGGTGGACGAATCGAAACCAACAGAGGTTTCTTCCACCGGTGAATGAGAGAGTATTACCAAGGATCTTCTTATGAAGTTGCATTTTCTAGAAGGGTCACAATCCTATATATGTGATAAGGAACTGTTGACTGAACGTTATGCCAATTGGGATGATCATACGACATAACGGTATGAGTAGAATCCTTATGTAGCTGGGATAGTGAGGCCATAGGTACCGAGATACAATTGGGTATGACCTACCAATCGTAGAGGGATGGGCAGAACAAGTAGTCTAATCGGATGCTGAAGACCTAATTTTATGTGTACCCTTAAATCTTAGGGGAGGACGAGGGCAGTACCTTCCACTAGTGAAGTTTGTGTCCAAATAACGCCTATTAGTTCACGTTTGGATAGAGTGCCAGTAGAAGTATGGCACGGTAAACTTTGTTATTGTCCTACTTGATAGTTAAAGGTGGAGGGCCAGTTATGATTATAAATATCGAAAAAGAAATGATATTATCATATATATTGTGTGTGAAATATATATTGCATAGCCAATTTACTCATACGAACGACACGAGACGACCTGTATGTATCTGAAAGGAGGATAAATCTACTAAGGTGCAAATAGTAGAAGGCTAGATAATGAATATCTACAATATAGTAAGTAGTAAAACTTAAACGGTAAGGATTAGGAAGGAGCCTACATGAAATGGTAACCCGGAGTTTAAAACAAACACATGTGAAGTGTTCATTATCAAGGGTATTCGATAGCGTACTATATGGGTGGTACGGAGTAGCTTACTTGGGCGTGCAAGGATGCGGCGCACAATATTTTTACAGCGTTGTCTGTACCTGGTATACTTTTTTCGAATTTTGGGATGAAATTCCGTTGTAAGGGGGGAAGTATGTAATACCCCATATTTTTTATGATTTAAATAATTATGTGATCAATTATTATGGTGGAAATAAGTATGTAATTAATTATTATTGTTGGATTAATTAAATTAAAATGCGAGAAATTAATTTTTATTAATTAGGATTGAAATAATTATTAACCAGCGTGACAAGGGTTAATACTTATTGTTGAGAATCATTGAATATTACTGTGTGTATAAGTAATATGGAATTATGCAAATTTGATAAATTGCCGAGAGTGAAATATACGGCAGTTTGGGATGTAAGTCGGGACACGTGTGTAAGACGTGTCGGGACTAATTGAATGGAATATAAAGGAATTTTTTTTATGTAACTCGTATGGTAATTTTAACTGCGCCGTTGAGTCTGGGAGGGTCATGATTGTTAGAAAAATCTACCCGAATATTTTATTTGGATTCCAGGATATTTTAGGCCAAACCGACACCCCGTAGGGGTAATTTTGTAATTTTTATTTTTGGGGGTTTAATTAATGACGAAAATCAGTAATTAAATAAGAAAGGTCAGTGGGTAAGACATTACCTATCCGATTCCAAATCTAAGTGAGAAAGTGGGAAAACCTAAGAGGGAGAAGAAGGACTCCATAAGTGTTCTTGGAGAAAGGCTCAAGCTTTTACACTGGAAATTCCACCAATGCGTAAATCGCGAAGAGAGGAACGCGTCTATACCAACATCACCAAAGGATTAGACCATCTATTTAAGGCAAGTGTTTATTACTTGTGTGCTTTAGTAATAATTGTGTTCATGTTAGAGTAGGTGATAACCCATTAATTATAAAGGTTAATTTTGATGAAAATTGATGTTATGATTCGTATATTGGGACTGAGATTTCAAGATATTAAATCCCTTCATGTAGATAGGATTACATTCAAAAATTGATGATAATTTTCCATGAACAAATCTGGGTTTAATTTGGAGTTATGCTCTTAATTTAAGAACTAGGGTTCTTGTTAAATAAATTTGGGGATGCCGTATTTAATTGATGTATGGTGAGGATTTAATGATTCTAGGTTATTAGAAATCATCTAGATATGTTAGGACATCAATTGAATTTGATGTTTGGGTGTTTGGGATTCAACAGTAGAGGGTTTAGAGGTGTTAATGGTGAAAAAATGCTAAAATCTGGGCAAGAAGACGAAACAGTGCATCTCGCGCGATGTCGCGCGTAGTCGTCTAAGCGAGATAGTGATGTCGCGAAAAGTCATGCGAAGTTGGTTCGAGTGACATGTGTAAGTCATTCAAATGACATGACCTTCTGGTTCATACGACATGTCTAAAATTCTGGATATTTCTATTTTTACCCCAAATTAAGTTACGCAATTAATTTGAGTGAGAAAACTGCTAATTGATGGACTTAGCCTAGTGCATAAATTTTAGGAAGTATTTGGGAAATAATACTTTAAATAATTGGAATGAAATGTTGACCTTGGAGATTACATGAGTGATAGTAATCGAATTAAATATATTATACGTAGGAGTGAGAGAATAGTACGTATGGAATATATCTATATGAATTGGTTGGGTGAATACCTATGAATTTTAGTAGGACATGTGTATGCCTATTATATGACATTATTGTCAAGTGTACTAATGGGTCATAACCCGGAGGTACAAGAATAATATCTTTAAGTGTACTAATGGTTGATAACCCGGGAGTACAAGAATAATATCCTTAAGTGTACTAATGGGTGATAACTTAGGGGTACAAGAATATTATCGTTATGTGTACTAATGGGTGATAACCCGGGGGTATAATAATATTGTTGTTAAGAGCACTAATGGGTGTTAACCTGAGGGTGCAGGATTAATATGATTAGGGGCATTAATGGGTCTTAGCCCGAGGGTGGAGAAATAGTATATATATGTATAGGGATTATGTGACTATATGTATATATATATGAACTTGTGAATATTTCTATTGTGTGAAACTGGTAGATATAGTGATAATAATAAAATGCTTTGCGTCAAGTGGTGTTTACCTAAGGGTGCAGGATTAGTATATATATGTATAGGGATGATGTGACTATATCTATATATGAATATACTTGGGAACATTCTACTTTGAGAAATTAGTAGATATTAAATAAATGAGATATAAAATAATCCTAGTGGGTAAAAGATTTAACCATTCGAACGGTGAATAATGAAACTTAGTTATGTGACAGAAACTATTTGGATAACGTATTATGTGGGCGATACGGGAGTACTACTAGTGAGCATAGTTAGTATTCGAATGGTTTCAGACTAGTTAGGCTGGGCAGTATAACTAGTGAGAATTAGATGTACGTTAGGAGTGCACAATATATGAGAGGTGAGAATCTCATGTGAGAGTGCGATATTTAACATGCACATAATACTTATTTCATTATAGTTTTAAATACTTGCTAAATATTTTTAAAAACATCGGGCTCTGACCGGTCTCTTTCTACTCTTCTCTCTTTTTCTATATAGATGTATTATATCAAGTGCTCAGCCACATGGACAGTAGATTTATAGATTTGAATCGCTTGACGTGCTGCAGCTGTTGTGGAAGCTGTAGGTCTTTGCATTAGACGCATATATCTTTTCCATTCAGTTTTATCTAGACTTCTCATTTAGGGCATGTTTCGCTCACTTCTAGTCTTTTATCTGAGATATTGTATTCAGTTTACTTTATTGTTTGGAGTTTTGAACTGGGAGGTTTTACCTAGTCTTATTTATTTCAGTACTTGATTCATGTTCAGTATTTATTATATTCCTATGTGTGGTGAATGATTTATATTTTAAGACTGAATGAAAATGGATTTACTTAGTTTTACTAAAATTGGAAATGTTTTGACACCTAGCTTAATTTTATATTAGGTGATTAATATGTTAAAATGTTTTTCGACAGTGGTTGTAAGAATGAACCAACCCAACATTCTGTTTTAAATTGGTACATGACTGATCATCCAATATTTAATTGGACGAGGTTTCACATGGAGGGAAATGGTTGGAATTGGAGGGAAGGTGAATAGAGGGAAAAGTGTAAATGAATTGGGTTGTTTATGGATGGGTAAAATGAAATGGAAGGAAATGAGGGGATTGGGTTTGTCAAAGAAAACCAGAGGGAAATCCGGGCTGACCTTTAATTCGCAGCAGATTTTCTTTAAAGGTGATCCGGACTGGGGCCTAAATTGCAGCAGATTTCCCTTAAAGGCTTTTTTACTCCACTCTCATACTCTTAGGGCTCTCCCACTGTGATATCAAATCAACATGAACCCGATTTTTCTCAACCCTAGTTTCGATTCCCTAGGTATTCTCATAAAGCGGTGTGCTTCCAAACTTTCCTAGTGTGGTCTACTCCTATTGACTGAACCTACTCTACTTATCCTAATCGACGCACTTCTTCTATACACAAGAGTCACCCCATATTCGTCGGGGGTGCGATGAGCTCTCAACTGCAGCTCACTCAACCCCGTAATTGGGGTGCGACAACCAAATGGTGTCGACTTGTTCTAAGCACGCCTCTAAATATGGCTTTAGGAGTTATCCATAAACCTTGAACATACTTACCCATTTTTTATCTTCCAATTCCATTCTCCGTGGGGGAATACGTTCTTTACAACAAATGGCCCAGTCCATCGAGACCGCTACTTGCCCAGAAATGGATGAAGCCGAGAGTTGTAGAGAAGTACCTTTTGCCTGGAAAGAAACTCTTTGTATCAAATAATCTTATTGTGTGCGAGTTTTATCCTTTCCTTGGATATTTTAGTATTTTCATACGCATCATTGCGTATCTCCTCTAACTCATTTAACTGAATCTTGCGAGCTTCACTAGCTTTGTCCATGTCATAGTTCAACCTCTTAATGGCCCAATAGGCTTTATGTTCTAACTAGATGGGAAGATGGCAAGGCTTGCTATACACAAAGAGAAATGAGGACCTTATGAGAGGATTCTTATATAAGGTATGATAGGCCCATAACGTATCATTCAACCGAAGGGACCAATATTTTCGATTAAGATCGACGGTCTTCTTGAGGATATTACTGATTTCCCTATTTTCCAACTCGGATTGTCCAATCGTTTGTGAGTGATAATTCATCCCAACCTTGTGAACGATGCCATACTTCCTCATAAGCTTCTTAAATGGACTATTGCAAAAATGTGTGCCATTATCACTAATTATCGCTTTCGGAGCACCGAAACAAGAAAGTATATGTTCCTGCAAGAAATGTATCACCACTTTATTGTCATATGTTTTGGTAGATATATCTTCCACCCATTTTGAAACGTATTCTACCATAATAAGGATGTATAGGTATCCAAAAGACGGGGGAAAAGGACCGATTAAGTCAATACCCCAGCAGTCAAAAACCTCAATAATGAGTATGGGGAATAATCGCATCATGTCTCGGCGGGTAATATCCCCCATCCGTTGACACCTATGGCATGATTTGCACTTATTGCTCACATCCCGGAACATTGTGGGACAATTGAGGCCGCTTTGGAGAATTTTAGCGGACGTATTTTTCTTCTAGAAATGGCCTCCACATGCTTCCAAATGAAAAAATTGGATGACTTTTGGTATTTCGTCATTCGGTACACACTGTTTGATTATTTGGTCCACACAATACTTAAGGAGGAATGGATCGTCATAGAAAAACATGTGTGACCAAGTAATGAACCTTTTCTTCTCTTGCGATGTCCAATCGGGAGGGACGGCTCCCCTGACAAGAAAATTAACTGTATCCATAAACCAGGGGAGAGACGAGGTGGAAAAGAGTTATTCATTCGGGAAATATTTATCTATGGGTATAGGATCACTAAGTACATCGGACAAAAGACGGGATAAGTGATTGACAACAACATTTTCTTATCCTTTTTTGTCTTTAATGGTGAGATTAAACTCTTGTAGGAGTAGTATCCACCTTATAAGGTGCAGCTTTTAATCTTTCTTTGCAAAGAGGTATTTTAATGTCGCATGATCGGTGAAACAAGTAATGGGTGAACCGATGAGTTAGGAACAAAATTTGTCTAGAGAAAAAATTACCGCTGGAAATTCTTTCTCCGTGGTGGAGTGAGCCTTCTTGTCTTTCCTTTGGTCCAAAACAACCCCAATTATAAAATCACTTGCATCACACATAAGCTCGAATGGCAAGGACCAATTCGGGGCTTGCATGATGGGAGCGAAAAAAGCATGCTTTTCAATTTTTTGAAGGCACATTGGCATGATTCATTCAACTCAAATGGGGTGTCTTTCATGATAAGGTTGCTCAAGGGTCTAGCGATGGCGCTAAAGTCCTTAATAAACCTTCTATAAAGCCCCGCATGGCCTAAGAAATAATGCACGTATTTTAGTGATTTCGATGGGGGTAGCTCAGCTATGACATCTATCTTAGCTCTATCAACTTCAATTCCTTTGGATGAGATAATGTGGCCAAGAACTATTCCCCAGTGACCATAAAATGTCATTTCCTCCCAATTCAGCACTAAGTTCTTTTCCACAAACCGAGTAAGTACTTTCTCAAAATTTGCTAAATAAATATATAAAGAAGTGCTAAAAATGCTAAAATCATCCATTCCTCTCTCAATCATGTCGCTAAAGAGATATAACATGAAACTTTGAAAGGTCGCAGATGCATTGCATAATCCGAATGGCATATGCTTTTAGACAAATGTACCAAAAGGACATGTAGAAGTCATATTCTCTTGGTTAAGCACATCTACCTCTATTTGGTTATATCTGGAATGACCACCTAGGAAGCAATAATAAGGGTGTTCCGCTACTCTCTCTAGCATCTGATCAATGAATGACAAGGGGAAATGGTATTTCATAGTTCCCGCATTGAGTTTTCAGTAATCAATGAAAATGCTCCACCCGGTGGTGGTACATTAGGGGGCTAGCTCACTCTTAGCATTTTTAATCATGGTCATGCCCGGCTTCTTTGGGACAACTTGTATGGCACTCACCCACTTTCTATCCGAGATTTGGTAGATATTCCTGGCATCAATAGCTTAATAATTTCTTCCCTCGCTACCTCTGTCATGGTAGGGTTCAATCTTCTTTGCATTTCCCTCGAGGGCTTCACATCCTCCTCGAGGTGGATATTATGGGTACAAATCAAAGGACTTATACCCTTCAAATCAGCTATGCACCAACCAAAAGCATTTTGGTGCTTCCTCAAAATTTTTAAAAAATTACCCTATTGCTCTTCATCTAGGCTAGATGAGACAACAATAAGAAATGTCTCGTTCACTCCTAAATAAGCATATTTGACATTAGAGGGCAGTTTCTTAAATTCGAGGGTAAGAAATTTTTCACTGGAGGGAACCATGTGTGCCTCCCTAGGTGGTAGTTCCTCAAATCTTGAAACCCAACTTACATCTCTCACATCCTCATCCGACGCTCTCTTAACAAGTATCTCTCTCAACTCCTCTATCTCCTTCTCAAAGTCGGTGTACGCTCCCTCACTCTCATTGCTCGATGCAAGATAAACTTTTAGCGCATCTACCCTATAGTTTTCCTCTATGTGCTCCTCTATGATCTCGTCAATAAGGCTTATTGTGTCAAGATCATCTTCTTCCCCACATGTTGGGCTATGTTGAAGATGATGGTCTCTAAAGTCATGTTCCCGAAAGTGAGTTTAATCTTCCCATTTTGAATGTTAATCAATGCGTTAGCCATAGCTAATAATGGGAGACCAAGGATAATGGGAACATGATTACTCTAGGCGAATGATGGCTCTGTGTCCCAAATGAAAAAATCTACCAAGAAGTAGAAAATGTCGACTTGGACTATCAAGTCCTTTACAATACCTCTTGGTATCTTCATGATTTGATCCGTTAATTGGAGAGTGATATTTGTGGGCTTAAGGTCACCTAAATCAATTTGCCTATAGATGGAGTAGGGGAGAATATTGCCACCCGCCCCTAAATCAAGTAAGGCTTTTTTTATTCGATTCTCTCCTATAATGAACCAAATGGTGGGTGCACCCGAATCCTTGAACTTTAGTGGGATATCATTGAGTAAATAGGAGATCACATTTTGTGATAGAAATACATTACTCTTTACCTTAAGCCTCCTCTTCACCGCTAATAAGTCTTTTATAACTTTTGCATAAGCAGGAATTTACTTGATGGCATCAAGGAAAGGTAAGTTTAACTTCACTTGCTTAAGGACTTCTAGCACATTATCACGGGGGTTGCCTTTTGGGGAAGGCACCAACCGTTGAGAAAATGGCGCTATGGTGGGTGGTTTTACAAGTATATTGGGCTCACTAATGTCGTCCTTTTCACTCTCTTTCAAGGGGACATCTTCGGCCTCTTTCGTGTTGGGTGAAATCTCCTTGTCTGTTGGTGCCTCGTGTGGGGGAGGTGATAAATAAACCCTCTCACTACGTAGAATGGTTACGGCTTGACATTGCTCTTGATGTTCTGTGGAACTAGAGATAACACTAGTTTGACCTTGGGGAGGTCTTTGGCCCTGAGAAGGAAACTTACCCTTCTCTTGTACACTCAATGACGATTAAAACTTTAAATGTTTGCATTAATGTCGGTGAACATGCGCTCATATCTAGCATTGGTTTCACTTTGGGAGTTTACGGATTCGTGTATCATGTCCTCAAGAGTTCTCCACGATGGAGTGATATATGGGCTGGAGGAATTCGTGATGGCCCCTGTCCTTGTAGAGGTGGTTATTATTAAAAGTGTGGAGGTGGAGGAGGGACAACATGTGAATTAGGATTCAATTCAGCCTACGATTGCCCATAGCTAAAACTTGGGTGGTTTTTCCATGAGGGGTTATAAGAATTTCCCTACGGGGCACTGAAATTACCCTTGAATCCTCATACACCACTTACCTGATCATTAAGTATATCTTTATAAACGGGATTCGTTGGACATTCATCTGTTGACTGTTCCACTTCACAAATATAACATACCCTCTCAACGGGGATGTGGATGGGGCCAGTTGGTTCTCTTATGCCTATAGCGATTAACTCTCTCATACCTTTCTCAATTTGATCGAGTCGATGATTTATCATGGTATCTTTTTCGATGTTGAATAGACCGAACACCGATGGAGTGGTTTTCGCTTGGAGAGTTCGATTCTGAGTGCTTGGGTTAGATGTATCCCATGCTTGAGTGGTGTCGGCGACATGCCTCAAGTGCAACATCATTAGTGCCTAATTCGATAAATGGGGCCATCACACATTATGTCAACAAGTTGTTTGGAATTGATGTTCAAGCCATTATAGAAGAATGAACTGATTTATTGTTTATCAAGTCCATGATGAGGGCATGAAGTAACTAACTTGTTAAAACGCTAAAAACATCGATCAAATAACTCATTTTATAATTATCGAAAGGTTTGAATTTTAGCCTTAATGGAGTTCCTCCGATGTTGAGGGAAGAACTTTTTGAGAAACTTAGATTGTAACTCGTTCCACGACGTAATCAAATTAGGATGTAAAGACCATAGCCAAGTCTTAGATTTATCCTTGAGAGAAAATGGGAAAATCTTGAGGCAAATCACATCTTTCATGCATACACTGAAGGTCTCACACGTCTCTTCAAACTCCCGAATATGGAGTTAGTGATTTTTCAATTCCATTATGTGATAGG
The DNA here is from genome assembly GCA_949130495.1 of Sambucus nigra. NCBI lineage: Eukaryota > Viridiplantae > Streptophyta > Magnoliopsida > Dipsacales > Adoxaceae > Sambucus > Sambucus nigra. The sequence continues at coordinate 723,826,132 of OX422209.1, forward strand.
TGGGAAGGATTTGGATCATTTCATTTCGAAAATGGAATTTCCCTACATTATATAAGTGCAAAATGCAGCCCGGAGTGACTGACCCCTTGGGATACAAAAATTCTCTCAAGGGTCGATAAGGTGCCTCTCCTTCACCTTCTCCTACGCTTTCGTGCTGTGACACGGATCTCTCACTTAATGATTTGGTATCTTGACTCGGTGCACTAGGCGTGTCACTTGAAGTGTAACCATATGGGTAGCTTACTGTTGAATTTGGCGGTGTAGGAGGTGGAACCCAAAATTTAGGATGGTTAGGCGTATGTGGGCTATTTAGGTTGTATTCGGCAATCGGGTTTTTGTGAATGACCGTAGGAGTACTTTGAGGAGTTTGGTGTGGATTTTTCATTAACAGGCTTTCGAGAGAAGTAGTAATTTTTTTTTTGGATTTTTAATGAATTTGTGGTCAAGGTTATGGATCAACTCAATCTAACCTACAATCTACTTAATTCCCCAGTAATAGTGCCAAAATCTTGAAGCGACTCAATTTATGTCTAAAATGCTTACTAATTACGGTTCAAGTGTAAAACGATCGCATAAGTAATAAACCCGATAAGACGGGGTATCGATCCTCAGGGAAATAAGACATGGAGACATGACGACGTTGGAGAGATAAAGAATCCTAACTTGACTCTAAAAATAAATGAAAATACGCTTTGAATGAGAGTATTTCTAGGAACTAAATCCAATTTCAAATAAACTACTACTAAACTAAATGTTATTGAAGTGCAACTAGTCTATCTAACCTAAGAACATATGACAATTGTATGAAGGAATTAACTATGAATGGAAACAATAGGTCGGGTTACAATCCCCCACGCCCTAGTAATTCACCTCATAGGACACTAGATTTTGGAATTAAAACTTTAAATTAACCTGATATTTATTAATCCTAAGCATTACGTATATGAAGGAACAGAGCCCGCATCATACGAAATCAAAGGCAATAATAAAATGATGTCACATTAACTAACACGCATGTCGCATTCTTAAGCATCCTAATTACCTTGGGCAAACGAGATCAAAAGTCCTACGATGATTGCGATAGTTGCACAAAATGATTCCTTTAATATTTTAATTTAAAATTTTATTTCTCATTATGATGAATTACATCAGGTTGGGTTCACGCACTCCAACCCTTGAAAACCTAGCCGGACATAATTAAACTAAATAAAAATACAAATTTTGAAACGCAAAACATCATGCTATATGGAGAATGGAGAAGAAGAAATGTGTTGATTTAAAACAATTAACTAATCTAAGTTAACACTGAAGGATTAAAGGAAAAATATTACTTGTATTAAAGAAATCCGAGATATAAAACTTCAATCTTCACTATTCTATAAAACTAGGGTTTTCGGTTACAAAACCCTTATCCTACTACCGGGAAACCTAATTTTCGAACCCCTAATATTGTGTAACAACCTTGAATAAATAGTCTCCAAAATTTACAAGAGATTGAGCCAATCATAAAATTCTTAAAAATTGAAATTATGAGAAAATCCAAAGCGGTCTGGACCTGTGGGACTAGGCGGTTCGGATTGCCCCCTTATTTGAGTCAGGCTTTTGCATAGGGGAGGTCTGGATCCTTTAAAATTAAAAGGTCCGGATCACTCCTTTTTTCATTCGGAGGTCTTGCTGCCAAACTAGTCCAGATCCTTTAAAATTAAAAGGTCCGGATCGCCCTAGTTTTTCATCCCTAACTTCTCTCTTGACTTCTCTCATCTTTAGAACCTCGTAACTTCTGCTCTGGAACTCGAATTTGGACGCCTTTTCTTCCTACGCACTTGTAGACTCGAGGTCTTCAACTTTCATTTTGGGTTCTCGTCCAGATTCCTAATGGAAATTACGTTTTTTCCTTTTTGACTTTTCTTCCTTGATTAAACCTTCTGCTTTGGATTTTTCCTTTCTTTACTTAGCAATAAATACCTGTAAATATCATGAAAAAGGAACAAAACTCGAGGTACTATATAGAAATGTCAGTGGAATATAAATAAGATAAATCAAGATGAATTACATTATTCGAGGCGATTAAAATCCCTAAATTAAGGGATAAATTCGGAAGAATTTATGCCTAATCAATGATTGATCGCAAGTATGGAGTATATGTTCAAAACATTTCTCAGCGTAATGTCTAAGAGTTGGTCGGCAACCGACCTCATGTATTTGTAAAATTTTACCAGCATATCTGATAATGGTATTTTTATAAATAATTCAAACTTTAGCTAACAACCAAAGTGTATGTTGGTCTTTTTTTGTGTTGGGAAGCGTGTGGTCACCGACAGTTCAAATGTTTGTATAGTTAATAATTTCATTTCTATTTTTGAGGCAACATATAAAAGGGTGGATGTTCTCCTCCATTTCTCTTTACCTCAAACTTTATGCACTTATATTTTTTCTTTCTTCTCATGCTTTTATCCTCCGTTTTTGCTAATTCTCAAGTTTTTAATCTCTGTAAGCTATCCCCTTCTCTTCTTTGATTTTTTTGTGGCCATCCCCGATCCTCGCCACGGGGCGATGAGTGAGTGAGGGAGGATCTCGGGTCCCGTGAATCCCTCTCGGGAGCACTTCGGCTGGCGTCATGTGGCAAGGTGTAAAAATGAAGAGAGATTAGAGTCACCAGTCTATTTTACTCAAAACAGACAAAAAAAGGGGAAGCCATCCCGAAGAACAACATCCAAAAACATACTGGTGCATACGAAACCAAAATGATTCGAAAAGGGTCTGGAGGCTAAGTTACGAAATGGGAAGGTGTTAGGCACCCATTCCTCCCTTACGGTCTCTCATGGATTTTTGCTATATTCCTTTTATTTTCCCTGTGATATGTGTATATATAATGGAGATAGGAATCCTCGACTTGTATCATGGAAGAGATAAAGTGAGTCATCCGTAGGAAGGTATAAAAATAATATAAGAAAATTGGATTTATGCGATTATCCTTATGTTGATCGTTATGATGGAACGATAAGGTGTATGGAATAATACGCCACTAAGACCATACATATGCATATATATATGTAATCTAAGAGAATTGAATTTATAGAAAATAGAAAATGAGAAAACTAGGAATATGACTCTAGTCTCAGATTTTACCCTGAGACGCCTACGTCGCCTATAGAGGCATCAAAGTCCACGTAGTTCGCATGAAAAACGAAGGGTGGGGTTTATCCCATAAATCCAACCGGGGACTTCTCTTATTTGTTGGTGTGTGTGTGTGTAGGAAAAAGTGTTTTAGTTGTGAGAAAAGTTTGAAAAAAGTCTGAGAATCCCTACTTGGAATTTATGAGCAAACCCTCTTTTTCTTGTTTTTTGGGTTTTATTTATATGAAAATAAGAGATGTGCAATAATACTAAATAAAAAGTATATTAGGATGTGTGAGATGAGATAATAAAAGTGCTAAGTAATAAAACAAATTATTGCAAATTTATGAGAATTTAAGGAGAGATTTGAGAAAATTGGACCTTTTTGAAGATCTTGAGATTGATCTTGAATGTTGGAGAGCAGCCCTTAGACTTGGATGATGATGGAGGGTAGTAAATTCACCAAGTTTGATGAAAATGATGATAAAAAGTGAAGGTTGGAAAGGGATTTGGGTGTGGAAATCACGCTGACTTCGATAGAGGTTTTCTGGATTTGCTGAGAGTGATATCTATCAGATCTGGGCTCCTCTTACAAGTGAGGTAAAGGCCTCCTTTTATAGACACAAGTCACTGCCGATCAGCATAGACCTGGTCTGCCTATCGGCACCTACCGATAGGCAGGGTCTGAAACCTGCCGTTTGGTAGTGTCTTTCAGGCCTTTTGGAAAAATTGATCGTAAAGCGCAAACCGTTGATCAGAATCGTGCACGGGGCAGACCGTTGGAAAGGTAATTCATAGACCTTTAAAAGTACTTTGGACTTATCCAGGGTTCGGGAGTTAACTTTGGGTCAAAAGTTGTTCGGAAAAATTCATCAGTCTATTGGACGGGGAATCATCGGACGCAAACGGATCGTTCGTCCGCATGGTAAGTCCGAATCGCGCCCGGGGCAGACCATTGGAAAGGTTAGGAAATGTAATTTGACATTCAAAATAGTTTGATCTAGTTCGAGGAGTTGATTTTGGTCAACCAAGCCCTGGAAGCATTCAGTGACCTTTCGGAGTAAAACGGATCGTTCGTCCGTACCGTAAGTCAGAATCGCGCACTGGGCGGACCGTTGGAAAGGGGTTTCAATTCCCTTCGAAGATTCATTTAGTCTTGGTCAAAATGAAAAGTTAACTTAGGTCAAATGGAGCTCGGGAGTGCTCGGTGGCCGCTTGATTAAGTTTCGGGGGAAAATGGGCCGTTCGTCCGCATGGTAAGTCAGAATCACACATGGGACGGACCGTTGGAAAGGGGTTTCAGAGCTCTTCGAAGGTTCATTAAGTCTCAATCGAGTTGAAGAGTTTTAATTTTGGTCAAATGGAGCCTGGTAGTGCTTGGGGGAGGGGGGGGATACTAATGATGGTTTAAAGGAAAAGTTTAGGCCAAGTCCTAAGGAGGTGTTGGGGATGACCAATTCTGTAGGTCAAAGACAATTCTATGGGCTTAAGTTGATTGATCAATTTTGTGGGCTTAAGGTGGGATGACCAATTTTGAGGGTCGAAGACAATTCTGCGGATCGAAGTCAATTCTGCGGGCTTATGTAGAGATGACCAATTCTGCGGGTCGAAGCCAATTTTGTGGGCTTATCTAGAGATGACAAATTATGCGAGTCGAAGCCAATTCTGCGGGCTTATGTAAAGATGACCAATTATGTGGGTCGAAGCCAATTCTGCGGGCTTATGTAGAGATGACCAATTCTACGGGTGGAAGCCAATTCTGCTGCCTTATGTAGAGATGACCAATTCTGCAGATCGAAGAAAATTTTGCGGGCTTATGTAGAGATGACCAATTTTGTGGGTCGAAGCCAATTCTGCGGGCTTATGTAGAGATGACCAATTCTGAGGGTCTAAGCCAATTCTACGGCCTTATGTATAGATGACCAATTATGCGGGTCGAAGCCAATTCTGAGGCCCTAAGTGACGATCGAATGACCGAGGTTAATTCTAACCTAAGAAAGGTGATGACCGAGGATCGATGTCAATTCTGACCCAACTGAGGTGACAATCTAAGACCGAGGTCAATTATGACCTAAAAGTAGTGATGACCGAGGATCGAGATCAATTCTGACCTAACTGAGGTGACGATCTAAGAACGAGGTCAATTCTAACCTAAGAGTGGTGACGAGGTCAATTCTGACCTAATAGAGGTGATGATCCAAGACCGAGGTCAATTCTGACCTAAGAGTGGATAAATATTAAATTTTGATTTCGGTCGGGAAAAAGTGCCTTGTGATTTTGATTTGAGCTAGGGAGCTGATTGCTAGGGAGACTTTTGTATCTTTTGGAGACCTTTCGAGGGGAACAACCAACTTGATGCTGCAAACTCCACTTGGGGAAGTGATTAGGTGTTCCAGGTATTGGACGTATTGCTTGGGAGGTTTCAGACATTTGTGGTATAGAAGGTGATCCTTAGAGACCCTTCAGGAGCTTTTCCGGGAGGAGATTCACTTGGCTTTTAAGAGTTCAGCTGGGGAAATAGGGGTTTCACCTGAGGGAGTGCGAAATTCTCTGGGTGAAAATGTTTTAAATCCTTTCTAGGATTTTTAGGAATTTTCTGAGGGTTTTTAGGATTTTCTGGTAGTTTCTGGGAATTTTTGTGCGAAATTTTAAGGGGGTGTCGGTCGGAATGGTCTGAGGGACATCAGAGACTGGATATCTTCGGTGACTGCCCATATTCAGGATGCAGTCCCGGTTCCTTCTTATTTGGTGCCGTCTACTTCATCCGGGCAGGACTCTGGCTCAGGTAGTGGTGGTGCGTCGTCTCGCCGTAGAGGAAAGAGAGCACATCGTAGGGGTGGAAGCTCTTAGAGAGAGGGGTGAAGGGTCGGTCAGAGAGAGAGAGAGAGAGAGAGAGAGAGAGAGAGAGAGAATGTGGGTTCGGGCTGAGTCCCGTTCTTTTTTGCTTTTCTTTTATTTTCTGCGAAATTTGATGTAACACAGACAAATATATATATGCAATGCAATGGGATTTTTTTATTATCTTTTGTTAATGGTGAATGAATGAATGCACATGTGCTTTTTACTTTGCTGCTAAGACCGTAAAAAGAGACATTTTTAGGATTTTTTTAGAGAGTTTTAAAAATGGGAAATTATATAGGGGTGGAAGAGGATTTTTTTGAAATTCTGTTGAGAATATCGATTTTATTTTTATTGGGTTTTTCTAATTTTGATAAAAAAAGGAAAAAGGAAAATTTCCAAAAATTGGGGGTTGTCGATCGGCAAGCACCTTGCCCTGCCTATCGGCAGTCAAGTCGAGTCCCATCAATTCAAAGTTTTGATTAGTGCCCTCTTCAACCTTTTGCACCTTGTGGGGTAGGATTCCCTCCGATTTCTTCAGGGGTTATGTCTTTTGTGAGGGTTTTCAAGTATAAAAAGGGGCAAGGATGGAGTGTTTTCATCACACCTTCACATTCTTACTTACTTGCCTACTATCTCTTAGTCCTGCAAGATGGATCTCCCTGGTAGCATTGAGTTTGCTAACTACCTCGAAGCCTTGGAAGAAATGTGCTCTTATAATGTCGACTACGATGCTTTTAATATACGTCGAGTCTCTTTGTGGCGCAATCGGCCCATTGAGTGGAACATGCTGATGGCGGGGGAATAATTTTGGTACACCGAAGACCATGTATTCCTCTTTGGGTTGGATGAAGTTTGTCCTACCTACGAGGAATTTTTTATCACGCTAGGGATAAATCCCAGCGTTACTCGGCTTTGCCTGAACTTTCCCATTCTCCCCGGGAGTTGTTGGCTGGGCTTCTTCATATTTCGCCTTTGGCGGATAGATCACTGGTTACTAGAGGAATGATCTCCCTCCCGACGGTGTTACAGTCCGTGCATTTACGAGAAGCAGGTGATGCTAGCTATGCTGGGGCCGTTGCTCTGGACCTGGTTTCAAAATTACTGCTGATGACTGGGGAACTACTGGTGGATCCGTAACTAGCAGCCACTACTTCATGGATGTCATACCGTCGCAATCCTGCAGCGATGATACTGGCGGATACCTTGAACGGTCAGGATGCCTAGGGAGAAGGTCGTCCTAACTTCCTACGGGGTAGCCCCATGATTCTGTTCATGTGGTTATCTGAAAGACTTCGCCTAGTTACCTTTCCAGAATATCTTTTGTCGGTTGTACCCAACTTCTTTTTGCATCACTTCTTCAGCGTTGGCCTGAATATTGAGAGCTATGAGAATTGTCTTGTGGAACATGGGGCTGAGAATCTGTACTGGTCAGTGCCTTGGTGGGAACAGTTGCTGCCTATTATAAAGCTAGGAGAATACTCGTATGTGCGGCTGGTTGGTCTCATACAGACCTCTTTCTATTTCCCTTGGCGGCTTCTGCTCCAATTTGGCTGGGCACAGGTCGTGCCACCTAAGACACTAAATTTCTTTCCGGTAGAGTATTTGATCGAGCGTTTGCGCCTGCGGCTTGGCTCTCTGTGGGAGAGTCGACGTCCATTGACCCATCCCTCTTAATCTTTTTGGAGAGTTTGTCATATCCCTGGGGATCATATGAAGTGGTTGTGGAGGAGAGTGGTTAGCAAGATGTTGGCAGTGGAGACTGGACGAGAGTGTCTTATTTCTTTTAACACCATGGAAGGAGGAGTTGTGGTTTTTTCGAAGCTGGTTCGAGCTTATCGGTCTATGGAGTTCTGCGACACTCTGTTCAGGAAGGGGAAACTTGTGGACCCCAGGATGTAGATAATGATGGTGGAGCAGGCTCCTTTGGTAGCTGTGGATAGGACTCTTGGAGAGTGTATTTTGCGGTGGGGAATAATTTTGGGAATTTATTTTGGCTTTTTAGGAAAGTAGGGGGAAGGGAGTTATCCATACATTTTCTTATGTAATTTGTACCGAAATTTCTTATTAGTGAAATAAACAAGTTTTTGATCATCCAGCTGTGCCTTTCGATGAATTTTGTATTTTTGAATTATCTATACCGATCGCTAAGGCATACATAATCCTTTTGTTCAAGTATATGTTAGAATGAACTGTCGTTCTTGCAGATAAGAAAAGAATAGTATTTTATGAAAAAGAAAGGGCCATGCTTATGTAAGGTGTATGAGCTGCCTACGTACCTCTAGGGTTTTAAAATTTTTGATTTGTTTGAAAATGGTTTTTGAAAAGGATCAGGCCCACGTAGTTCTGGGTAAGGGGAATGAAGAGATTTTTTTTAGAATAGAAGGGGGATGAGAAGAGTCGTAGTGCGCCGAGATTTTTGACTTGGAGTAGAACTTCTTGAGACGGTCCCAGTTGACTGGACGAACCATTTCTTTCCCATCTAGGTCGGTAAGCATGGCGGCACCGCCGGTCAAGGTCTTTTTCACAATGTAGGGGCCGCTCCAATTGGTCTTGAATTTCCCTCTGATGTCCCAGATGAGTTCTATTATTTCCTTGAGGGCTAAGTCCCCTGCTCGGACACCGCGGTCCTTGACTCTATTGTTCAATGATTGTGCTATTCGGCTATGGTACCCTTGTATGTGGTATATTACTTTCAATCTCTGTTCATCTAGGAGGGTAAGCTCGTCAAGATGGCTTTGTCACCAGTCTTCTTCACTGACCTTGCTTTCGAGCGTGACGCGCAACGAGAGTATTTCCAGCTCCACGGGTAGGACTGCTTCCATGCTGTAGACTAGAGAGTAAGGGGTAGCCCTAGTAGAGGTTCGATAGCTCCAGAGGGTGTACGGGATCCGATCAGCCCAATCTCGACAGCTTTCGATCATTTTACTGATGATGGCTTTGAGGTTATTATTGGAAGCTTCGATTGCACCATTAGTCTGAGGTCGGTAGGGAGAATATTTTTGTCTCTGAATCCCATACTCGTTGAACACTTCTGTAACTTCTGCCTCGAAATGCAAGCCGTTATTTGACACTAGCTCGTACGGGACCCCATATCGACAGATGTTATTTTTCTCGATGAATTTGTCCACTTTCTTGGCGTTCAATACTACATACGACTCGACTTCGACCCATTTGATGAAGTAATCAATGGAAACTAAGATGAACTCATTCCCATTGGAAGCCTTCAGTGTAACCTTCCCTATGATATCGAAGCCCCAGGTGGAGAACGGCCAGGGAGAGGTCATGTTGTATAATTCGCGCAGAGGCAGGTGTTGAAGGTTGGAGAACTATTGACATTTGAGGCATCTTCGGACGTAGGCGGTGAAATCCTGGGCCATAGTGGTCCAGTAGTAACCTTGTCGGATGATATTCTTTGCAAGCATGTGATCATTCATGTGGGGTCCGTATTCCCCGCTATGGATCTTCTGCATTATCATTTCAATATCATCCCCTGCGATGCAGTGTAGATGAGTTCCATCGAAGTTCCTTTTGAGCAGTGCTTTGTGACAGATCATGTACTGGGTAACCAGTCTTCGAAGGGTTGGTCGTCCTTTCTTGTTGGAAACCTCGGGATACCTACCACGCTTGAGGAGGTGCCAGATATCATAGTACCAACAATTGGCTAGCTCGAGATCTTCTGTAGTGATGAGCTCAATATGGTAGCAATGGGTTGATTTGTCCTGCTTTTGAACCAGGAAAGGGGTCATTGGCATATTGACCATGGAGGCCAAGGTATCCAGGGCATCGGCTAGGTTATTCTTTGCTTAAGGAAGGTAATGGAAGGTGATATGTTGGAATTGGGAGTCTAGCTCTTCTAAGTGGGCATAGAAGGGTTGGAGCTTTTTGTCTTTGACTCTCTGATAGATAGGGTTTTTTCGCGGCGCGAGAGTCACCTACGCACCGATCGTTTTGAATTTGTCTCACCTGAACTATACAAAAACCTAAATTACGACTACACTCAACGGGTGAGTATAGTGGTAATTCGGGCATCGAAACGAGTTGCTAGAATTTATAAGGTTTAATATTCCTAAATAAAAGTGTAAAAGATGATTATACACAAAAAGGGAAAAGATGCATAAAAGGGAAGTATTAATCTAGGCGAGGGAAAATAAAGCTAGATTAAGAAAGCGAGTAAAAACTATAGGTTGCGTCGAATATCCCTCATCCGAGTTAATTAGTATAAAATGGTTACATGGGTTGACGAATTATTAAGATTGCGTCTCGTTTCGTCAATTAATTAAATTAAGAGTTGTCACACCGCTAAATTCGTATAAAGGACTAATATGATTTTTTTGTCAACAAATACCCCGAAAATTATGCACGTAATGTCGTAAAAACGGCGCATACATGATATACCCCGTTAAATTTCCTTGGCGTAATAATTAGGACAACACACTCGAAATAAATACATAAACCCCATCACCAAAGCAAAGCAACACGTCAACCCAAGGTGAGTTCAATCCAACACAACCTAATTTAAATTTGCCCCTAAGCATAATAAACAATAATAATTAGACTAACTAATTACCCAACTAATTAATTAAAGCACACTAATTAAATTAACACTAAAATTATCTAGGCATGGAAATAAATAACTAAGCATGGAAATAAAAGGAACAAAGCAAGAAATAATATCCACTTATATTAATGTGTGTCAAACCACAACAAAAATGGAAGAGAGGGGTGGTCTCCATAAAAATCCCCAATATTTCCAAACGCTAGAACTCTAAAAAAAACTAGTATTACAAGACATTTACAAAAATGAGACAAGTCTTCCTTTTATACCAAGTTGCAAAAAATAAAGAAAAGAAAAGATAAAATAAAAGAACAGAAAAAGGTTTAAGTTGCAATTAAAATAAAAGAAAAAATAAATAGAAAAAAGGAAAGGAGTGGTATCACACAAAATAGGGTGCCGGTCGATCGGGGGGTGGTGACCGGTCGACCGAGAAAATGGGGGAGGAGCACACTGTGTCAGACCAAAGGCATAAATCGAATTACCGGTCGACCCGCTGCGCTGCAACTCCAATTCAGCTCACAACTTCGCACATCCACACCCATGTACAAAAAAGGCCAAAAAGCTCCGTGTCCATTAATGGTGACAAACACCAAATCAAGACCCATTTCCAAAAAATGACAACAAAAACCCAACTCCATATATGCCCAAAACCATTATTGGAAGCCAAAACCGAGACTAACTAGTGTTCCACCATTAAAATGCCAAAACCCACTTTCAAGCTCCACAACCTCCATATACATAAATGGTCAAAGCTCAAGCTCCATAAAAGTGGCTAAAGATACCCACTTGCGTATGTGGTCCCAAATCAAGCTCCAATTTCGGAAGAAAGGCTCGAAATTCGGTCCAAACTAAAACCCAAGCCTAGGGCCAAAATCGCATCCCATTTGCTGCAAAAAACGTTTTGGGGGCATAGATGGAATTAATGGATTTGTTATTAAAGAAGAAAATGGATATGGATGTAATCAATAAAATTGTTAATGAATCTCTTATAATTCTTTTCGATTAAAGCTCCATGTTTCCTGCGTTCGGACTCCGATTCCAGCACCGTTCACTGCCACGCGAAGCTTGGCCTGAGAGCTATAACTTCCGTGAAGACTTCGGGAAAAAATCCCAAAGTGTAAAATTACGAAAATGCCCTCGAAAGTGCGAATCGCGACGGAACATAATCGGAATGCACCCAAACTTCATACTAAGCACTTTAATACCTATAAAATCTCAGTTATACCTCAAATAACATTTTAGCATATAAAACAGAGGTTTTCTGATTAATAAGCATAATTATAGGCATTAAAGTACCCGAGGGGCCTAAAAAGCCTAAGTTCGAGGGTAATTAAATGCATGATTCGATACGAATCACACCCCCTAACTTACACATTACTAGTCCATAGTAATGAAATTCAACGCAAGAAGAACTATAAGAAAATCAAAACATGTATATATGCATCAAAATATAAATGCCACTTTCGTAGGGAACACGATTGCATTTAGCATATGCAAGAAGCCGTTAAACCCCTAGGTTACCCTAGTGGACGAGTGTCGTCTCGTGAGGGTTTTCAGGGATAAAACCCATAAACATCATATGGTTTCCTCAAAATATGCCCAAAGAAACATGCGACAAGACCAACAATAACGAAAAAGATTTCATACGCATTATTAGCAAATCGAATGAATTCACACAAAAGTTCGTATTATTAACATTATAGAATGCACCTCATAGAATTGAAACCTTAAAATGTGGGAGGGGAGCAAGCACATGCAAAGTGTGATTTGGCAAAAACTTAAATAAATCGGATAAAAATTAAAGCAAGCACATATTCAATCCTCGCGGGCATTACACTCATCAAGTGAATTCACTCGAAATAGGGAGTTAACACATGGAACATGCGGGAATAAAGAGTAAATGTAAGTGGAAACTAAGCCGCACACATGTCACAAATGAAGAACGCTATATATAAAATGAAAAATTATAATCTCAATGAAAGATACCTCACATTAAAAGAGGCGAAATGCATTTTCACAGAGTATCAAAAGTATTTTAACTTTTAAATTAAATGCACCCTAAGATCACATAGGACTTGATATGGTTATAATGTAGGATAGGCTAGGGTATGAAACGAAGGATATGTATGTATGGATTCAAAGTGTTCGGGGATGAAAACTCAGGATGGGAAAATGTGGGAAATAGCAAAAATGGAAAAGTAGTTCCAAAAGGCATTAGATATATCATCAGCGAGAGTAATCAAAGCTTATTGAACTATATACACAACATATAAAACTCTCTTTTCTTTCTTTTCTTCTTTTTCTCATGTTTTCTTTTGTTTTCTTTTGCATTTTGCTTTCTCTTTCTCTTTTTCTCTACACTTTCTTTTTCTTTACTTTTCAAACTCTCACATGCCTAAATTGTAACCGACATCACAACAACATCATCCAGTCCCAAGTAACATTCCAAACAAAGGTATGGAAAGTGTATGTATGGGCTAAAACTCCAATTTAGAGTTGGTTATGGGATTTTGGGTTATGAAACAAACGACTAATATTTAGGCTCAAAGGGGTTAACGAGGGTAAACATATAAGGTGAGGTTAAGGCTAATATGGGCGATATAACAAATATGGCCTATGATCATTTCCAAAAGTTTATGCAATTCTCGAGTCAAAACAATATATGAAAATCATGCTCAAGTAATACATTTCAAGTATGAACTCAATTAATGAACGATCAAATGAAAGAATAGTGAGATTACCAACGAATTCAACGTTTTTAATGAGAAAAGAATAGTATATACACTCACAAATGACGAAAGATACAAAGCTTACTCGGTGTAAGTATATACCATGCAACAAAAGATTACCGAGTTATAAAAATCTTAAACCAAATCAATATAGCAATAAAAGTGCATGTGCTCATGGGATTAAAGTTTAATTCATGAAGTTATTCATAATATAAATAATCGAGGACTAAAGTCTAATAACTTCTAAAATCCAGAACATGCACCATTGGGTTGTCAATTGGATCGGGCAATTATTGAAATTTATCATCGAAAACAAAGGAAAAATGCCCAATAAAGGAGAAAAAAGAAAGAAAATCTTTTTGAAAGTTTTGAATTTTTCTAAGAAAAGCATACTAAGTAACTAACATGTGAGCAAAAACATGGACTAAAAACAGAAATTGATAGAATATCCCACACCGCGTGGCCGGTCGACTGGTTGCGCTGCAACTCCAATTCAGCTCACAACTTCGCACATCCACACCCATGTCCAAAAAAGGCCAAAAAGCTCCGTGTCCATTAATGGTGACAAACACCAAATCAAGACCCATTTCCTAAAAATGCCAACAAAAACCCAACTCCATATATGCCCAAAACCATTCTTGGAAGCCAAAATCGAAACTAATTAGTGTTCCACCATTTAAATTCCAAAACCCACTTTCAAGCTCCACAACCTCCATATCCATAAATGGTCAAAGCTCAAGCTCCATAAAAGTGGCTAAAGATACCCATTTGCATGTGTGGTCCCAAATCAAGCTCCAATTTTAGAAGAAAGGCTCGAATTTCGATCGAAACCAAAACCCAAGCCTAGGGCCAAAATTGCATCCCATTTGCTGCAAAAAACGTTTTGGGGACATAGATGGAATTAATGGATTTGTTATTAAAGAAGAAAAGGGATTGGATGTAATCAATAAAATTGTTAATGAATCTCTTATAATTCTTTTCGATTAAAGCTCCATGTTTACTTCGTTCAGACTCCGATTCGAGTACCGTTCGCTGCCACGCGAAGCTTGGCCTGAGAGCTATAACTTCCGTGAAGACCTCGGGAAAAAATCCCAAAGTGTAAAATTACAAAAATGCCCTCGAAAGTGCGAATCGCGACGGAACATAATCGGAATGCGCCCAAACTTCATACTAAGAACTTTAATACCTATAAAATCTCAATTATACCTCAAATAACATTTTGGCATATAAAACGGAGGTTTTCTGATTAACAAGCATAATTATAGGCATTAAAGTACCCGAGGGGGTAAAAAGCCTAAGTTCGAGGGTAATTAAATGCATGATTCGATACGAATCACTCTCCATTTTCTGAGCACTTGATCGATAATGAGGGCGGAATCTCTGTAGACATATAGGCACTGAATACCTTTCTTGAGAGAAACTTTGAGGCCCACTGTGCATGCCTCATATTCAGTTATGTTATTAGTGCAGGGGAAATCCAATTTGATGGCGATGGGACTGTGAGAGTCATCTGGGGCGATCAGAAGTATCCCAATGCCATATCCCCTTTTGTTGGCAGTGCCTTCAAAGAACATTTGTCATTGTAGGTTGTCCTGAGCAGCATAGAGAATGTTTTCATCTGGGAATTCGGAGACCCGGACATCAATTTCATCCATGGGGTAATCAACGAGGTTTTCAGAGATGGATCTTCCTTTTCATGGCTTTTTATGTGACGTACACAATAATAAACTCGGCTAGGAGCATCAACTATCGGGCCATTCGACTGGACAAGGCAGGTTTCTTAAGAAGGTATTTAATGGGGTCCATTCGGGATACAAGCTTGATGGGGAAGGAGAGCATGTAGTGCCGTAACTTTTAGGTGACCCAGACAAGTGAGACACACGCCTTTTCTAAAGCAGTGTAGTTCACCTCGTACCCGACCAATTTGCGACTGGCGTAATAGATGGCTCTTTCTTTGCGAGAATCCTTAGGGTATTGGGCTAGCAAAGCCCCAACTGCAATGTCAGTTATGGTTAGGTATTGGAGCAAGGGGAGACCAGGTTGTGGTGGCATGAGTACCAGGGGTTGGGTCAGATATTATTTGATTCGATCAAAATCTTCTTGGTAGACCTCGTTCCAAACTTTAGTTAAATCCTTTCGGAGGAGTTTCAAGATAGTTTCGCAGATGGAGGTTAACTGGCTGATGAACCGGCTGATGTATTGCAATTTATCGAGGAAACCTCGAACTTCTTTCTCTTTTCGGGGAGGTGGAATCTCAAGTATGGCTTTCAGCTTGGCAGGATATGCTTCTATCCCTTTCTCACTAACCATGAATCCCAAGAGTTTTCCCTTTGTAATGCCAAATACGCATTTCTATGGATTGAGTCTCATCCGATACTGTCGTAGTCGTTTGAAGAACTTTCGGAGAGAAGGAACATGACCTTCTCTAGTTTTGGACTTGATAGTCATATCATCCACATAGGCCTCAACCTCTTTGTGAATCAGATCGTCCAGGATGGTTGTGGCAGCCCTCTGGTAGGTAGCCCCAGCGTTCTTGAGACCAAATGGCATAACGGTGTAGCAAAAGGTTCCCCATGGGGTGATGGATGCAACTTTTTCTTAGTGGTCTGGGTGCATTTTGATTTGGTTGTATCCGGAAAACCCGTCGACGAATGACTTAAGAGCATGACTTGCTGTGTTGTCCATAATCATGTCGATATTGGGTAGCGAATAATCATCCTTTGGAGAGTCTTTGTTCAAATCCTGATAGTCTACACACATCCTAACTTTTCCTCCTGATTTCGGCACGGGCACTATGTTGGCTAGCCACGTGGGATATTCAATCACATGAATGAAGCCTATGTTTAACTGTTTGACCACCTCTTCTTTGACCTTGAGCAACCATTCGGTGCAGAGCTTTCTCAACTTTTTTTTGACCGACTTGTAATTTGGGAGAGTGAGGATCTCATGCTAAGTTATTTCAGGATCGATGACGGGCATATCATCATAGGAACATGCGAAGACATCCACGAATTCCTTTAGAAATTCTTCAAGTTGTGCACGCTCATGCTCATCGAGGGTAGCCCTATCCTAATCTCGCGCAGTTGGCTACTAGAACCGAGATTAACATTAACAGTCTCTTCGTCATTAACTTGAACGCAGTTATGTTATTTATTATTAACTTTATTTAGATCAGTTAATAATTGTTCATTTGCAAAATCATCATCATCAAAAGTTTGATTAGAATCCAAACAGTTAATGTAAGGCACAATAAGATACTCCAAATCTTTTTTTATTTCATTGATAGGAAAAACAACATTGAGAACCTCATCAAAGGAGGACTCGATTACATTTAAACAACGATAGACAACAGAAGAAGAAAGGGGGTAAACATTAGGATTATGGGAGATTTCAACAGGTAGAACTGGCGCAACATGCTAATTGAGGAGAGGTGTATCAGCAACTTTAATCAGTTGGGACGGATCTGGTGATGTAGTGCGTGAGTGAACCATGCAGAGTGTCAGCCCCAGTGTCTGTAAGTTGAAGGAATATTCGGATTCACTTTCCTGAGTCTCTTGGGTATCTTTGTTGAGCGGTTGCACTTGGTGTTGGGAGCTCTCGGCCCATGGGTAGCTGTCTTGGAAGAAGATCTCCATTCTAGGCTTTATCTTCTTATCTGTATTGTCATACTATGGTTCAGAAAAGTAGCAAAAGGGGAAGTCCTCACCATCTTTAATAAATCATCCATTCAAGGAGTCACTTAGGATAGTTTGGATGCAGTCTAGTCTCCTCTTTGGTCGAGACTGGCATATCATTCTGAGCTCTTGTTCTGACGGTTGATACCCCAAACCACAAGGAGGGAAAGCCTTCTTTAGTTCAATGGGCTCAAGAATCCCTTAATGTCTTTGTCCTAACCCCAGTATGGGCATGAAGTGCATGTTTATGAACATCTAAATTACATTGATGTTTCCATGAGGGTCGTATTCTGGACAAACTCTTTCTTTGAAGTTGTCCCCAACCGGGGGTAAAAGTGCCTCAACTCGGAATCCTGATAGGAGCATATCATTTGACCCATGCTGTATCTCAAGAATTGGACTGCTGGTACTTGCACCATCGACATTGTCATCGTCACCCAAGATGGTGATGGCGTGTCCATCGGTGAAGAACTTTAATTTCTGATGGAGTGAGGAAGACACGCCCTTGACACTGTGGAGCTAAGGTCGTCCTAGCAATAGGTTGAAATAGGCTGTGATATCAATAACTTGGAATTTGACGACAGGGTTTATAGGGTCAACCCCTATTACAAGTTTTATGGATCACATCACCTCCTGACGGGTATTATCGTAGGCACGCACATCAGCGGAGGTTGGAGCGAGGTCACTTTATTTCAGGCCTAAACACTTAAAGGTTATTAGTGGGCAGACATTCAAGGCAGATCCATTATCGATAAGAGAGAGTGGTGCAACCTTCCCCACAGCCTCAAAGAAGATGATGAGTGCATGATTGTGATTTGGTCCAATCTTAGGGATTTCTTCTTCGAAAAAGGATAGAATTTGGGTAGAGGTCAAGAATCTAACGAAATTTATAGCTTCTTCTGGCATGGTAGAAGGAGGAACTGTGGGTCCAGTGAGAAACTTGATCAAAGCATTTATGTGCAGCTGAGAAGATATAAAAGCCCCCATATAGTGATGTTATCTTGATTTTTCTTCAGTTGATAGATGATATTTCTCTCCTCGAGGGTCATTTCTGGCATAGGAAGATTTTTAACACCCTTCCCTTGTTATTGGATGGTAGTGAGTTTGGAATCTGGTAATGCCTCCCTGATCTGGTCATGTGATTTATTAAAGAAGGGAAAAACATGAATCCCGTTTCCTCATCAATCTCGGGTTGTTTTGCTACCTGGTTTATTTCTTCGAGGAGTTCCTAAAATGATATCATCCCACACATGTCGGCTATCGGTCCAGTTTTCTCTGAGGCTTGCTCTTCATTTGAATCTCCGAATTATTCCCCCCATCCGGTGGTAATAATTATGCATTCCATAACTTTAACAGCTTCTTCCTACAGGTCTTCCCATTCTGTGGGGATGTGTAAGGGTGAAGGGACCAGGCGCCCTTGTAGCTTCAGAGCATCAAGTAACTTGATCATATTGAAAATGTTATTGGTTTGCCTGAATAATTCTGCCATTATCTGGGCGAAATTTCAGCCCAAACTCTAGGAGTTAGTTCAAGACTTCTGATAATTACATGCTTCCATTTTCAGAACGGGTACGGACAGCGATGCATGCTCTCATAAGGAGTGACAGTGCCTGATCAGCGAGGCTAGCAGGGTATAGGAGGAAATGTGGGAAAATTTGTAGAGATTTAGGAGAGTATATGGGTGTGATTTGAGTTGAGGGATCAAATTCTAGATTCTCTTATAAAATGACGGAATTAGTATGATTTGGAAGTGGGTTGTGAGTAGTGTTTGTCTTAGGATTGGCTGGTGGGGCAATGGTACCCCGATCAATTAGACCTTGGATTATGTTTCGGAGGTGAAAGCATTGGTCGGTGGTATGGCCAGCAGCTTGGTGAAAGGCGCAATGGGAATCTGCCTTGAAGTTTCTTGGGAGTGGATTTGGCAATGGATGGGGATCCAAAGGTTTGATAAGGTTTTGGCTTAACAAGGCCTGATAAACTTTGGAGAGGGGAGCATGGAGCTCAGTGTATTCCTTTCGGATTGGGACAGGGCGACATTCTGGCGCCTATGATTTGGTTGATTGAGAGATGTTATTGATGGTTGAGACTGTAGCACTGACAGGTTTTTCATATTTTCTGGGGGCGAACTGTTTGAACACCTTCTTTGGTTCGACTTCTATTTTGGTAAAAGCTTCCTCGATTTCTAATCCTGCATCTTTGAGAGCTCGGAAGTGGGGATAGTATTGTCCTCCCATGGTTGCTCGAACATGGGGTAAGAAGTTCTTCTTCACTATGTTGACTTGTTCTTCCTCGGATGGCCGATTGGTCAGGGTTGCTGCTTTTTCCCTCCATCGGGCGATGAAGTTACTGATTAATTCCCCAGAGTTCTGTTTAAGCAGCTCTAAATCATGGCGGGTGACCTCAAGCTCTTCATTGTATTTGTACTGTGACATTAATTCCCGAGCTACGTCCTCCCAGCTACGAATTCTAGACTCTTCGAGAGATAAAAACCATCGGAGGGCGCTATCCTTCACAGTTTACTGAAATAATTGGGCCATCACTTCTTCATATGCCCCTAGTAGAGTTATGGAACGATGATAACTTCAAAGATGAACAATCGGGGGTCCACCTCCTCTGAATTTCTCGATGTTCGACATCTTTAACTTCTTGGGTAACCTCGCCTTAGGATAAGGAGACATGTGGGTGTTGTCCATATAATTTCCTGAGATTCTGACTTGGTTAAACTTCTTAGTGAGCATCTTGAGATCTTCTTTGACTTTTTTTAACTCGTCCTCTTTCGAATCAATGATCATAGGCAAGTTAGACCCAGACTGGGTAAGGTTTCTCATCGAAAGATGGGCAGGCGGTGGCCCATTAACAGGAGGGGCACGTGGAGCATGTTGATACTCTTCAGGAACCCAAATAGGCTCGAGTGGACCCATAACATGAGGGAATAAGGCCTCGGGTTCTTGAGGAACAGGAAGATGGTTTCGTTGCATATCTCAAACCTCAGTTTAGAGGTTTTCAATCTTGGACACAAGCTAAGCTAGGACTACCGTCAGATCCGGCTACATAATGGGTACTTCATCTGTGTTCTCTATGGGAAACGGATGAGTTCTAGACTCGGAAGGAGTATCAGGGAACATATGGAACTTCGGGATGACTTGAATGAAGATCGAAGTCAATAAGGAGACAGGCCAAGGGCTTGCGATCGACCTGAGAAGGCGTAAACTGAGATTTATTTTTGGAGAAAAAAGTAAGGAAAATATTTTTTTTTTGATAAATATTGGAGAAATGTTTTTGGATTTTTGTTAAAGAGAGGATAATGTTTTTGGATTTTGGATTAAAAAAAAAGAATTTTGTTTTTGGAGGCTGTCTCAACATGATTATTATAATTATTATGTTTTCACTTATATTAATTCTCCTAAATGCAAAAATGAAATGCCGAACGGGACCCGAGCCTGGAAAAATTGGGTTTGTAATATAGTGAAAAGCTATGGCTGGACTTGTGACCAGGCTCATGGACAGGGTCCCGTTTTAAAAATGCACGAAATTTTGGGCGGCAGGCCGACCCAGAATTTTGATAAAGTTTCGGGTTGAAACCGACAATCTAACATACGTGTCCTAGGCTTGACACCTATATGAGGGTATGCAGTTAGTTGGGTGAAGTGGAAAGGGTTCCCCCATTTGGAGTGACATCCACGATATACGTCTTGCTCTTGCGGGCAATCGGTACGTGTGGAAAAGCCATTTAATAGACTTGAGTGTACATGAATTACCTCACTATATACCTCGTGGGGACAGTACGCGTGAGAGAGAATTCAATATACTCAATGTACGTGAACGAATTCCCTACGATATACCTCCCATCATGACTTCGGTCAAGCGATACGATGCAGGGGAACCGTTTAATATACGTCGAAGGTACTTGGCCAATGAAAGGTGAGAGTCATATCGCTTAGGCTAACTGTGCCCTATCAGACCAGCGCCCATCACAAAGTGACCCTCCAGTTACTGGGTCAAAATTTGGTCAATAACAATTCTCTTTGGTGATGTCGTTTGAATCATGCATGATTCTCTTATTAGTATCTTATGAGAATGTATTTTTCGATTATGCCAAACAAGGAGCAAAGTATAAGTACCAATGGTACACCAAGTATGGATGGGTAATGCGTGTAATATGTGGATATATGTGACCCTAGGTGCACGTGGTTCAAAGTGTACATGGAGAATTTTCTACAAATGTGTGATTAGAAGCATAAGTATGGGATACACATGGGAAAGGGGAACATGAAAAATGGGGGAAAATATAAACAAACATAACATCCATGTAAATAGAGTCTAGCCCTCAAAATATAAAATCCCCAGCAGAGTCGCCACTGTGGCCATCCACGATCCTCACCGCGAGGCAATGAGTGCGTGAAGGAGGATTTTGGGTCCCGTGTGTCCCTCTCGGGATCGCTTCGGGCGGCGTCATGTGGTGAGGGGTAAAATTGTAGAGAGATTAGAGTCGCCAGTCAATTTTACTCAAAATAGACAAAAGAAAAGGGAAGTCATCCCGAAGGACAACATCCAAAAACATACTAGTGCATATGAAACCAAAATGATTCGAGAAGGGTCCGGAGGCTAAGTTACGAAATGGGAAGGTGTTAGGCACCCATTCCGCCCTTACAGTCTCTCATGGATTTTTGCTATGTTCCTTTTATTTTTCCCATGATATATGTGCATGTGTATATATAATGGAGATAGGAATCCTCGACTTGTATCAAGGAAGAGATAAAGCGAGTCATCCGTAGGAAGGTATAAAAATAATATTAGCAAATATGATTTATGCGATTATACTTACGTTGATCGTTATGATGGAACGATAATGTATATGGAATAATATGCCACTAAGAAATAACATATGTATATATATATATATAATCTAAGAGAATTGAATTTATAGAAAATAGAAAATGAGAAAAGTAGGAATAGGACTCGAGTCTCAAATTTTACCCCGAGATGCCTACGTAGCCTATAGATGCATATAAGCCCACGTAATTATCATGAAGAATGAGGGGTGGAGTTTATCCCATAAATCAAACCGGGGACTTCTCTTATTTGTGGGTGTGTGTGTTTGTGTAGGAAAAAGTGTTTTAGTTGTGAGAAAAGTGTGAGAATCCCTACTTGGAATTTATGAGCAAACCCTCTTTTTTCTTATTTTTTGGATTTTTATTTATATGAAAATAGGAGATGTGCAATAATACTAAATAAAAAGTATATTAGGATGTGTAAGATGAGATAATAAAAGTGTTAAGTAATAAAACAAATTATTGCGAATTTATGAGAATTTAAGGAGAGAGTTGAGAAAATTGGACCTTCTTGAAGATCTTGAGCTTGATCTTGAATATTGGAGAGCAACCCTTAGACTTGGATGATGATGGAGGGTAGTGAATTCCCTAAGTTTGATGAAGAGGATGATGAAAAGTGAAGGTTGGAAAGGGATTTGGGTGTGGAAATCACGTTGACTTCGAGAGAGGTTTTCTGGATTTGTTGAGAGTGATATCTATCAGATCTGGGCTCCTCTTGCAAGTGAGGTCAAGGCCTCCTTTTATAGGCCCAGGTCATTACCGATCGGCATAGACCTGGTCTTGCCTAGCGGCACCTGCTGATAGGCAGGGACTGAAACCTGCCGTTTGGTGGTGTCTTTCAGGCCTTTTCAGAAAATCGATCACAAAGCTTAAACATTGATTAGAATTGCGAACGGGATGGACCATTGGAAAGGTAATTCATAGACCTTCGAAAGTCCTTTGGAATCCTCTCGAGTTAAAGAGTTGACTTTGGGTCAAATGTGGCTTGGAAGCATTCGTCAGTCCATTGGACGGGGAATCGTCAGACGCAAACGGATCGTTCGTCCACATGGTAAGTCCGAATCAAACACGGGGTAGACCTTTGGAAAGGTTAGGAGATGTACTTCGACATTCCAAATAGTTTGATCCGCTTCGAGGAGTTGACTTTGGTCAACCGGGCCTTGGAAGCATTCAGCGACCTTTCGGAGTAAAATGGATCATTCGTCCGTACCGTAAGTCCGAATCGCGTATGGGGTGGACCGTTGGAAAGGAGTTTCAGTTCCCTTCGGAGATTCATTCAGTCTCGATCGATATAAAGAGTTAACTTAGTTCAAACAGAGCCCGGGAGCACCCGATAGCCTCCTGATCAAGTTTACGAGGAAAATGGGTCGTTCGTCCGCATGGTAAGTCAGAATCGCACACGGGACAGACCGTCAAAAAGGGGTTTCAGTGCCCTTCGAAGATTCATTTAGTCTCGATCGAGCTAAAGAGTTTTAATTTTGGTCAAAAGGAGCCTGGGAGTTCCTGATGGCTTCTAAGTCAGTACTCGGGGTATGTCCTGGGTTTGTAATCATGAAGGGAGGTGCTAGGGACCTAAGGAGAGTTTAGGGGGTCAGAGAATGGGGTGTCTACATTTTTATCTCTCAATCATGGTGTACATCGTAGATGAAAGTTCTTTAGAGGATTTTAGGGAAAAGAAGAAAATTCCTAGTTGGACAAGTTTAGATATTTTGTCAAGGATGCACTTCTTCCTTTGAGTTCCTTGACATCACTACCATTCCCACTTCATCCACTGCAGATATTGTGAAATGAAAGATCCTAAACTTTTTGACTAGATCCGGGTCTCCTCCCCCTCCTTTCAGAAAGAGCACTATAATAGATAAGAGGCCTCAAAATACTAAGAAGAGGCCTCAAGTCCTCACTACTAAGAAAGCTCAAACTGCTGAACCTCAATTCAAGATGTTTAAGAAAGGTTTACCAAGCCCCAAAGAGTAAGCTAATAATTCTTATACTAAGCAAGGAATACTTGAAGATGCCTCTATAATGATCAACCCTGGGTTGACCAGGGGTTTGATAAAGACAAGTACTCTTTCAACAAACAGGTCGGTGGTAGCTCCCATGACCAAAGCCCGACTAGTTAAGAGGGCTAGTCAAAATTTGGCATTAGTAAGTTCATAACTGTTGATACCAAAATTAGTATCCTGATATGGACGAATAATAAGAAGACAGTGTCAATCTATATGGAACAATAGCAACGAGGAAGTTCATTTCCCCGACCAAGTTATGTTCGCTCCGAGGAACTACAACACTCCGAGGAACTCCAGTTCTCTGAGGAACTCTAGTTCTCCGAGGAACTCCTAAACGACGAGCAACTAAGGCGGTTCGAGCTGCATCTCGACCACAGCATTAAATTCCAGATAATCAACAGTTCAACTATTCATTGACTGCTTATCATCTTGACACACACGCTTGAAGAGCATTAAATGAGTTACCCTTTCATATGTATGTCATTTAATGTATCACCCTTTCAGATTATAGCCTCAATGCTATAAATACATTGTATTACCCTCATTCAAAGGGACTGGAATTTCTTGATATAGCTTGTAATCGAGAATTCCCAAAACATTCAGCAATAATATAACAGTGGACGTAGGCCATTCTTATAAGGCTGAACCTCTTTAAAAACCATTGTCTTATTTTATTTATCTGTGATTGAATAATTAGAGCGATCTAATTTTTTACATCAACAGATTGGCGCCGTCTGTGGGAATCGACTGTTGTTATCGTTTTTCACCAAAAATCATTCATCATCAATGGCGGATAATCTAGAATCCAGCAATAAAAATGCTGGAAATGCCGAAAATCTTCCAAATCCTTCTGCCCCTCCAGATCTGGCTGGAATCATGACGAATCTGGCTCAAGGACAAACCTCCATGCAAGAAATAATGCGGCAACTTATCCAAACTCTCCATGGAGGTACACCAACCCATCTTGGATCACGAAACATCCAAAGAAATACCCGTGCACCTTCTTCACGATCCAGGCGTACAGAGACGCATCGTAATGAGGAATCTGATGATTTCTCGTATCAACCTGGGCAAACTTCATCGATAAGGGCCACAGATACTGAGCAACATATTACCCTCTCTCTAGAGAGGACCAGTGCCATGGAAAGACTGAGCAGGGTATCTCCTTTCAGTCGATTATGCCCTAGGAGGAATAAGAGTCCACCTAAAGCCATGTCGAGGAGTTTTCGACAACCATCAGATCTAAGAGAAGGATCAACACAATCATGACCAGTTGCTCGTCAGGATAGATCTCAGGAGGCCACTTCAGAACAATCAATTGCTCGAACTAATAGGCCCGAGGAGGGAAATGATGCGTGGAAAGGTTCCATTCAGCGGTTGGAGGATAGATTAGGAGAAATGGCTAAGGCAAAGAACCCCCTACAATGAACTTTTGTTCGAGGGACACCTTTTGTACAGGCCATTGTGGATTTCCCTACACCGTCAAAATTTAAAGCACCCGCGGTGACCCCCAAATATGATGGAAAGACAGATCCTGTTCTTCAGATAGAGAAACACCAAGTTGCTTCCGACATCTATGTTGTCCCTGACGAGATGAGATGCTGAGAATTCTCAGGAACTCTTACTGGATCTGCCCAGATATGGTACAACATTGTTCCTCGGGGTAAGATTTCAACTTTATTTCACTTGGCCGAGTTGTTCATTGTCAATTTCTATTTTGGAGCAAAACCAGTAAAACGAGTAGCACACTTGTTCAGTGTTAGACAAAAACCTAGTGAGAGTACTAGAGATTACATAACTCGTTTCAATAACGAGAAGCTAGAAGTCATAGATTATGAAGAAAAGACAGCAATCACCGCCTTGATGAGTGGGTTGTTGTCTAACAAGTTGTATTACACTTTGGCCAAAGATCCACCTACAACTATGTCAGAGTTGATGGCAAAAGCGGCCAAAATCATGAATGCCGAGGAGGCTATGGCTGCGAAGAAGAATATTGATAAGGAAACCAAGGTGGAAGTCGACAAGTCTAAGAAGAAAGAGCATAAGGGCAATGAAGGTGACAGGCATTCTAAGAATAATAAAACGTCATGGGAAGTCCTAAAGAAAATCGATAATTATACTCCTTTAAAAATGGGTATTAATCATGTCTTGGAAGAAATCAAGAATAGCGAGGAGGTAAAATGGCCAAAGAAACTGAGGTCAGACCCTGATACGAGGAACAGGGATAAATATTGCGAGTTTCATAAGGATCATGGTCATATGACCAAAAATTGCCTAGCTCTTCAGAACAAGATTGAAACACTCATCCGAAGAGGAAAGCTAGAAAATTATGTTGATCGGGGAGGGTAAAGAAGAAATAATGATCGAACTAGAGAGATGTCTAGATCTCCTCGTTGAGCAGAGGAGAAAAAGAAGAGAAATCATGAAGATGATCCAGATGATGACCCCGATCTTCCCAAGAAACCAAGGCAGCCAGAACGAGAGGTATTTTCCATACGTTTTGGGTCATTTGATTGTAATGTTATCACAGGAGGAGATGCAGGAGGAGGAGACCTTACTGCAGAAAGAAAGGCTTACCTCGAAGAGGCCCAAACTTGCTCGTACATTCAGCGAATAAATTTGGCCGAGGAGGATCGCCCGAGGAAGGTAAACAAAGATAAGATGGTCATTGGCTTTTCAAAAAATGACCTGGCAGGTGTTCTTTACCCTCACGACGACCCTTTGGTGATCAAAATGAGGATGAAAGAAGTAGTGATTTCAAGGGTTCTGGTAGATAATGGTAGCTCGGCAGACATCATGTACTACTCATGCTTTGACAGTTTAAATTTGAAATTATCTCAATTGGAACCTTATCATAGACCCCTCATGGGTTTTGCTGGCGAGAAAGTTTTTCCACTTGGGACGATCAAGTTGGATATATTCATTGGAACTTGGCCTGCTTGTCGAACAGAGAGAATACGCTTCTTTGTGATGGATAAGAATGTGCAGTCAACCTACATCATCATCATATGAATAGTTGGTTTGAAGAAGTTCGAGGCAGTTCCATCTACAATACATCAGTGCTTAAAATTCCCAACAAATTTCGGAGTAGGAGTTGTGAAAGGTGATCAAAAAGTAGCTCGGGAATGCTATTATTCATCTGCCGAGCAAGAGGAGCTTGAAGAGTCAAGGAAAAAGACTATTACCTACCAGGTGGAGGAAGGTACAGAAATTGAAACACTTGATCCCAGAGATGAATCCCAACTTGTAAAAGGACAGGTAGTGGAATCTATAAAAAATGTTATTCTAGACGACGAGCACCCTGATCGAGTAACCCAGATAGGTTCAACGTTGGATGCTTCAATTAAACAGAAGTTGATAACTTTCTTGAGAAACAGGAAGAAAACTTTTGCGTGGAGTCATGAAGACATGCCAGGAATAGATCCAAACTTCTTATGTCACGAGCTCAATGTGAATAAGGAGATCAAGCCTGTAAAGCAGAGATGAAGAGTATTTAGTCCCGAGAAGAATCAAGCTATACAAGAGGAGGTTGAGAAGCTCCAGAAAGCCCAATTCATTGAAGATGTGAAGTCTCCAGACTGGTTAGCAAACGTGGTGATGGTAAGGAAGAAAAATAATAAATGGATAATGTGTGTCGATTTCACCGATCTCAACAAGGCCTGCCCAAAGGATCACTTTTCATTGCCCAGAATTGATCAACTAGTGGATGCCACCTCGGGACACGAGCTGCTCATCTTCATGGATGCTTACTCTGGCTACAACCAGATCAAAATGAAACCTGAAGACAGGGAAAGTACTTCTTTTATTACCCCTAGGGGAACTTATTGCTATAATGTTATGCTTTTTGGTTTGAAAAATGCAGGAGCGACATACCAACGACTGATGAATAAGGTTTTTACCGAACAAATCAGTTGCAATATGGAGGTCTATGTCGATGATATGCTGACAAAAAGCAAGAAAGCTGCTGATCATCTAGTTGACTTAGGACAGACCTTTGATCAATTGGATAAATATCAAATGAAGCTCAACCCGACGAAGTGCACATTTGGAGTACGGGAAGGAATGTTCCTTGGGTACATCGTCAACCAACGAGGCATTGAGGCGAATCCAGAAAAGATCAAAGCTCTCTTAGGGTTGCGATCTCCAACGACGAAGAAAGAAGTGCAGAGTCTTACAGGACGATTTGCAGCGCTCAACAGATTTGTATCCCGAGCAACTGATAGATGCCTTCCATTCTTCAAAACACTTCAAAAAACTTTCGAGTGGAATGATGAATGTGAGAAAGCCTTTCAAGACTTGAAGAAATATTTGGGAGAACCTCCACTATTGTCCAGGCCAGTAATGGGAGAAAAATTGTACTTATACTTGGCAGTATCAGAGAATGCAGTCAGCTCGGCATTAATCAGATTGGAGAATGGAGTCCAAAAACCAATTTATTACACACGTAAGGCTTTCCGAGGTGCAGAGATCAGGTACCCAAAGCTGGAAAAATTGGCATTGGCATTAATTGAAGAAAGTAGAAGAATGAGGCCATATTTCTAGGCCCATACCATCGTCGTGTATACCGACATGCCACTAAGACAAGCCATTCATAAGCTAGAAAAATCAGGGAGACTGATGTACTGGGCAATAGAGCTCAGTGAATATGATATTGCGTATAAACCCAGATCATCATTAAAAGGGCAAGATGTAGCAGATTTCATAGCAGAGTTTACATATCCTGATACCCCCGAGGAACAAAAATTGTTCACTGACCAACCTGTGGATGTTACAGGATCAACAGACATAAGTCCAGACCAACTCCGGTTGGTAAAAGGGCTTGTGGATGTAGAAATATCATCAAATTCAAACCCAGATCAACTCCGGTTGGTAAAAGGGCGAGAAGAGATGGTCTACGAGGAGCGAAAATTACCAGGGGAGGATGAAAGAAAACAGCAGATATTTCACCGAGGAACTCTGTCAGATAAGAAATTTGAAGACGAGTTACCTACATGGAGATTATATGTAGATGGATCATCTTACACAACAGGCTGTGGGGCGGGGATTATTTTGAAAACCCCAGACGAGATTGACCTGGAATATTCCCTGCGATTCCAATTCAAAGCCTCCAATAATGAGGCTGAGTATGAGGCCATGATAGAAGGTCTTAATTTATCAAAGATTATGGAAGCACAACAAGTGATGGTATTCAGTGATTCTCAATTAATTGTGAATCAGATGATGGGAACATATGCAATTAAAGGAGAATTAATGGTCAAGTATCATGAAAAAGTGATGGAGTTGTTGGAAGAATTTGATGCCATTCAGTTGATCAGAATACCGAGAATGGAAAATGCACAAGCAGACGCACTGGCCCGACTAACATCAGCTACTCGTACCGAGCTGCGAAGAACAATACCGATTGAAGTATTAGAAACTCGGAGCATAGATAAAGACCTGACGATGAATGTTATTACCCTTGATTTAGGACCATCTTGGATGGATCCCACCAGGGCATATATTAAGGAGGGAGAATTACCGGAGGATAAGCTCGCTGTAAAGAAATTGAATTTTAAAGCTGCTCGATATGTACTAACTAATGGTGTTTTGTATAGACGAGGAATTATGGTAGGCTTGCAGAGATGTGTACATCCCTCCGAGCTGAAAGAATTGATTGAAGAGATCCATGAAGGGTCTTGTGGAGCCCATGTAGCAGGTCGAACACTTTTGCAAAGGGTGATGACGCAGGATATTACTGGCCAACGATGAGGGCTGATTGTATAGCCTATGCCAAGAAATGTGATAAGTGCCAACGTTTTTCCTCCATCCGACGAAATCCACAAGAATTGTTGACACCCATAACTTCCCCTTGGCAATTTTCAATGTGGGGAATTGATTTGGTTGGACCACTGCCAACGACCCGAGGAAGATTCAAATACCTCGTCGTTGCAGTGGATTATTTTACTAAGTGGGTAGAAGCTGAGCCACTTATTGATATGACATACGAGAAGGTGTTCCTGTTTGTTTGGAAGAACATAATTTGCCGATATGGTCTCCCTCATGCCTTCATCACAGACCATGGAACACAATTCGATAACGAGGAGTTTGCTATCTATTGTCGA
Organism: Sambucus nigra; assembly: GCA_949130495.1. NCBI lineage: Eukaryota > Viridiplantae > Streptophyta > Magnoliopsida > Dipsacales > Adoxaceae > Sambucus > Sambucus nigra. Next base: position 723,855,987 of record OX422209.1, read on the forward strand.
CAATCAAACATTTTGAAGACTCATTCAGTACCAGGCCATCCTCAAAGAAATGCACAGACTGAAGTGACGAACAGAACATTACTAAATGGTTTGAAGAAGAGGCTAAGTGAGGCTAAAGCTAATTGGATTAATGAGCTACAGTCAATATTGTGGGCTTACCGAATAACTCCCCGAGCAGCAACTGGAGAATCACCATATATGCTGGCATTTGGTAGCGAGGCTGTAATACCTGCCGAGTTGGGTCTTCCAACACACAGAGTGCTGAATTTTAATTCCCCAGTCAGCGACTTAATGAGAAGATTGGAACTTACTGAGCATTAAATGCCAGATAATCAACGGTTTAACTATTCATTGACTGCTTATCATCTTGACACACACGCTTGAAGAGCATTAAATGAGTTACCCTTTCATATGTATATCATTTAATGTATCACCCTTTCAGATTATAGCCTCAAGGCTATAAATACATTGTATTACCCTCATTCAAAGGGATTGGAATTTCTTGATAGATCTTGTAATCGAGAATTCCCAAAACATTCAGCAATAACATAACAGTGGACGTAGGCCATTCTTATAAGGCTGAACCACTTTAAAAACCTTTGTCTCATTTTATTTATCTGTGATTGAATAATTAGAGCGATCTAATTTTTTACATCAACAGATTGACACTGTCTGTGGGAAATGCGACTTAAAAGAAGGAGATTACGTGCTAAAGAAGGTCATTCAGAAGCATAATAAATTGGAAGCAAACTGGCATGGACCTTACCGAGTTACAGAAGTTGTTCGACCAGGAACTTACCGAATAGTGACTCTAGAAGGAGATGAATTTAAGAATGCATGGAATGCTGAACACCTACGCAAGTATTATCAATGATGTAAAATGTAAAGCAGTTTCATCAATATGAATAAAACAATGATGTTTCTCCATCTTCTTTCTTTTTATCGAAAGTTTTTCGGGGAATACTAGTGCACAACACTACGCTGTTCAACAATAAAAGCAACACTGATAGTTCAAACCCACGACCAACTTCAGTTGGTAAAAGGGCGAGAACAAACTATACTGCTTTGATTAGGAGGCGTACACTAGCGTGACCAACTCAGGTTGGTAAAAGAGCTAGTGGACACGATAGTTCGAACCCAGACCAACTCCGGTTGGTAAAAGGGCGAGAACACCACATACTCCTTTGGTTAGGAGGATGATAGTTCAAACTCAGACCAACTCCGGTTGGTAAAAGAGCGAGGAAACGATAGTTCGAACCCAGACCAACTCCGGTTGGTAAAAGGGCGAGAACACCCCATACTCCTTTGGTTAGGAGGATGATAGTTCGAGCTCAGACCAACTCGGGTTGGTAAAAGAGCAAGAACACGAGACTCCTAAAAAGGCCAATCTTGGTTGGTTAGAAAACAAGATATGCTCTCAAATGCCAACTTATGTTGGTCGGGAAGTAAGATTATTACATAAAGTACAATAAGTTCCTCGAAGAACAAAATATTCCAAACTGAATCAAGTATAGTTGGTCGGGGATAAAAACCCACTAACTATAGTTGGTCAACGAGGAGAATTTATCGACCTTGGTTGGTCTAACATCTTAAAGACAAAAATTTACCAAGTATGATTAGTCGAGGATAAACTCTCACTAATCATAGTTGGTCGACAAACACAATTTAACAACCTTGGTTGGTTGGAGAAATTTTTAAACATTTTATACTCATTACTTTATTATTAAGTGATCGAGCAACATTTTTGATACTTGTAATTTTTTATTATTAAGTTGGTCGATGAACCACACAATATTGTTATACAAGCACAAATATAAAGTGTTTGACAAGCACAAGACAATAGCAATACAGATTTGTAAACAGAAAATGAAAGTCTTTCATTAAAATTCAAAACAAATTACAAGTTACATATGTGTACTAACTATTACATTAAAATTCCTATTCTATTGGTTTCTTCCCCTCAGCTTTTGAAATAGGTTCCTCGCCAGCAGGCGGATCATTTAAAGTTTGAGGAGAGTTAATAAAGTTCAAGTCTTTCAGCATTCTAACGTTCATCACAGAGGGACAGTCTAGAAGATGCTCAGGACGAGATACTTCAAACTGAGAATGCAAACTGTAGTCACCAAGGTATTTAGCAAGTAAGCCCCAAGGAATGGCACGAGCTGGGATCCATTCCATTTCCAAATTGAACGGTGGCACAGGCAACTCAAGCAATCCAGGCTCATAGTAGTCCCACAAATAGTGTCCCTGCTCGAGTTTCAACACACATAAGGCATTCAGCCAGCCTTATTTGTAGCCCTCATTATTGGCATTCTGGATACGAGCATCTAAATGGAATAGTGCCTCGTTATACCCAGCCATCCAAAATTCCCTGGGCTGTTTGTGGAATTGAAAAGTTAACCTCTCAAGCTTCTCATGAAGACTCTGGATGAAAAGTTTATTAGTATCCAACTTTGATTCTTTTGTAGAGATTTGTAGTTCCAATTCTCTAACTTTCTTGGACAGTTCAGTCAAAGCCCGATCTTTTTCATTCAATTGGTACGCTTGAGTTTCCAATATTGACTGGGTACGAGCTTCTTCAACAGAACGACGAAGAGTTCTTGATCAACCCCGAGCAGGAGGAGTACTTTGTTCCTCGGCAATATTCTGTGCCACTCTTCCTCATCCACGAGAACCTCTTCCTCGCCCCCGAGCAACAATAGAGGTACCGAACCTTTTCAAGGTGTCCAATTCTTGCCTTAATTTGGCATTTTTAACCTCTAAGAAGGAAAATCCCTCATCAGTCACTGGGATTATCGCTGTTGAAGAAGAGGCTGCAGACTTATACTGTGCTAGCTCTTTTTGCAAATTATTATTTTCTTACTCCAGCAGCTCAGCAATTTGTCTACAAGCTTCAACTTCTCCCTTTAGGGTCCTCTCCCTGACATCATATCTAGTAAGGAGTTTGTCGTAGGCCTTCTCGGCAGAAAGCTGTTGATACTTCTTTTCATACCCCTCATGCAACAAGGCAGTTGATTCCTTGTACTGATTCTGGAGATCTTCTAAGGTACATTGAAGATCCTCGATCATTTTGTAATAGGCCACGTTATTGACCACAGCTCGGTCAAGTAAACCCTTCAGGTACTGATAAGCCTCAACTGCCTGCTCAGAAGCATCATGACCAAGGATATCAACAACTTCTGATGCACTTAATTCTGTGTGACCAGCCTTATAATATTCATGGCATTGCTGCATCAGCTTTGTATCATTAGTAGATAGTAAGTCCATTCTAGCCATAAACTAGTAAAGAGGAGAAGGCAAGAATTAATAATAAATCAGACAGAGCATCAACAATGTAGAGAAACAAAAAAGGTAATTTCATTACATCATCAAAAGGAGTACAACGTTCAAATACAGAGTATAGGTAAAAGAAAATAAAAGAGAATACCGAACAACTTCACACCTTTTCCTTATCTCCCAAGACTTTCTCGGGAGGCTGGGACGAGGAGCTTGGTTGCTCGGTGGAAATAACGATTTGGTTGGCAGAAGTTGGGACTTGTTCAGGAGGAGCAGGCAAAGAAGAAATCTCCTCGGTGGCTGTCTGATTGGGTTGTGGAGCAAGGACTTGATCACCCACTATCATTGAAGACTCCTCGGATGCAGCCTCGTCTTCATCCTCATCTTCAATTACAGGAGGAGGGCCAGGAAGATGTTGTTGAAATAGCTCAGAGTCCTCGCTCACCTTCAATTCTTGCAAGGCAGCAACCCAACCATCTCGGAAGTATTTCAAACTCCCATACTGCACCTGGGTCATCATTGCTGCTACCCCCTATCCCATCCTTTGTCCCAACCAGTTCGAAAGGATTTTTTCACAGCAACTTTTCTCTTCATTTTCTTCGAAGAGAGCTTCTCGGATATAAGATCCTCGGTGGCTTTCAACTTGGCCTCCACCTCCTCCTTCTGGAGATTTACTTCTCGCAGAAGGGACAACTCTTCCTCGATCGATTTCAACTTATTTTCAAGCTCCCCAAAACTTGTGAGCTTCTCGGCAACCTTCCGAGGAGCAACAGAAGGGGCAACATCCATTTTCTTTGTCCCCTTTGGGACATCAGGCTTGTTTCTTTTTCCATCTCCAGCAGGGGAAGCCTCCTCGAAAATAGAAGGAACTCTTCTTTTGCCCATATTTTAACTCAGAGGAATGTGAGAGTCTGGTGAAGAATCCTCAGAAGCTGGCAATGGTTCACTAATGCTGACCACCGGACGAGCAGTAAAGGACGATGTATAGCTCCTGTACTGCAACAAGTATGAAGCAGACCTGACGTGCTTATCTGCAACTTTCTGATGCAAACTCCAGATATGTTTTAAATGCTTTGTATTAACCTCTGAGGCGGTTCGAGCTGCATCTCGACCATAACATTAAATGCCAGATAATCAACAGTTCAACTATTCATTGACTGCTTATCATCTTGACACACACGCTTGAAGAGCATTAAATGAGTTACCCTTTCATATGTATATCATTTAATGTATCACCCTTTCAGATTATATCCTCAAGGCTATAAATACATTGTATTACCCTCATTCAAAGGGACTGGAATTTTTTGATAGAGCTTGTAATCGAGAATTCCCAAAACATTCAGCAATAACATAACAGTGGACGTAGGCCATTCTTATAAGGCTGAACCACTTTAAAAACCTTTGTCTCATTTTATTTATCTGTGATTGAATAATCAGAGCGATCTAATTTTTTACATCAACAATAACTCTTCTGTTTATCTTATGTAATGTTTAGTGCATTTTTTTTATCTATATCGATTAGCATACTTAACTCCTTTGTAGTTCTTAGTAGATTAAACTAGATGTCGGAGAAAGATGACCGATTAAAAGTTTTTTTGGCTGATATGGATGAAGCTTTTGATGTTTATGAAAATCCTTGTAGGCCTCTGGTGAAGCCTTAGATAGAGAGAGAAAAATAAGGAATGATAAGGTTAAGACTATCGAGGACGGGGCTAAGGCAGTAGAGGACCAATAAAAGGCTGCCCGTGACAAGTTTCCTTTGGCCGAGCATAAGCTGAGAGCAGTGCAAAGGTTGTTAAAAACAAGTCCTCCAATCTAACTTCTGAGAACCTACCTCTGAAGGCCAAGAGAAAGAAAGATAAAGAGGAGGCTACCAACAAAGGTTGGGATAAATATTTTAAGGCAGCAACTGTTCAAATAGAGTATGCCAAGAAGTTATCCTACAAGAAGGGTTGGTGGGATACCTTAAAGGATGTCGGCACCCAGGTAGACTCTTAGTTGTTTCAGAGATATGACCCATGAACTACTCTTAACATAGATGAGGACTTTGGTGATGAGGAGGGTTATGGGTAATCTTATATGGTGCCTGCAGATACTGTTGGCCTTCCTCCTACTCACCAAGATAAGATCAAGGACAAACAAAAGGTTTAACTCCTTTTAGCTAATTTGTTTCTTTTCCTTTTGTGTATTTTTCATTTATTATTATTTTCATTTGTAATGGAATCATCCTTATAATATTTGAATTATCAATGAAATGAAACAGTTTTGTTTTATGTTTCCTACTTTTCTTTAATTTTGATTGCTCGTTTGATTCATTACTATTTTTCTTCTTTGGTCGGGCTCATATACTTATGCTTGTAAATTTTTAATTTGATTCCAGGAAAGATATGATAGTTTTAGGTGAATCTAACCTATTGAGACGATGCCAGATTCTTTTTGAGGTTGGTCATGTTCTTTTAATTGAAGAAGATTCAATGGGGTTTCTCGGCTCAGATGCTTTCGACCAAGTGAAAGATGCCTATGTCCATCTTCACTGTCTTCTGGATAGAGCAGTGGTGAACAACGCTACCTTTTATGAAATGATTTAACAACTGTAAGAAGACCACAAATATTTTTTGGCATTACTTAATTTTGATTATGAAGCTAAATACAAGGCCTTGATTTAAGGTTGGGGTTTTGATAAGAAGGTGCAAGATAATACTTCTACTTTGAATAAGAAGGAGATTGTGTTGAATAAAGAAGATGAAAATTCCTGGGCGATTACTGCAATCTTGGAGAAAGAAAATAATGCCTTAAGGAATGAGTTGGACAATTTGAAGAAGTCAACCATACTAGGACACTTGAAGGAGTGTCCTTGGAAATGGAGAATGCTAGGTTTCTAGAAGGGCTACTTAAAAATCATTTAATTATGGTTGTATTAAACACCATTGGCTTGGTGTAACTAATTTTAGTCTCCCTGATGAAGATGAGAGTGTATAAAGAGGCAAAATTCTTCCATACACTCCTAAAAATGATGAGTGGGGACTTGGAGAATTAACATCAATAATTTTGGTGGTCTCCAGTAAAAAATCATTAAGTTGGTTATCTCTCACAAATTCGGACGATAATAGACTTGAGATTTACATCATTAATTTTGGTGGTGACCAATTAAAAGTCATTAAGTTGGTTATCTCTCTCGACTTAAGACGAGAATTGACTTGAGATTTACATCATTAATTTGTAGTGGTCTACAATTAAAACTCATTAAGTTTCTTATCTCTCTGAGCTAAGGATGAGAGTAGACTTGAGATTAACATCATTAAGTTGGTTACTAAAAATCATTTATGGGTTAATCTTATCAGTCGAGATGAGAATAAATGCATTATAAAGCAGAAATCCAATCATAATGAGAAGAAGATGATGACACATAAGAGCTATCAAGAAGATATTTTTGCTTGCATTTATCACATCACAAGATTAATATATACAAGTAGTTTAGACGATGATACAAGTTATCAAAATAAACCATCAAACATTGTACAAGACATCAAACGTTGTTAAAAAATTATATAAGAGGAAAGGGAAAGTTAGGCCACAAGTGGCCGCCCACTAACTATAGCCGAGAAGTAAATTAAGTCGTCTCCTCAGGAAGACCATCATCCTCACTAGTGATGACCTTGTCAACAGTGGGTTTATTATCGGCCCCATCATCATTAGCAGCACTCTTAGTCATCTAATTAACGTCCTATTCAGTATTTTTGATCGTTGTCTACTTAGTTTTTCTGTAGGAGTACTGTAATACCCCGTATTTTTATGCTATATTAATTTGGGGATTTATTAAATTTAATGCGAGTAAATTATTTAATGAAAAATCCGGAAATGATTATGTTATAATTATTAACGTGACGTGAGTTAGTAATTATATGAAATTGTTGAATATTACTTATGAGCATAGTAATATGTTATATTGGTTATATTGAATGTCATAAGTGAATGAAAATGACAATTTTGGAAATTTTAGTCGGGACGCGCCCGTGTCGCGTCGGGACTAATTATTGAGATATAAAAGTAAATATTTTATAAGTTGTTCGTATGGTCATTTCGAGTGCGCCAACGCGTCCGGAAGGGTCGAGATAGTCAGAAAAGTGTACCCGGGAGTTTAGTTTGGGTCCCGGGGTGTTTTTAGGCCTAATTAGTGACCCGTGAGGGCATTTTAGTAATTTTACAAAATAGGGTAATTAAACCCACGAATTTTAGCAGCCTTTATCAACTGGTTAGGTTAGCCTTTTAGGGTTAGAACCTGCAAAATCTTAGAACGGCCATTAGAGAGAGAAGAGAGACCTTTTAAGGAGGTTCAAGGGCCAAAACACCACTGTCACCACCAACGCGTAGATCGCGAGGAGGAGAACGCAACCACACCATTATCAGCAGGAAACCAGACCTCTGAAATCCCAGGCAAGTGTTTAACTTGCATATTTTCGTTAGTGCAATAATCATATTAGTGTAGGAATGATTAGGAGTATAATCAAATGAAGAAAACCCCAATTTTGATAGGAAATTGCATGTAGAAATTATTATAACCTTATTCTGGAAATTTATATGTGATGTTGATGATTAACCCACGGATTTATGATGATAATGTAGAAGGAAATTCTGGAGAAAACTTATTAGAACAAAAGTTAAGAAAACTTAGGGTTCTTGAGGTTAGATGAAATTTCGGGTTGTTTAATCATGTTTAACGATGGATATACGCATGCTTAACGTTAGAAACATCTGATAATATGTTATAATGTTTGTAGTAGAAGTTTTGGGATGATTAGGGTTGGAAAACATGAATTTGGATGAAGAATTTTGGTGAAACCCGTAACTGCACTTCTGCAGAATTTTCGTAGACCTGCTTAATCGATCGATCGACCATAGATAGTCGATCGATCGAAGGTTCGATCGATCGAGCCCCAGTAGTCGATCGATCGACCCTTCCTGGCAGCCCCTTTTTTTTTTCCTTGTTTAATTAGTTGAATTAATTTATCATGGAATAATTCTTGGGCATATTAAATAAAATGTTTTGGGATATAAGGGAGACCAGTAGGACATATGAATAAGTGTTGAGGACTTTATTATGAGACGATAAATGTGTTTTAGGGATAATTGACTAAGGAATGACAAACTCCGTATTTCAAGTGAGGGGTTACGAAGAATACCTACGGTAGTGAATAGAAGTCTACTTACTGAATTTATTACTTGGACGGATAGAATCCACTAGTGTCCCGTAATTTGTGAGAAAACCCTTCGAGTTAAGGTTAGAGACGAAGCCTTATACGTATTCGTAATAATGGGAAATTAAGGTTAAATGTGGTAATTATGGGTAATGAGAGGAACCTATATTAATATGATGAAAGTGGTATATTTATATGATGTGTGTACATATATTATATGCATGTGAAAAACATACCGCGCTACTTGCTATCCTTGAGGTTACCGCGTTGGGGCAAGTCTTATCTCGATGGGACCTTTATGGGGGATATTGACTTGTACCCTAGAAGATAGATATCCTTGGTACAGGCTATTGAATAAATAGTTCAGACGGTCCTAAGAGACGCGAGTATGTGCCATCCTCTTAGAGACTTGGAATCTATGCTTCGCCTCACTTGTTTGTGTATGTGTTAATACGATTCGAGAGTGATTCCGAATTCGTATTCCCCTTGATATGAGTGGTATGGGGTTTGGATAGTGGAAGTATGCACGCACCATAGTTTTAGTTGGGGTGCTGTTATATATATATATTATCCGAGTAGTTAATAGAGATTATGAAATTTAAACTGCCTACTGTGATTTGTTAAGTAGGACATGGATGATGACTCCTATTAAAAATGATTATTTTGTGAGTACAATATGTCACCGGGTAACTTTATAAATTGATGGAGCTAAAACGAGAGTTGTGCTACAATTTGATAATAACCTTTTAAACAATGACATTGTTCAGTTTTGAAAACTTATGAGTAAGTTAAGGTAAACTAAATTATTTGGGAAGGTTAGTAAGACATATATGTTAAGATAAACCATCAGGGAAGGTTAGTACGATAGGCGTGCACATTAGAAGAGAGGTGAGAATTTCTCAAGAGAGTGTCGAACTAATATGTTGTTGCATTGGCCTGTATCAATTTAAATACTTGCTAAACTAATTTTAAATCCTACACACTTTCGGGCTCTGACCCGTTTTCTCTCTCCCTTCCCCTCTCTTGTATATATATATATGTATTTCAGGTGCCCAGCCACAGGGGCGTCTTGCTTAGGATCTTTTGGAAGGAACGCGCTGCAGCTTAGGTGGGAGTTGCAGGTCTCTTGATTAGACGACTTCGTTCATTTCAGATCCACTCTTAGTATTTCCATTCAGATGGGCATGTGTAGCCCTTTCCATTATATTCTTTGTGTTGGGACATTGTTATTTCAGTTATTTCTTATTTCGCTATTATGGGATTTTGTTCAGGATTGATGTTTTACTTTATTTCTCGCTTGTTGACATTCGTTGATGAATGTTTTATATATATTGGATTTTTGTTCCAGTTTATTGTGGTGTGAATCTGATTTATTAAACTTTGTTAATAAAATAAAATAAACCTTTTTTCTTTAAATAAAATTTGGAAATAAATGTTTAAAATTTGGTTTTGACACTTAGCTTAATTATCTAGGGTGTTAAATTGGAAAGTTTGTTTTTACGACAGTGATGCTAAGAATGAACCGCACTGTTCACCTTGATTTAATTTAATAAAGGAGTGATCGCCCGGTATTTAATTAGGCGGGGTGTCACAGGTGGTATCAGAGCATCAGGTTCTAGTGTCCATAGGATCTGTACGGCTTATTTCGCTTTCAGCTTAACGTTTTTGCTATAGAGCCCTACTTTTAGGATTGTTGTATTCCTGCTTTTACGTTTAAGTCTTCAGCTATTCGAGATTTGTTGATAACTGTAGACTAATAAACTTGTTCATGTTTCAGATGCCTCCGAGACGTGCTCCGAGAGATAGGAGTGCCCAGGCCGAGCAGCCAGCAGCTCCGGCACCAGGCACAATGAATGCTAATGAAGTAGCCGCCATCGTTGCTCAGGCGGTGAACACCGCGATAGCAGTGATTCAGCAGGCTCCACCCCAGGTTCATGCAGTGGCGCCAGTACCAGCACAGTTTCCATCTGCATGGGAGAGGGTTCGGGATGCTTTTCAGAATGCACATCCCCCTGGGTTCTCTGGTAGCTCCGATATTGTCACGGTCAGCCAATGGAAGAAAGACATCCAGCGGCATCTCCGCATGTATGAGTGCACTGAGGTGCAAAAGCAGTTGTTGGCTTCCTTTAAGCTGGTGGGAGCCGCGTTACAGTGGTGGGAATCCACTACTACGTTGGAGGAGAGGGACACGATCTCTATTCAGATGTTCTGGGAGCGGTTTGACCGCAAGTACTTTCCACCCGCGGTGCAGACTGAGATGAGGAGGAGATTACTAAATCTGAAGCAAGAAAACCTTACTGTAGCAGAGTATGAGGAGGAGTTCACGAGACTTCTTACCATTGTGCCAGATGAGGCACCTACTGAGAGCAAAAAGATTTTGCTGTTTGTAGACGGATTAGCTTGGAGGATCCGTCAGCACCTTATTGGGAATTTATCCTTGAGTACGTTCACTGATGTGCTCAATGCCGCGTTACTTCATTGCCAGGATCACCGCTTCCATCTTCAGGGAAGCAAGAGAGCAGGAGAGTCCAGCCAGCAGGGCAGGACAGGGGGTAACGGTGCCGGTAGAGCGCCATCTCATGGACAGACTCGTCAGCACGAGCAGAGTTCCCATCAGGGGGACCCTGCTAAGCGATTCCGTTCGGGTGATTCCAGGCAGGGAAATGGGGGATATAGGTATGGCCAGCAGGGTCAGCCTAATCAGCAGGGCCATCAGGGCCAGCACCGACAGCAGGGTCAGCATCAGGGCCAGCAGGGCCAACAGCGTGCGAATCAGGGCCAACAGGGCCAATGGCGTGGGGGTAACGGCCAGCAGGGTCGTGGTCAGCAGGGACAGAGGGGAGGTAAATTCAAGGGCCGATGTTTTGGGTGCGGTAAACATGGCCACAGGCGTCAGAATTGCCCAGAGGGCGATAGGGCCCCACAGCAGCAGGGAGCCCGAAATGAGCCACAGAGGCCACTTTTTCCACCTGCCCTTCCAGCTCCAGCCCAAGCGCCAGCCCTACCAGCCATTCCAGCAGCTCCAGTGCAGCAGGGGCAGTTACAGTATGGGCGTGTCTATAACGTCCACCCAGGCAGCAGCGCCGCAGGCACCACCCGCGATTGAGGGTATGTTTCCTATCCATGGTACTATGGGTAAAGTTTTGTTTGATACGGGGGCAACGCACTGTTTTATAGCCACACATTTTGCGAAGTCCTTAGGATTGTTAGCCACAGCAGAGAGCACCGTGACGTGTGTCGACTCACCACTGGGGAGTGGGTCACTTATATTCTTTATATGCCGGGGTGTAGGGGTTGAGATCGGTGGCTTGGTATTACCTACAGACATGCTAGTCTTAGACATGCACGAGCATGAGGTGATTATTGGTATGGATTGGCTTGCATCTCATAGAGCCATGATTGATTGCTTCGGTGGGAGCATTATTTTTGCCATTCCGGGGCAAGAGATGTTTGTAGTGGCGATGCCTCGCCCAGAGGGAGGTTCGACCGCTCATTTATATTACATTGAGGAGGATACCTCTAAGGAGGTTGTGATTCCTTTGGACTCGATCCCAGTTGTTAGGGAGTTTTCCGATGTGTTTCAGGAGATACCAGGCCTACCGCCCAGTCGCGAGATAGACTTTGTTGTAGATTTAGTGCCGGATACGAGACCTATAGCGCGTGCACCATACCGTATGGCTCCAGCAGAGATGCGAGAGCTACGAGATCAGATAGAGCAGCTGTTAGGTCAGGGCTTCATTCGCAGAAGTACCTCACCCTGGGGCGCTCCAGTGTTGTTTGTGAAGAAGAGAGATGGTTCACTGAGGCTGTGTGTGGACTACCGGGAGTTGAACAAGGTCACAATACGAAATAAATATCCATTGCCTCGAATCGATGATCTATTCGACCAATTGAGGGGAGCGACTTTCTTTTCGAAGATAGATCTGAGGTCGGGGTACCATCAGCTACGTATTAGGGAGCAGGATGTTTCGAATACTACCTTCTTGTCGAGATATGGGTCCTATGAGTTCAGGGTGATGCCGTTTGGACTCACAAATGCTCCAGCCGTGTTCATGGACTTAATGAACCGAGTGTTCAGAGAGTTCTTGGATCAGTTTGTCATTGTCTTCATAGATGACATCTTAATATATTCCCATTCCGAGGAGGAGCATGCCGAGCACTTGAGACAGGTTCTTCAGACTCTACGAGAGCATCAGTTGTATGCTAAGTATGAGAAGTGTGGATTCTGGTTGCAAGAAGTACAGTTCTTGGGCCATGTTGTTTCTGAGCAGGGGATAGCAGTTGACCCGAGCAAAGTGTCAGCGGTGAGGGAGTGGGGACAGCCCACGACACCGACGGAAGTATGAAGTTTCTTGGGGTTAGCCGGATACTACAGGAGATTTATTCGGGGATTCTCCAAAATAGCGGGTCCATTGACGAATCTGACTCGCAAAGGGGTACCGTATGTCTGGGATGATGCTTGCCAATTAGCTTTCGACGAGCTGAAAGACAAGCTTACTTCAGCACCAGTCCTTGCTTTACCAAAACCGGGTGTGGAGTACCTGGTTTACACCGATGCGTCTTTACAAGGACTTGGAGGAGTACTCCAGCAGGAGGAGAAGGCTATAGCTTTTGCTTCCCTCAAGCTTAAGCCACATGAGAAAAATTACCCCACCCACGACCTGGAGTTAGCAGCGGTCGTCTTTGCATTGAGGATTTGGAGGCACTATTTATTGGGCGAGAAATTCCGTTTGTTCACAGACCATAAGTCACTGCAGTACCTGTTCACTCAGCGAGAGATGAATATGCGTCAGCGCAGGTGGTTAGAGTTTGTGAAAGATTACCAGTTCGATATACAGTACCATCCGGGAAAAGCCAACGTAGTTGCTGATGCGTTGAGCCGTAGACCGGTGGACGATGTAGCGGATATCTGGAAAGCAAAGTGGAAGGAATTGGGTCACCAGGACGCAGTAGCCCGTTCGTTCATATCCGTCATGTCAGTCACACCCGAAATTTTTACTAGGGTGATACAGGCGCAGACCACAGACCCGTTTTGCCAGGAGCAGATTGTGCGACTTCTAGGTGAGGGTGCTGAGTCCTATTCTGTTAGTTCGGATGGAGGGTTGCGGTTTAATGGGAGATTAGTGGTTCCAGAAGGAGCAGAGTTACGTCATGAAGTGATGACTCATTCTCACGGGTCCCGATTTGCAGTCCATCTGGGAGGCGATAAGATGTACCAGGATATGAGGCGACAATACTGGTGGAGTGGGATGAAGAAGGACATTGCTGAGTTTGTGGCCAAGTGTCCTACCTGCCAGCTGGTTAAGGTGGACCACCAAAAACCGTCAGGATTGCTTCAGCCATTGGAAGTACCTGCGTGGAAGTGGGAGAGTATTTCCATGGACTTCATTACAGGGTTGCCTACATCACAGAGGGGCCACGATTCTATCTGGGTGATTGTAGACCGTCTGACCAAGGTGGCTCATTTTCTACCGATGCGGACAGATTATACCACGGGTCAGTATGCCCAGTTGTTCATCGCTGAGATTGTCAGATTACACGGGGTGCCCCTGAATATTGTGTCAGATAGAGATAAGATTTTTGTGTCACGTTTCTGGGAAAACTTTCAGGAGGCTATGGGTACAGAGTTGAGATTGAGTTCAGCTTATCACCCACAGACAGATGGGCAGACAGAGCGTACTAATCAGATGTTAGAGGATATGCTACGCATGTGTGTTCTCGATTTTGGAGGAGGTTGGGAACCACACCTTCCACTAGTAGAGTTTGCTTATAATAACTCTTATCAGTTCACGATTGGTATGGCTCGATTTGAGGCTTTGTATGGCAGGCCTTGTCGTTCCCTAACTTGTTGGCTTGAAGTGGGGGATAACAAGTTGCTAGGACCAGAGGTAATTCAGGAGACCTCTGCGAGGATTGAAATGATCAGGAACCGCATTCGAGTAGCCCAGGACAGACAGAAGAGCTACGCCGATGCGAAACGGTCCTTCAGGGAGTTTAACGTGGGGGACTAAGTATTACTGCGTGTGTCTCCTATGAAAGGAGTGATGAGGTTCGGGAAGAAGGAAAAGTTGGCTCCGAGGTACGTGGGACCATTCCCCATCATTGAGAGGATTGGGACAGTTGCATATAGATTGGGACTGCCAGAACATCTACATCGCATTCACGATGTATTCCACATCTCGTCGTTGAGACGATATCTTTGGGATGATATGGACCATACTCACATCGCGATAGATGAGATCGATTTACAGCCTGATAGCTCTTACGAGGAGAGACCGGTGGCTATCCTAGACTATAGTGAGAGGAGATTGAGGTCGAAGATAGTTCCACTTGTGCGGATCCAGTGGGAACACCATAATGTGGAGGAATCCACTTGGGAGCGTGAGGCAGATATGCGCGAGAGATATCCAGAATTATTCTTAACAGGTATGCCTTATTTTCCGAATTTTGGGACGAAATTCCGTTATTAGGGGAGAAGTATGTAATACCCCGTATTTTTATGCTATATTAATTTGGGGATTTATTAAATTTAATGCGAGTAAATTATTTAATGAAAAATCCGGAAATTGATTATGTTATAATTATTAACGTGACGTGAGTTAGTAATTATATGAAATTGTTGAATATTACTTATGAGCATAGTAATATGTTATATTGGTTATATTGAATGTCATAAGTGAATGAAAATGACAATTTTGGAAATTTTAGTCGGGACGCGCCCGTGTCGCGTCGGGACTAATTATTGAGATATAAAAGTAAATATTTTATAAGTTGTTCGTATGGTCATTTCGAGTGCGCCAATGCGTCCGGAAGGGTCGAGATAGTCAGAAAAGTGTACCCGGGAGTTTAGTTTGGGTCCCGGGGTGTTTTTTAGGCCTAATTAGTGACCCGGGAGGGCATTTTAGTAATTTTACAAAATAGGGTAATTAAACCCACGAATTTTAGCAGCCTTTATCAACTGGTTAGGTTAGCCTTTTAGGGTTAGAACCTGCAAAATCTTAGAACGGCCATTAGAGAGAGAAGATAGACCTTTCAAGGAGGTTCAAGGGCCAAAACACCACCATTTACACCACTGTCACCACCAACGCGTAGATCGCGAGGAGGAGAACGCAACCACACCATTATCAGCAGGAAACCAGACCTCTAAAATCCCAGGCAAGTGTTTAACTTGCATATTTTCGTTAGTGCAATAATCATATTAGTGTAGGAATGATTAGGAGTATAATCAAATGAAGAAAACCCCAATTTTGATAGGAAATTGCATGTAGAAATTATTATAACCTTATTCTGGAAATTTATATGTGATGTTGATGATTAACCCACGGATTTATTATGATTATGTAGAAGGAAATTCTTGAGAAAACTGATTAGAACAAAAGTTAAGAAAACTTAGGGTTCTTGAGGTTAGATGAAATTTCGGGTTGTTTAATAATGTTTAACGATGGATATACGCATGCTTAACGTTAGAAACATCTGATAATATGTTATAATGTTTGTAGTAGAAGTTTTGGGACGATTAGGGTTGGAAAACATGAATTTGGATGAAGAATTTTGGTGAAACCCGTAACTGCACTTCTGCAGAATTTTCGCAGACCTGCTTGATCGATCGATCGACCATAGATAGTCGATCGATCGAAGGTTCGATCGATCGAGCCCCAGTAGTCGATCGATCGACCCTTCCTGGCAGCCCCTTTTTTTTTCCTTGTTTAATTAGTTGAATTAATTTATCGTGGAATAATTCTTGGGCATATTAAATAAAATGTTTTGGGATATAGGGGAGACTAGTAGGACATATGAATAAGTGTTGAGGACTTTATTATGAGACGATAAATGTGTTTTAGGGATAATTGACTAAGGAATGACAAACTCCGTATTTCAAGTGAGGGGTTACGAAGAATACCTACAGTAGTGAATAGAAGTCTACTTACTGAATTTATTACTTGGACGGATAGAATCCACTAGTGTCACGTAATTTGTGAGAAAACCCTTCGAGTTAAGGTTAGAGACGAAGCCTTATACGTATTCGTAATAATGGGAAATTAAGGTTAAATGTGGTAATTATGGGTAATGAGAGGAACCTATATTAATATGATGAAAGTGGTATATTTATATGATGTGTGTACATATATTATCTGCATGTGAAAAACATACCGCGCTACTTGCTATCCTTGAGGTTACCGCGTTGGGGCAAGTCTTATCTCGATGGGACCTTTATGGGGGATATTGACTTGTACCCTAGAAGATAGATATCCTTGGTACAGGCTATTGAATAAATAGTTCAGACGGTCCTAAGAGACGCGAGTATGTGCCATCCTCTTAGAGACTTGGAATCTATGCTTCGCCTCACTTGTTTGTGTATGTGTTAATACGATTCGAGAGTGATTCCGAATTCGTATTCCCCTTGATATGAGTGGTATGGGGTTTGGATAGTGGAAGTATGCATGCACCATAGTTTTAGTTGGGGTGCTGTTATATATATATATTATCCGAGTAGTTAATAGAGATTATGAAATTTAAACTGCCTACTGTGATTTGTTAAGTAGGACATGGATGATGACTCCTATTAAAAATGATTATTTTGTGAGTATAATATGTCACCGGGTAACTTTATAAATTGATGGAGCTAAAACGAGAGTTGTGCTACAATTTGATAATAACCTTTTAAACAATGACATTGTTCAGTTTTGAAAACTTATGAGTAAGTTATGTTAAACTAAATTATTTGGGAAGGTTAGTAAGACATATATGTTAAGATAAACCATCTGGGAAGGTTAGTACGATAGGCGTGCACATTAGAAGAGAGGTGAGAATTTCTCAAGAGAGTGTCGAACTAATATGTTGTTGCATTGGCCTGTATCAATTTAAATACTTGCTAAACTAATTTTAAATCCTACACACTTTCGGGCTCTGACCCGTTTTCTCTCTCCCTTCCCCTCTCTTGTATATATATATATATGTATTTCAGGTGCCCAGCCACAGGGGCGTCTTGCTTAGGATCTTTTGGAAGGAACGCGCTGCAGCTTAGGTGGGAGTTGTAGGTCTCTTGATTAGACGACTTCGTTCATTTCAGATCCACTCTTAGTATTTCCATTCAGATGGGCATGTGTAGCCCTTTCCATTATTTTCTTTGTGTTGGGACATTGTTATTTCAGTTATTTCTTATTTCGCTATTATGGGATTTTGTTCAGGATGGATGTTTTACTTTATTTCTCGCTTGTTGACATTCGTTGATGAATGTTTTATATATATTGGATTTTTGTTCCAGTTTATTGTGGTGTGAATCTGATTTATTAAACTTTGTTAATAAAATAAAATAAACCTTTTTTCTTTAAATAAAATTTGGAAATAAATGTTTAAAATTTGGTTTTGACACTTAGCTTAATTATCTAGGGTGTTAAATTGGAAAGTTTGTTTTTACGACAGTGATGCTAAGAATGAACCGCACTGTTCACCTTGATTTAATTTAATAAAGGAGTGATCGTCCGGTATTTAATTAGGCGGGGTGTCACAAGTACTCACAGCAACCTCCACCTTGGCCAGAGCAGTGCCAATCCGAGGGTCCAAAAGGTCAAGGCCTTTAAAGTCTTGGGTAGTTAATGACCAAACCTTTGAGAGTTTTAGGACGGCCCAACGGCAATCCGTATTCACTCCCCTCTCTAGGTATTGAAAGGCATACCCCTTAAACTCATCAGAGGCCTTGAACTTATCCATAACTTGCGCCTTAGACTCGTCCAAATCCGCCTTGATCGTAGCATTAATGTCGTCTTGCCTCTTCTCTGCTAGCTCCTTGAGGGTGTCACCATGTTTCTTATTTATCTTGTTCATCTCATCCAAATGCTTCATCTGAATAATGACCATGGTTTTTTAGTGGTCGACATTCTTAGTATCCATCTTATCTCTTAAATTTTTCTTAGTCCTCTCAGCATCCTTCCCCATTTTTATCCATAGAAGATTTTTCGCAACCGACTCACCAAGGAGGGTGAAGATAAGCAGAGACTTCAAAAGTACAAAGGAAATGGTTAGTACGAGAAAACACTTGCAAAGTTCAAACAACAAAAGTTGCAAATTTTTACCTGAGTGACGTGGTAAAGATTAAACTCAATGAGATGAGAGGCATCTGTAACACCCCGTAAATTCAAGGACATTTAATTAAATAATATTTTGGAAGGAAAATAATTTATTTTATTTGGTTAATTAAATTCATGATGTGATATTTTTTTTAATTTGAGGAATTTATTAATTTGGGAAATTGAGGATTTATTTATTTTGGATTATTTTATGTCGTATTTTGAGGTCTTAAATTTGGAAGATGTTATAAATTAATCCGAATGTCGATTTTGACAGCACGATTGAGTCGGTAGGGTCGAAACAATCTAAAATGAGTGGGCATGTATATGTATTGGATTTCGGGACTTAATTAGTCACAATTGAGCTCTAAATTAAGAGTTTGGGACCTTTTAGAAGGCCCATAGGCCCAAAAACGGGATTAGGGTTTTTAACCCTAGTTGTGAAAGGGTAAGGCAACTTAAAGTCACTTTAGAAGATTAAAATTAGGGAGAGTTTAAGAGGAGAGCCATTAGAAGAGAATTTGGGGATTTTGGGAGATTTGCTTCAAGAACAAGAGAAGATTCTTGAATTCAATCCAACATCTTCATCCAAGGCTTTGATCTAAAAATTGAGGCAAGAGGTTTAATTTGTATTTACCTATTCATATTAAAAGAGGTGGGAATCAATTTATATGTTAGGGATTGTGTTCATGAGAAATTCAGAATTTCTTTTATTTGCAGTTATAAATCGGTAGAGGTTTTAAGATTTGATTCTCTAAATTGATGTAATTGATGGAGTTAGCTTGAATATAATAAAATGAGAGAATTAGGATTAATCTTAATAAGTTTTGATGAAGGAATCTGTACAGAATGGGGTTTTTAAATATTACAGTGGCAAACTGGGTTTTACTAGACATATTAGGAAAATAGATGATACCAGGGTCATTCGAACGACCTGGTATCTCTTTCAAATGAGATACGTTGTCGTTCGAGCGAAATGTCTGCTTGTTTGAATGACCTGTTAAGCCTTGCCCGGTTTTCTCCCTCCCCTGATTTAGACCTATTATATGTTTTGGTGATGAACAACTCCTGTATTGGTTGAATCTGTAATTATGATTATTATCTTGGGTCTAAACTTGTTAATAATTACCCTTGGATTAATTAGAGGATTAATTAATTTGGAGAATTTTGGTTTATGATTGAGTGTTTGAAATCTTGTTAATTAAGTGGGGGAAACTTAATCGAATAAAACTGAATATTGAATTGGGAATCTTGAATATCAGGCCGAGAGAGAAATAGTTTGGTATAATTGGTAGGGTGACACCTAGATAATGAAATTAATTAGTGTAAGATTATTTGAAATTTAGTTCGGCTGTAGACTTCAATGTTGTAGGCTTGTGTATAGAAGTAGTACACTGGTAGCCTGGATTTATATATATACACACACACACACGGTGATCTGTAGTATATATATGATTTGTAAATATTTGTGTGGATAATATTTATAGTAAAGCATAGCAATATTAATGCTATTAGAGGAGGTTGTGCGATGTGGGTGAGTCCCCTAACTAGCGAATGCAGGGCGAGCATATTCCCCGGGCCATAGCATCTCTTATTCGGGGTGGGCCATTATGGTATGGAACGAGCACTTTCGGGGGGAACTATGGCCGTACGCGTTGGGTGATAGCATTTATATCCGACATGCGTGTGAATGTTGGAATGTGATACATATATATAGTGCAAAATTATATACGGATATATATGTACATGCTGTGAAATGTATAAATGATATAACTTGTGAAGCGGTTATATGGTATTGAATGGGAATTGATTTAAATAAGTTAGTGTGAATAATAACTTATAACTCATATACGTGAAGTGATTTTGTAAGTTATATAACTTGTGGGAATGTTAAATGAAAAACAACTCAAATAAGTTAAAGTGATTAATAACTTATAAAGTACACTAATCCCCAGGGATAGAGTAGTGGGAAATCGTGGGATATTTGTGATAAGACTAGTTACGGGGTAGTTAGCTAGATGGGTCATGAATAGTACGTTAGGCGTTCACATTAGAGGAGGGGTGAGGAGTCCTTAAGAGAGTGTATTACACTAACTAAAATATGAAGAGCCTTCACACATTTTATTTCCTATAATTAAATTCACTTGCTAAATGTTTTCAAATGTTTTGGGTTCTAACCATTGCTATAAAATATTTTTAAAAGACTTTGGGTGTCCAGCCACAGGGACTCCGAAATTGTTCTATTCCAGGTTTACGCAACTACGACACATGTGGATGTTGCAGGACTTTGACTTAGCCACTTCAGTCATTTCATTTCTAGAGTAGGATGCAGTCAGTGTTCCATTTGGGCATGTCGCCCTAGTTGTTCCATTTTATTTCCATTATTTGATGTATTCAGTTATTACTCTTATGATTCACTTCGTTATTTAATTTATAGACGATGGTTATTTCGGTAAGGTTTACATCTATTACAGTTTTAGAATTACCTGATTTAGTGATTGCATGATGGTTAGTTATATATTCTTTCGCATATTGTTTTTGGAATGTTAATTAAAAAGATAAAAATTTGGCACTATGTCTTTTGAATACTAGGTGGTTAGTAAGTTTTAAAAAAAGTTCTCGACAGTGATGCTAAGAATGAACCAGATGAGATTCCTATTAATTTGCTATAGGACTGATCATCTGGTATTTTATTTGGCGGGGTGTCATAGATGGTATCAGAGCATCAGGTTCTAGTGTCTTTAGAATCTGTGCGGATTTTCACGTTTCAGCATAGCATTCTTTGATATAGATCCTTATTATAGTATTGTTGTATTCCTTCACGTATGCGATTTATGTTCTCCTGCTATAGGGTATATTTCTTGTGATTTATATATGGTTTCGATCGAGCGTGGAATAACAAACATTATATAACGACAAGCGTGGGACGTAGAAGTATTTGTAGGAGGGAGGACTCAATAAGAGCCCTAGAGCAGTCTGGAAATAGTGACGCGGTAGAAGTCACCTTATTGTTTGAACAACCGAAGTTGGAGAAATCTTTAGGGTGCAATAGTTGCCCCCAAGAGCCGTCGGTAAGGACAATGGTGCAACATTAAAAACCCCAAGTGTAGACAACAAGGGGTAAGGGTCGAAGAAGATTTTGTTTCTTAAGTACAACCCACAGTGAATTAGGAGACAGGGGTAGGGTGCCTAGTAAGGGTAATAGTGAGTGAAGTTTTTGGTTAGGTTAGGATGCGAGTGTTATGTATAATAACCGTTGAGCCGGAAGTGTTATGAGTAACTGAAACTACAAGTTTTATTCTGAGATGATTGAGGTATGTTTTACGTGATGCAAGCAGTCCAAAGTAATGTATTAGCACTAGATTCACGTGAGAAATGGATTTAGTATAAGTATCATTAATATTGCTAGTATGTGTATTCCTACCATAGAGTACTGGGGTACTCTTGGGTTCCACCTAAAAGGAACGGGTGGGTACATTGAGACGATGCATTTATTGAGGGCTAGCTCTTTTGAGAGGTGAAAATTGAGGTATGCATACGGGATCGTAATGGTGGGAGATCATAGCAAGGCTATCGTGTTCATTATTCTAGGGCAGGATGTATATTTTTAGAGGTTTGAGCTCGCGACAGTATTGTGTGAAGTAGGCTTCGTAGATAACATTTTTCTAGTTATATTGGATCCCAGTGCGTAGGACTTTTACAGATGAGATTCAAGATATGTTGGGTTGCCGTGGAGTGGAGAGATTTAGCTCGTTAGTAATATTTTGTGTTAAGGGCTTAGTAATAGTGCGAGTGAACAAAAATGTGACTCCTTTATAGACACGGGA
Source organism: Sambucus nigra (assembly GCA_949130495.1). Classification (NCBI taxonomy): domain Eukaryota; kingdom Viridiplantae; phylum Streptophyta; class Magnoliopsida; order Dipsacales; family Adoxaceae; genus Sambucus; species Sambucus nigra. The sequence goes on from OX422209.1 coordinate 723,878,352, forward strand.
GTCCATGATTAGACTTGCGAGTTTAGGGGAAAGCTTGGGAGTCCCAGGGATATTATTTTGGTTCTAAAAAAAATTGAGGACAGATAATGCTAAGGAATAGAGAACTAGGAAAATATATTTTCGACTTTGCTGTGAGGTGTTACACGCATAATCCTTGATAAAATACCAAAAGTGGGAAAACGTGGCTGAATTCCAGGTCATCTGATTAAATGATAAATAGTGAATGTGCAGAGAAAATACATTGATCGAAGAGCCACTAAGAGATTCGGCTAGTGGAGCTGGAAAGTGTTGCGAAAGAAACACTGCGAAGTTTTGCACCACAAATTGACAAGTGGGGTGATATTAGGAAGAATTGAATTCTAAATTGTAAGGTCATTGGGAACATTTTGAGGATATAGCCACGTTGAGAATGCAGGGGACTAACTTGGGATAAATATGTTATGTATGTGATGATCACAGGTTTGTTCAATTAGGCACGAGATATAGGGTGTATGGGCACCCTGGGAGGAGACAGAGCCTGTACTGTGCAGATCCTTAGCATATTCAGGGAGAAGATGCAAAGGCGATGATTTTGGGTAGATTTCGGAGGAATGGAAATAAGATGTTCCTCGGATTATGAATCATCGAGTGTGGGTGTGTTTGGAAGTAAAATTGAGTATGTCACAACCTATGTCTTGTTACCACTAGGATTTGCGAGTGAGACGGATATTAGTGGATGCGTTGGCCAAAATAGCCATAGTGTATATATTTAAGTACCGTGGGATAGAGGGGTTCGTTAGTATTATCCATGAGAGAGTGGAAAGTACACTAAGAGGTTAATTGCATTATACGAGAGCTTTCTACTTTCGAGAATTATGGGAGTAGCATGGAAGATTTTCCAAAGTTTCAACTCTGTAGCAATAGTTTGCGTCTATAACGGATAGTTATAGTAAGACTGGGTGTTCACAGTCCCAAGGTATGAATTATCTTTACTAGGTTTCGCCTAATATATATATATATATATATATATATATTGTTAAATTGAAATCTGGCAGAGTAGGGACACTTCTGATGTGATTCGGGGTGGTTAGTCTTATTGTCGAGCGGGGAGATATAGCTCGAGATTTATTTTCTCACATGGAAACTAGTGATAGTAAGGGCGCGATAGTGTATGTTGTCTTTTGTAGCATAAAATATGGATGTGTATACTTTTATGTCGAGAGACGGGTATTTGGGGGTACGTGCTATGGAATGAGGGCCTAATAGATCTCAACGACCTACAATGTTAGGTAGTAGTGTATCGGGGGTTCCTTCTTTGAATTTCGCTTAGCGAGACGTCCCACATATGAAACTTGGCTCTACGTTGGAAACGGGGATATGTTTGGTCACTAGTACATGAGTTGGGTACCTCAGTTATTGTTCATGCATGTCGTTATAACTATGAGATGGAAGTTATATTATGATTTTAGGGTGGAAGAAGCCGGGTATTATTTGTACGATTGAACAGGAGTACAGGGTGTATGGGCGCATTCGTTAATTAATCTTTTTGTTACAAATAATTCACGATTACAAGTGGGAGAGATGGGTGTAGGATCTTAAGGGTAGGCGACTTGGGAGCTAGTCGAGACTGGGAGTACTAGGCTTATCCCAATTTCAAGGACGAATTTCCATTGTAAGGGGTGAAGTATATAACACCCTGTAAATTCAAGGAAATTTAATTAAATAATATTTTATGAGGAAAAGAATTTATTTTATTTGGAGAATTAAATTCATGATTTAAGATTTTTTTTAATTTAAGGAATTTATTAATTTGGAAAATTGAGGATTTATTTATTTTGGATTATTTTATGTCGTATTTTTAGGTCTTAAATTTGGAAGATGTTATAAATTAATTCGAATATCGATTTTGACAACATGATTGAGTCTGATAGGGTCAACAAAGTTCAAAATGAGTGGCCATATGTATATATTTGGTTTCAGGACTTAATTAGACATAATTGAGCTCTAAATTAAGAGTTTGGGCCCTTTTAGGAGGCCCATATGCCCAAAAATGGGATTAGAGTTTTTAACCCTAGTTGTGTAAGGTTTAGGCAACTTAAGTCATTTTAGAAGACTAAGATTGGTGAGAGCTCAAGAGGAGAGCTATTAGAAGAGAATCTGGGTATTTGGGGAGATTTGCTTCAAGAACAAGAGAAGATCCTTGAATTCAATCCAACATCTTCATCTAAGGCTTTGATCTACAAATTGAGGCAAGTGGTTTAATTTTCATTTCCCTATTCATATTACTGGAGGTTGGAATAAATTTATATGTAAAGGAGTATGTTCATGAGAAATTGGGGATTTCTTTTATTTAGAGTTATAAATCAGTAGAGGTTTTAAGATTGAATTGATTTGATGCTCTAAATTGATGTAATAGATGGAGTTAGATTAAATATAATAAAAAGAGGGAATTAGGATGAATCTTGAAAAGTTTTGATGAAGAAATCTGTATAGAATGAGGGCTTCAAATATTTCAATGGCAGACTGGGTTTCACTGGATAGATTAGGGAAGGATATGATACTAGGGTCTTTCGAACAACCTGATATCGCGTTCAAACGAGATCCACTGTCGTTCGAACGACATGGCTGGTTGCTTGAACGACCTGTTAAGCCTTGTCAGGTTTCTCCCTCCCCTGATTCAAACCAATTATATGTTTTGGTGATGAACAACTCGTGTATTGGTTGAATCTGCAATTATGATTATTATCTAGGGTTTAAATTTGTGAATAATTACCCTTGGATTAATTAATTTGGATAATTCATGTTTATGATTGAGTGTGAAATCTTGTTAATTATGTGGGGGAAACTTAATCGGATAAAATTGAATATTGGATTGGGAATCTTGAATGTCGGGGCGAAAGAGAGATAGTTAGGAATATTTGGTAGGGTGACACCTAGATAATGAAATTAATTAGTGTAAGATTATTTGAAATTAAGTCCGGTTGTAGACTTGCATGTTGTGGGCTTGTGTGTGTGTATATATATATATATGTGTGTGTGTATATATATATATATATGGGACAATGGTGTTTTACTATTCATCTTATGTTTATGTTTATCAAAATAATCAAGGGGTCTACATTTTGCCACATCACTCAAAATGAAGGGTTCTGATTATTCCCCCATTCTATCCCTTACTCTCATTTGCCCAAACCCTAGCCACTCTCACTTTACCCCGCCTCTCTCTCTCTCTCTCTCTCTCTCTCTCTCTCTCTCTCTCTCTCTCTCTCTCTCTCTCCCATATCCCTCATCCTCATCTTCTCCCCCTCCCCCTCTGCCTACAGGTAATTTCCCTTACCTCTCTCTCGCATACACACACACGTACACACACATGCACACGCATAGATCTCACACGCACACACACACACACACACACACAAATATCACACACACACGAACATATCCGTTACACATACACGCACACATATTTGTTTTTATTTTTGTTTTGAATCATTTGTTTTGATACCTCACACGCACAGATCGATGTTGATACCTCACACGCACAGATCTGTAATAACATGAGTTCATATTTTTTTTTATCGTGTGAATAATTCCAAAATCAGGGGAGGTGCATGTGATTACATCGAGGATTTATTACAAATATGTATATTATGTTTATATTACTGATTTATTAAAGTTGGTATATTGTGTGTATATTAGGTTCTGAATCAGTTATGCGTTATTTCAGAAATTTTTTAGATCTGTAGATTTATTTTTTTATTTTGGCTTAAATTTCTATCTTCAGAATACATCTGGGAGTTTTTGGGATTACTATAAATATGTTTAAGCAACCCGTTTGCTACAAAATTGGTTATGCTACTGGGGGTATTTCTTGATGGCATATTGTCATGGGGAAATTCTCGGTACGTGACAATATGCTCTGTTTTGGTTAATTTTTGGTCTTGTCCTAATTATTTGCATTTAAATATTTTTCATTTTGATTACTAATGTGGGGGTATTTTCGCTACTGATGTTTCTTGATTTAAATGCTACAGATGTTTGTTTTGGTTAATTTTCTTGATTTAAATGCAAACATTATTTAGTTACAAGAAAATGATGGATGCCTATTTTTTTATATCCCACAACCTATGAAACTAAATGATTACTGAAGGATAAGAACTGTTTAGGTAACAGTAAGGGATTTAGGGGGGGTTAGGGGTTGGGGGGTTATGGAAGGAGGTGTGTGGTGTGGGATGGGGCTGTTAGGTTAGGTGGGGAGTTATGGTCGCACAAGCCAGGCGGTGTAGGGGAGGTGCATGGTGAGTTTGGTAGGCCCGAGAAGAGAGTACACAGGGGGTATAGCTGTTACGAATTGGGTGAGGAGGGGATGCATGAGGGTGAGGTTAGCTGTGGGGGTGAGAGCAGCGGGGCTAAGCGGGGGTGAGAAAAATAATGTAGATGGTTTGGGATAACTACTATGATAAGTAGTCTACACACTTGCATTTAACATTTTGGTAGTTTGATAAGTAGTCTATAAAATTTGATAACTACTTTGATAAGTAGTCAATACACTTGCGTCTATGTGTAGCCCTACTGACCACCTAATCCCGTACTCCACACCGACACTCCCTGCCGACGCAGTCCTGCTGCCCACTTGTTCCTGCTGTTGCCCGACCAAGCTTCCCTCCTTCCCTGCTTGCTACTTGCTGCTGTAATTCTGGATTTAGTAATTGAATCAAATTCTTTTAGTAGAAATGTTATTGAAAAAGCGTGTTTGTTTATCATATTGTTGTATGGAGAAATGCTATTGAAAAAAAAATTTGTAACGTATTCTCTGCAATTCAAAACTAAAGCTCTATGTTATTATTTACATTTAGTACATCTTAATGTATATAACTTGAATTCAGTAAATACATTAGATGTGTGAACACAGAAGACCACCTGATGTCTAAAAAAAGAGCGATAGTATGGAATGCAAATCGAACATCATCTAAATGATCAAACTGATAGTCTGGAATGCAAGAGGCATTGGGAATAAATCTACAAGAAGGCGGCTGAAAAGGTTAGTAAAATTTCATTATATTTCCTTTTTAGCAATTTTAGAACCTATGATTGGTTTTGAAAATATGAAAATAACTTTGGGGTTTGTTGGCTGTATTAATAATATTTAATAAGGTATGGTATTTTTGGAGGGATGGAATGGATTGCATAGTGTCTCAAAATGAAATTCAATCTATCTCTTTTAACATTGAACACCATGCAATCCCATGTAAGATAGCTCTTACAGTAGTTTATGCCAAGTGCACTAAGATAATAATTGGAGATTTCAATGTGGTGAGAACCAGTGAGCAGAAAATTGGGGGTAACCCTATAGATTTAAATGCCACTGCTGAATTCAACAATTCTTTAAACTTAAATGCATAGTTGTCAAATCGTGAATCGTTTACCCCCCGAATCGTGAATAGTGAATCGAATTGGTAATTAAGCATTATACGTAAATGGGATTTATTTTGTGAAAGTTTCTTACTTTTTGTGTGATTTTGGTGGTGTACTCTAGGGTTTCATGACCATACCTGTTGTTGCATTGATTTTCTTCACATTAGATAAATTTTATCTTATTATCATGGAATGACTATTTAGTGTTTTAATTAGATTACTTTTAGCATATTTTCATAATGGACATAATAGGATAGATGATTGATATTTTGTATTTTCTTTTTTTTTTAGATCATACACGTGGCCACACACTTCCTAGGGAGAAACGCAAGGGGCTAATAGGAAGATGTGTATAAAGTTTTGGGAAGATGTAAGAACTTTGGTAAGTTTTAATTGTTCTTAGTTTTTCATAAGATGATTTAACATTTGATATTCAAAAAGTATCACCATTATGATTGATCTCTCATTTTTGGAGGGATGGAATGGATTGCATAGTGTCTCAAGTGAGGACGGAGACCCTAGCAACACTAGAGCTGTGCCAAGTAAAATAAAAACTCAAATACGAGAGTGCAACAAGTACCCATTAGAAACAACTTCAATGGGTAAAGCTAGACCGCCTGTCCTTTTTACGCTTTTTACAATCTTATACCTTCTAAACTATAATTTTAGAACTTTTTTTGTACCCAGTAAGCGATAGTTTCTTTCAAATTATCATGTGTAAAATATTTGAAAGCATGAAATTGACTATAATATGATTTGTATTTTTTATAGTAAATATTTAATAGATTGTAGTACTTTTATAGTTTATATTACTCTTATATTTGGCACGAAGTTGAAACATAATTTAGTTTGACACATTAAGTTTACATTTCTATACCTTTTGTGTTTTGCATTTGTGCCAAATGATGTCTCTATTGTGGATTATTAGGAGTTTTTAATAAGGAAAATGATGTGAGCTTTCTCTAATAAATGTCAGTGATGTAATAGCATGAACGAGATTCTAAGGATGAGATTCCAAGGAAAATGATGTTTTCACTTGTATTCAATTCTCCTAAATGCAATGCCGGACGGGACCCGAGCCTGGAAAAGTGGGGTTTTTAATATATGCGAAGCTACGGCTGGACTTGTAACCAGGCTCACGGACAGGGTCCCATTTTAAAAATGTGCGAAAATTTGGGCGGCAGACCGACCCGGAATTTCGACAGAGTTTCGGGTCGAAACTGGAATTCCCTACGATATACCTCTCGTCATGACTTCGGTCAAGCGTTACGATGCGGGGGAACCGTTCGATATATGTCGAAAGTACTTGGCCAATGGAAGGTGAGAGTCATATCGCTTAGGCTAACTGCACCCTGCTGGACCAGCGCCCATCACGAAGTGACCCTCTAGTTACTGGGTAAAATTTGGTCAATAACAATGCTCTTTGGTAGGGGTGGACAAAAAAAAGACCGACCCGAATGGACCGATTGGACCGAACCGAACCGAACCGAAAATTAAGGCTATTTTGAAACCGGTCCGAAAATCGGTTCACAAAAACTAAAAACCGATTAATCCGGTCCGGTCCGCGGTCCACTATATTAAAAGACCGATTTGGACCGGACCGAACCGATTCCCATATATATATAATAAAAATAATGTTATTGTGTTTCTTATGTATAGTTTTTGAATTAATGTATATAACTTATGAATTTAATTTGGAACATTTTATATACGTATAGACATTTTTTTAATTTGGGTTAAAAAAACCTATGTAAATATCACTTGGAGTTTCGAGTATTGTTTTTTTGTACATATATTTGTGAGAAAAATAGATAAAAACATTCATAAAATGTACATATATATAAAATAGGGTCAGGACCGAATTTTACCCCGGACCGAACCGAAAAAAGCCTAAACCGAATTAGTAGGTTAACCGAATTAATCGGTCCGGTTTCGGTCCAAAAAAATTGAGGACCGAATATTCGGTCCGGTCCAAAAAATAGGCAAAACCCGGACCGGACCGAACCGTGCCCACCCCTACTCTTTGGTGATGTCGTGTGAATTAGGCATGATTCTCTTATTAGTATCTTATGATGATAATGCCTTTCTTGATTATGCCAAACAGGGAGCAAAGTACAAGTACCAAAGGTACACCAAGTATGGATGGGTGATGCGTGCAACATGGGGATATATGTGATCCTAGGTGCACGTGGTGTGAAGTTTACATGGAGAATTTTCTACAAGTGTGTGAATCGAAGCTTAAGCATGGGATATATATAGAAAAGGGGAACATGCTGATATAGGGGAAATATAAACAAATATATCATCCATGTAAATAGAGTCAAGCCCTCAAAACAAATATAGATCCCCAGCAGAGTCACCACTGTGGCCATCCCCGATCCTCGCCATGCGGGCGGGCGCTTGGTCCCTTGTGTCCCTCTCGGGAGTGCTTCGGCCGGCGTCGTTTGAGATGAGGTGTAAAAATGTAAAGAGATTTAGAGTCGCCAGTCTATTTTACTCAAAATAGACAAAAGAAAAGGGGAAACCGCCCCGAAGGACGGCATTCAAAGACATACTGGTGCATGCGAAAACAAAATGATTCGAGAAGGGTTCGGAGGCTTGGTTACGAAATGGGAAGGTGTTAGGCACCCATTCCTCCCTTTTGGTCTCTCATGGATATTTGATATTTTCCTTTATTTTTCCCCGTAATATGTGTGCATGTGTATGTATATAGTGGAGATATGAATCCTCAACTAGTATCATGGGAGAGATAAAGAGAGTCATCCGTAGGAAGGTAGAAGAATAATATTAGAAAACAAGATTTACGCAATTACCCTTACGTTGATCATTATAATGGAACGATAACGAATATGGAGTAATGTGTCACTTAAGAGCAAGTATATAGATTATAAGGCAATTGGATTTAGAGAAAATAGAAAATAAGAAATAAAGTGAGAAAAGGACTCGAGTCTCAGGTTTTACCTCGAGACGCCTACGTAGCCTATAAAGGCATCAAAGTCCGCGTAGTTCGCATACAAAATGAGGGGTGGGGTTTATCCCATAAATCCAAATAGGGGATCTCTTATTTGTGAGTGTGTGTGTGTGTGTGTAGGAAAAAGTGTTTTTAGTTGTGAGAAAAGTGTGAGAAAAGTATGAAAATCCCTATTTGGAATTTATGAACAAACCCTCTTTTTCTTTTTTTTGGGTTTTATTTATATGAAAATAAGAGATGTGCAATAATACTAGATAAAAAAGTAGATTAGGATATGTGAAATGAGATAGTAAAAATGCTAAGTAATAAAACAAGTTATTGCAAATTTAAGAGGATTTGAAGAGAAAGGTGAGAAAGATGGACCTTTTTGGAGACTTTGAGCTTGATCTTCAATGTTGGAGAGCAACCCTTGTGATTGGATGATGATGGGGAATGGTTAATTCACCAAGTTTGATGAAAAGGATGATGAAAAGTGGAAGAAAAAAAGGGATTTGGATGTTGAAATCATGCTGCCTTCGAGAGAGGTTTCTAGGATTCGTTGAGAGTGATTTGTATCAGATCTGGGCTCCCCTTGCAAATGAGGTTAAGGCCTCCTTTTATAGTCCCAGGTAACTACCGATCAGCATATACATGTTCCTGCCTATCGGCACCTTCCGATAGGCAGGGTCTGGAACCTATCATTTGGCAGTGCGCTTCAGGCTTTTTTAGAAAATCGACTGCCGAGGGCAAAACGTTGGTCAGAATCGCGTATAAGGCATACCGTTGGAAATATAATTCATAGACCTTTGAAAGTCCTTTGGACCACTCCCAGGTTCGGGAGTTGACTTTGGGTCAAATATTGCTCTGAAGCGTTTGTCGGTCCATTGGACGCGAAATCGTTCGGACGCAAACGGGTCGTTCGTCCGTATGGTAAGTCCAAATCGCACACGGGGTGGACCGTTGGAAATCTTAGGATATGTACTTCGACATTCGAAAGAGTTTGACCCGATTTGGAGAGTTCACTTTGGTCAATTGGGACCGGGAAGCATTCGGTGACCTATTGGAGTCAAACGAATCGTTCGTCCGCATGGAAAGTTATAATCGCACACAGGACGGACCATTGAAAATGGGATTCAATGACCTTTGAAGATTCATTTAGCCTCAGTCGAGATGAAGAGTTGACATAGGTCAAACAGAGCCTGGGAGCGCCCGGTGGCCTCTAGGTTAAGTTTCGAACACAAACGGATCGTTCGTCCGCACGGTAAGTCGGAGTCGTGCATGGGGCGGACAATTGGAAAGGGGATTCAGTGCCCTTCGAAGATTCATAAAGTCTCGCTCGAGATGAAGAGTTTGACCTTTTGGTCAAATGGGGCCAGGGAGTGCCCGATGGCTTCTAGGTCGGTACTCGGGGTACGACCTAGGTTTGCAGTGATGAGGGGAGGTACTAGGGACCTAAGGAGAGTTAGGGGGTAACAGAATGGGGTGTTTACACTACGAATGCCTCCTACACGTTGCGTGATAGCATTTATATCCGACATGCGTGTGAATGTTGGGATATGATACATATATATAGTGTAGAAATATATACAGATATATATGTACATGGTGTGAAATGTATGAATGATATAACTTGTGAAATGGTTATATGGTATTGAATGGGAATTGATTTGAATAAGTTAGTCTGAATAATAACTTATAACTCATATACGTGATGTAATTGTATAAGCGCTATAACTTGTGATAATGTTATATGGCATAAAATGAAAAATGACTCAAATAAGTTAAAGTGATTAATAACTTATAAAGTACACTAAGCCCTAGGGATAGAGTAGTGGGAGATCGTGGGATATTTGTGATAAGGCTAGTTACGGGGTAATTAGCTAAATAGGTCATGGATAGTACGTTAGGCGTGCAAGTTAGAGGAGGGGTGAGGAGTCCTCAAGAGAGTGTATGACACTAACTTAAATATGAATATCCTCACACATTTTATTTCATGTATTTAAATTAACTTGCTAAATATTTTCAAATGTTTTGGGTTCTACCCATTTCTATAAAATATTTTTAAAACCTTTTAAGTGTCCATCCACAGGGATGACATAATTGTTCTATTCCAGGTTTACGCAACTGCGACACATGTGGATGTTGCAAGACTTTGACTTAACCGCTTCAGTCATTTCATTCCTAGAGTATGATGAAGTCAGTGTTCCATTTGCGCATTTCCCCTTAGTTGTTCCATTTTATTTCCATTAGTTAATGTGTTTGGTTATTAATCTTGTCATTCACGTTGTTATTTAATTTGTAGACGGTGGTTATTTTGGCAAGGTTTACATCTATTCCAGTTTTAGTATTATGTGTTTCAGTGATTGCATAATGGTTAGTTATATATTATTTTGTATGTTGTTGTTGGGATGTTAAATAAAAAGATAAAATTTGACACCATGTCTTTTGAATACTAGGTGGTTAGTATGTTTAAAAAAAAGTTCTCACAATTGATGCTAAGAATGAACCATATGAGATTACTGTTAATTTAGTGTAGGACTGATCACCTGATATTTTATCAGGCGAGGTGTCACAACATCCATCGCCTTCTAAAAATGTCCATCAACTTTCGGCATCATAGAGGTAACAGTTGCCCTTGATCTCTTAGCATCACCAATTAGGATTTCCTTGATGAGGTTCAACTATCCTAGACGAACCGTAATAACGGCATCAGATGATATTGGGATTTCCTTATTTGACCCCCCTTTTCCGATCCATATTATTTTCTTTTTCTGCTGGCGGTAGGTTGAAGTGTTGTCCGTTACCAACTTTCTCTTATTTGAGACCTCGGGATTGTCTGGGCTGCTGACAGTGTCTTGTTTATTAATTCATGAGGATGAAAATTATATCCTAAATTGTTCAGCATTATGGAGATGTTTGGGGTATCCATTTTCCAAATAGCCTTAGGTGTATTGACTGGCCAATCTGTAAAAATTCGAGAAAGGTTAATGTCAAAAACAATATAGCTATAGATGAAATCGTTGTTTAGAACCAAAATTCACAAGTCTTATTAATTAAAGATGAGACTACATTTAGAAAAAAATACTTACGCATTTCAGTTAGGGGGTCAACACCTAATCCCGTCTCAGTAAGGACTTTGGGTGTCATGAGTTACTAAAATTCAATGAGCTCACCGTCGTACCCTTACACTTCGATCGGTTCAATCCTATCCTGATCGTCTATGCTTAGGTAGGGGCCAAGTTTAGAAGTCATAGAAGCTTTTCACCATTTTTATGGGACCCTTGTCTTTGAGGTAGAGTAAGCGACATTTGAAGGAAATTTCCATGCACCAGAGATGAAAAAATAACTCGACTTCTAGTGATGGTTGGTAGTCTGGTTAACAAAAAAATATGCACAGTCATGGAAGAGATATGTACCATCAATTAAAGAGGGGGTTAAGTAATAGTAACTCTCGGCCCCTCAGGAGTCGAAGTCTCAGCAATCTAGTCATAACCACCAAACCCAGTGGGCCTTGAGTCGATTGTATGAGAGGAACGAACACTCATAACTCGCTCATAAGAATCGACATCACAAGAAACCCTGGAAGAAGAAGGGCTATAGTCCTCTGAGGATGAGTATGATCTTTCACTATGAGATGGAATTTGAATCATTAAATATAAACTAATCTAAACTATCGAAGGACAAACAATAGCTAAGGGGATAGGAAAAATAGGGCATGTGAGGTCTATCTTGGCACTCCTTTTAGCCTTGGCCTCCACGTCACACTTTCATATTAATCTAAGAATACAAACCTCAATATGGGGAAATTAGTTAATGATTTCATATAAAGTCTTAAATATCCAAAGGGCTTGACCTAAGTTGACCTCAAAATCAAAATGGGAAAATAAATCATTTTACTAAAGAATGGCTCAAGAACTGGGGTTAAAGTTCATCGGAGAAGGTGATTAAAGTAACTATGGACACTCTCACGGGGAGAAAAAAAAGATAAAAACTGGAGGGGAAAGCCTAAACCACAAACCTCACCTCTCAGCCACTCCTAAAAACCACTAAAACAATCCTAAGGGCATCAATAAAGGCTGCCGAAAAAACCAGTATATCGCCAAAAAATTAACAGAAAGCCAAACCACCAAAAAATAATCAAAGATTATGGAAAGAAGGTAATGAATATTAGATGGTAGAAAGAAACACCCAAATAATGGGAAAGGAACCCTAAATTTCATCTAAGAAGCTTGAATGGACGATAGAGATGGAGAGAAAACTGGTTTTTACTGGAAATAGAAAGAGTTTAGTCACGAGTAAAGTGATGAAGAAAGAGAAAGGGGGGTTTTTCAAAACATGTAAATAGTGGCAATGATTATACATAACTCCCAAGGCATCCATCGTTAGGGAACAACTCCCCAATCAAGCCTATAACCTCCACTCTTTAACAACATGCTAAGCCACATGATGAGAGCCAAGTGTCGCTCCATAAATATTATTCAACATTTTAAACCTGATAATAAAATGACATCTCATCCCTCAATTAATGACATCTCATCAACATTTGATCTCAAACAATTTTACACCTCAGTCTTCTACTCACATCAAAGGCTAAAGTCTAGGGGTAATGGATATACCCAAATCTGACCTTGTCCCAAGTTGGGACCCACTCGACCAAGGCCGACCTTATGTGACACCCCTCCTACTAAAATATCGAGTGGCTAGCCCGTGATCAAAATAAAACATTGGTTTCATATGTCTCATTCTTAGCATCACTGTCGAAAAACCCTTTTAAAGATACTAACCACCTAGTATTTAATTATACCGGTGCCAAATTTATCTTTCATTAATTAGCAACATGTGGAAATCAATAATAATTAAACCATCCACATAATCTGGTAACTGAAATACAACACAAATGAATAATATAAATAAAGGTAACTGAATCAATTATCGGTTCAACAATAAAATACAACAGTAAATTGAAATAATAACCTGGATACACAAAGTCAACTAAATAACTCAATACTAAATTTATGCGACATGCCCAAATGAGTACTGAAGTAAAGTCCTTACACTAGGAATGAATGAATGAAGTATCTATAGCAAATCCCTACAACTTCCACATGAGATGCAACTCCTTAATTTGGGCATCCCTGTGGCTGGACACCTAAAATTTTTTGGAAAATATTTTTGACATGGGTCGGATCCCAAGTAAAACATTTTGAAAATATTTAGCAAGCAGTTAAATTGCAATAATTAAATATGCATGCACACTCTTCATATTTAAGCTAGTGTCGCATTCTTTTGAGGTATAACTCACGCCACATGTAATGTGAACACCTAACACTTGCTTTCTAACCTTTCGGTTATGCTACCCCACTTAACTAGCCGCACCACACCCCTTTCTATCGCACTACACTAACCCGAGCATTCTTACTTTGATTATTAGGTTATCTACTCATTAACTTATTAATCGGTTTAATTATATCATGTTCCAGGTCTGCTCACTCTAACTCCGCTACCTCAAGTCGAAATCACTCTCGATCTTTAGAAAATAATAAACATGGAGGAGGCTATTATAGTTCCCCGGGTGTGATACAGAATCATACCCAAGACATTTCAGCCCGAAAAGAATCACAACATATAAATACTGGACGCTATGACCTGGGGATTATACTATCCCTTATCCTCAAGCCAGGGGATTCATCCACATCACGCAATCTCCTATGATAGCACTAGAGGGGTATGTATTCCTATAAATATCACTCACACCGATATCTATAGAGTGCACACACACACACACACACACACACACACACATATGTATATATATACACTATCACACATAACCGTATACATATTTAATAAATTATGGATAACCCGTGCCTAACACCCATAGCACTAGCCTAAAGTTCTCAAGTCTATATCCCGACTTGTAATTTAATTAATCACATATTAATTATTTTTATTCCTGTAGCGTCAGCCAACTACAGTACCTCCACTCATTCGATCCGTATTATTAACCTTTAGAATTTATTACACAAATTCTCACTATTAAGTTTAACACTCCTCATTAAATTTAATATTCGATAAATTTAAATATATATCTATAACAAATTAAACCGACTATTTCATGCCTAACTCCTGTGGCACTAGTCCCAAATTACCCGAGTCTATACCCCGACCCTCAATTTAATTAATTTCAAATTAATTAATTTTATTAAAGTAGTACCACTCAATGTAATACCCAGACACACTTTACTTGGCCTGAAATTTTAAACCTTTTTAGAATTTTATCACCCCAATTTTCACAAATAAATATCACACTTATATTTTTCCTTCCCAATAAGTTGTATTAACTAAGTCCCTAAGCATGGGAGATAAAAAAAATCATCACTGTTATCTCTATAATTCCTAAGATTTTCAGACCAATAAAAGAAAAAAGCACGAACTGGGGGAAATTTAGCAGCGTCACTCGAACGACGCCCCTGGTCGTTCGAATGAGCTAATGGGTATTTCCCTTCTTCCTCTTCCATCTTCGTTTCAGCCGTGGATGACCTCCTTCCAGTTTTAAATCCACCCAGAATTTACCAATCCTCAACATCCTTTGCATCTCTAAACCTTATGGATTTAACATACCCACAATGGAATTCATAGATTTGGGTTTATCCCTTATTCCTAGCACTAATTTCGCCATTTTTTGTTTATAGAAGCTACTTGGTTTTCGCCCAAAACATCACTCAAATAGAGATATTACATTCCCCACCTAAAAAATGTCTCTAATCATCATCACAACCTCTAAACAACACAGATTCTCATCAAAGTTTAAAATCTCCAAAATGGGTGTTCATGGTTTCTACTCCATTATTTATTACAATCCGAGTCTAACATCCTAATTAAATAACAAACAACATATAGTTTCTCATATAAATCATATTTCTACAACACGAGATCATATTACACTCTCAATTGAATCTTTAATTCTACATAAACTTCCCAACTCATAAAAATCCTTTTTATGCAATAACCCACCCAATAGAAATTGTTATTTTAACCTACTATTATATGAATAGTCATAACGCAATTTAAATGAAATCAAGGTTAATTACTTGGCTGAATAAATTCGCAGGGTCTGATTTCCTTTTGTAAAAAATGCGATGATGCGCTGTGTGCGATAATGATTTGAATAAACTCACAAATTCCGATTACAAACTTATTTAATTAGAGTCAATTTTAAACCAAATAAAATCAGCCCCTAAACATGTAACTACGTGTGTGAGTGTGTCAACCCATCATAAACACAAATATGCTAACTCACAGATTTTAGGAAAAGTCTCCGAAGGGTAAAACCTTTTATTTCAGTATAAGTTAAATAGTAATTTACAATCACAATAAAATATGAAATAAGTTTACCTCAGCAAACTTGCATAAACACGCAGCCTAGAGTCAGCCAGAACAGCAACTCCAATTCAACCCAGGAATACCCAGATGAATTCCCTATGACATACAATCGTCTTCATCCTAGTACTCCCCTCAAGAGCACCTAGATCAGCAGTAGAGTTCCTCTCTACAAGAGAAACTTGACACAAGACGTGTTCTTGGGTTCCAAATCAATTCACACAAACTATTGGGATCTTGTGAATTGAAAACAAAAGGGGTCAAAACCATAAAAGTGAGTAGATAAAATATTCTGCAAAACCAATTTCGTCTCTGTTCAAAATCACATGTCTTCTAATTAAAAATGAAGTTGAAAAAATGTTTTTATAGAAAATATAAGGAGGCGCGTCGCTTGAACGATATCCATTGTCCCTTGAATGAGAAAACGAGGAAAATAAATTAATTTTTTATTTCTGAAAGTTCGCCTTAGCACTTAGAGAAATATTTTTGACGAAAAACATAAATAATCCGCTCCAACACTTAGAAAATATTTGATGAAAAATATCCCAACACACTAAGTGAATAATTAAGAACTTAAAACACAAACTTACAAAAGTTATCTCGTAGAGGCTTGAATGTTGAAGAAGATTTGATATTCAGATCCGTCTTGATGCTTGAATGATCTTGAATATTTCTTCAACAGTTGTAGCGGTATACTATATATTAAATTGATAACGGAAAATATAAAATTATGTCCTTATAAATCTTCCCCTATGTCTATATCGGTACAAATTAAAAATATATGAATTATCAAAACAAATTGCCTATACAAATCTAATACCCTCCCATGAACCCAAAACTGAAAGGTACTAAACATGCAAGTACAAAACTTTTCTTCAAAATATTAAACTTCAAATCTTTAAACCTACAAGATTTTCTGATTAGGGTGTGCAGTCCTTGATCTTCAATCGTCGAACCTACACACATGAGATAAATAAAATACCTCCATGACGCATCGAGTTTTAAATTATATAAGAATAATTTAGGTCCCCAAAATATAACTTCCAACAAAAAACTTTTTGCTTGAGCAGAATTAAGTTAAGGATGAATGCAAATCAACTTTCTGTTATTGAAAAACTCTTTTTTCAATTTTATCAAACCAAGTTGTGAAACAAATTAAATTAACTAGATTTTATCTTGATTAATACTAAACATACATATAGTTATTAATGCAAGTAAATTTAATTAAAGATACTCACAACGCCGAATGTACGAGGAAAAATCCAAAACGGGAAAAAACTTCGGACGACCCAAGCCAGACAATCACTATAAATAATGGTTTTACAAAGACATATTGGCCTTACTCAATGACTCGATCCCCGTGGGTCTTGATGCTCCTCCTGATCTTCTACCAATCTTCAGTATTACCCACGTAGAAATTCCGTCTTCCACGATGCTCGTCCATAACACTTAACTCCACGAATGTCTCGATTTCCATTGATATGGCTTGATACGTCTATGATGTTGAACACGATGTCCGTCACTTTACCACTAAAAAACCAGTAATCAAAAGTGTTCAATGATGAAAAAAACTCAACTTGGTGCAACAAGGATCACATAAACATTATACTGATGAAAGATCGGATCTTTCCAAACTATAAGGATGTGTTTAAGACTTGAAATCCTTAGAAAACATGTGCAAACAGGTTTCTGAATCGTAACCTATTTTTCCAGCATGCACACCCTTCGAGGAAACATGACATGTTTATTTATAATAAATTAAGACGGTGTCAGAGTCTCGTTCGAACGAGATACTGCGTCATTTGAACGATAGCAACACTCATTCGAACGACACTACTTGTCGTTTGAACGACGTCATGATTAGAGTCTAATTTGAATCCAACTTTGAAAAGCAAAGTTTTAACTAAACACCAACTCTAATCCATCCTCATCTGATTAAAACGAAGTGTAACATTTAAAACATTTTTCTTATAAAAATAACATCCTTATTTTTGTAAAATGAAATCTAAGTTTCATTAACATTATGCATTCATACCTCGGTGATCTCGGAATGCAATGAAACCTTGAGGAAGAGAAAGTGCACCAATTAATCTTCGGCATGATTAATTCCATGTATCGTTGCTGCAACGTCTTCAATTAATCTTCGATACGTCATAGACCCATGGGATCGGACAATAAAAACTATATATGACTCAAACATGTTTTGTTCCAAGAATAAGTCAAAACTACATTAAGACTCAAATGGAAATTTGATCCTTACAAATCTCCCCCTTGGACTATTTCAGGACAAAACCAACAGTGAAATGCTTAAGCCGGGCTGTCAAGCCATATGATGCCTAAAACCCATCCCATAAAACTCGAAATGAAAAATACATCATCATTATAGGATAAGGTTCTTCAATAATGGATCGACAAGCATGAAATTGTCTCAAATGTCTGAAAGTGATGTAGACTTGAAATCTCGTATCTCTTTAAGCATACCTATACACATGAAACAGACAAATACCCAGTGAAATATGGAGGAACAAATGATATAAATTAATATGAAACTTTTAAATCCGAATAATTTGTTATGTGAGTAAATATGATACCAATATGTGAACATAACATAAAACTCACAAAACTCCCCCATATCATAGACATCTCTCTCCCCCCTTTTGTCTCGAATAGACAATTCGGTGAAACGATAAATAAACCCATCATGCTATACTAATGTGAATAAATTACAATAAAAGAAAAACTATATAAATAAGAAACAACAATCTAAATATGATCAATCAAGGTCAAATCAGTAGATAACAACCAATGAATCACACAAAAATATATCAGTCTAAACATGTGTGATAAAAAAACTAAATGCAGTATAACATATCATCAAAGTAAGTAACCTGCATGAACAAAAAACCAGTACCGAAATACAAATCAATGAGCAACAGGGTACTAAAATAGAGTAACAACTTGAAAAAATCAAAATCAGGTCAACCAGGGTTGTCGGTTAAACGAGCCAGGGATGTCACTCGAATAAGAAGCGACATCGCTCAAACAAAATAGTATGTCATTTGAACGACATACTCAAAACTTCACAGTATCCCCAGAAATTCAAGCAGTGTTGCCTAGTAGAAAAAATATGTGAAAATTTTAACTAGAAGGGGATCAAAAGTTCAAAACAGTAGCAAAATAGTAGCAAAACTAAGAAAAAAACAAATGAATATGAGTAACATGCTAACATAGTATCGATGTTCCTAAACACTAACACGGAATGTAGTTACGTGAACTAAAACAAAGGAATCATTATTCCAACCCATCGAAACAATCAAGAAGCTCTGATCAATACCAATCTATCATCAAACTTTATTATAGCCATATGTGACAATTAATGTGTGAGATTAATGAACTAAACAAACATCATGCACACGAATCTGAAATTTTGACGGTTCTACAAAAAATAGCGTCATGACACAAATTTTTAACGTTAGGATTCTTTGTGCAAATTCGTTTAAATTTTTAATCCATCCATACTCCCCTAAATATATATCATATTTTTATTTTGAATGAACTAAAATAATTTGGCCCATTTTCGGCATATGATTCTTTTAAATAATTTGGCCCATTTTTAATCCATCCATACTCCCCTAAATATATATCATATTTTTATTTTGAATGAACTAAAGTAATTTGGCCCATTTTCGGGCTCTTTTAAATGGTGGCTTTCACGATGAGTCATTTTTACACTCTCGGGGCCCTTTCCCATGAACACTCATCATATTTTCAATTTAATCCTCATGGTAAACAGTTATTACATTCACACCTCCTCCTTAAGTCTACTTACGCATAGATGACAAAATTGAGATAAGAATGTCTCACCAAACTCAAATATGCAAGAGTTGTCAAACATTCATATAAACTCGTGCATGTGTGCAAAGATAAAATATATACAAATTCGAAACCAAATGCATATCAACTTCAAAACAACCCCAAAATACAATGGTTAAGATCATTCTAAACATCTATAATAATGACCAAATGTCCTAGCCACATGGATAATGGAAGGAAGGGGGTCCAAGCACACCAATATGCCATATCAAACATGTTAACTCATGACATGAAAATAAAAAAAAATGAAAATATTTTTGCCTTTTTCAAAATGTTTGGATTTAAATAAAAACAAAATATTTTTGTGTTTTTCTAAAAAAATTTCAAAACCAAAAATCTTTTTGAATTTTTCTAATAATATGCAATAATTGACAACTATAATACCAAATGATAAACATGGAAACACACTCAACCTTTATATTTATCATGGTAAGAATCAAGTGCAACCAAATGAAAACCATGAAGTTTTATTCCTAAAGCCACCAAATCCGACTTCCTAACCTAAGTAGGTGTGTAACGACGCATGGAGGTGGGGAGAATCGGGGAAAATTTATTCCTAAACTTTTGAGGAGCATTCCTAAGGTCATAGAAAAAATTTCTCAGGTGACCTTTCCTACTCAAAAATGTGCAAGTGTAGCGATGGTATGGAAAGTGACCTACATATGGACCTTTTCTAACGTTCCTATATGGCTCTCTCACACGCGCAAGGGGAATCAGAACAACACGATCATCAAAGACTATACCACCCCTATCTCTCTTAATTTGGACGGTGCCTAACATCCTATCCAACTTCTCACTTCTAGCCTCCAAGTCAAACTTAACTCTATATGAGTCTCTCAAACTCTCTTCCAATTCATTAATCATGGACTCGAGTAGACGCCTATTTTCCTCAAACTCCAACACCTTCTTTTTCAAAGCCTCCATCAAACCTCTAAGGGTGTCTCTCTCTTTCTCAATTTACTCTAGCTTCTCAACAAGTTTTTGCTCCCATGCCCCAAGATCCTCAATCAACACATCAATATTTATTATGGCACGCTCTTTCAACTTAGCTTGCAATTTCTAGTTAGCCTTTTTCACCTTTACCGTCTCCTTAAACTACTCTTAAAATTCAACTTGCAATTCTCCTACGTCGATCTCCTCATTATCTCTCTCATTATCCTCACCCTCTCGGGAAGCACTGTTAACATCCTCGGAAGTGTCATTCACATGAGTATCCTCATGGGAAGATATATCGTCATCCCTCACATGACATGCCATACAAGAAATAAGGTTATGCTCAATGGGGGAATCCTATCCCTCTTTCGATTCACAATCACATAATGTGGTATTGTATGCTATCGATTTTGTTTCCCTCTTTATTAAGTCTAGTGGGACACTCCTTAACTTTGTGACCATACCCCTCACACTCAAAACACCTATCAGACTCATCTCTCACAGACTTCTCCAAATTATCCTTAGGGGTGGAGTCTACCTTGTTCTTAAAATTCTCACACTTTTTGGAATTTTTTGATTGCTTATGAATTTGAAGAAACTTCTTGAACTTTCTTGCCAAAAAGATGACATCCTCAAAGTCGAAATTGGAATCGTCATTCGAAACTTTAGTCTCCTCCTTCAGGTTTTTCAAAGAAGTGCCCTTTTCTTTATTAGGCACTTGCTTGGAGGTAAACCAAGGTTCTAAAAAACGTGGGGCGTGATCGAGGCGTGGAGGCCAAGCCTTAAGCCTTAGAAGCCTAGGCGGGCCTTGGCGTAAAAAGGCGTGAAAATGCGTTTAGGTCTTTTTAATATATTTTAATATTTTTTAACCATAACAAGGCTATTAAAATACTAAAATTGTACATATCATAAAAATATGTCTGAATATTTGCAAATAAAAATACTATTTGATTATTTTGGATGAGATAATGGTCCGGTTTGCAAAAAAATCTTTAAAAGGCGATATCGTTTCACTAAAGCATTGTTGTTTTTAGAGAAAAAGTACGCCTTAAGGGTTTTACCAAGCATAAGGCATCAAAATCTTAAGGCGGGGCGTTTCTCCCAAGTCTCAAGCCTAGGCGGAGCCTAGGCGTGTTTTTTAGAACAGTGAGGTAAACATATCAAGTTCATAGGTTTGTAAGTCACCTACGATCTCTTCTAGTTTCGATGAGTCAAGCATACCAAAGGAATTGATAACGGTCACTTTAGCATCAAACCTACTTGGCAACGATCGAAATTTTTCTTAATCACTCAGTTATCGGGAATCTTCTCATTTAGGTTAAATGCCGAATTAACAATAGTGGACAACCTAGTGTAAAATTCATCAAACGTCGCACTCTCTAACGTCTTAATTGTCTTAAACTGTGTAGTGAGATTTTGCAAATTAGACTCCCTAATTGTGCTCGTGCCCTTGTGAGTGAGTGTTAGCGTATCCCAAGATTATTTCGAAGTTTCACAATTCATATTACGATTATACTCTTCAGGTGTGACATGTGAGGAAATAATGTGAAACCCTTTAGAGTTATACGGTGTAAGCCTATGTTCAGTCTCAGTTCATGACTCGAAGAATTTCAAACTAGTAACCTCACCTTCTCATGTGACAGGTAGTGATCAACCTTTTTCAATAGCTAACCCGACATGCTCATCAATGGATTTGAAAGAACTTCTCATTCGTATTTTCCGATAAGCATAATTAGTGCCATAAAAAATAGGAGTGCAAAAATTGTCAAAATTTCCAAAATTTATCCTTGCAAGAAAAAAGGGATCAAACACAATAAATATTCATTTCTAGCTCTGATACCAATTTGTAGGTTCCAAAAATATAACTTTCAATAGAAGACTTTTTGCTTGAGCGAAATTAAGTTAAGGGTGAATGAAAATCAACTTTCTCTTTTTGAAAAACTCTTTTTTCAATTCTATCAAACCAAGTTGTGAAACGAATTAACTTAACCATATTTTATCTTGATTAATACTAAAAATGCATCTAGTGATTAAAGCAAGTAAAGTTAAGTAGAGATACTTACAACGCCGAATATACGAGGAAAACCCCAAAACGAGAAAAAACTTCGGATGGCCCAAGCCAGATAATCACTATGAACGATGGTTTTACAAAGACATATTAGCCTTTCTCAAAGACTCTATCCCCATGGGTTTTGACTCTCCTTATGATCTTTTACCATTCTTTAATAGTAACCACGTGAAAATTCCATCTTCCATGATGCTCGTTCACAACACTCGACTCCACGAATGTCTCGGTGTCCACCGATACAGCTTGATACGTCTACCATGTTGAACAAGATGTCCGTCGCTTGTCCACCGTAAAACCAACAATCACAAGTGTTCAATGATGAAAAAAACTAAACTTGGTGAAGCAAGGATAACATAAACATTATGCTAATGAAATCTCGGATATTTGCAAACTCTAAGGATGTGTTTAAGCCTTTAAAGCCTTAGAAACATTTGAAAACATGTTTCGGGATCGTGAACTATTTTTCTAGAATGAACACCCTTTGAGGAAATAGGACACCTTTATTTATAATAAATCAAGGCGGTGTCAGAGTCTCGTTTGAACAAGATACGACGTCGTTCGAACGACCGCAAGACTCGTTAGAACGACATTGCGTGTCGTTCGAACGACGTCGTGATTAGAGTATGATTTGAATCAAACTTTGAAAAATAGAGTTTTAAATAAACACAAACTCTAATCCAACTCTAATCCGTCCTCATCTGACTAAAACGAAGTGTAACATTTAAAACACTTTTTAAAACATTTTTCTTTTAAAAATAACATCCTTATTTTTGTAAAATGAAATCCGATTTTCATTAACATTATGCATTCATACATGGGTGATCTCGGAATCCAATGAAACCTTGAAGACAAGAAATTGCACCAATTAAATTTTGGCATGATTAATTCCATGTATCTTTGCTGCAACATCTTCAATTAATCTTCGATACGTCATAGACTCATGGGATCAGACAATAAAAAACTATCCATGACTCAAACATGTTTTGTTCCGAGAATAAGTCAAAACTACATTAAGACTCAGTTGGAAATTTGGTCCTTACAAATAAATCAATCAACAATCAAATATCCCCCATAATTCGTTCTCCCCCTTTTTATTTGACCAAAATAAACAAGGAAGCGAATAAACAAAAAATAAACATGAAGTTGTCACGACAAATATGCATAGAAAATATGAATTAAACTACGCTCATGTAAAGATTAAGTCCAAAGCTTTGAATATATTTTTTTAATTTTTCATACAAAAATGCAAAAATAACATTACAAAAATCACACACCATGAATTTACACTAAGACAACCAAATCATGAAAACGGAATGAATAGGTGTGAACATATTTAATAGGCAAATTAATGTAATCAAACAGAACATATGTGCACGATGAGTACGTGTACTCCTATCGAATGAATCTCAAAATCATCCTTAGGTATCGAAGTTGTTGAATTTAAATGATGTCGAGTCAATCCAACAACACATCAAAGTCAAAAGTGATTCCCACACCAATAATGTCTTAAACTATGAATGCTCTTTCAAGACGCTTTCAGAATGTGCAAACCCATTTTTACTTTACTTCCATCCAAACTCCCTCATAAATAATAATCATTATATTTTTCTTTTGAGGTGGTACCTTTTTGACATATTTATCTTTTTATTGCCTTTAAATTTTTTTCGATCTCTTTTCAAATTGTGGCTTTCACGAAGAGTTAATTTTGAAATCTCGCAGCCCTTTCCTGTGAATCACTCATCATATTTCGTTCCCATGAAATTCCTCAAGATAAACAGTTTTTACATGCACTACGTCCATTGTCAAGTTTTTTCGCATATGGTTCATTTTAAAGACAGAATTGAGATGACAACACTCCGACCAATATGTGATAAACAAGTACAATAATCAAACAAATCAGTGCAAGGGTGCATTAAAGGAACTTAGGAGTCAAACATGTAGGTAGTAACAACAAATCACATCTCAATGACTCCAAACATTTTAAAGCACAAAATGAAATGATGAAGTATATCAAAACACTATGAAATCATCACACGATATGGAATGAAATTGTGACTCAGTCATCCTAAATGTCCATTCATATTCGGTGTAAAACAAACTATAAAAATCTTTTTGACTTTTCCAAAAATTTTATAAAAATAAAATCTTTTTTGTATTTTTTAAAATTTTGCAAAAGCAAAAATCTAATACAAAAAAATGCATACTAGCAATAGGCAAAAAATATCACCATGTAAAACAACCTATGTTAGCAAACAAGTCTAAACCTCAACCGGTAGGTGTGGTGGAGTTTTTCGAAGGTGGTGACATCCTATGAAAAACCTCCATCAAACCATGTGAAGTCTTGACCAAAAGCTTTTCCTGCTCGTTAATATGTGCAAACTCTCTTGTGTAATCATTCAAAGTGATGATGCTGGAAACACCACCACCAGATAAGCTTTTTGCAATCTCAAACCAATGATAACATTGACAACACAAGAGTATATTAAATATAAGAGATTGAGGTGAGGAGAAGAGGATGAAGACCAGTATATAAGTGGTTCAGCGAATCTGGCCTATGTCCACTGTTCAAGTGAGTCAGTAATGTCACTAAAATAAGGGACTAATGGCTATGGATACAATCTATTAATCTTTTTCTCTCTACTATGCAAAATGACAGAGTTTTTGCTAGTGTTGTAATTTCAGATCCCTTTACAAGGTAGAGGATGACTTATATATATAATTCTTAGGGGGCATAATGTACCCCCCAAGAATGTAATAAGCATGTGTATGAAGATCCAACTAGTGTAAGGATGTAACCTGGCTGATCTTAACTAAACAATGATGGCCTCAATATTCCCTCACGTGGGGGAAATGATTCAGTTATAACAGATTTGGCCACGTGTTCCAAGCTATACATGTACTTGTAAATGCTCGATTGTCTTCGATTGGTGCTAACCTCGGCCTGGATAAGTATGAGGTTGATGAGGTCCGACCCTTGCCTTATTAGAGATCAATATCCATGAAGACCTCAACCAGTATGGATGGCCGAGGTTGGATACGAGGTATAATGTCAGCCAAAGCCGATGATGACATAATGCTTATTGATTGGGCATGCGAGGTTTTGTTGATCTCAGTTGATAAATTGTAACGTCAGTCGGGGTCGATGTTATTATTGATAGATGGCTGAACCCATGAGTGCTTCCTGACCTCAGATGATTACCAATTGGGGTTAATGTTGAGGTTGATGCGATGTTGGGTGAGGACGACCTTCTGAGTAATGACCTTGATGATGTATGTCATAGGAATTTTGTCACCTCGGCTGCGAGACTCGTCGAGGTTGATTGCTCTGAGTAATAGGGTTCGCTTTAGGCAAATTAATCACCCCTTAGCCCTTAGTTTCCTATATGAATAGGTGATTGAGGGGTATTGAAAGGTTGAGACTAATTTTTTATTGTATGCCAGTATTCTCTTGACACATGTCACTTGTTGAAGTGAATGGCGTGCATGTCAAGTTGGTGTAATTATGCTTTGTCCCTTTGGGTTCCCAAGGCAATGATAGGCCTTGGTATGCTTGCCAAAATGATTGTGGTTTTAAAAACCCTCTTTTCTCTTTCTTCTTCATTTCATATTTCTCCCGCCTGAGTTCTCTCTGTAATTTCTCTCTCTTCAAGATCTTTGTTACTGCATTTTGGGGCTTTCTTGGCTTCTAATCTTCTTCTTCTTCTTCTTCTTCTTCTTCTTCTTCTTCTTCTTCTTCTTCTTCTTCTTCTTCTTCTTCTTCTTCTTCTTCTTCTTCTTCTTCTTCTTCATTTCTTACTCCGTCAGGTATCGTCTCCATCTTACTTTTCCATTTTCAACCTTTAATTTTCATTTCTGCATCTTTCGATGAGGGTTTTAGTTTTTCGATTAGGATTTTAGGGTTTTTCGATTAGGATTTTAGGGTTTTCCAGTGGCTCTTTGAATTTTTTGGCGAGCTTGTTCTTAGGCGTTCTTGGTTTAAAAAACTTTTCAACTCTAAGTTTAATCTTCAATTTTGATTAAGTTGAGTTGTTTTTTTATGGTTTAGAGTCTAAGTGTTGTGTCGTACTCCTTATGCTTAGACCCCTGTATCAGCTCATAGAAGAGTTCCCTTCTCTTCGCGAGAAGACCTTTGAAAAAATAAGTTAGATAGAGCTAGCCCAAGAAGAAGATCGTAGGGCTGAGGCCTTCCCCCTCAGACCTATATTTTCTCCACCTCTGAAGGTAATCTACCTTGAGACAGCCGAGCCAACTGAGCCATCACCCATGTCTGGGTTTGAATCATCTTCCTCAAACCCTATGTCCATAGATTCTTTCTAAGAGGCTATGGATTACTCAATTAGGCAAGATTATGTCCCCGATCAAGTCAAGGTTGGGAGTCATGCCTCATCTCACCAGCGTCTTAACACCTCCCAATCTTCGTCCGATGTTAAAATTATTGGGCCAAGTGTGTCCTTTCCCTTAATTATTGATGCTAGTCCCCTATCTTCCTCCACCAGGGCCGAGTTCGCTCAGAGGTTCCCTGATGGTGTTCCTACAGCTACCCTGGCCGATGTTGTCAGGGATAAATATGATGGTCATGAGAGCGATGTTGATACCTGAGAGGCAGCTGAGATATTGAGCTCCATTACTGAGTATGACCTCTTAGCTTTTAGGCACCTCTATTCCATAGGCCCTTCCATCAAGCTTTGGGGACCTCTGAGGGGTGAAAGGGACTTTGATGACTGAGATGGGGAGATATATGTCTATGAGCAGATGTTTAAGTTGGGCTTCCGTCTCCCTGTCCATCCTTAAATTAGAGCCATGTTGTCCTATATAAATCTAGCCCCTTCAAAATTATACCCCAACGCCTGAGGGTGATGATTGGGGTCATTATCCTCTAGAGGGCTGTTCACAACTCAGACCTTCCCATTAAGGTCTTCATAGGCTGTTATGCCCATTCATCTGCCTAAAACCACCCTAGCTTTTACCACTTCTTAAATAGGAAGTCAGAAAAAAAGATGTTGTTGGTTACCCAAACTTCAAATCACAACTGGAAGCCTCGGTATTTCTTTACCTCAGGGGCCTGGGAATTTGGTCCATATGCCACCTCTTTAACGTCTGATCATAGGACACCTATGAAGTGGGGGAAACAAGGAAGAGATGAAGGGGGATGAAAAGTTTTTTAAGAAGAGGTATAGGGATATTGTCAACCTCAAAAAGGACCATTAAGTAGCCCTGAAGGCCAAAGATGATGCCCTTTAGGCCAAAGTGGATGCTGCAATCAAAGCCTCACTAGAGGATGCCTCAGAGAAGATTCTTACAGACTATAAGGTCTCTGATGAATTCATTATCTTTGGCTTTGAATACCTTGAAAGAGGTGTTAAAGCAACGGGCAAATGGGCAGCTTTTAAGGAACAGGAGTCAGGGAGTTTGACTGCCTCAGACTTTATTGGTCTAGGCTTTGGTGACCCCCATTTTGCTCAGTCCTTACAAGAGGTTGAGGAGGACGATGCTGCTCCTGCAGATACTGCTCCCTTGGAAGCCACTTAGATTGAAGATGTTAATCCTCAGGACGATAGAGCCCAGGTGACTAACGTCGGCCCATAGGACACCACTGCGACAACGGACAATTAGACCTGATTATATGAAGCTTTTAGTTGTAATTTTTTCTTCTTTTTGTCTGTAATCTTGGTGAAACTCTGGTAACATGTTTTGGTACACTTGATTTGTAACTCTAACTGTTCAGTGGTTGATTTTAATACCATCTTTTTCAGACTATATTGCTTCTTTTTGTCTTCTCTTGCATGTTGTTTTAAAGTTTGTTTCAATCTTTACCTTAAGGTCTGAAGCCACCATATAATGATGTTTACCTTGTGGTCTGAGGTCACCATATAATGATGTTTTACCTCATAAATTGCCACCAAAGTATGATGTTTAAGGTTTGAGGTCACCAAATAATGATGTTTACCCTCATAAATTGCCACCAAATTAATGATGTTTAAGGTCTGAGGTCACCATAATATGATGTTAACCCTTACAAATTTCACCAAGCTGATGATGTTTAAGGTCTGAGGTCATCCAATTACGATGTTTACCCTCATCCATTGCCACCAAATTAATGATGTTTAAGGTCTGAGGTCACCATATAATGATGTTTACCTCATAATTTTACCAAATTAATGATGTTTAAGGTTTGAGGTCACCATATAATGATGTTTACCTCATAATTTCGCTAATTACCCTAAAAGATTGCAAACAAATTATGATGTTTAAGGTCTGAGGTCACCATATAATGATGTTTATCTCATAATTTGCCACTAAATTATGATGTTTAAGGTCCGAGGTCACCATAATATGATGTTTACCTCATACCTTTCACCAAATTAATGATGTTTAAGGTCTAATGTCAACATATAATGATGTTTTACCTCATAACTTCACCAAATCAATGATGTTTAGGGTCTGAGGTCACCATAATATGATGTTTACCCTCATAAAATGCCACCAAATTAATGATGTTTAAGGTCTGAGGTCACCATATAATGATATTTTACCTCATAATTGCCACCAAATTATGATGTCTAAGGTTCGAGGTCACCAAACAATGATGTTTACCCTCATAAATTGCCACCAAATTTATGATGTTTAAGGTCTGAGGTCGCCATAATAAAATGTTTACCTCATACCTTTCACCAAATTAATGATGTTTAAGGTCTGAGGTCACCATAATATGATGTTTACGTCATACCTTTCACCAAATTAATGATGTTTAAGCATAATGAAACAAAGTATTGACACAGGAACTGCTCTTTTCATTAATATCATCTTCATAAAATGATACATGTCTTACAAAGAAACAACTGTAACATCATATGTAATATTTCTTCAGGTGGTCACCATTCCAAGGATTGGAGAAAGGTCCCCTTCGAGATTTTCTAGCCAGTAGGTACCAGGCACAACCTCATCAACTACTTTATAAAGGCCATGCAAGTTTGGGTGGAGCTTATTTTCCTTTTGCAACGTCTTCTTCATGACTAAGTCTCCCACAACTATAGGTCTTGATTCACTCTTTGGTTGTAGAACCTTCCAGTTCTCTGTTGGTAGGTTGCCTGTCTAACCTCTGCATCTTCTCTTCTTTCTTCAACCAAATCCAAATATGGTCTTCTCTCTTCCCCATTTCCCTCAGGGTAATAGTTCTGAACTCTATGAGTGTTCTTATCTCTTCTTTCTTCAAACTATTCGGATCTTGTGAATTGAAAACAAAATGGATCAAAACCCTAAAAGTGAGAAGACAAAATATTCTGCAAAAGCAGTTTCGTCTCTATTCGAAATCATAAGCCTTCTGAATAAAAACAAAGTTGGAAAATCCTTTTTATAAAAAGTGTTAGGACATCGAGTCGCTCGAACAAAACAGGGCTATCACTTGAACTAGGACACAAGTCGCTCGAAAGAGCTTCGTGTGACGTGGCCATGTCGCTTGAACGACATCCACTGTCACTCAAACGATCCAGCACGAAAAATAAATTCATTTTTATTTTTGAAAATCCGCCTTGTCACTTAGAAAAAAAATGTGACGAAAAACATAAAAACTTCGCTCCAACCTGGGAAAATATATGATGAAAAATATCCCAACACTCTAAGTGAATTGTTAAGGACTTAAAACATAACCTTACCAAAGTTACCTCGCAGAGGCTTGAATGTTGAAGAACTTTTGATATTCAGATCCGTCTTGATGCTTAAATAATCTTGAATATGTTTTCCAAAGTTGTAGCAGTATACGAGATACTCAATTGATAACGGACAATATAAATTATGCCCTTACACCTTTTGATGTAGATGGGGCTTTGATGAAGAACACCCAATTCTTATTGGTTTGTCTCCAAAAAGTTCTCCCAATTTATCCATCTTTTCTCCTTTGTAAAAATAGGGTTTTCTTATTGAGTTATGTCTTCCATAAACTCCCTAATGTGGGTTTTATATTGCTAATGCCGAAATTAAGCCTATGGGCCAAGCCTAAATGACCCCCGAACACCCCTGTGTGAGCCCGATTATGCCTATAAATGCCCCGAGACCCAACCTAGGGTACTCTTTTTTTACTCTCTTGACCTATTCAGAGTCAACCGTGCACTCAGAATCGTCATTTGAGTTTCTTACCTAAAATCCTCTAATCTCGACCTCAATTATGATACATGTAAATTTTAAAATAGCCCTGAATTAATTAAATCTTAATTCATTTAATTAAATCCTCTTAATTAAATCATATATCACTAATTTAATTAAATTCTATAGCCTCAGGAATACAGGGTATTACACCTTACAGACCATCATGCCAAACAGTTATGGGATCCTCTACAATGATAACTCACCAATCTTGGCCTTGTACGAGTCTCTCGGGTCTAGACCTATTAACTATCCCAATAGCCCCTCCCATAAGTCTCATCTCGGCCTGGCACCCCCAGACAACCGATACTTCACTTCAGTATATCTTATTTGTCGCTCAACAAGACATTGGAGGTATCATCCTCGACCTGGCCAAGACCTTCCAGGTTGACATGCAACCACGTGTGACACATATTTTCAGCATGACAAGTCCACGTGAATAGACAGTTATAACAAGATCACAGGAACACGTGAGGGGAATATTGAAATATCATTACATACTTGTGCTAGGGACATGTGTCCACTCCCTAGTGTAAGATTCACCATGCACATGATTAATACATGCTTGGGGGTACAATGCGCACCCCCATTATTATATATACTCATCTTCCTCACTAGGGGAAGGGATCCAAAAAATATAAAACCTAGCCAAAATCTGTCTCACTTGCAGTATAGAGAGAAAGCTTGAGTTTGGTATAATCAAGGTCATTAGAGCCTCTCTTACATAATAAAAACCTCACATCCTTGCATAGTGGAGTAGGCTGAAAAGATGACCCACTTATATACTGGTGTTATTCCTCTTCTCCTCACCTCCTTTTCCTATTTACATAGATATTCTGTTATATATCTCCATTATTTTGTTGTGTTTGATCTTGATATTCTTATATAAATTGAAATGACGATTTCTTAGCTTCATCACTTCACTACCATGAGCACCCCACTTAAAGCTACGACTCCTCTAAGTAGTCATATCCCAAGCCTCAAACACCGCGTGATCAAACCACACTAAAGCCTTAGACTCCACCCAAGCAAACAGAATCCTCAGTACCCTGAGCCCACTTAAGCCTCAAACATTGCATGAGCAAATCGTTGTAATGCCTCAAACACCGCCTGAGAAAACCACTGCAAAGCTTCAGACACTACCTGAGCAAACCTCTAAGAAGACCCACTACCATGAGCACCTCACTTAGATCCTTTAAAATCTTCTAAGAAAATTCCTAAAAAACATCACTTATTACTGAGGAACACACTTAAGACTCAGACACTGCCGGAGCAAACATCGAAAAGTCTCACTACCCCGAGAACCTCACTTAAAGACTTGGACACCACCTAGGAAAATGTTCTAACCCAAACCTATAAATAGTCTAAGAAAACATCAACAAAACTTCGAGCTTCCCCGATCAATCTCACAAACTCCTCTAAGAATCCCATAATACCCCCGAGTTCCACTCGATAAAATGGAACTAAAGCCTCGCATGAGAAAAATCAAAGTTATCACCTATTCCAATTCGGTTCTCTAATTGACCTTAAATAAGGAGCCCTATGCTCCAAACCAACAAGGTCCCAGAAGTGAACTAAAATAGGAAGCCATGCTCTTTAAACCAACTTGGTCCCCTATGAAACTTAAAATAATAAGCCTTGCACTTCAAACCACTCGGTTCCCTTTGGGACCTAAAATAGGAAGCACTGCGCTTCAAACCAACTTGATCCCCTACCCGATCTAATATCATAAACCCTGCATTTTATACAAACTCGATCACCTATGTAGCCTTAAATAGGGAGACCTATGCTCTAAACTAACTCGGTCCTTTACGCGACCTAAAATAGGAAGACCTATTCTTTAAAATAACTTTTGGTCCCCTACATGACCTTAAATGGGGAGCCTTATGCTCTAAATCAACTCAGTCCCCTACGGGACCTAAAATAGGAAGCATTGTTCTTCAAATCAACTTAGTCCCTCATGTGACCTTAAATAGGAAGCCCTATACTTCAAATAACTTGGTCCCCCCGTGACTTAAAATAGGAAGTCATGTGCTTCAAAAAACTCGCTCCACTATGTGACCTAAAATAAGAAGCATAACGCTTCAAAGCAACTCAATCCCCCATGTGACCTAAAATAGTAGTCACTACGCTTCAAACCATCTCGGGCCCCACATGACCTTAAATAAGAAGCCCTGCACTTCAAACCACTCAATCCCCTACGTGATTTAAAATAGAAAGCCGTGTGCTTCATACCAACTAGGTCCCCTACGCGGCCTAAATAAGAAGCCCTATGCATTAAAAAAACTTGATCCCCTATGTGACCTAAAATAGGAAGCCCTGCTCTTCAAACTAACTCGCTCGCCTACGTGACTCAAAATATGAAGCCATGTATGTGAAACTAACTCGATCCCCTATGTGACGTGAAATAGGAAGCCTTGTTCTCCAAACTGACTCAGACACCTAAGTGACATTAAATAGGGATCCCTACGCTACAAACCAACTCGATACCCTGCATGACCTAAAATAGGAAGCCATGCGCTTTAAATCAACTCAGTCCCCCATATAACCTTATATAGAAAGTCCTATGCTTCAAATAACTCAGTCCCCTATGTGACCTTGAATAGGAAGACCTAAGCTTGAAACCACTTGGTACATTACTTTAAATATACAACCCTTCACTCCAAAATAACTCGGTCCCATGCGTGACCAAAAATAGGAAGCCCTTTTCTTCAAACTAAGTCAGTCCCCCACGTGGCCTTAAATAGGAATCCATGTGCTTGAAAAAACTTGGTCCCCCACATGACCTTATATAGGAAGGCTTAGGCTTCAAACCACTGGATCCCCTGCATGACTTAAAACATGAAGCCATGCGATTCAAACAAACTCGGTACCTTATAAGACCTAAAATAGGAAGCCCTGCACTTCAAATAAACTTTGTCCCCCACGTAAACTTAAATAGGAAACCTTGTACTTCAAATAATTCGACCCCTATGTGACCTAAAATAGTAATCCCTACACTTCAAACCAACTAGATCCCCTATGCAACATAAAATAGGAAGACTTGATCGTCAAACCACCTGGTCCCCTACATGACTTAAAATAATAAGCCATGTGCTTTAAATAACTCGATTACCTACGTAACCTAATATAGGAAGGAATGCACTTCAAACCACCTCGATCCCCTACGCGACCTAAAATAGTAATCCCTTACGCTTGAAACCAACTAAGTCCCCTAGGTGACTTAAAATAGGGAGCATTATGCTCCAAACCAACTCGTTCCCTAATGTTATGTTAAATAGGAAGCTTTGGGGTTCAGACAACTCCGTCCTTTATGTGACCTTAACTACAAAGCCTTGTGCTTAAAACCACTCGCCCCATAAGTGACCTAAAATAGGAAGCCCTACTCATCGAACCAATTTAGTTCCCTATGCGAACTAAAATAGTAAACTCCATGTTTTAATAGACGCCGTCGAAGCCCTATGTTTCTATGTCTGGTTACCAAAGAGACCTAAAACAAATGGGGTTGGAATTTTCAGAATCTTTGTTAAAACCAAAGTAAAATATTGGCATATCATATGCCCCTATAGAGCTTTCTCCTTCTCAGTTTGTTAAGCACCATACATTCACACATAATCTCTTTACCCCTGGTTCCTGCTAACAAATTAGGATAACCCTTCGTAAGGTGATCCTACACCCTAATAGACACTATTAAAGCCCCTTATTTCTATGTCTTTTCCCAGAAAGAAATAAAATAAAAAGGGGTTGGAATATTCTAAATCATTGTTAAAACCACAGTCGAAAATTGAGATACCCTTGTTCCCATTCGGACCTTTCTCCCTCACTTTGTGTTAATCACCATATGTTCACACTTAATATCCTTAACCTTGGTTTCTGTTAATCACAAAGGATAACCAATCATGAGGTGATCCTACACCCTAATAGATGCCACTAAAACCCCGTGTTTCTACGTATAGTCCCTAGAGAGACATAAAATGGAAAAAAGAGGTTACAATGTTCCAAACCTTTGCTAAAACCAAAGTAAAAAATTGGGATACCTTACATCTGTACGGATATTTCTTCCTCTATGTGTTTAGGTCACACTACTTACACACTTAATCACTTATACCTCAGTTCCATCTAACACGAAAGTATAAATAGTCGTGAGGTGACCAGGAAACCCCACCAGAGCCTACTCCCTCTTGGTTTTTGGGTCACATTATTCCCACACTCAATCGCCTAAAACACAGTTCCATCTAACCAGGAATGATAACACATCATGAGGTGACCAGAAACTCCCCCTCCCCATAGTCCCTCCAGGTGTACGTCACGCTATTCCCACACTTAATCTCCTAAACCTCGATTCCAAATAACCAGGAAGGATAACAAGTCATGAGGTGACAAGACCCCACCCCCCCAAACCTTCTCCTTCTAGGTGTTTGGCTCATGCTATTCCCACACTTAATTGGATATAGGCATGAAAATGGATCGGATTCGGACCGGATCAGGAAAATCAAAATCCATATTCGTTTATGTTAAACGAATTTCGATTCTATCCAATTTTTCGTCGGATTATTTGTTAGGGTTCCAAATCCATGTTCGTTTATTTTAAATGGATTTGTATCCGATCCGATTATCCGACATATTATTTTTTATTTTTTTTATAATAATTTTCATTAAAAAAATAAATAAAGATATGTCAAAGCATATACTTTTGACCACTTGATTTGCGACATTTTAATTTTATGCAATTTGCATAAACCTTGGTTCTAACTAACCCGGAAGGATAACAAGTTGTGAGGTGATTAAGAAACCCGCCTGAGCTTTCTCCCTCTAGGTGTTTGGGTCAACCTATTCCCACACTTAATCACCCGGATAAGAAGTTATGAGGTGATCAAGGAATCCCCCGGATCTTTCTCCCTACAGGTGTTTTGGTCACGCTATTTCCACACTTAATCACCTAAACGTCGATTCCAATTAACGAGGAAGGATAATCAGTCATGAGATGACCAGAAAAACCCTAATATCTTTCTACCTCCACGTGTTTTGGTCACTCCATTCCCACACTCAATTAACTAAATCTTGGTTTTAGCTAACCGGGACGGAAAACCCATCATGAGGTGACTAGAATACTCCCCAGATCTTTATCCCTCTAGGTGTTTGGATTATACTATTCCCACACTTAATAGCCTAAACCTTGGTTCAATTGAATTAGGAAGGATAACCATTCTTAAGGTGACCATGACCCCCCCAGAACTTTCTCCCTTAAGGTGTTTGGAACATGTTATTCCCACACTTAATTGCCTAAACCTAGATTTAAGATAACCAAGAATTTTAACCACTCAAGAGGTGACCAAGCCCCCCCAGGCCAAAACTTTCTTTATCTAGGTGTTTGGTTCACACTATCCCCACACTTAATCTCTTAACATTCGGCTCTAGCTAACTGGGAAAGATAAATAGTCATGAGGTGACCAGGAAATCCCCCGGATCTTTATTCCTCCAAGTGTTTGGGTCACACTATTCCCATACTTAATCTCATAACCCTCAGTCCAGCTAACCAAGAAGGATAACCAGTCATGAGGTGACCAGGAAATCCCCCGAAGCTCTATCCCCCCTGTGTTTACACCCTATATCTTTTCCAGCAAGAAGATAGACATGTGACATACTGGCCTGACCTACCATCACAATATCTCCAAAGTAGTTTATGGATATTTTCATAAATATGTATACACCCCTTATCTCTATATATTAATTCATATCCCCTAGTTAACCAATCTGTTCCCTCCCCTGCCATTTTCTAAAATCTAACTTTACTTCCCAAAACTTTCAAACCATCACACGTAGACCACATTTTCCTTCAAGACATGCAAACTTATCTATGGAATCCTTTAAATTTTGAAGAGGAGCATCCTAACACACACATTCTTAGTCGACTGTCTCTTTGGACACCTCATTCTCCTATTGATATTCAAGAATACTTAGCTCTATCCCAAACAAACCTCTATCACATACCCCGAAAGAAACATCTATAAATACCAACTTTTAGAACTTACACTAAAGTTTAAAGTGTCAAAAATATTAAGGAACCAAATTATATAGGGCCTATGTACAATTACTAAAAAGGTAAAAAAAAAATATAAAAATAATAAACAAGAAAGTACCTTTGGAATAATTAACTGATCATTTAAACATCCCCTAGATAGTTAACTGATCGATTAATCATTTCCCTACAGACAACTGATGAGTTAGCCAATGAGCTCACAAAATCTTTGTGAATCTAACAACAATCGTACACGTGTTCCTCAGTTAACATCCAGGCTCCCAAATGGTTAAGAGATTGTTTAACTGATGGGCCTGGAGGACCCCTATAAATAAAGGTGCCCGCCATTTATTTTAAGGAATTATGATACGCCAAAGCATCTCGAAAATCCCAAAACCCAACCTTGATCAAGTTTTTTCAACCTATTCTCCCCCGAGCATTCAAGATACTCGAGCTCATTTTGAAAATCCTAAAGAAGCTTATATTTTAAAAAAGTCATTTTTCCTTTGAGACAGGATCGTACTTCCATAAAGTCGCTTTTATGACATAAAAAGAGGTTTATACTTCATAAAAGTCGCCTTTGATAAATAAACTGATTCCAACCTCTGTAAAAGTTCCTCCAAAGTCAGCTTATCTAGATGAAGTCCTACCCGGTTGAAAGACACTAAAAAGGGCACACACCCTCTGAAAAAAGTCGTCTTTCACCATGAGGGTAATGAACCTCTGCTGAAATTTTGGGGCAATACCCCACATACATACACTATGATAAACTTTACATACTTGTTTATCTTCTTTAACCCAACCCACATTTACATGACTGGGTATTCAATTTACAACTTTATATTTTAAGAGATTTGTTTCTAATCTAGCACCTCTACTTGTGTACTTTATTGGCACGCTTATATTTTAAATAAATGTTAATCATATGACATGATTAAAATACATCCATATGAAAACATATTTTTCAAAATATGTTCTCGAGAAATTTTCTATGAGCCAAGTTAACCCGAAATTTTGTTCAACCAAAGTCTAAAATCCGACAAAAATTCACCACTTCTACAAGCGAACTAATCTCCTTAAGGCAACAACACCCCGAATATGTGTTTTCATACAAATACTTTTCCAACATTGGCATTATTTTAATATATTTTATTAACATATAAATATATCAATCCAACACAACAAGAATGCTATATTAAGGACTAGGATCCATAAATAACGCATTATTGTACCTTGTGTACCCACTATCCCTTAACCTAGACCTATAAATATACCCTGTTTGTTGGAATTGAGTTGGCTTTGATACCAAGTATCATTGTGTAAATAGGCATATACCGAGCTAAACTTGTGAAATCCAAACCTTATAATATGTTTCTTAGCTTATTATTTCTTTGGTATGCCTCCATCTCTAACACAAACCCCAACATATAATCCAACACCATTTGTTGGAGCTACAGTGGATTTATGGATTTAATCACAAGTCTCTTTGGGTAATTAGTCGCTATACCAAGATAAACTCATGAATAATAAGACTCATAATACGTCTCTCGGCGTATTATCTATTCAGGATGTCTCCACCCCCACTCTAAGCTCCCACTAATTCTATCTCTACCTCCCTAGCCTATGGATATATAAAACATGACATTCTTAGCACTACACCTCCAAACTAGTCTGAAGGACAACTCCTTTTGGTTAGTAACCACCCTACTATTATTATCAGACATCTTTGAGTTCACTCCTATTTTTATATTACATACACTATCCCTTTCCCTCGCAAGCCAAATCCTACACATGCACACACTTCACATTTGAATACGTGTATGATCGAGCTATGTTGGCTTTGATCCCAAGTCCTATTAGGTACGTAGATGCGATAACAAGTCTTTTTTATGGGCTCAAGCCTTAAAAATATGTCTCCTGATATGTTATCTCCATCGAGATTCATTCATCTCTCGAATTTCACCAATTGTACCTAAATAACACAACATGAGATACCATATATCTCAAAAGCATCCCTATAAATGCTCTCATACATACTAAAATGAGATATCAAACTATCTCAAGGCTAGACATCCTAAATATATTCCTACATATAAAGTTACAAACACACATACACTAATCATAACAAATTTTCATTCATCTCTCACCTTTCTCTCTCTCCTCAAACCTCGAATGAGATATCAAAATATCTTAAATTCAAGATTTTTTTTCCCACTTGCCTACATAAGAATGGCTATATTTTATACAACTATGAAGCACATAGTCATACACGATCAATATTATGTACCTGCACTGGTTGAAGTGATGTTTATATATCTCTCACTGATACCAATTTCTAATCTAAGCACTTATCTACATTTTAAAGGGCCCTCACACTAAAATCTCTAAATAAATATTGAAAATAACTAAAAAAACACTCAATTAATGTAAAAAGAAGTAATAATCATAGAATTAAGGAAGCATACAGAACACGTGGGGTGCCTAAGATCTTCCCCACTCGTGACCTGGTTCCCGAACCTATACAACAAGAATCTCAGGACCAACTGAAGACTTTAACATTTTCCTTAGGATTTGCCTGAAAGGGCTAAAACAAATCTTTTTGTTTGTTTTTATATAAAACAAACAAGTGACTCTAAATAACTTACGAAACCCCTATTTTTTTCAATCAAGACACACTTACTAAAGGTGTGCACTAAAAGTAGACAATGTGTGAAATCAGATCCATAGGAAAATCAATGACCCAACATCAAACCGATAACTTAATCTCCACGGGGTGTAGTGGAATGGGAGAAAATCACTCCCTCATCCACCGTTACACAAGACAATTCACTCGGGCGCAACGCCAGCTCACTCGGGCCCCGTAACACCACAGTGATTACCTTGGGTTAATTGTCCTTTTGGTCTGGTATAAGTATTAAAGTAAAAGGGGAAATCAAGCAATGAAGTTATGAAAGTAGTAAGGATGGAGTAAGTTGGGTATTTTGATAAAAATACAATTTGTGTGTAAGGAAATGAACTTAATAAAAAAGTGTAAGATTTTTCATAAAGGAGTTCTAGAAAACATAAAAAGTTCTTAGAGTCGGCTTCAACTTAGACCCAAAATACTATCCAGAGAAGCAATGGTTGTGGAATTTATGAAAGGTGGTGAAAGACCATAAACATAAATGAATTATGCTTAACACTAGAATAAAAGACGGTATAAAAAAAGACATGGAATTGATAAATTTTGGGGAAAGATAAATGGTTAATAATTTCATAAACGTCTGATATTCCAAATTTAAAATGTTATACTTTGAAAATTTTGGGTTATATTGTAATAAGGAACTATTTAAACCCATAGAAAATAAGGAATCAAAGAATGTAACCATTGAATGCTAAAGGAAGTGAATGATAACTTATGGGTGGATAAACATATAAGTAGGTATAAACCCAAATTTAACACGACAACGTGGGGATAAAGACATATGCAAAAAGGAAACAAAGAGCTAAAGAACTATAATTTCGCATTTTAATGACCAATAATAGTCACGAGCCAGGTTGACATGTAAGCTTGAATAATTACTTTCTTACACCGTTTGCATGTGTGAAATGATGTTTTCAGAAAATGCCAAGATATATGGTTATTTTAAGTGTAAAAATGGCAATTTTCAGTCAAAAATAAGATGATCACAAAATAGGTAACCAAGGAATGTGACTTTCCCTAAGTTAAATGTGTAGGTTAATGAGTTAACAAAATGATTTTGTAGTAAAAAGGTAAGGTAAAAAATGTGAAAGGTAATGGATTTTTATATAAGCTAAAGGAAATATTATGTAATAAAACATGGTTAATACATATTATTAGTTATTATATGTACATTCAAGTTATTGTTATGATATTGCATCTTTATGTCGTTCACTTATTTATTTCATTATATGTAAGGACAATAATACTTATTGAAAAATTTGTAATATTGGCTTTATTCCATTTGGACAAAACCGTTTGATTTATAGGATAAGGTGTGTTTATTTGTACCTTAAAGCGTATGCAGTGACGTCACACCCCAGATTACAAAAATTGGTAATAATTTAAAATCAATTCTACAATTTGGATATGTGACGCTGCATTCAGAAAGTTGTCAGATATAAATTAGTAACACCATAAATACAATAACATATTAATATTACGTATGAGGTCTTGATACATAAGGGGTTTTACATTATACATTTTCATCCATTTAATAGAGAATATAATATGTCTAGAGAAGTATTTCAAATTTACATAAGGAAGTAAGAAATATAATTAAGCAAGAAGTTCTCCCCAAACTATGTCAAACTATAGAAAAATGAAGTTTAAAGAGACTCAATCCTGCGCAAAACCTGAAAGGAAAACTGCATAGCATCATGACTAATGCAACCCAATGAGAATACACTTCTACTCAAAATTCATCCCCCAAGTATACTAATAGCAATGATTTATATTTTATATGTCAATTATTAAAATTTGTATCAATAAACTTAAACAGGGATAAAATATAATCACATGATTAATGATTTAATTCATCATTTACACTTTATTAAATCTAAAATTATTCGTAAGAACTAATAACAAAATATTACGACGGGTGCACCAGTAACTTCTAGTGTACGTTTCCCTTAAGCCACATCACACATGCCAAATTTCATGTGTATACCTACACCCAACAGACAACTTCCGGTGGCATAGACTATATTAGTGCACTAACTATAGGATTATCTCAATCTCATCCAACTTAGGAGAAACCTCAAGTTCTACAACAACAATATTAGATGATAACATGTCACACTTAATTAATGGTCTCGGCCCTCGGCATAGCCAACTTGCATATACCCATTCAACAAATTGAATAAGATTAAATACATATGATTTATCATGAGAATAAATATAATTTTGAATACAAATCACAATATAACATTAATTTACTCGACACAAGAAATCAACTAATATTCTCCACAATTATTTTGACGTATTATAACTCACAGGCTTACTCTGATATTACTTTTATACTAAATTTTGATGTTAACATGACAAACATATTTTCACATTAAAGTTATATTTAATAATTCACTCCTTTGTTAATAGTTTGAAACTTTCAATAACATACTAAGGGAAATCTTTTAACATACTCATAACAACATCTATTTTATAATTCAAAAAATATTATATCATAAGTGATTGATTGTGCAATTTTCATAATACCAAAATGTATGCAATGATACAAACCCAATTTATGCGATAATTTATCTTTATTAATCTACTTAAATAAGCCATTTAAAAAATTGTAATATGTTTAAAATTAAATTTTAATAATAAAATCACATGAAATTATTCCACTTATTTCGCAACGGCGATTATGTGCAACACACATTACCATTAATAAAATTGGGACAACAATTTAACATTAACTCTATCATTTTCTTAAAATTATTATATCTACTTAAATTGCTCCAAAAAAATTATATAAGGTTCCCATATGATTTAATATATCATACAAAAAATTTCAGACATAAATAATAAACCTAAAAATTTTAAAAAAATCGGATATAACATGATGTTAGAATTTTTTAACACAGATTTTCAGATTTATATACTAAACTTCAAAATTCATATCTAACTCATTTCTTATCCAAAAACTACGAATTTGGTTTCCAAAGAAAGATACTTTTATGATCTATCGAGTAAAAATATAAAGAAATTAAAAAAAATGGTTTATTAGGTCAAACTTCAAAATACAACTCGTCATATTCCTAATTTGAAAACCATTCAATCATCTCGGACAGGGCTTTAGTATGTTGTTTCTCATTTTCTTAGCGTACTAAATGAACTATTTAGGCTTTTTTAGAGTTAGAGTGGGTGGGTTTTAAATTTTCTCTCCCTGAGTAGCCATTGAAACTTCAATAGAGCTTTCATGGTTATTCATTACTAACACTATATTTAAAAGAAAAGGATGAGTTTAAAGGAGAAGATAATTATCACCTGGAAGAAGAAGTAACTTACATAAATTCGTAAGTTAAAGCCTTTATATCCATATTTCTCTGGATATCCTTCTTGTTCTCCTTCTCTCATTCTCTCTGTCCCATTTTATTTTATTTTTTAGTGCATATAGGAATTGTTTGGTTGTGGTTGATAAAATAGGCTTACTACTTGCCCAAAACAATGAGCTCTATAATTGTTTTGCATGAGTAATTTTAATAAGGGTTGGACCCTTGTCCTAGAAGCTAGACACATGTCATATAAGC
Source organism: Sambucus nigra (assembly GCA_949130495.1). NCBI lineage: Eukaryota > Viridiplantae > Streptophyta > Magnoliopsida > Dipsacales > Adoxaceae > Sambucus > Sambucus nigra. The sequence continues at coordinate 723,921,363 of OX422209.1, forward strand.
TACACACTCATATTTTCTATTTTTTTACATTCAACTTTGAACTAATCCAAATTGTTCCACCGCTAATTATATATGATTATTTATTTTTATTTTTGAAAAGAAACTATAGTATATTTTTATTTATTTATTAATAATATGTGACTAAATTCAAGATTTTACTAAATGTGTCACATCACTAATATTATAAATACAATAATTTATAATATTCTATTATTTCGAAGTCGGGTCACTACATTCTACCCCCTTAAAAGGATTTTGTCCACGAAACTTACATACCTAGTTATTGAAGAGGTGTGGATATCACTCTTGCATTTATGAATCAAGTTACCAAGAAGCCTCACTTTCATCGTGATGAATCCATTGCACTTCAACTAACGCAATCTCCTTCGTCCATAGCTTATTCGTCCTTCGGTCAAGGATGCAAGCTGGTTTCTCAATGTACGTAAAATCTTCATTTAGCTCGATATTATTGAAATTAGTGGTGTGGTACACACCATGCAAGTACTTTTTCAACATGGAGATGTGGAAAACATTATGTATCCTTGAAAAATTAGGAGGTAGTACGAGTTGATATGCCATATTCCTGACTATTTCTCAAAGAATGGTTCAATGAACTTAGGTGATAAGTTTCCTCTCTTCTTCCCAAAGCGCACTATCCCACAAGTTAGTGAAACCATTAACAACACTTTATCACGAACCTCAAATTTTTGTTCCCTTCTCCCACAATATGTGTAGCTCTTTTGTCTGTTCCTTATTGTTAGTAAATGATCCCTTATAATTGTAACTTTATGAGTAGTTTCATGAACTAAGTCAGGCCCACGTAGATCCCCATCTCTGACTTCTGACTTCTGCCCACAAATTAGTGATCGACATAGTCTTCCATATAAATGTTCAAATGGAGCTATACCGATGCTAGAATGGTAAATATTATTATAGTAATATTCGATTAATTGAAAATGGGTCTCCCCCTTTTTCTCAAAATCTAAAACACATGCCTGTAACATGTCTTTAAAAATTTGGTTTACCCGCCTGGGTTGTCTATCTAATTATGGGTGAAAAGAAGTACTGAGATTCAATAATGTATTGAATGCCTCTTGGAATCTCCCCCCAAAGTGAGAAGTGAAGCGTCAATCAAGATCGAGAATGATAGAAATCGGTATCACATGAAGCCTCACAATTTCCTGAATGTATAACATACTCATACGGTCTGTTGTGTACGAAACATAGTAAGGAATGAAATGATATGACTTCGTTAAACGATCTACAATAACCCATATTGAGTCATGACCCTATCTCGATCTTGGAAGTCTAGTTATGAAGTCCACGGTCACGTGCTTACACTTCCACTCGAGAATATGAAGTGTCTGTAGAAGTCTTATGGGTCTCTAGTGTTCCTCCTTCACTTGTTGACACGTATAACACTTTGACACATATTCAGTAATGTCACGCTTCATGCCTCCCACCAATAGTTCCTCTTAAGATCCATGTAAATATTTGTACTGCCGGGATGAATTGTATTTTTTAAATGGTGTGCCTACTTTACAACCTCTTCCTTTAGGTCATCCACGTCGGGAACACAATATCTTCCCCAAAATCTAAATGCTCCATCACTTACATTGCTCCAACTAGTTGGTTCATGTGCTGCCATTTTTACGAATTTCAACTGTAATTTCTCATTTTGGCCTTGTGCTTGTAGGATTTTGCTGATCAATGTTAGCTGAAGCATAAGGTTAAAAAGATAATCCCTAGTTATATGTATTGATGGTTGAATGCCAAATTCTGCTAGAGCGACATCAAATTCATGTTGAATATTTGTTTTTAAGCTTAGGATATCAAGAAAGGTACAAAGATTAATTATGTTGATCCACTGGTTTCTTAACGAGTCATTTTTTAAAAAGGGATTTGTAATGCCCGTTATTTTAAATAGTAAAATCTTTTGTAAATTAAAATTTTGTGAAAAATAAATTTATGGAATTAATTAATTAATTATACTTAAAAATGTTGGTTTTGATTTATGTAAAATTAGATTTTAGTCGGAATTGACATCGGGATTCATTTCACAAAATTATAACATTTTATATAAAAATGGAGGAAATTGGTTTGTCATGCCAGTCAAACCAACTCGCCCCTGGGGAGAACCAGTTCGCACCAGCAGTGGGCGAAAATCGGGTTTGATTTTTATAATGATTATATAGGACTCAAACTCTTTTCTTTTCTTAAAATATATATGCACGGGTTTAGGGTTTTTAAAACATGTTTTAACCTTATCAAAAAGCAATAGCCTCCCATATTTTTACGTCCTCTCATCTACAAAACCTAAACCCCATTTAAGTCATCTTTCAACCTAAGTTTTGAAGATCTGAACCAATTTTTCTCAAAAACATCCAAGAATGTGTCTTTGCTACTTTTGTTAGAAGAAGGCAATCATATAATCATATTTTCAATACGACTCATTTACAGGCATGAATACTTCTATTATTCCCCTAATATGCATTTTAAATGTTGCATAAACACTAATAATCGTTGTTTCCTTGGGATAATTTTTATTTAATATGAATTAAGAATCAAAACACTTTCATGCTTAGATTAGAGGTTGGGATTTTATTAAAATATATGGACATTCGCATGTTACAGTAAATGATTTGAATTTTATAAATTGAATTCGACTCGTAAAATCAAGTTATTTATATTTAGCTTGAAGAATATAAATTTATTGTTATATGCCCTGAAAATATGCATGTGAATGGAAATTATATAAGTGGTGGAAAAAAATGAAATTGCGAAATTAGTTTTATAATTATTATTAAATGAAAATAATTTGGATAAATAGTAATCTTGTGCTTAATTGGAAGAATTATCACTAAGTAATCATTAATTGTGTTAATATGCCTTATGTGATCGTTAATTATGTTAATATTTGACATCGCAGGGATGACAAGATTATTGGGGTAGCTATGCTTTCACCTTATCCTAGGTTGCTTATTAGGTATGGGACTAGTAGGTAGGCAATTGTGACTGTTAACACTTTCTAGATATGGGACTAGTGAGTGCAGAATTTTTACGGATGGGTGTTTACAGGTGGGGCTAAGTAGTAGACTTTTCCGTTATTTTGTTAACCTATGCGTGAGACTAGGTGATAATTGTTGGTAGGTATTCTTCCTAGATGATAGGCTAGGGTACAGTTGAGGGTTGAAGATCTCTAGGTATGGTAATGGGGATGGTTTGAGGATTTAAGGATCAAATAAAGGGTAGGAAATAATGAACTTAATAAAATGGAAAATTAATGCCTAAGATAATATACGAGTATTAAAATTAATTTACATCACCAATAAGTGAGGGACCAACGAAATTGGATTGACTGGCTATAGTGATGTGGGTGTGTGTTGGCATTACCAATAAATACATGGCTAATGAAAATTGAGTTGGTTGGATATTGTGACGTGCCATGTGTGGAACCTTACCAATAAGTTCAGGGCCCACTGAGGAAAATGTATGTGGTGTAAAACTTAAGAGGATCAAAATAAGTGCAAGACCACTAGAAAGGTTGGTTGGCTATAGGGTGTCACTATAATAATAATTTTGTTTAATCAAATTGATAACTTTGACATAACTAAATGATCAAAATATCATAATTGGACTTGAACATTGGGGTAGCTTAGTTATGTAGGTAGATAGTGGTAGTTTATTTTTACTCGTATGTTAATATATGTCTCTTTCAATTTAACATACTCTATCGTGTTATTTAGCATGTATAATGTTTTGTCTGGGTTTATGAGCCCAAATTAAGAGGATTAGCTAGAATTCATGCGGTGGGCTCTAACCCATTGTATTGACTAACATTTCAGGTATAGTGTTGGGTTAGCTGCACAGGATGGATTGGAGATCTTTGGAGTCCAAGTGGAGATTTATTTTATTTGCATTAGTACTTTATCTTATTTTTCCATTTCATCATTTTTATTATGATACTTATATTTATGGATTGGATGGACCAATTGGTTCCATAGATGTTTATGGTTTCAGTCAGATATTTACAGTTGAATTATTTCAATTGAGTTTTGAAAATTTTGGAGTTGGATTGATTTGGAGATAGCATGGTTATGGATTTTAATGTGCTTGAATGTTTATATTTGTTAGATAAATTTGAATATTATCTCGTGAAAATTATTTAATGTCTCTACAACTGTCACATGCTGAGAATGATATTTTATTTAGTGACGCTCAACATAGTTTGGCAATAGCGGTTGGCCACCTCACTTGTGAAAATGTGCGAGGTGCTACAGGTGGTATCAGAGCATGGTCTTAGGTCTCGTAGGTTGTGAGTCTACTTAGCTTCATCGTTACAAATCATTTATTCCCTTTGTTGATTCATATTCTGTAAGATATTTGGTTTAGCATATGCATTAGCTGTGTTCCTTGGAGATTGGGAGTTTCGTGTTAAGGCCGTTGTAGGATTTGACATTAAAAGTAGTAATCATGACGCGTGGATTCTTAAAATTCATTTTTGTAGATGATATTTATTTTTACGATCATTAGTATGGATGCTAGATATCTCTAGTATCAATGTGGTGATGCAATTTAATTGGAGGACATAGGTGTTGCGATGGCTTTTGGAGATAGAATCGAGTAGCGATTCTTGGGAGAACGTGGTATGTGTTATCTTCATAGTTATGCTTATATGTGGTTTATATATATATTGTACTTTTGTTAATGGGGTAGTTGAGTGTAGGATTGGGTGTATAGGCGCCCAATCGGGTACTCATATGTAAGCCTTGTTTTATTTGCTCAATTTTACTTTGACATTTACACTTGGTCGAATTTTGGGGATGAAATTCATGTACTATAGATAAAAATTTCGAGAGAGATAAAATTTTAGAATTAATTATTTAATTATACTTAAAAATGTTGGTTTTAATTTATGTAAAATGAGATTTTATCCATAATTGAAATCGGGATTCATTTCGAGAAATTATAACTTTTTATATAAAAATGGAGGAAATTCTATTTGTGAGGCAAGCCGAACCGGCCAGGCAGTGAGCCCAGAAATTATGAACTAAATTATAGGTGCTCTCTCTCTCTTTTCTGGGGTCACCATTAGGTGACACATGTCCAGTGTACTATATTAAAAGGATAAAATACCAAAAAGTCCCTTAAACATTTTTTTAATACACATTTAGTCCAAACCTTTTATTTTATACCAAAAAGTCCCTTATTCTCTTATCTTTAAAGGTCCGCGCCTGCGGCATGGTAAATTCTTTTTGGCATGGTGAAGGACTTTTTAGTTAAAAATAAAAAGGCTTGGACTAAACGTGTATTAAAAAAAGTTCGAGGGACTATTTGGTATATGCCACATATTAAAATACGGGACAATCCGAACAGAAACAATACTGTATATATATTCTCTCCTTTTTTATTAGTATCATTAATTTTATTGTTGAAAATTTATTTTTTGTATTGACTTCTTAGTACATTCGATTCGCCATGGTTTAGGATAGTAAAAGTAATAACGCTATGTTTAAAAGTAAATGAAATTGAAAGATTCAAATTTTTTGGGAGGAAACTATTTTATTGACTAAATGTACTCATCATCATCACAAGATATGCACGTATGTGTGACTTTCAAAGATAATAAGAAATGGTGTGCATTTCTACAAAGATAGTGCAAACTACTCAAATGTGGTAGCACAATATCTAAAGAAGTGAAAAAATGTGTTAAGTATGCATTTTATTTTATTTTTATTAATTTAACAATGTTTTAAGTAAAATATGCATTATATATTGTAAATAAATTATTATACGCTCACGCATCGTGCGGGTTACATGCTAGTTAAATATAATTTATGAATAAAAATATATTTCTAAAAGTGGAAAAAAGTTTAGAGTTTTAAGCGTTAAACATCTTTACTCAATTCAAATAGTTTTTACATGTCTTTTTAATTAAAAAACACAAATGGGTTTGATTTCGCCTATTATAAACTATTTGTACATCTATTATTTCATAATAAAACATAATAAAACAAAAATAAAAACAAATTTCAAGAACAATAATTAATGTCTTTAAAAAGCATTCCTTATCAAGTTTCACTACAATTTATGTTAAGTATAATAGAATGGTTTAAAATATTTCCAATTTATGTACTTAGTATAACTAAACATATCTCCATGTTTGCCCTTATTAGTAAATATGTACTTGAATGAACCCAATTTATATATGTTGCCAACACCATCTAACCCGCCAATACCAACTACCCCAAAACTATTCAGAATCTAAGTAGTAAATATGTATGTATTTATACCTAACCAAAATGAATATATATATATATATATATATATATACTATGCATATACATAATTAACTGTTGATAAGTTTTCTTTGTTAAGACATGATTTAAAAACCCTTTTAAAAAATCTAAAACTAAAAATGTTAAACTTAGTTTTAATGATTTGGGTAAGGATGTCAAGACCAAGCCGAGTGAAAATATATTGGGCCAAAAAGAAAATTAATAATATATTATTATTCACACGAGTTTAGTTGCACAGAATTCCACACAGGGGTATTTTGATAGTATTTTTTATAGTCACATGATCGATGATGAGTCATTCTTTTCAAATATCATTGAAGACAAAAATCGATACAATCACTTTTGGGGATGAGAGTATGTGTAGTGTTTTAGGAAAGGACATAGATTATATTATTGGATTTCCTAAATTTTACGACAACCTTTTGGTAAACTCTTGAAAGTAAACTTTCTTAAAATTCCGAAAATGTGTGATGATCATTAAAATATTCTTTTTACCATAAATGGATGTTAAGTTGTTAATCCTAAGGGTAAATGCATTTTAAGGGAACTCAAACTTTAGAAACATTTCATACACTTAATACATATCATATATTATACATAATAATTGTAAGAAAGATGTGGAGGATATTAGAAATAAGAGGTTAGTTAATATGAACTTCATATATCTTAGACAACTTTCAAGGAATGAGCTGATTCATAACCTACACCATTTTGAGACGACTTCGCCCCGTATATGTGGTGTATTACCCACAACTAAAATTTTATTATTTCGCAACTAATTTGTAACCATGTGAAGTTATTGGATTTTAATTATTCATATATGGTCTTTATCCCTACATCCAATTGCTTTGGTGGCCTTGATGTTAATTATTGGAAGTTGATGGGTGGAATTAGAGAATTTTATAAGCGGATCGGTTCGAACGAACCCAAGGCCGTTCAAACGAGATCCTCATCTCATTAAAACAAGGTGTAGTGGTTCGAATGAGAACACAACTCTTTCATAGCAGAATTCTAACGAGGATCGAATGAAACCCTTTAGTCTTATTAGAAGGTCGTTAAATGGGTTGTTCGAATGAGAAGCCTGTCTAGTTTGAACGAGAAGACCTTCTCCCTCGAACGAACTTTTCTAACTTGGTCAAATTTACTTGACATTGTGTGCTATCATGCTTTTATTCCTTACTTTTACAACGTGTCAGCTCCATGTGGCTGTAATACCCCGTATTTTTATGCGATATTAATTTGGGGATTTATTAAATTTAATGTGAATTAATTATTTAATATAAATCCGGAAATTAATTATGTTATAATTATTAACGTGATGAGAGTTAGTAATTATGGGAAATTTGTTGAATAAATTTATTGAATATTACTAATGAGCAAAATAATATATAATATTGGTTATATTAATTGTCACGAGTGAATAGAATGACAATTTTGGAAATTTGAGTCGGGACGCGCCCGTGACGCGTCGGGACTAAATATTGATTAATAAAAGTGAATATATTATAAGTTCTCGTATGGTCATTTTGAGTGCGCCAAAGTGTCCATAAGGGTCGAGATAGTCAGAAAAGTTTACTCGGAGGTTTAGTTTGGGTATCGGGGCGTTTTTAGGCCTATTTAACACCCCGGGAGGGCATTTTGGACATTTTACATTTTTGGGTAATTAAACCCACGAAATTTCAAGGGCTATATCAGATGTCTAAGGTTACCTTCTAGGGTTAAAACAACTCAAAAATTTAGAATGGCCATAGGAGAGGGAAGGAGGAAGCTTTCCAAGCAATCCAAGGCCAAAAAGTCACCCGATTGCACCGCCACCACCACCAACGCGTAGATCGCGCGACGGGGAACGCAACCACGCCAAAATTGTCCGCAAATCAGAATTCTGAAAATCCCAGGCAAGTGTTTATCTTGCTTATTTTCGTTAATGCATCACTCATGTTAGTCTAGGGATGATTAGGATGAGTTTCATGGAAGAAAACCCAAGTTGGAGATAGGAAATCGCATGTAGTTATGATTTGAATGATAATCTGGACACCGCTTCACATGTAGAGGATTAAACCACGAATTTATGATGTTTTAGAAGAAGAAAATTATGGAAAATATTGATTAGAACCATGTTAAAGAAATTTTAGGGTTCTTGAGATCTTTATGAAGTTTTTGCCTATAAATCCATGGTTATTGATGCAAAATTTCATGCTTTACATAGAAGATGAATAATATGGGTGTATACTGATTATAGTACAAATTTTAGGAAGTTTGGGTGTGAAAAATCTGTATTTGGGTGAGGTTATGTGTTAGAACCCGTAAATGGTTAATTGCAGAATTCGCCATACCTGTTTGATCGATCGATCGAGCCAAGAGCTTCGATCGATCGAAGGTTCGATCGATCGACCCCTCCTGGCAGACTTAAATTCCCCTTTTTAAAATTATTGAATTGATTCTAAATGAAGAATACTCCTTAGACACCCTTATTAAAATATTTCGGGAGATACAGATGACCAGTAGGATTTATAAATGATTAAGAGACCTTTAATGTAAGGCGAAATTTATATTTTTGGGGTGTTTATATATAAGGGACGATGGAATTTTTTATTAAAGGGAGAGATACGTGAAAATGGTTACGATGGAAAATAGATGAATACCTACTGAATTTTACACTTGGGAGGATAGAGTCCATGAGTGTTACGTAGTAAGTTGGAATAACCCCTCGAATTAAAGTTAGAGACAAACAGTTATACGTGATAACAAATAATGGGAAAATAAGGATAAATGTCGTGATTATGGGTTATGGGATAAACCTAAATTGATATGATAAAAGTAGTATATTTATATGACTGTGTATGCATATACTATATACATGTAAAAATCATGCCCGCGCTACTTGCTATCGCTGAGGTTACAGCGCTGGGACAGTCTTATCTCGATGGGACCTTTATGGGGGATATTGACTCGTACCCTAGAAGATAGATATCCTTAGTACAGGCTATCTGATCGATGGTATGACGGTCCTAAGAGACGTGAGGGTATGTGCTGACCTCTTAGAGACTTGAAATCTATGCTTCGCCTCAATATTGTTTGTGTATGTGTTAGTACTGTTCGAGAGTGATTCCGAACTTGTATTTCCCTTAGTACGAGAGATACGGAGATTGGATAGCAGAGTATGCCCGCACCATAATTTTTATGTGGGGTGCTGTTAGAATATATATATATATATATATATATATATATATATATATATTATGCGAGTATTTAATACATATATGAAATTCTGAAATTTGGAACTGCCTACTGTGATATGGTAAGTAAGACATGTATAATGACTCAAATTGGAAATACTTGTTTTGAAAAAGTATAATGGAACACTGGGAAAGTTTATTAGCAAATAAGGTTTATATGAGAACTTTGTGATCAAATGAAATTATTTTCTTAAACAACTATATTGTTCAGTTTTAAATCTTACGAGTAACCTAAGATAAGTTAAACCATTGGGAAGGTTAGTGCGATAGGCGTGCACATTAGAAGAGAGGTGATAAATTCTCAAGAGAGTGCCGCACTAATATGTTGTTGCATTGGCCTGTAAACATTTTAAATACTTGCTAAACAAATTTTAAATCATCTACACTATCGGGCTCTGACCCGTTTCTATTTCTCTTTCTCTCTTGTATATATATATGTATATATTATAGGTGCCCAGCCACAGGGGCGTCTTGCATAAGATCCTTTGGAAGGAACGCGTTGCAGCTTAGGTGGGAGTTACAGGCCTCTTGCTTAGACGACTTCATTTATTTGATTCCACTCCTAGTATATTCATTTAGTGGGGCATGTGTTGCCCTTTCCATTATTCAGTTGTTTTATTAGACATTATGATTCAGTTATTGCTATTATTGTCACTTTGGGATTTTTTTTTACTGTCTGGATGTTTTACTTTAAGTTTAAATGTTGGGATCTAGTTGTGAATGTTTAAATTATTTAGATTATATGTTCCAGGATAATTGTGGTGTGGTTATTTAATATTGTATTGTTGTAAACATTTAAATCTTGGTTTTTAAAATAAAATTTGGAAAGTAATGTCTAAAAATGCTTTTGACACTTAGCTTAATTAATTAGGGTGTTTAAATTGGAAAAGTTATTTTTCGACAGTGATGCTAAGAATGAACCAACTGTTCACCTTGATTTAATTTAATAAAGGAGTGATCGCCCGGTATTTAATTAGGCGGGGTGTCACAGGTGGTATCAGAGCATCAGGTTCTAGTGTCCTTAGGATTTGTACAGCTTATTTTGCTTTCAGCTTAATATTTTTGCTATAGAGCCCTATTTTAGGATTGTTGTATTCCTGCTTTTACGTTTACGTCTTCAGCTATTTGAGATTTGATAATAACTATAGACTAATAAATTCTTCACGTTTCAGATGCCTCCGAGACGTGCACCGAAGGATAGGCGTGCCCTAGCCGAACAGCCAGCAGCTCCGGCACAGGGTACGATGAATGCTAATGAGGTAGCCGCTATTGTTGCTCAGGCGGTGAATGCCCCGCTAGCGGTGGTACAGCAGGCTCCACCCCAAATTCAGGCAGTGACGCCATTACATGCACAACTTCCATCTGCATGGGAGCGGGTTAGGGATGCCTTCCAGAAGGCGCACCCCCTGAGTTCTCGGGGAGTTCAGATATTATCATCATCAGCCAATGGAAGAAAGATATCCAGCGGCATCTTCGTATGTATGAGTGCACAGACGTGCATAAACAGTTGTGGGCTTCCTTTAAGCTGGTGGGGGTCGCTCTGCAGTGGTGGGAATCTACCACCACATTGGAGGAGAGGGATACGATTCCGATTCAGTCATTCTGGGAGCGGTTTGACCGCAAGTACTTTCCACTCGCCGTGCAGACTGAGATGAGGCGAAAATTACTGAACTTAAAATAGGAGAATTCTACCATTGCTGAGTATGAGGAGGAGTTCACCAGACTTCTCACCATAGTTCCTGATGAGGCACCCACTGAGGGTAAGAGGATAATGTTGTTTGTGGACGGGTTAACTCGAAGGATCCGTAAGCACCTTATAGGGAATCTGTCTCTGAGTACTTTCACTGATGTACTCAATGCTACTTTACTACATTGCCAGGATCACCGCTTCTATCTATAGGGAAGCAAGAGAGTAGGAGAGTCCGGCCAACAGGGCAGGACCGAGGGTAGTAGTGCTAGTGGAGCACTGACATCTCAAGGACAGACTCGTCAGCACGAGCAGAGTTCCCATCAGGGGGAACCTGCTAAGAGATTACGTTCAGGTGATTCCAGATAGGGATATGGGGGTTATAGGTAGGGCCAGCCTAATCAGCAGGGCCAACAAGGCCAACACCGACAGCAGCAGGGTCAGCAATAGGGCCAACCGGGCCAATAATATTTTCATCAGGGCCAACAGGGCCAGTGGCAGGGTGGTAACGACCAGCATGGACGTGGTCAGCAGGGTTAGAGGGGAGGTAACTTCATAGGCCGATGTTTCGGGTGCGACAAGAATGGCCATAGGCACCAGGATTGTCTAGAGGGAGAGAGGGCCCCACAGCAGCAGGGTGCCCGTAATGAGCCATAGAGGCCACTTTTTCCAGCTGCCCTCCCAGCACCAGCCCAGGTACCAGCCCTACCAGCCATTCCAGCAGCTCCAGTGCAGAAGGGGTAGTTACAGTATGGACGTGTTTATAACGTCCACCAGGCAGTAGCTCCACAGGCACTACCCGCGATTAAGGGTATGTTTACTACCTATGGTACTATGGGTTGCGTTTTGTTTGATACTGGGGTGACGCACTATTTTATATCCACTCATTTTGCGAAGGCCTTAGGGTTATTAGCAACAGTAGAGAGCACTGTGACGTGTGTAGACTCACCACTGGGGAGTGGTTCGCTTATTTTCTTTATATGACGGGGAGTGGGGGTAGACATTGGTAGCTTGGTATTACCTGCAGACATGTTAGTCTTAGATATGCATGAGCATGACGTTATTATCGGTATGGATTGGCTCACTGCTTACAGGGCCATGATAGATTTTTTGGAGGGAGTATTGTTTTTTCCATTCCGGGTCAAGAGATGTTTGTAGTGGCGATGCCTCGCCCAGAGGGAGGCTCGACCGCTCATTTGTATTATATAGAGGAGGATACTTCAAAGGAGGTTGTGATTCCCTTAGACTCAATCCCAGTTGTCCGTGAGTATTCCGATGTGTTTCAGGAGATACCAGGCTTACCCCCAGTCGAGAGATAGACTTTGTTATAGACTTATTACCAGATACTAGACCTATAGCACGCGCTCCATACTATATGGCTCCGACAGAGATGCGAGAGTTACGAGATCAGATAGAGCAGCTGTTAGGTCAGGGCTTCATTCACAGGAGCACTTCACCTTGGGGCGCTCCAGTCTTGTTTGTAAAGAAAAGAGATGGTTTACTGAGGCTATGTGTGGACTACCAGGAGTTGAACAAGGTCACGATATGGAACAAGTATTCGTTTCCTTGAATCAATGATCTGTTCGACTAGCTGAGGGGAGCAACTTTCTTTTCGAAGATAAATCTGAGGTCGGGGTACCATCAGCTACGTATTAGGGAGCAGGATGTTTCAAAGACTGCCTTCTTGATGAGATATGGGTCCTATGAGTTCAGGGTGATGCCATTTGGCCTCACAAATTCTCCAGTCGTGTTCATGGACTTAATGAATCGTGTGTTCAAAGAGTTATTGGATCAGTTTGTCATCGTCTTCATAGATGACATTTTGATATATTCACACTCCGAGGAGGAGCATGCCGAGCACTTGAGACAAGTTCTTCAGACTCTACGAGAGCATCAGTTGTATGATAAGTACGAGAAGTGCAGATTCTGGTTGCGATAAGTACAGTTCTTGGGGCATGTTGTTTGTGAGCAGGGGATAGCAATCGACCCTAGTAAAGTGTCAGCGGTGAGGGAGTGGGGACAGCCCACGACACCGACGGAAGTGCAAAGTTTCTTGGGGTTAGCCGGATATTACAAGATATTCATTCGGGGATTTTCCAAAATAGCGGGTCCATTGATGAACCTGACTCGCAAAGGGGTTCCATATGTTTAGGATGATGCTTGTCAATTGGCTTTTGACGAGCTGAAAGACAAGCTTACTTCAGCACCAGTCCTTGCCTTACCGAAGCCGGGTGTGGAGTACCTGGTTTACACCGATGCCTCTTTATGGGGACTTGGGGGAGTACTTCAGCAGGAAGAGAAGGCTATAGCTTTTGCCTCCCACAAGCTTAAGCCGCATGAGAAGAATTACCCCACCCACGACCTGGAGTTAGCAGCGGTCGTTTTTGCATTGAGGATATGGAGACACTATTTATTGGGGGAGAAATTCCGCTTGTTCACAGACCACAAGTCACTGCAGTACCTGTTCACTCAGCGAGAGCTGAATATGCGTCAACACAAATGGTTAGAGTTTGTGAAGGACTATCAGTTCGACATACAGTACCATCCGAGGAAGGCCAACATAGTTGCTGATGCATTGAGCCGTAGACTGGTAGACGATGTAGCGGACGTCTGGAAAGCAAAGTGGAAGGAGTTAGGACACCAGGACGCAGTAGCCCATTCCTTCATATCTGTTATGACAGTGACACCTGAGATTTTTACGAGGGTGATACAGGCACAGATCGCAGACCCATTTTGCCAAGAGTAGATTGTACGACTCTTAGCTGAGGGTGCTGAGTCCTATTCTGTTAGTTCTGATGGGGGTTTGAGGTTTAATGGGAGATTGGTGGTTCCAGAAGGAGTAGAATTACGTCATGTAGTGATGACCCAGTCTCATGGGTTTCGATTTACGGTGCATCCTGGAGGAGATAAGATGTACCAGGATATGAGGCGGCAATACTAGTGGAGTGGGATGAAGAAGGACATTGCTGAGTTCATGTCCAAGTGTGCTACCTACCTGCTGGTAAAGGTGGACCATCAGAAAACATCAGTGTTGCTTCATCCATTGGAAGTACCCGTGTGTAAGTGGGAGAGTATTTCCATGGATTTTATTACAGGGTTACCTACATCACAGCGGGGACACGACTCTATCTGGGTGATTGTAGATCGTTTAACCAAGGTGGCTCATTTTATGCCGATGCGGATAGACTATACCACGGGTCAGTATGCTCAGTTGTTCATTGTTGAGATTGTCAGATTACATGGGGTGCCCCTGAATATTGTGTCAGATAGAGACAAGATTTTCGTGTCGCGTTTCTGGGAGAGCTTTCAGGAGGCTATGGGTACAGAGTTGAGATTGAGTTCATCCTATCACCCATAGACAGATGGACAGACAGAGCGTACTAATCAGATGTTGGAGGATATGCTACGCATGTGTGTTCTTGATTTTGGAGGAGGTTGGGAGCCATATCTTCCACTGGTAGAGTTCGCTTATAATAACTCTTACCAGTTCACGATTGGCATGGCTCCATTTGAGGCTTTATATGGCAGACCTTGTTGTTCCCCAACTTATTGGCTAGAGGTAGGGGATAACAAGTTTCTAGGACCAGAGGTGATTCAGGAAACCTCTGCGAGGATCGAGATGATCAGGAGTGGCATTCGAGTAGCCCAGGACAGACAGAAAAGCTACGCCGATGCGAAATGGTTCTTCTGAGAGTTTAATGTGGGGGACCAAGTGTTACTACGTGTATCTCCTATGAAAGGAGTGATGAGGTTCAGGAAGAAAGGGAAATTGGCCCTGAGATACGTGGGACCATTTCCCATTATCGAGAGGATTGGGTCGGTAGCACACAGATTGGGACTGCCAGAGCATTTACATCGCATTCACGATGTATTCCACATCTCGTCGTTGCGACGATATCTTCGAGATGATATGGCCCATACCCACATTGCGATAGATGAGATAGACTTACATCCTGACAGCTCTTACGAGGAGAGACCGGTGGCTATCCTAGACCATAGCGAGAGGAGATTGAGGTCGAAGATAGTTCCACTTGTACGGGTCCAGTTGGAGCATCATAATGTGGAGGAATCCACTTGGGAGCGCGAGGCAGATATGCGCGAGAGATACCCAGATTTATTCTTACTAGGTATGCCTTATATTTTGAATTTCGGGACGAAATTCCGTTATTAGGGGGGAAGTATGTAATACCCCGTATTTTTATGCTATATTAATTTGGGAATTTATTAAATTTAATGTGAATTAATTATTTAATATAAATCCGAAAATTAATTATGTTATAATTATTAACGTGATGAGAGTTAGTAATTATGGGAAATTTGTTGAATAAATTTGTTGAATATTACTAATGAGCAAAGTAATATATAATATTGGTTATATTAAATGTCACGAGTGAATAGAATGATAATTTTAGAAATTTGAGTCGGGACGTGCCCGTGTCGCGTCGGGACTAAATATTGATTAATAAAAGTGAATATATTAAAAGTTGCTCGTATGGTCATTTTAAGTGCACCAAAGTGTTCGGAAGGGTCGAGATAGTAAAAAAAGTGTACTCGGGGGTTTAGTTTGTCTCTCGGGGCGTTTTTAGGCCTATTTAACACCCCGGGAGGGCATTTTGGGCATTTTATATTTTTGGGTAATTAAGCCCACGAAATTTCAAGGGTTATATAAGATGTTTAAGGTTACCTTCTAAGGTTAAAAAACTCAAAACTTTAGAACGGCCATAGGAGAGGGAAGGAGGAAGCTTTCCAAGTAATCCAAGGCCAAAAAGTCACCCGATTGCACCGCCACCACCACCAACGCGTAGATCGCGCGACGGGGAATGCAACCACGCCAAAATCGTCCGCAAATCAGAATTCTGAAAATCCCAGGAAAATGTTTATCTTGCTTATTTTCGTTAATGCATCACTCATGTTAGTCTAGGGAAGATTATGATGAGTTTCATGGAAGAAAACCCAAGTTGGAGATAGGAAATCGCATGTAGTTATGATTTGAATGATAATCTGGACACCCCTTCACATGTAGAGGATTAAACCACGAATTTATGATGTTTTAGAAGAAGAAAATTATGGAAAAGATTGATTAGAACCATGTTAAAGAAATTTTAGTGTTCTTGAGATTTTTATGAAGTTTTTACCTATAAATCCATGGTTATTGATGCAAAATTTCATGATTTAGGTAGAAGATGAATAATATGGGTGTATACTGATTATAGTACAAATTTTAGAAAGTTTGGGTGTGAAAAATCTGGATTTGGGTGAGGTTATGTGTTAGAACCCGTAACTGGTTAACTGCAGAATTCGTCATACCTGTTTGATCGATCGATCGAGCCAAGAGCTTCTATCGATCGAAGGTTCGATCGATCGAGCCCCGGCCCTCGATCGATCGACCCCTCCTGGCAGACTTAAATTCCCCTTTTTAAAATTATTGAATTGATTCTAAATGAAGAATACTCCTTAAACACCCTTATTAAAATATTTTGGGAGATACAGATGACCAGTAGGATTTATAAATGATTAAGAGACCTTTAATGTAAGGCGAAATTTATATTTTTGGGGTGTTTATATATAAGGGACGATGGAATTTTTTATTAAAGGGAGAGATACGTAAAAATGGTTACGATGGAAAATAGATGAATACCTACTGAATTTTACACTTGGGAGGATAGAGTCCATGAGTGTTACGTAGTAAGTTGGAATAACCCCTCGAATTAAAGTTAGAGACAAACAGTTATACGTGATAACAAATAATGGGAAAATAAGGATAAATGTCGTGATTATGGGTTATGGGATGAACCTAAATTGATATGATAAAAGTAGTATATTTATATGACTGTGTATGCATATACTATATACATGTAAAAATCATGCCCGCGCTACTTGCTATCCTTGAGGTTACCGCACTGGGACAGTCTTATCTCGATGGGACCTTTATGGGGGGATATTGACTCGTACCCTAGAAGATAGATATCCTTGGTACAGGGCTATCTGATCGATGGTCAGACGGTCCTAAGAGACGTGGGGGTATGTGCTGACCTCTTAGAGACATGGAATCTATGCTTCGCCTCAATATTGTTTGTATATGTGTTAATACAGTTCGAGAGTGATTTCGAACTTGTATTTCCCTTAGTACGAGAGATACGGGGATTGGATAGCAAAGTATGCCCGCACCATAATTTTTATGTGGGGTGCTGTTAGAATATATATATATATATATATATATTATGCGAGTATTTAATATATATATGAAATTCTGAAATTTGGAACTGCCTACTGTGATATGGTAAGTAAGACATGTATAATGACTCAAATTGGAAATACTTGTTTTGAAAAAGTATAATGGAACACTGGGAAAGTTTATTAGCAAATAAGGTTTATATGAGAACTTTGTGATCAAATGAAATTATTTTCTTAAACAACTATATTGTTCAGTTTTAAATCTTACGAGTAACCTAAGATAAGTTAAACCATTGGGAAGGTTAGTGCGATAGGCGTGCACATTAGAAGAGAGGTGATAAATTCTCAAGAGAGTGCCGCACTAATATGTTGTTGCATTGGCCTGTAAACATTTTAAATACTTTCTAAACAAATTTTAAATCATCTACACTATCGGGCTCTGACCCTTTTCTTTTTCTCTTTCTCTCTTGTATATATATGTATATATTACAGGTGCCCAGCCACAGGGGCGTCTTGCATAAGATCCTTTGGAAGGAACGCGTTGCAGCTTAGGTGGGAGTTACAGGCCTCTTGCTTAGACGACTTCATTTATTTGATTCCACTCCTAGTATATTCATTTAGTGGGGCATGTGTCGTCCTTTCCATTATTCAGTTGTTTTATTGGACATTGTGATTCAGTTATTGCTAGTATTGTCACTTTGGGATTTTTTTTTTACTGTCTGGATGTTTTACTTTAAGTTTAAATGTTGGGATCTAGTTGTGAATGTTTAAATTATTTGGATTATATGTTCCAGGATAATTGTGGTGTGGTTCTTTAATATTGTATTGTTTTAAACATTTAAATCTTGGTTTATAAAATAAAATTTGGAAAGTAATGTCTAAAAATGGTTTGACACTTAGCTTAATTAATTAGGGTGTTTAAATTGGAAAATTTATTTTTTGACAGTGATGCTAAGAATGAACCAAATGTTCACCTTGATTTAATTTAATAAAGGAGTGATCGCCCGGTATTTAATTAGGTGGGGTGTCACAGTGGTTTGATCAATCTGATGGGTTTTAATAGATTTTTAAACGATATTTGGGAGGGATTGTTGGGTTATAAGAGGGATAAGGGGGGAGGGCCTCTCCCTATATTTTCAGCATCTCTCTCTCTCTCTCTCTCTCTCTCTCTCTCAGGTGCCTACACCCATTTTTCCTCTCACCAACCCGTGTTCCTCCATTGATAAGCCTCGTTACCACTCCTACACCATAATTTACACCATATTCACACCCATTCTACTATTTTCAAGCTTGCTTCAAAGAAGAAAGTGGTGGAGAAAAGCTTGTAGAGAAGGTTTTTAGGACCATTTGAAGGAGCTTTGGAGTCTTGGAGCTTAGGAGTCTTAGGAGGTTTCAAGTCATCCCTTTGTGTTTTTCCTCTTTTAACCTAAGGTGGGATTTTCCTCTTCCATGTTTTAAATGTTTTCTAGCTATGAAAATTGTGTAGGATCATTGCAAGACAGATTTTAATGCCTAAAATGCAATCAATTGATAAAATATCTGGTCCTACAAAAATGGAGTTTTCTTAACAAGACAAAACCGTAATATGGGTCTTTTAAAAAAATATGTCATTTTACCTTGAAATTCATAAAAAAAAAGCATGTGAACATACATAAACCCATTATTATTGTTGATTTAAATGCATTTAACGTATTTTTAGGCTTGAAATCCTCTTTTAAACATATGGGAACATGTATTATGATAAAAAACAATGTTGTAGACTTAATTAAACATGTTAAATTGGGTTTTGTAATGAAATGAACATGCATGGTAAAACATCCCCAAAGTATGATAAATATTATTATGATGAAGAAAAATAATATTAGGGTTCACAAATGAACATAAGGAAAAACCATGAACTTTGGCTAAAAATGGTATTAAATGTTGGAAGGCATTTTATGTGGTAAATCATAAAATTGATGAAAATGGTTTTTGAATATAAAATTTTTGAGATAATGTTTGGAAGAAAATGGCTTAATTCTTATGCCAAATGAGAGTAAATATATTCTTTACAAATTGTAAAACGGTGATTTTGACAAACCTGAATGTCCTAAAGGTTAGGCTCCCTCTCAAGACCCTATCCGTCAATTTTGGGTGATAAAAGGATAAAGTGAAATTTTGGCATGCTGAAAGTGTAAATAAATGACTTAAAATTGTAGCATGAGAAAAACTGTAAAGGATGGAATAATGTGGACATCAGATAAAAATGTAAAAACACATTTGTAAATTGACTCAGATGACACCGGAAAAATTAAGGATTACATAGAGCCCTGGGGTGAAAGACCCAAAATCAATTTCAAGAGCATATGGTAACATAGCCGAAAGTGTGGTGCCCGTTAAAGTATGCGATAATTGGATGATTCTGAGGAAAGATAACGTAAAACTGAAATGGTAATAGTTGTACTCCAGGATGTATAAATAATACAACCTTATGAAAATTGATAAGCGATATTAATGGCTAAAATATGATAAACTAGTCTCTAGACCTAGTAAAGTGTGGTGAAATGGTTATGAGTGAATATGAGCTCGTCGCTCGATTGCATTGCATAGTAGTTGCATGAATACTAGCTAACTTATTAAACGTTTTCGGAATTGATTAAAATACAAGATATATGTATAATATTTTTTTAGAAAATGTATAGCGTAGTATTACCCACCCTGTTGAGCGTTCGCTCACCCCTTATTTTTATGATAAATCCATCTCCCCAGGACTTCAAGTAGGGATGCTGGAAACGACGCTAATAAGGCCCCAGAGGGGAACCCACTTCTCTAGATGCTCTGTAATTTATTTTTAACTTTGAAAATTGGGTGTTTTAAACATTCAGTACTATAAACATTTATTCGGGACTATGGACATGGTCTGTAATAATACAGGATAAATGTGGTTTATTTCCTATTTTTTTATCATTGTGTGATAAATTGGATTTTATTAAATAAACTTTGTAAATTGACTAATTACTTAAAGTGATTCACTTTTTTTTTCTAAGTTAAAACCAGCAAATTTAGTTTATAATTAATGAAGCAAATTAAAGGATTTTCTTGAATAAAGTAAATGGAGTTTACCCCTCCCTCCTTTAACTCCTTTACTTGGTGCGGGTTGACCCAACGGTGATCCAATTCCGGGTTGGGGCATTACAAATAATATCAGAGTAATAGGATCCTTGGGCGTGATAAAGTGTTTACACTTTCTTATCACGCTTTACTTTTACGTTTCCACGTATTTAATGTATTAGTTAATGTTTAAATCGTTTTCGTTATTGCCTTTATTTTTGTGTATTAAACTCTCCATTCGTATGTAGATGCTTCCACGTCGTAACATTGCTAGCGGGTCTTTCACCAATGAGCTTCGACGCATGGAGAAAGTCGTGCATCAACTAGCTGAATCTCTCACGCAACAGTAGCAAGCAAACCGCAACGGGATTGTTGATATCTCCAACTCCACTAATATCCTCAAAGAGTTCAAGAAGTTGCACCCGCCTACTTTTAATGGGGAAGTTTGGTCGAGGCAGTTGAGGAGTGGATTGACAAAGTCACCATGATAATGTATATTTTAGATATGCCATGAGAGAAAATATCAAAATTATTATGTTCTATCTTACAAAGCAAGTGTAGCGCTGGTGGAGTGCCTCCTTTACTCATACCACTGAGATGATTAACTAGAGTAGTTTTAGGTTGGCCTTCCTTGATAGGTACTTTTCATAGGCATTCAATGATACCAAAAATGATGAGTTCGGTCAATAGATTTAGGGTAAGACTTTAATAAATGAATATCTAGTGAGGTTCAAAAGTTTGTGCAAGTATGTTGATGCCATACAAAAGGATGAGGTAGAAAAGATGAGGGTGTTTGTCAAGGGCCTAAATTTGGCTATCTGGTGGATCTTAGCAGCTTTGGATTTGCCTGATTTTAGAGTTTTAGTGAAAAAATCCATTCAGTTGAAAGTTTATGCAAAATATAGCAAGACTATACGAAAAAAGAAGAGGGAGCCTAGTGGGTCCCAATCTGGTGGGCACAACAAGTCCCAAAGTGGGGATCCAGGCTTCTTCGTGAATCTTAAGTCATCCATGGACATGGATGGGTTCGATGTGATCCTTTGTATGGATTGGTTGTCATGTTTTTAAGCTACCATTGAATATCATTGACACAGTGTCCTGGTATCACTCCTATACGAGTCTCTCCATTGCTTTAGTATTGACTACCCTTGTAAGTTTTCTACAATTAGAGAGTGGAAAGGTGTTTTGGTTGGTTGAGAAACTTGGTGGCTCAGATCTATATGTATGATTTTTGACTACCCATAGTGCAAGGTTTTTGATGTATTCTCAGATGATCCCCCCAGATTAGCTCCAAGACTATAGGTGGATTTCACTATAGAGGTGCATCAAGGTGTCTCACCCATCTCTATTCCACCTCACAGGATGGGTCTGGTGGAATTATAAGAGTTAAGGATTCATTTAGAAGATCTAACCAACAAGGGTTTTATTCGCCCCAATGTGTCCCTATGGGGAGCCCCTATCCTCTTTGCGAAGAAAAAGGACAACACCCTGAGACTCTGCATTGATTATAAATAGTTGAAGAGGGTGATGGTAAAGAACAAGTAGCTTATGCCCCGTATTAATGATTTATTCGACCAGTTGCATGTGCCGGGATAATTTTTAAAATTAACCTTCGATTTAGGTACCATCAGTTGTATGTCAGGGAGGAGGAGATTCGTAAAACTGCATTCTCGACATGATATGGGCACTACTACTTTCTACTGCTTCACTTCAATTTGACCAATGACCCGATAACATTCATGGATTTAACAAACCACATATATCTTCCCTACCTAGATCGGTTTTGGTGGTCTTTTTGGACGACATACTCATTTATTCGACCTCGCACGTAGACCACGAGGAGCACCTTCGCATGATACTGTAAGTTTTCTAAGAGGATCAACTATATGCAAAATTTTATAACTGCGAGTTCTGGATGGAGGAGGTCAGTTTCTTGGGCTATGTGGTTTCTGGAGAGGGTATTTCGTCGATCCTTCCAAAGCAGAGGTTGTCATGGGGTAGGATAGGCCAAAGACAGTTACAGAGGTATGAACTACCACATGTTCGTACAAGATTTTTCAAGGCTCACTTTGCCCCTCATGATGTTGACCCGAAAGTATGTGCATTTCAAGTGGCCAAATAATCATGATTTGTCCTTTCAAGAGATAAAGGTGAGGTTGAACTCTACGCCTTTTATCATCCTCCCAAGGAGCATCAAGGCTTATACAGTGTATTGTGATGCTTTAGGTTTAAGACTCGGAGCGGTGCTGATGCAGAATGGTCGGATGGTAGCTTATGTATCCCACCAGCTAAAGGTTATTGAGAGGAACTACCCCGCCACTGACTTGGAGCTAGCTGCTATAGTGTTTTGACTTAAGAGATGGAAGTACTATTTGTACGGATAACGGTTTGAGGTGTTTTTCGACCTTAAGAATCTTTAGTACATTTTCACACAGCGTGATCTTAATCTCTGCCAAAGACGGTTGATGGAATTGATGGAGGATTATGAGTTCTTATTGGAGTATAACCCTGTAATGACAATGTGGTATCCGATGCTCTTAGTAGAAAATTTATTCTCGCCCTTATAGCGATGAGATGTCATCGGGTCAAATTTTTGGGGAATTTCAAAAGTTAGACTTGCACATTCAACTAGGTTATGGTAGGGCATACTTGTGAGGATTGGTTTCTAGGCCACTTATTCAACAAAAGGTCCTTGATGTTTGTCGTGTGATCTATATTTTTCTCAGTATTGGGAACATATTCTTAATTGGCAAGTGTTCGACACTCTTACCGTAGATAAGGATGATGAGGTACGACACAAGGGTCAGCTGATTGTCCCTATTATCAATGATCTTTGGGATGAGGTGATGGATGAGGACCATCACTCACACTTTAACATATATATCCTGGTGCTACCAATATGTATGAGTACCTTTGTAGGAATTTCTGGTGATCATCATGAAAAGAGATGTCGCAACATATGTAGTAGTGTGCTATACTTTTTAATAGGTAAACGTCGAGCACAGTAAGTCAGTAAGGCTATTACAACCACTACCTGTGATAGAACGAAAGTGGGAGAACATTATGAAGAATTTCATAATGGTGTTATCATGATATGAGAGTGGTCATGATGCATTATGGGTTATGTTATATCGTCTCCCGAAGTCAGTACATTTCTTGCTAGTCATGGTCATAGATAGTGTGGCGAAATTGGCGAGGTTATATGTCATGGCGTCCCTCTTTCAATTGACTCAGACAAAGATCCACACTTTCTATCCCAGTTTTGTATGATTTTTTAACAATAGTTGGGTACCAAAGTTAACATGAGTACTTAATTCCATCTTGAGATCGACGAATAGTTAAAGCGAACTATTCAAATTCTGGAGGACATGCTAAGAGCTTGCGTGCTCAACTTTCAGGGTAATTAAGCAGCAACTCTACATATGGCAGATTTTGCCTGTAATAATAGCTATCATATGACTTTTTAGATAGAACCCTTTGAGGCCTTTTATGGGAGGACATGTCACTCTCCAATTTATTGGGCTGATGAGGGCGAGAAGCATCTCTCAAATTCAAAATTGATCTAAGAGATGACTGAGAAGGTTTTAGTAATTCAGCAAAGAATCACGACGGTGCAGAGCCAGTAAAAAAATTACATTGAAAATCGTTGGGTACTCCTATAGTTTTAGCTAGGTGATCACGTGATGCTAAAGGATAGAACAAAGAATGATAGGAAACGGTTCGGGAAGAAGGGTAAGGTGGCCCATGGTACATCAACCCCTTTGAAATCTTAGAGCGGATTGGATACATATCATACCTATTGGAGCTACCTCCAAAGTTGTCCTGAGTGCATAATGTACTCCATGTCTCTATGCTAAAGAAGTATCTTCACGATCCTCACCATGTCATCAATTGGATCCTCATCGAATTAGAGGAAAATGTCACATTTCCCACACGATTGATATCTATGTTGGACCACGAGTACTTGGTCCTGCGTAACAAAGTCATTCCATTTATGAAGGCTCTCTGGGAATTTAAAGATGGTCAAGGTGGGAACTGGGAACATGAGTCAGATATAAGGGAGAAACACCTAGAACGCTTCCCATAGTCGATTGTTCTTATTTCGGGGATAAAATTTTCAAAGGTGGGGAGAAAGTTATACTCCCTCCTAATATTTTATTATTTTTCATGTAATTTTAAACCATGTGAAGTTATTGGGATTTGAATTTTTAATATATGGGCTTTATCCCCACATCTAATTACTTTGGTTGCCTTGTTATTAATTATTAGAAGTTGATGGGTGGAATTGGAGAATTTTGGAATAATACTGATTCCAACGAACCCAAGTCCATTCAAACGAGATCCTCATCTCGTTCAAACAAGGTGCAGTGGTTCAAATGAGAAAACATCTCATTCAAATCAGGATTCTAATGATGATAAAATGAGACCTTTATGTATTACAAGTCACTTTCATTAGAAGGTCGTTCGATGGGACGTTTGAACAAGAAACTAGTCATTCAAATAAGAAGCCCTTTTCATTAGAACGAATTTTTTGAACTTGGTCAAATTTGCCTGCCCTTTTGGGTTGTCATGTTTTTAGCTATTAATTTTATGAAGTTTTATATAAGGATAATATTTTTTCATTGTCTGCTAAAATCTAGGTATTTTTTGTATTATCTTAGATCACATAAGATATGGTGTATCCCATTATATTGGCACGTCTACAAGATCATCCACGACGTTCGGTACCCAAATTATGTGGAACATACGTATCATCATGCTCCTATCATCTTCAACATGAATCACGTTCAACTTCAATTGTTCTACACAACTCAACTACTTTAAGGTATAAAATTCTATTTGGAGTTCTTAGTTTTTCGTAATTATATATGGGAGAATTTTTAATCGATTTAAACATGATTTTATTTAAATCAAAATGAGGCTGGATTTTTAAAATAGAATGTTTTTTCTCTTAAAGTCGTTCAACTGACTCAATATTATCATTCAAATGAAATTACCATGCCGATTGAAAGGGTTGTTTGAATCCCCTATTCTAATATATAACAAATGGATCCCTACTATTTTGGTTTTATGTAAGTCGTTTGATAGGTCACTTGAAGGGACTTCTCACGAGATCTTGATCTCATTTGAAGTACCTTCAAGTGTCGTTCAAATGACCCAATGCCACCTTAATTTTCGTGTTTGCCTATTAGGTTTTTCGAAAGACTTTTTAACTCCGCCTCTTATAGACTAGTTGTAATTTAAGTCTTCCCTTTTAATGACAAAAACCATTTTGATTCACAAAAACCTTGAGGATTTAATAAATCTAATACATTGAAATTAATCTATATATGTTGGTTTGGTGTTTAATGTACTTGGTTGGGAGATTGGGATCGAATCATGAAGTTTTAATGGGAATCAACTGTTCACCGGAGAGTAAGAGGCGCTTAGAGGTGGTGAAGCGTTACTATTCACCGAACTAAGTCTAAAAAGGTAAGGAATATGTCCTCAACCTCTTTTTCCTTGTTAAAACCCTAGCTTCCATATTTTCTATTGAATTGATGAGACCTTTCTTGTATTCCAGGTTTATGGCCATGGAGTTTTACTATTTATAGTGGTTTTTGGGTTTATAGGCCATTGTCTTCTTTTTCTTGGCTCTAGACTCGGGCAACTCCCCATCTCTAATGTACCGGATGATAGGATCCATCCAAGAAGCACCCATATTCAAGTTGAAGAAAAATTCCATCACAAAAATCTCCAATGCTATCCCAAACCATATTAAATGGTAAATCTTAACATTCAAATAACTAAGTGTTAGGGATCTATGAAGCATGGACATTTCTTCGTAGGTAACGTACTCGTGTCGAACACTCTCATGAATATTGGAACTTCAAAAAATTTGACCATTTGATATCTTTAACGGCAACCTGAAGCCATTACACGACTAAAAATACATCTGGTGTAAACCCAAGGACAGTCAATTGGATCAAACTTACTTCTTGCCTCTAAGAGAAAATAAATGGTATGCCATAATAATGAAGAAAAAAAAAAGTTGAATATCATTTATATCAACATTAATATGTAAAATACATGTATATCTCAATCTAACTCAAGAGATTTTATAAAACTAGTGTTTCTTAATTTGAAGCTGAAATTTACCCTTTTAATCATGCTAAAATAATATATAATTATTATATATAGGTTTGGATTGATATTGAACAATTATGTGTTCGTGATTAATATTAGGGTGTTATTAAAAATGATTTTACAATGTAAAGCTACAAATTCTTAAGAATCCTCTTAAAATTGAGAATGACAAGGATACTTAGGTATGTCGAATTAGGAGTGATAGATTTGGAGAGTTCAACTATGACATGATTCATGAATATTGGTAAGCATCAATTGAGAAAACCTCATGGTTATGTATTCCTATCTTGAAGAGGTACTTATGGAGAAGCGGTATCCATTGTTGTTCTTAGAGTTCTTGCGGGAGCTCTTGCTGAAGAAGATGAACCGAATCCCGCGGGATATTTTCATGTCATTGTCTATGTTTCTATATTATTATAAGTTGCGACTTGAACATATAAGGAAATAAGAATTGGTTTTTCCCTGCCAGAATTTTTCTTCAATTTGGCCTTCTTGAATGTTTAGTTGCATGTTATATTGGTATAATTATTTCAATCACTTAATTAAATGAACTAGGGTTTGAAACTAGTATAAATTTGACATTGAATTAAACAAGTTTGACCATTGAACCATAAACTCTCAAATTGGTATCAGAGCCATTTAAAGATCTTTACCATGTAATTAATTTTCTATAAATAAATTCTTTACATCAATTTTCTAAAAAAATTAATTTTTGAAAAAGTTGAATTCAAATGGATAACTTATATAATAGAATGCCAACTTTTGATGGATCCAATAATGCCTAGTGGAAGGTCATAATGAGATACAAGTTGAAGGTTGTTGATGAATGTGTCTTGATTACATGTGAAAGAGAGTGAATGTCACCATTAAGTAGGGGTAATGAAATTAAACTTAAACATGTGACTCTTCGGACTGAAGAAGAATTTAAATGGAGTAACTTTAATTCACGTGGCCTCAGTTCTATTTCTGGATCCATCACACCCGATGAGTTTTAACATATTATAAAGTGCACCACGTCAAAAAAGGCATGGGATATCCAATAGCTTACACATGAGGGAACAAATGTTGTTATGGCATCTAAACTAGAAAGTTAAACTACTTAGTTTGAAACTGTAACCATGCTTGAGTCTAAAGATTTGATGAATTTTATGCTCATCTATAAGATATTGTTAATTCATGTTTTAATCTTGATAAAAAATTCATGGCATTAGAGTAGTTAAAAAGATTATAAGATCATTGCTTGCCCGTTTCATCCCGAAAGTCACTGTGCTTAATTCTTAAGGAATGTTACATTCTCTTAGTTTAGAAGATCTTGTAAGAGACCGTTAGACCTAAGGAATCAACATGTATCCTAAAACTATAAAACCAAAAGTGAAAAGGATTGGACTTAAGTCCCACTCTAAAAAAATTGAGGAGTTGTCCAGAAAGAGAGGGGAGGTAGCTAGAGAGAGAGGAGGTGTCGTCCAATTTTGAATACGACTTTAATTTAGAGGATTTACCACTTTTTGATGAAAACATTGAGAAATTTCTCAAATCTAAAAGTAATGGAACATCTAAAGATAAAAATAGTTTGGAAAAAAATTAAAATGGGAAGAAATTGTAAAAAGATAAAAATGATGCCCCAAAGAGAGAGGGAGAGAGGTGTTACGAGTGTAATGGGAGAGGTCACAAAGCATATGAATGCCCAACTAGGTTAAAGGGTCAAGCAGCCTTAAATTCCACCCTTAGTGATGAAAGAGAGGTCAAGTCAGTGGATTCAGGATAAGAATCACCGCAAGAATGTAACTTGACCATATTCATGCTAGTCGTGTGAGTACATTTAGTGAACCTCATGACGATGAGGAAGCTACTTCACAAGGACACCTCGATAGTGAAAACGATGTGAGTGAGGGTGAGGATTCTACAAGTGAGACCGAGAGTGACCTACAACTCACATACACCGAGATACACACTGTCTTTAAAATAAAATAGCAGAACAAAGGGTTAACACCTTGGATCATTAAGCTAGAGAAGGACTTATGAGAGATGAGAGAGAGAGAGAGAGAGAGAGAGAGAGAGAGAGAGAGAGAGAGAGAGTTCTCCATTAGCATGTATCTGTGTGTGAGAGATAGGGGGGATTTAGAGAGAGAGAGGGTACTTGAACAAATAAGTGGCTAGTCTTAAGAGTGAGCTCCTTGCATTTGTGGAGGCTCGAAAGAAACTTAAATCGCTTGTTTAACAACTCAAAAAAGATCTTAAAAGAGCAGGGGAGGTTAAGGAAAATATTGAGGACACATCATGGAAGATGGGAAAAATGCTCCTCGGCCCCGCTTTAGGGTTTGGTAAGAGGAAAGGAATTAGTTTCGACAATGCTTACACGTCACATATAGCACTGTAACCGGTTTTGAATTCAGTGTGAATCCTTATATCACTAAACCAAAACCTTAAAGAAAAGTTCATCCAAGAAAAGAAACCAATTTTGGCCTTGGACAGTTTATTTCTGCAATTATTGTAAGAGAAAAGGCCACCTTAAGGAGTTTTGATATATTTTGTGTTGGAATCAACATAAACATACTCTGTTGTACCAGTTTGGTGATTTTTATAGCCTTAAAGAGCAAGTTGAGTGTCTAGTCGCCACTTCTCACATTTTGACGAAAGTGTTCCAACCGATGTATTTACCGTCACTGGATACTTCCAACATCCCGACTAGACCCAATAAAGATAAGGATAAACAAAAGGTCACCACTACTTGGGTGTCTAAGCGTGAAGAGAAAGCCCTTGTTGTCCATGTTTCTCATAAGGCTCATAATACCTCCCAGTGGTATTTTGACAGTGGTTTCTCTAAGAATATGACTGGTGACGTCTCATTTTTTTACTAGCCTTGAGGATTGCAAGGACGGTATAGCCACCTTTGAATATGGGAGTAAATATAGCATTATAGGACGTGGTAGAGTAGAGATACCTTGATTTATTAAGATAAATAATGTTTTGTAAGTCAAAGGTTTGTAAGAAAATCTTATCATCATTATTCGGTTGTGTGACGCAGACGTTTTTTAACGTTCGTACGGAACGAGTGCAACGTTTATAATCAAACTGGTAAACATTTACTACAAAAGGTGATGACAAAACATAATTGTTATGGGATTGTGCGAAGTCCTCATTTATGTGAAACAATTCCACGATATTTTTAATTGATCTTTGGCATAAACTTCTAGGCCACGTTAATTTTAAAGATTGGGAGCGTTTAGGGAAGAAAGACCTAGTATGTAGCTTGTCGTCGCTTGTAAAGACAACTTCCATAGTTTTGGGGCCTTACGAGCAGGGAAACAAGTTTGTATCCCCCATCAGAAGTTGAATTCCATTACCACTTCATGTGTGCTTGAGTTGATTCACATGGATATTATGGTTCCTACTTGCACTGTGAGTTTAGGTGGTAACAGGATATCCTTGTGATGGTATATGATTTCTCTCTTTAACGATAGTTGGTTTACTAAGAGAGAAATCTGATGTTGTATAGTTTCTTACGACCAAGTGTCGTGTCCTTCAAATTCAACACGAATTCACTATCAATAGAATATCTAGTGACAACGACATGGAATTTAAATAAGTAAATGTGTATAATTAATGTGATAGCCTAGGAATTAAACATGAATTTTTGGTCGTGAAAACTCCTCAATAAAATAGGATTGTTGAGAGGAAGAACCGAACGATTCAAGAGATGGCTAGATCTATGCTTCCCAATCGTAGAGATTCTAAGAGGTTTTAGGATATGACACATGGTGAATAGGGTATATCTTCGTCCACACACACTTCAGACAGCATATGAGTTGTGGATGGGAAGATACCCAACCTTCTATACTTTTATGTCATTGGGAGTAAATGCTACATCCTTTAGTATAGAGATCAATTAGGAAAGTTTGACTCTCAGAGCGACGAGGGAATTCTGTTAGGTTATTCAATAATGAGCAGAGCTTACCAAGTTTTTAACATAAACAACTCTAAGGTTATGAAATCAATAAACGTCACTATTAAAGATGATGAGCTGCCAGCACTTTTTGATCTCAACCATTTGTGTGAGGATGATGCAACTCCTAGTGATGATCCCATTATTCCTCACACACTTAGGGTGGACTCTAATCCTGACTTAGGGGACACAATTACTTCATTTCGCAAGAATCATCACCCTTTTACCATTTTAGAATATCCCACCTTAGGGGTCAATACTTTCGCTTAGCTAGAGAATGTTTATCTTTTTTTTATTACACGTCCAAAATCGAGCCCAATAATATAAAAAAATCACTCAAAAATGAACACTGGATATCAGCTATGTAGGAAGAGTTGCTTCAGTTTAGAAGGAATGATATCTAGGAACTTGTCCCCTTAACTAACAAGAAAAATGTGATTGGTACTAAGTGGATCTTCAAAAATAAAATGGATGATAATGATACCATTATATTTAATAAGGCTAGCTTGGTTGCTTAAGGCTACACACAAATTGAGGGTGTAAACCTTGAGGAGACATTTGCTTCTATTGTGAGAATCGAGTTCGGCCGCTTGCTAATCGTCATAGCATGTCATTTGCACTTCAAGTTATATCAAATGGATGTCTATAGAGATTTTCTGAATGGAATTCTACCAGAGGAGATTTATGTGAACCAATCAAAATGGTTTAAAGACACTAAGCATGCTCGAAACATTTATTATCTAAGGAAAGCCATGTATTGTTTGAAGTAAGCACCCCATAATTTCTATGAGAGGCTTACATCCTATCTCTTAACCCATGGCTTCAAGAGAGGTAGAATATATAAGACGTTGTTTTTTAGGAGAGGAAATGGTGTTATTTTGGTTTCCCATGTCTATGTGGACGATAGTCTTTGGATCTAAATGCTCCCTCCATCCTCACGACTTTGAGGATGAGATAAAGAGTGAGTCCAAGATGAGAATTGTTGGTGAGTTTACATTCTTCATTAGTCTTCAGGTTCGTCAACTAGAGTATGGGATGTTCATATTCCAATCCAAGTATACAAGAGACCTTATAAAGAACTTTGGGTTAGACTCCTCTAAGATTTCCCCATAAATACCTTGATGAAGCTCAGCAAGGACACTTCATGAAAGGATGAAGAGAAAATCTAGTATCGGAGTATGATAGATAATCTTATCCACCTGACTGCCAATTATCCCAATATAGCCTTTAGTGTTGGAATTTGTGCATGATATCAGGCATCCTCAAAAGAGTCACACTTACATGCTCTTAAATGTATTATCAAATACATGAGCGGGACTCTCTCATAAGGAATTTGGTATTCATTTGATATCGATGATCATTTATCTACCTATTTGGATGTCGATGAGGCCAAGGATGTAGATGGATATAGGAGCACTTCAGGTGGGTGTTTCTATTTTGGTGGTGGATGCTTCAATTTTTGTACTGCTCTTATCTCTCGGTTGAGCAAGAAGCATAGTTCCATCTATTTTTCCACTGTGGAGGCTGAATACATCACAATCGGGATTTGTTGCATGAAAATCTTTTGAATGAAGGAAATGTTGTAGGACTATGGGATATCACAGGGAACCGTGACTATTTCCTATGATAACACGAGCGCGATACACATATTTTGAAATTCAGTCCCGCATTCATTCATGAAACACATTCGAATACGGGAGCATGTTATTCGATACCTAATAGATGAGAAGGTCGTATCCTTGAGATTTATTACTATCGACCACCAGTTAGACGACATATTCATGAAACCTTTAGATTCTCCTAGATTCGAGAGTCTTTGTATCTCTTTAGGTATCTGCAGAGTTGACTGAGGTTTGGTTTCTTTGTCTAGTATATAATGATTTTTCACGTGCTTATTCTTAAGTCCTATTTCTAGACTATATCATTTCTATTATATTTATTTTCTTATTCATATTTTAAAAAAATCCAAAAAGATTTTTGGTCTTAAGAAAAGAGAAAATTACAAAAAAATATTTTCCAAAATATTTTGAAAAACACAAAAACATTTTTGTAATTTTTTTACACCTTTTATGGATGGAAAATTAGGATGGCCAAGTCAAAAAATCATTCCATTACCCACATGACCTTTTGGTAGTGTTTTGAGACACAACCTCATTTCATCCACGTGCTTTATAATTTTCAAATTCATTAAGATGTAATTAGTGATTTCTTTCTATTTGTTTGACTCATTGTCTCCTTTAATGCACACATGCACGGATTTATTTGATTTTTGTACCTGTCTATCACATTTTGGAAAAAGTATTTTCATCTCAAACCTATCTTTAAATTGAACTGAGTGTGATAAAACGAGTCAATGAAACTAGTGCATGTAATAAGCGTTGCACATAAGAGTTTATTTATTATTGAAAAAAATGTGCACGTACATGGGAAAGGGTTGCGAGAGACAAGTGATCTCGTCGTGAAATCCACTGTTTGAAAAGAGACCAAGAAATAATTAAGGCAATAAAAATAAAATATGTCAAAATGGGTCTAACACGAAATCTCTTCAATAGATATTAGAAGCTTAATAAAAAAAATTATTATTAATGAGGGAGTTTGGTTGGAAATCAACGGGTTTACACATCCTAACAAAGTCTCGAAAAAGAATTACATAGTTTTAGACGTTATTAGTGTGTAAAACATTTTAGACTTGGATGTGTCAATTAGATTTAGTCAATTTATCATAAATTCACCTTTTTACACCTAAAGACTATTTTGAGTTCATTTGTTAAGAGTATCCAAAATTAATCGTGCACATATGTTATGAATTTTTGAGTTGAGTTTCCTATCAAAATTGTTTACACCCCTACATGCATGCTATCATAGACTTGGTTATATTAGTGTTCATTCATGGTGTGATTTAATTGTTTCATGTTTTTTTGAGAAGTTTTTTAAAAAATTCAAAAAGAAAGTTTGATATATTTGTGACACACTCTGTATTTATTGCTTATGTTTCCTACCTAATTTATTTGGGACATCATAAAAAGTGGGAGAACGAATTATGGGTGAGTGGTAAAGTTTGATTATTTGATGTTTTGATTTTCCTTGTGCTTAATTATTTAATCATTTTTGTGTAACAACCCAGGTTTTCGAGCGACTATTTTATACTATTTTGCCTAATGGGCTAATTTTATAAAATAGGGAATGTTGGAGTAAATATTATTTCCCGTGAGACTTAGGGATAATATTTACTATGTTTTGACCATTTACCGTTATGAGAAGGTAAATAGTGTTATATTGTGTATTTTGCGTCGTTATATGTAAAACGACGGTTATGACCTATATTTAAATTTGGGTATAATTAATGAATTAATATGGAATTGGAACGTAAAAATAGTTCACACTTTCCCGAATGCCAAATAGGGAGTGCGGTTGTTTTTAGAATAGTCGAGATAGTCGAAATAAGTGCCCAGTTGTAATTTTTGGGATTTGGGCATTTTTAAGGGGTTATGACTCAATTAAGTGATTACGAGTCATTTTAGTGGTGTATTAGAAATTAGGAGTGGGGGTTTATATTTTTAGACCCTTATAAATCCCCCACCCCCCCTTTCTTTTTCTTCTTTTGTGTGAGAAAGCCAAAGGAGAGAGAGAGAGAGAGAGAAGAGAGAGTTGGGAGAAGTAGAGGGAAAGAGAGAGATGGAGGATTTTGGGCCGGATTCCATCGTTACCGGAGGTTTTCCGAGACTACGAACCTCGAGGCAAGTTTCTTACTTTCTAGATATTGATATAATGTGATAAATTGCATGTATAGTTAGGTTTTGGAGATTAAACCCATAAATGGGTATTTGTTGATTTTGAGGGTTAAACCCTTAAATCTTGGTTTTAATTTGATTTGAGGATCAATTATTAGTTGTAAATGGTGTAGGAATGATTTGGTAGAATTAGATGTTGTTGATGTTGGGAGAAAGCAAAGATTTGGGGTTTTGGGATTTTAGGGTTCTTATAACCCGTCGCCCAAACTGGGCAAAATCTCAGGACCGAATCGATTCGGCCCTATGGGCGAATCGATTCGGATGAGGAGAGGGATACAGGTCTTGCAGACCGAATCAATTCGGGTTAAAACCGAATCGATTCGGCAATTGAAGAAAGCCAGTTGTTGCTCACCAAATCGATTCGGCTATTTAGCGAATCGATTCGCAAGGGCGAATCGATTCGGCCCAAGGGGCGAATCGATTCGGTTCCCCTGTTTTTGTGAGATTTTCTTATTTTGATTTTCAGCCCTTTTCCTTTTAGGTATAAGGTTTAGGAACCTTCCTTTGGGAAGTAATGGGGAGTCCTAGAGGGTTGTATTGGGTAGACTAATGTCCTAGGCTAAGAATGGAGATTTAAGTTTACCCGAGGACTAGTTTGGATTAGGTTAATGTCCAATTGATATAGGAGATTAACCTAAAGATATATTTGAAGTTAAAATATTAAGGTTGAGCTTTTAAGAGACACTCCATTATGGAGACTCACTTTGAGAGTTTATGAATTATATAAACTATTCGAGACTATTTTGAGGTTAGTGGCACTTTGGGTCTTAGGTCATTTGTAATATATGACTTAATAAGAATATATTGCACCTTCTAAAACTTGGTGCTTAATGGCTAAGTGAATGATTTTTGGAAATATAAAATATGAGTTTTCAAACATGGAAAAAGTAATGTTTTTCATAAATGATAATTTATGGATACACACCTCTCTAAATCGCTATCATAAGGGAAGTCGCGTGCGTTGTGGTGAAGCCCCCTGGATAATGATGCAGGGTGTATATAGTCCCTAGGCCATGTGAGCGTTTGTTTATATTTTTCTGCGCTGGTTAGGAGATTCCGGGTGTGGTCTTGACTATCCCGCAGGCACATGGTCGCTTCCCGACGTTTCGATAGGATCCCAGGTTGTCTTGGAGGCCATGGAAGATGATAGCCATTTAGGGGCGCGCACAGTGGGGAAACCCGGACGGGCGGTCTTAGATTTCATTATATATATGATATATAACTATGATTCAATAATGTGGGACATTATTGGTTATTAAAGCATTTTATTATAATAAAATGGCTTTGATTTACATTTCCCGGATATAAGAAGGGAAATGGGACGTTAAATACATTTTTTGGATGGAAGAAGGAAAATGGATGATATGATATGAAAGTAAGGCATTTTTATGTTGATAAAACTTGCTTTAAATTATGTATTTTTCCTGGATAGAAGAAAGGAAATAAAATTTGGTAAAGAGTTTTGAAATGAGATTTATTGGTAAACATTTGATAAAATGAATCTACCATATATGTATATTCCTAAATAAAGAATTAGGAATTGTGCCATTAGATTATGGTCTGGGTTTATGTTTACATTTCTTGAGTAGCTGTAGTTGTGACCTCCCACACTTATGCACACACATGTATTTATTTATTATTTCGTGCTTAGGGTCTAATGGATCTCGACGATCAAACTTGCCTAAGTAGTAGTGTATCGGGGGGGTTCCTTGTTTGGATTTCGCTTTGCGAGACACCCCACGCACGAATAGGGAATAATGTTGAGAATGGGGAAAAGTTAGCCCTTAGTACTTAGGGTTAACTAGAACATCTCACGATATTGCGTTAGGTTGCTGCTAGATTGAGAGGTGAGGAATATTATTGTTATTTGCGAGAGATTTACGCACTTACCTGCCATGCATTTTAGTCACATGGTAATCATATCAAACCCGGCCCTGACCGGTTTCTATATTTCCTTGTTTCTGCATATTCTTTGCCGTTACAGGTGTTCCTCCGCATGGACACCCGTGTTTACATTTCCATTTCCAGTTGTCATGGAGCTACGGCATGATGCGGATGTTGTAGGATACTTGTAGTAGACGCTCCCCTCTATTGTACTCTAGTTATGTTCAGTACTTTTATTCGGGCGTGTTTGCCCAAGGTATTGCACTCATTTATTATATTGTAAATATTGATTGTAATACTTAATGTATTATTTGTATTGGTCTGTGCACCGACAGCTTATTCGTTGATTATTTATTGTATTGTCATACTTTATTCATCGATTTTTGAGACCCACCGTTTTTACAAATGGGATTGTCTAAGTATTTCTCTTTTACTTTAAAAAAAAAAATTTGTATATGACAATCCATTTTCTAAAATGATTGGTGGTTATCTCATACTATTATTTTAATCGATAGTGATGCTAAGAATGGACCATCTATGATTCCTGCAATTATTGGAGTATTGGGCTGGCCACCTATTATTTTAGTAGGCGGGTTGTCACAGATGGTATCAGAGCATTAGGTTCTAGAGTCCTTAGGAATCTGTGCAGATGTTTTACGTCTTCTGCGTTTCTCTCTGTTTGGTGTAGAGCATTAGGAATAAGGTCGTTAAATTCTCTTGAGAGATTTCGTTCTCCTGCTATGGTATGAGAATCCCGAAGATCTTCTGCGCGTTCGTGTGAGACTTGTAAGTCGTTAGATGAAGGGCGTTGAGGAAATCCTTTCACCCTTTGGAGTATGGTTCAAGTGGCGGTTATGATAGTCGCCTCGTTATGGTGGGGAAGAATGTTTTTGCCCATAGAGAGAGCCTCTCAGTGGAAATGCTAGGCTCGTAAGTAAGTGTTGGAAACACTTTTGGAAAAGTAGTGTTCATGAGACCCCACTGGTGGACATCCACCCGGGGAAGGCTCATGGAGCTAAGGTCGGGGAGGCTGGTAGGATGTTCTCCTTGCTGAAGAAGTCAAGCGAACTATGCGTTCTGATCTTGTCGATTGAAGATAACCGGCAAGAATAGGACTCCTAGTTGAGTCATTGATGGAAGTAGTTTGGTTCGGGTAAGACTAGAATGTCGTGTCTTAGAACTATCGGTAGCAGCTAAGGAGGTTGGCTAGTAGGTTGGTGGGACTTTCTAACTAGGGTGCGAGTAGTGCATTCCTTAGGTTAGATGGGAGTAATTTGGTGTTATCCCTAGATTCGGGTGCGTGTATCGAGCTTGAGATGGTATCGGTACCTATTTAGATATAGTAGTAAGTATATTTATATGGCTTCCATAATAGGGGAGTTCTGTATTTTCCTTCTCACTCGTTATGGGACGAGTGGTGATATCTTTGGTACATGTTGTATTATATATATTATACGAGTAGAGATAGTCTTAGATTGGTTGGTATGGTAGCAAGCGAATATATTGCGAGGCTATCCCAGTTCTAGTTCTAGAAGGAGGACTAGTGGATCTATAACATCTCTCCTGGATACGGGTTGAGACTTTATAGAGGTGGTTTACGGTATGTAGATAGTTTCCTTTATTTTTGTTTTTATTTTGTTTGCTTTGCTTGTGTATGCTATTGCCTTATCTCCATGACCGGCTAGTTAAGGTGACTGTGTGGAGGGGTTCCTTGTTTGGATTTCGCTTCGGCGAGACGCTCCACGCATGAGCCTTAACGACGTTGGGAGTGGAGAGATGTGCATTTCTTTTCTGTTCTTTCCTTATTTTTTTCTTTTCTTTTCTGTTGGTTAGTGCTGGGCTGGAAGGTTTAGCCAAGAATCACGTATATGAGTGATTAAGGGCTAAGTTGATGTGCGATATATGAGCACGATGATAGTTTTCTTCTGGATCGATGTGGGGGAGACTATGATGATGAAAGTCCGATAGGGACTTATGATTGTGCCTTAATGAGAAGGCCATTTGTATAGAGGTATATGTGTATCTTGGAGTAGAGTAGTGGTGGCATCTTACTGGAAGTAAATGCCTCAGTCGATAGTTATGGTAGGACGTAGAAGTATATGTAGTAATAGAATTTCGAATTAGGATTCCGTCAATCCCGATCATGTGTCTTCGACCGTTACTTCTCGACGACTGACAATGCGAGGTAGTAGTGTAACGGGAGGGTTCCTTGTTTGGATTTCGCTTCGGCGAGACGTCCCACGCATGAAACCGAGCTAATGTCAGAAGCCGGGAAAGGTCTTGGACACTAGGGATATTTAGTATTATACTTATACGACTAGGTTAGGATAGATATATTGACCTTAGGATTCTTAGGATGCTAGGACCTTAGGGCATGCGGCGTTAGTTTAAGAAGATGGTAGGGAGTTGCCCACCATAGGGTGTGGGGTAACTCTAAGTAGGACTTGTTCCCTAGACGAGAAGTATGGGATTTTGAGCTCATTAGGATGTTAGGCCATTAGTGGTGAGGCCTCTCGTAGTTAGAGGGTTTCATTGGTAACCTACCTTTGGAGGAGTTGAAGTATAAGCTAACCTTTCTCCTGCACTCATGTTGTTATGATCGAGAGTGGATTTACGAACGAGTCATTGCCAGGAACGGGATGTGCTAATATGGGAACATGGACCTATTGTTCGTGTGTCTCACATTTTTAAGGAGTGTCATCCCACGCTTGATTTAAAGTTCATGGCGGTAGTATTTGCCTTAAAGACTTAGAGGCATATCTCCCGGGCAGGAATTTTGAGCCCTTTCACGAATAACAAGCGTGTGATCGTGAAGGACTATCGATAGGATATTCCCTTTCGCTAAGGCAATGCGAACGGGAGTAGTAAAGGCGCCGAGTAGATACCGTCTTAGAGTTTATTCGTGGCATGGAATGCCAAGTGGAGTGAGCTTCACCAAGGGGACGCTATTCTAAGAGCGTTTAGGT
Source organism: Sambucus nigra (assembly GCA_949130495.1). Lineage (NCBI taxonomy): Eukaryota > Viridiplantae > Streptophyta > Magnoliopsida > Dipsacales > Adoxaceae > Sambucus > Sambucus nigra. The sequence goes on from OX422209.1 coordinate 723,960,559, forward strand.
CCATGATTGACCCTTTCACCTACTAGTATGTAGATAATAGTGTGGAACGAGGATGGGTATATCCGTGGACATTTTTATCGAATTGTCGATAATGTAACGGTCATGATTCTAGTTGAGGAAACTGTGGATCATTTGATCAATCGCTACTTGCTCAATGGAAATGGGCGGACTAAGCGGGAGGTGTACGTCCAACTCTTCTTAGTAGGAGTTTTAGATCTGTATGCAGTTTCTAGTAACGGTAGTGAACCGAGACGAGACATTCGTGTCAAGGTACAAGTAAAGTCTCCAGGGAGAAATGGGGAACCGTTGGGATATGGGGTATATCCTACCACCCGTAAGTGGAGGGGTGGATTTGATTTAAAGGAGAGATCGGAGTAGTAGTTCTTATGGATCGAACTTCCGTGCAATAGTTCGGATCATTTTCGATAAACGTTAGGCTGTGCGTAGCCTAGTATAGATGGCAATATGCCTTGTCTACTCATTGGAATGGAAACAGCGACTAGTATATTCCTAGGACTGGGAGTGGTCCGGGAACCTTCCTTTAGATTGGTCTCAGTGAGCAAGTAGACTTTTGAGGGTTACGCCAACGTGAATAGAAGTTAGTAGTGTTGGGGTTAGCGATTGTAAGTTAGTGTAGTTATTCCCTAGTAGAGATATAACGTGTTTCGGAAAGTAAGCCAATTAGTGCCGAGCTTGTGTGGGTATCTCCCCCCGTAGTAGAAGGGTAGGATCGATAGTTTTTGAGATCGATAGCGATGACCTTAGTCTGAGTCCTATGGGGACATTTCTATTCGGGGGTTTGCTAGCATGATAGCACGGTTTTTATTATAGTATACCCTTTATATGGTTATGGGTTACGCCTGAATTTTGAGGGCAAAATTCCCCTTTAAGGAAGGGAGTATGTAACAACCCAGGTTTTCGAGCGACTATTTTATACTATTTTGCCTAATGGGCTAATTTTATAAAATAGGGAATGTTGGAGTAAATATTATTTCCCGTGAGACATAGGGATAATATTTACTATGTTTTGACTATTTACCGTTATGAGAAGGTAAATAGTGTTATATTGTGTATTTTGCGTCATTATATGTAAAACGACGGTTATGACCTATATTTAAATTTGGGTATAATTAATGAATTAATATGGAATTGGAACGTAAAAATAGTTCACACTTTCCCGAATGCCAAATAGGGAGTGCGGTTGTTTTTAGAATAGTCGAAATAAGTGCCCAGTTGTAATTTTTGGGATTTGGGCATTTTTAAGGGGTTATGACTCAATTAAGTGGTTACGAGTCATTTTAGTGGTGTATTAGCAATTAGGAGTGGGGGTTTATATTTTTAGACCCTTATAAATCCCCCACCCCCCTTTCTTTTTCTTCTTTTGTATGAGAAAGCCAAAGGAGAGAGAGAGAGAGAGAGAAGAGAGAGTTGGGAGAAGTAGAGGGAAAGAGAGAGATGGAGGATTTTGGGCCGGATTCCGTCGTTACCGGAGGTGTTCCGAGACTACGAACCTCGAGGCAAGTTTCTTACTTGCTAGATATTGATTTAATGTGATAAATTGCATGTATAGTTAGGTTTTGGAGATTAAACCCATAAATGGGTATTTGTTGATTTTGAGGGTTAAACCCTTAAATCTTGGTTTTAATTTGATTTGAGGATCAATTATTAGTTGTAAATGGTGTAGGAATGATTTGGTAGAATTAGATGTTGTTGATTTTGGGAAAAAGCAAAGATTTGGGGTTTTGGGATTTTAGGGTTCTTATAACCCGTCGCCCAAACTGGGCAAAATCTCAGGACCGAATCGATTCGGCCCTATGGGCGAATCGATTCGGATGAGGAGAGGGATACAGGTCTTGCAGACCGAATCGATTCGGGTTAAAACCGAAACGATTCGGCAATTGAAGAAAGCCAGTTGTTCCTCACCGAATCGATTCAGCTATTTAGTGAATCGATTCGCAAGGGCGAATCGATTCGGCCCAAGGGGCGAATCGATTCGGTTCCCCTGTTTTGTGAGATTTTCTTATTTTGATTTTCAGCCATTTTCCTTTTAGGTATAAGGTTTAGGAACCTTCCTTTGGTAAGTAATGGGGAGTCCTAGAGGGTTGTATTGGGTAGACTAATGTCCTAGGCTAAGAATGGAGATTTAAGTTTACCCGAGGACTAGTTTGGATTAGGTTAATGTCCAATTGATATAGGAGATTAACCTAAAGATATATTTGAAGTTAAAATATTAAGGTTGAGATTTTGAGAGACACTCCATTATGGAGACTCACTTTGAGGGTTTATGAATTATATAAACTATTCGAGACTATTTTGAGGTTAGTGGCACTTTGGGTCTTAGGTCATTTGTAATATATGACTTAATAAGAATATATTGCACCTTCTAAAACTTGGTGCTTAATGGCTAAGTGAATGATTTTTGGAAATATAAAATATGAGTTTTCAAACATGAAAAAGTAATGTTTTTCATAAATGATAATTTATGGATACACACCTCTCTAAATCTCTATCATAAGGGAAGTCGCGCGCGTTGTGGTGAAGCCCCCTGGCTAATGATGCAGGGTGGATATAGTCCCTAGGCCATGTGAGCGTTTGTTTATATTTTTCTACGCTGGTTAGGAGATTCCGGGTGTGGTCTTGACTATCCCGCAGGCACATGGTCTCTTCCCGACGTTTCGATAGGATCCCAGGTTGTCTTGGAGGCCCTGGAAGATGATAGCCATTTAGGGGCGCGCACAGTGGGGAAACCCGGACGGGCGGTCTTAGATTTCGTTATGTATATGATATATAACTATGATTCAATAATGTGGGACATTATTGGTTATTAAAGCATTTTATGATAATAAAATGGCTTTGATTTACATTTCCCGGATATAAGAAGGGAAATGGGACGTTAAATACATTTTCCGGATGGAAGAAGGAAAATGGATGATATGATATGAAAGTAAGGCATTTTTATGTTGATAAAACTTGCTTTAAATTATTTATTTTTCCTGGATAGAAGAAAGGAAATAAAATTTGGTAAAGAGTTTTGAAATGAGATTTATTGGTAAACATTTGATAAAATGAATCTACCATATATGTATATTCCTAAATAAAGAATTAGGAATTGTGCCATTAGATTATGGTCTGGGTTTATGTTTACATTTCTTGAGTAGCTGTAGTTATGACCTCCCACACTTATGCACACACATGTATTTATTTATTATTTCGTGCTTAGGGTCTAATGGATCTCGACGATCAACCTTGCCTAAGTAGTAGTGTATCGGGGGGGTTCCTTGTTTGGATTTCGCTTTGCGAGACACCCCACGCACGAATAGGGCATAGTGTTGAGAATGGGGAACAGTTAGCCCTTAGTACTTAGGGTTAACTAGAACATCTCACGATATTGCGTTAGGTTGCTGCTAGATTGAGAGGTGAGGAATATTATTGTTATTTGCGAGAGATTTACGCACTTACGTGCCATGCATTTTAGTCACATGGTAATCATATCAAACCCGACCCTGACCGGTTTCTATATTTCCTTGTTTCTGCATATTGTTTGCCGTTACAGGTGTTCGTCCGCATGGACACCCGTGTTTACATTTCCATTTCCAGTTGTCATGGAGCTACGGCATGTTGCGGATGTTGTAGGATACTTGTAGTAGACGCTCCCCTCTATTGTACTCTAGTTATGTTCAGTACTTTTATTCGGGCGTGTTTCCCCAAGGTATTGCACTCATTTATTATATTGTAAATATTGATTGTAATACTTAATGTATTATTTGTATTGGTCTGTGCACCGACAGCTTATTTGGTGATTATTTATTGTATTGTCATACTTTATTCATCGATTTTTGAGACCCACCGTTTTTACAAATGGGATTGTCTAAGTATTTCTCTTTTACTTTAAAAAAAAAATTTGTATATGACAATCCGTTTTCTAAAATGATTGGTGGTTATCTCATACTATTATTTTAATCGACAGTGATGCTAAGAATGGACCATCTATGATTCCTGTAATTATTGGAGTATTGGGCTGGCCACCTATTATTTTAGTAGGCGGGTTGTCACATTTTGCTTATAGTTTTATTTCAAAACCTTTGTGCGTCCCGAGTATTTTATCCTATCTCATATGTGTAGGTAAATTTTAAGATCATATTCATGGCACACTCTATGAAGGAAAATACAATTTGGAGATTTTAAGTTTTTGGATATTTAGACTTTTTAAAGATTTCAAGACATGTATTTTGATATTTCCATTCGAGGGTTTTAGGGATACTAGATTGTCTATCTTAGGGATTTTTTTTTCTGTTGCATAATTCATATATTTTTATGTATGTACCCGCATAGCCATAGGGTGATATTTGTAAGGAAAATATTTCTTTCATTGTCCGCTATAATCTAGGTATTGTCTATGTTGTCTTAGATCACATAAGATATGGCGTATCCCATTACATTGTCACGTTTACAAGATCATCCATGACGTCCATTATCAGAATCATTGGCAGAGTGCGGAGTGCTCATCATTATGCTCCCATCATCTTCAACATGCCTCACGTTCAACTTCAACCGTTCTCCACAATTCCACTACTTTAAGGTATAATTTTATTTAGAGTTCGTAGTTTTTTGCAATTATATCTAGAAGAATTTATAAAATATATAAACTAGATTTTATTTATATCAAAATGAGGCTGGGCTTTAAAATAAAATGTTTTTCACTTAAAGTCGTTCAAACGACTCACCATTTTCATTCAAACGACTCAACATTATCATTCAAACGGCATTTCCATGTCGGTTGAAAGCGTCATTTGAAGCCCCTGTTCTAACATGGAACAAACGAACCCGTATTGTTTTGGTTTTATTTAATTCATTTGATTGGTCGCTTTAAGGGAGTTATAACAAGATCTTGATCTCATTTGAACGACCTCTAGGTATCGCTCGAACGACCCAATGTCATCTCGATTTTCATGCTTGCCTATCTAAATATGCTTCCTATAGGTTTTTCGAAAGACTTTTTAACTCCGCCTCTTGCAGACCTACTACACTTCAAGTCATCCCTTTTAAAGGACAAAAACCATTTCAATTCACACAACCCTCCCATATTCTATTTGTGAATCATTGAGAAACCCATGTAATCCTATATTCCTATCTTGGAGTGGTACTTATGGAGAAGCAGTCTCCATTGTTGCTCTTGAAGTTATTGCGAAAGTTCTTACGGAAGAAGAAAAACCGAAGCTTGCAGGATATTCATCTGTCGTTGTCTGTATTTCTCTTTTGTTGTAAGTTTTTATTTGCTCATATAATGAAATAAGAATTGGTCATGCCCTATGGGGATTTTTCCTTAATTCGAACTTTTTGAATTTTTAGTTGCATGCTATATTGTTTTATTGTTTTCAATCACTTAATGGCATGAACTGTGGTTTAAAAATGGTATAAAGTTAACATTTAATTAAATAAGTTTTACCATTGAACAGTAGTGCACTCTCATGTCAGCTTAGTGTGGCTTGATCAATCTGGTGGATTTTTAATAGATTTTTAAATTATTTTCGAGAGGGATTGTTGGGTTATAAGAGGGAGAAGAGGGTAGGGCCTCTCCCTTATATTTTCAGTCTCTCTCTCTCTCTCTCTCTCTAAGGTGACTACTGATGTGACAAAACCCAAGTGTTTGTGTAGATGTGCTAATTGTTATTATGGGCTTCTGATCGTAATGCAAAAAAAACTTTAACTACATTCTTGTGGGGTATAGCGGGTAGTCCAGGTATAAAAATCCACAAGGAATGTTTGATAGATTTTAATTGATTTATTACCTCTCAAATAAAAGTGTAACAGATGATATTGGTTGAAAAGGGGAAAATGAAAAGAAAACGCTATCTACGCTAATTAAAACTAAATAAAAACTGGGATAACATCCCCACCATGGGATAAACAATGCGTATAAAGGATTTTGATCCAAAAGCATTTGACCAAGCATATTAATTTGATTATAAACATCAATTTATTTGAACAATGAAAGATTAAACTTTAACTTGAATATGGTCACAAGTGGATTAATTTTGGAATATCGCTATAAACACTAACGTTGCAGGACAAAGAAACTTATACACCTAATATTCCAAAACCTTAATACATGAGGTTTCAATTAATCGTATTTATACCTAAAACGTAACGTTTAGAGCTCAACGCCCATCAATGGATGAAATATAATCCCAAGCTACTAAACATGATGGTGTTAACAATGCAAGAAACCATTACCAAGCATGTAAAAATAATGAACCAATAATAAGAGTGATGGAATTTAAGATTACAGAATTTGAAGAATGCAAACATACAAAAAGAAATCAAACCTTGAAGAAGAACCAAAAAATCTATCGAATTGAAGGTTTAAAACTTGTAAATTGTTATCCTAGATGTTTCTCCTTGTATAGGAGCTTTTACTTGAATGAAATCGATGATAAAATTAGGGATCGCAACAGGGAGGGTTTGGGGTGGGTTTTCAAAAATCATAACTCGCCCCATTTAATAAACGGGGAAGGGTGGGTGGGGCGATTTTTATTTAAATTAACTCCAAACTCGACCCTTTTAATAAACGAGGCGGGTGGGGCTCCTTTGGGTTAGCTTAGTTGTAAAAATGGTAAAATTAAAAGTATTACATTATAGTCTTAGAGCTCGGCAATGGTTTGTATTCCAATATGTGAGATAGTCCCTTAATTGTCATTCCATGTTTCCACATAAATATTTTACAAAATTAACATACATATAAAGGGTTTTTTATTATGTGTGTGTGTTGGGGGGGGGGGGGGGGGTATAATTATCATTAACATACATATAAAGGGTATTTGGCGGGGTAGTTTTATTTAAACGAAATCCTAACCCACCCCATTTAATAAACATTTTTTTAAAACCCATATCCACTCCTAATTCATTAATCGAGTTTTAAAATCCGCCCCTTTAGGGTCAGGGCGGGGCGGGGCTCCTATGGTTCAAGTTAAATTTCCATCCCTAGTTAAAAAAAAACTAATGACGAAATATATAAGTTAAAAGTCATTTAAAACTATCTTGAAAACATAAAACTCTATAGGCTAAAAATTAGGGCCAAAATAAAAATCCCGCTTTGGATAAATTGTCACAGTTATATAGCAAGGATAACGGAGAATCGATTCGAAGTGCGGTTGGCGAAACTTGCTCCCTCAACTTGTATTTTCTCTTCTTTCTAAATTTCGTTCTCAACTTCAAATTTTCATAACTTCTTCTCCGTAGCTCGGATTAAGGAGTCATTTCTTCCAATGTTATTGTGGTTTAATATTCTTTAACCTTCTATCCAGCTCCGCCTTCGAACTATGAATGAAAAATTACAAAAAATACCCTTCAACTTCATTTCCTTTGTTTCTTTCAGTGCTTCGATTTCTCCCGCATTCATTTGCGTTAAATACTTGTAAAACACACGAAAGATACTCGTTAAAAGGGTTAGTAGCATGAATATTAGATAAATTTAGTCTATTTACACCAAATGGTACCATAAAAGAATCGAAATTAAGGTGATAAATATGAAATATTTAAGCCTAATCACCTACACCTATTTTTCCTCTGTCCAACCTTTGTTGCTCCATTAATAAGCCTTTTTACCACTCCTACACCATATTCACACCCATTCTACCATTTTCAATCTTGATTAAAAGAAGAAAGTGGTGGACCAAAGCTTATAGAGAAGGTTTTTTGAACCTTTCGAAGGAGCTTTGGAGCTTTTAAGTCATCCCTTTGTGTTCCTCCTCTTCTAACCTAAGTGGTAGGGTTTTCTTCTCCCATATTTTTAAGGTTTTTTAGCTATGGGGATTATGTAGGTTGATTTCCAGATGGATTTTAATGCCTGAAATGCAATTATTTAATAAAACATTTGGTCTTGCAACACATGGAGTTTTCTTAACAAGATAAGACCCTAAAATGGGTCTTTTTACAAAATATGAAATTTTACTTTGAAGTTGGAAGAAAGCATGTGGGCATACATAAACCCGTGATTATTGTTAATTTAAATGCATTTGAGGTATCTCTAGGCTTGAAATCCTCTTTTAAACATGTAGTATGAAAAAAGATAATGTTGTAGACTTCATTAAACATGTTAAATTTTGTTTTGTAATGAAATTAACATGTATGGGAAAACAAACCCAAAGTTTGATAAATATTATTATAACGAATAAAAATAATATTGGGTTTCACAAATGATCACAAGGTAAGACTACGAACTTTGGCTAAAAACGGTCTTAAATATTGGAAGGTATTTTATGTTATAAAACATAAAATGGATTAAAATTATTTTTAGACATGAAATTTTAGATATAATGTTTGGAAGAAAATTTCTTAATTCTTGTCCAAATGAGAATAAATATATATATTTTATAATTATGATGAAAAAGGGATAAAATGGTGATTTTGGCAAAATGGGGATTCTATTGTTTCAGCTCCCTCTTGAGACCCTATCGATCAATTTTGGGTGAAAAATGAATAAGGTGAAATTTTGGCAAGTTGAAAGGGTAAACAAATGACATAAAACCGTAGCATGAGAAAAACGGTAAAAATGATGGAATGATGTGGACATTAGATAAATATATTAAAATACATTATCATAAGGGTATTTGTTGCTATGATATCTCCTATATAGTTGGTTTACGGTGTGAAAAGCCATGTTTGTTTCTTCTACCAAAGTATCTTAGGCCCACTCTTGCCTACCGATATGGACCTAGCCATTTCTCGGATAATTTGGTTCTTTATTTTGGCTAGTTTTGTTCTTTATTTCAATAATTCTTTTTGTTGAGACGTTTTTGGGGTAATAAAATTCATGGTCTATACTAACGTGACTATATCACTTTAAAGTACTATTTTCTTCAAATTATTTTCCACTCTCACTCATGATTTGATTGATAGTGCAACCCTTATCATTTAGGATTTCTTTAAAATTGGGAATAAATAAATCCTTAGAATCTGACTTATAATGCAAAAATCCTAAATGAACCTAGAAAAGGCATCTATGATCAAAAGGATGTAACTCTTACTACCTATGAACTCGATACCCATTGAACCAAGGATGTCTATGTGCAAGAGATCTAAAACTCGGTAGTTAAACATAACATTAAAATTCTTATATGCATTTTGAATTTGCTTTCACATTTGGAAAATACCACATGTAATTCCACAAGCCAGATTTGGGTCACCATTGGGTTAACCCTCACTAAGTCAAGGAGTTAAAAGGGGATGGGTAAAGTCCATTTACATTATTCAAGAAAATCCTTTAATTTGCTTCATTAATTACAAACTAAATTAGTCAGTTTTAACTAAGAAAAAGAAGCGATCGCTTTAAGTAGTTAGTCAATTTATAAGGTTTATTTAATAAAATCCTATTTAGTCCACAATGACAAATAAATAGGAAATAAATATCATTCACCCTATATTATTACAAATCATGTCCATAGGCCCAAATAAAAATTTAAAGTACCGAATGTTTAAAATACACAATTTCCAATGTTCAAAATAAATTATAGAACATCTAGTGAAGTGGGTTTTCATCTGGGGCCTTACTAATGTCCTTTTCGGCATACCTGAGGTATTTGGGGTGGGGGTGGGGGTGGGGTTTTTATCATAAGAAGTAGGGGTGAACAAATGCTTAGCAGGATGGGTAACCCTAAGCTATATGTTTTCTACAAAAATACTATACATATATTGTGTATTTGAATTGACTCTGAAAACATTTAACAATCTAGCTAGTATTCATGCAACTACTATGCAATACACCCGAGCGATGATCTCATACTCACTCTCAACCATTTCACTAACCTTTAACAACTTTAGAGACTAATTAATCATATTGTAGCCATTAGTCTCGCTTATCATTTTTCATTAGCTTGTATTATCTAAAGGTCCCACATACAACCATTATCATTTCAGTTTTACTTTATCTTTTCTCGAAATCCTCCAATTACTGAATATGTTATTGGGCTCCACACCGCCGTCTATGCTACCATGTGCTCTGGTCAGTGATTTAGGGTCTTTCTCTCTAAGACTCCAAGCCCTCCTTAAATTTTTCAGTGTCATTCGATTCCAATTTGAAAAGCCAAGGAGCCCACACTTAAGTATTTTAGAATCTTCGAAAGAAAGTGTTATATACTCAAGGAACATAAGTACTTAACCCAAATTCAGTCTAGGAGTTATGTCGTCATCTTTGATAGTTATTACACTAATAGTCGTGCCAATTGCGTGTAAAATTGAACAAAGGATAATGGAGTTGAAAAATGATATCATCACTGATAATGAATCATTTTTTTTAATGAGGATAATTGTGAGAACACATCTTATGTGTTTACTTAAATATAATAATGTATATAGGTTCCCAGACAATGAAAATTGGTTGTTGAAGTGGGTGACATACTTCATTAGGTAAAAAACATCCTTGACGTTATTAAAATTATTATAAATCTTAATCTTGGAATAAATACTTAACTTTATGTGTTATACTTCAAATATTGAACTTAAGAATGTGAAAGAATCCTTGTTGAACTAATATTGGGTCAATGTTAGACTAATTAACAAAACAATATGTTTAGAATCCAAATCCTATGCCAAAAGATGTTCACATAATTGGTATTAAATGGATCTTCAAAAATAAATGTGATAAAGAGGGTGTGGTGTTGAGAAATAAGGATAGGATATTGTCTCAAGGGTACACCCAAGTTTAAGGTGTTGAATTTAATGAGTTTTTTCCCTGATAGCTAGGCTTGAGTTGGTACATTTTCTCCTATTCATAGCTCATGCTTTGGACTTCAAGTTCCATCAAATGTATGTGGAGTGTTAATTTTTAAATAAAACTTTCTAAGAGTTAGTTTATGAGTGACAAATAAAGGTCTTTGAGGACCCTAAGTTCACTATATATATTTATCGCCTAAAACGGATTTATCTGACCTTCCTCAAGCCTCGAGATCTTTGTACGAGAGACTCACGTCACATCTAATGTCAAAAGATTTCAATCGAGGAAGTGTGGACAATATTTTATTTTTGTAAGTCTTATAGGAAGGATATAATGTTAGCCCAAGTGTAAGTATATGACATTATATTTACTCAATTAGTGAAAGCCTAACTAATAATTTTCGTTTTCTTATGCAAAAAGAGTTTCAAATGAGTATGGTTAGAGAACTCAACATATTCATTGGTCTTTAACTATGTCAAATGGAGAGTGGAACCTTTATTTAACAAACTAAATATGCAAAAAAACCTTGTGAAGAAATTTTATTTTGACTATCCTAAGCATAGTCATATGAGTGTGTCTGAAAATATTAGAAATAATGTGGACAAAACATCATATCAAAGCATGATAGGAAATTCATTATACCTCGCAGATAGTCATTGTAATATATCCATTAGCTTAGAAGTTTGTGATATCTACCAATCGTATCCAAAAGAATTCCATGTAAATGTCTACAAGTGTATCATCTACTATGTTAGTGGTAGTGGGATTTTATTCTTAAAATCATGTAAAAACATTTTTACTTATTAACAAAATCTTTTGTCGAGTTCATTTTGAAAACATAATCATGTATTTTGATAATGAATTATATTTATGCTCATTAAATATGTTGTTCTGTATATGTACAGAAACAATACTTAGTGGGAATTTCGATGAGTTAGTCTTGGCTTGATCACATGAGATAGGAATTTCGTTTCAAGTATTATTAAATAATTCACAACCTATATGGGGAGTTGACATTATCTTAAAACAACAGTTGTACAATCCTATTAATTATACACAAATATTATTAAAGATTTGAGAAATTATTTGATAGTTAAAAGGACTGTATTTAACATTACCACCCATGAGATTTTAGTCTAAGGGTTTTCTTGATTAGGCATACGTAATCTCGCCCCATTTTTAATGGGTCCATAGATTCTTAATCTCGAGAATTATGAGGATTGAAATACTTGCACAATTGTTGCTTTGATTTCCATAGGTGTGGTTCGATTTTATATCGGGTCAATAGATGATCCTCGCACATTGGGTATAAGTTTTATACGTAGGTATGAGATCATACTTTCGGGGAATCCACGTCCCTTGGATATCTTGGATTGCGATACCCCCTTGATAGACTTATAATATTTTTTTCCACTCGTAAAAATTTAATCGGTGGGTTATTTTATAATCTGATGGAGTGGCAATAAGTTAAGTTTGAGAATTGAAGAATTTATTAGATGTTGTTTAAGGTAAATTAACATTAAATTGATTTGATCAAATGGGTATTGGAAGCTTAACGTGGGGAATCATGTTATGCACTACAATAGACTTTTCACATAACACTAAAATTGGATTGCAATCATAAATATTTAGTAGAATTAAGTTTAAAATATCATAAAAGTCACTTGTAATTTTTGGCTCACTAATAGTATGTTACGATGATATTGAGGTGAAATTATAATCTTAATAATATCAAGAGTGTTATTCTAACTAAGATGACTTTAAAGTTTGTAAGAAAGTGAAAAAATGAAATCGTGTTGTTAATGGGATATAAGTTGAAATATTCTAAATTTTAGATTTAAATGGAAAACCTAGAACATAGAAGGCTCAACTTATTAAAAGGATGGTGAAAATCAAATTAATTATGAAGTGGATCCTAAAGTGGGTAAAAAGAAGATTTTCCTCAAGTATTACATTTTTTAAGTAAAAATGTAAAGAAACGTAGACTAAGGTCTAAATGAACTCTAAATGGCCCTTAAACTTGGAAATTGAATCAAGATTGTAAGAATAAAGATGTTATGAACATATCAAAGACACGTAATTTGGATTAAATGGAAAAACATATTCAAGTGTATAACGAGGATAATAAGGTGGTATTTTCCTTGAGTTTTGGCCTTCGTGCTAGGTATTTTTGATGAAGAATGGTGGTTGATCCGCAAGGAAGAGGAATTAACATAAAATGCAAACGTTTTTAGAAAGGAGTATAGGAAGATAATTAAGGATGGCTCGGAGACCTAGGGTGAAAGACCTAAAACTATTGGCCCGTAAATCATAGGTCGCGGCATATATGCCTGACGGGGAAAGCCTGTAAACATAAACAAAATTATGGTTCACTCTAGTATATTAAAAGAATAATGTTGATTGATAAAATTATAGAAATGGTAATGAAATTAATTGAATACATACCTAAATCCGAGTAAAGTTTTAAAATGAACAGTAAAAAGGAATTTAATTTAAATTCAATAAAGACCATGGAAGAGTTAATTACGAGTATCTAATAAAGGATAAATACGGGTAAATAAGTGGCATAAACCCAAGTTTACATAGTAATGTGTTCTTAAAGGTGTACTTCAAGCGTGATAAGGTTAAGAAGTATGAATAATTATCTTAGAACACTAGTTGTGTGTGTTGAAATGAAATTTATGTAATTTAGCAATTTAAATGGAATAAAACCATTTTCTAAGAAGGTGATAAAATATACATTTTCTTAAATTAATCAGATTGGCATAATGGAATTAAAACATGTTTGTGTGAATGTTAATTAAATGGATAAAAAAGGGGTGTTAATGCAGCTTAACCGAAATAAATAAACGTTTTTTTATATAAGAATTTTTTTTGCATATATGGTGATACATATATTGCATGTACATTCTAGTTATCGCTATGTTATAGTATTTTATTTCTTTCGTTCGTTCATTTATATATTTCATTTTGTTGATAACCCAATTGGGCATTGACTCACACCCTTCATTTGTTATGGTGGGATAAATGCAACTTCGTATTTGATAGAGTTTTACAGGTAAGAGTTCCTTACCCTCTTACATTATTTGCTCTGATTGCATGAACCCTGAAGGCACTCTAATGGGTTCTACACTTGTTATATTTTGATATAATGAAAATGGAATTGCATGATAAAAATTAGAACTTTAATTAATTAAAAAGGACTTGAAATATTATCTACGATTATTCCATATCAGTTCACACTAACATTATCGGACTGATTTAGGTTGACCCACGGGTGATCCATTAATCCAAATCAAGGTGTTACAACTTGGTATCAGATATTTAGGTTTGAAGTTCTTTACGGGAGTGATGTGAATTCATGAGGTCAGTATTTGATCTTTCGATCATTAAGTATTTATTTGGACTAAACCTCATATAGCGAATGGGAACTCCAATTCATAAGCGTATATGACTATAACATCGGAGTGAAGGAATTACGACAAGAAATAGAGGATCTTTTGTTGATAACGATAGCTTAAGTGTATTTGTCATAATCTTTTATATATAACGATAGCTTAAGTGTATTCATCGTACACATTTTCAGCATCCTAAGTTAGGATAACAAGTGGATGTGTGTATTCCTCTAGACACGTGTGATAACATTGTCACTTTTAGTGAATGGGTGATGCCCCATGTCATATAGCATGGTTTAAACCGTGTTTAATATTGAATAAAGTCTAGTGTTGTTCAATGATAAGTTGTCTTAGGAAAATAATGGCTATTATAGATTGGGCGATCAGAGTAGCGTAACAAAAGCGTAGTGATGCTCTATTGGGATTCATTAGGCACCTTGGCTATAAATTCGTCATTGCATCAAAATAATGATAATAGTTTAGCAAGATTTATATCGAGCTAGTGTCTCATCATAAATAACTTTGTTAGGTGGCTAAGAAGTTGTATGTGCATCGACTATAGTATGGAAATTAGCACCAAAGGTTTTGATTCTGTAGATTGAAAATTGCATTGAATTAATGTTCCATAGAGTATCAATTATTGAATATACTTAGAGAATGATCTCCAAGTGTATTTCCAGTACATAGTCGCATGAATGTGGTTTAGTATCAAGGGAAGTGTGTGTTGCAGTCTTTTGAGTGACTATATGACCATTGGAATATATGAGTATTAAGGCAAGTCTTGTGTAGAGTTGAGGTGGCTCCATGCAGCGATGCTCAATAAATTTTGATAATAAGGCTATTTTCTAGAAAATAGATAGTGACTAGGTCAATTGGATGCAGAATATTGCAGAGGCATCCTAGGGATAGCATAGTTTAATGTTGATTACTCATTAATGGGTTAGAAAGATGTGTAGCTTCACCACCTTAGGAATATGGAAGGGCTTGTGTTGAAAAATAATATTGAATGATTAAGTTTAAATTATTATGATGATATAATTGGAGTTTACTGGTCATTAAGTAAACAGTAGGTTGTATGACCTTATAGATTTAAAAAAATTACAAAGGTTACTTAAGGTTCTTATAGATTTATCAAGATTAATGATATTCAGTTACGCAATATGTTGGTGATACCTTGGGTCTAGTACCATCAACATGGTTAGTATGGAAGGATAAATTGTATGGAATTTAAAGGAACTCTATGAGTAATTGGAGAATTGAATCTTAGTACTGCCATATTAGTGGTAGCACCCGAGGATGGGTTGTGGGTATGAATATTCTCTCTGTGTATAAATGTTAATACATTTTCAATATATTCCAATAAAGTAATGAGTGGATTATTATCATGTTCACTTGATTGGTAGAAGCTAAGAAAGGCAGAAATAGACTATACGTAATCAATAATTGCCACTTTAAGGTGCCCACATCGATTGATTTGGTTGGCGTAAAATTTGAGTAAGGTAAATTACTTGAGACATTACAAGTTTTTTAATCCTAGCATCGCGAAAATGATCATCATATTAGGTGAGGATCTTGGACACCAACTACTTATATTTTGAGGTTATTGTAACACCCCTTACTTTCATGTATTTATATTTTTATATTAAATTATCGGGAATGGGTGATTTAATATAATTAAAAATTAAAACAAGGATTTAACATAACTATTGATTTGGGTATAATAGTTAATATTTATGCAAATTTAACATTTACTATTGTGACTTAGTAAATATAATCCATTGCGCGAAATTTTGTCGTATGTGGGTATTAGCGACGGGAATAAATTATTTCTCAAACAGGGCATATTTGAGTAAGTTATATGAGGTTGGGAGATGGTTTTTATATTCAAAGACTTGGATGATAATTTGGAGGGAACAGGTGATTCCAGAAGGGCTCAGAAAGTCAAAATAAATTCCCTCGAGTTTTTATTTGGGTTCCAGGATCTTTCTAACTAGTTTGACTCGAATTGGGGTATACAAGTCATTTTATGTGTGTATTATCATTTAAAGTAGGATTAATAATAGGGTTTATTAGGCTTAAAAGTGTTAATTAATGTCAATTAAGAGAGAACCCATTTGAGAGAAAAATGTGGGAAGAAGAGAAAGTGAAGAGAAAGATTTGGAACTTTGGAAATCTTGAACAATCCGTGACTTTGAGGAAGAATCAGACCCTACATGTTTGTGGCAAGTGGATTAACTTGCTAAATGCTTATTTGTGTGATTTATTTAATAATTTGTGGAAAGATTATGGTAGTGTTGGATATAAATGATAAAACCTAGATTTATTTATTGAAGTCTAGCATGTGATGTGTGTATATGGGTTTGAAGGTGTGAAAAATGGTGGAGTTCATATTTTGGGTGATTTATGATGTTGAAATTTTGTAGAATAATGGTTTGTTTGAGATGTAGAAAGATTCATAGGATTAAGAACTGAAGAGATTGGACTAGTTCATTTTCAAGGGATATCGGTTCGGTCCGGTCATCAAAAAATTTCTGTCATTTTTAAGGAACTAGAGCGACTCATTTTTGGGGACCCTTGGTCCGGTCCGGTCAGGTCACTACAGTTTGTTAGCTTTTGTTTTACTCCTCTCAAGTTAGTTTTGATACTTAGGAACCCTCTAATATCATCTGGTAAACATGTTTATGGAATATAATGTGGGTTTATGTTATGACTCAATGGTGGGGCTACTTTGGGGCTAAAATAGAGGTGTATTTTAGAGTGTATTATGTGGTTTCTATTTTGTAAATCCTCTAAGGAGTGGGGATTCTTTCGAGGAGAGTTACGGGCTAATGAGTGTGAGTTTGTGGATCCTTAATGATGAAATATTTGAGGAAAAAACATAGGTGTGATTGATATTCAATTTTCAAGTAAACAAGCAAATTTTAAAATGAACTTGAAATGATTCTGTGGATTATTAGCTGGTGTAAGGTGTGATATATACATATATCTGGGATTATTAATATATACATTCTAGTATGTAATGGTTTGTATATATGACATGCATATATATATCTGGTGTGTATGATATATATTATGGTACATACCCCTCTAGTTCTATCATGTGAAGTGACGCGATGTGGATGAATCCCCCTGGCTTGAGAATCATGAAGAGTATAGTTCCCAGGTCACAGTGTCCAGTATTTTATCACGTGTGAGGTAAGGGTAAGACATCTTGGTTATGATTATTCTTACTGTTAGGTGAGTAACTATGGACGCTTCCCATACGCTTGTGAATTGGTTTAATACCAAGTCGGTGTGAGAGTCCGATCGCTGGTAACCCAGGATGATATGTGAGTAATTCCCTGGAAGATGATAGCATTGTAGAGCATGTTAGAATACTTGTATGATGTGTGTGTAATGTATTACCCTTCTTAGCAAGAGATGATGTGTGTGTAATGTATTGCCCTTTTTAGCATGAGTGAAGATAAGTATGCTTTTATGCCAGTAGTCGGGAATTTAGGAGTACATGTTATAGACTAAGGGCCTAATGGATTTCCACGACTGACAATGTTAAGTAGTAGTGTATCGGGGTGGTCCTTATTTTTATTTCTCTTGTGAGACGTCCGACGAACGAAACCTAGTACAATGTTGGAATTTGGGAGATGTTTGGTCATCTGTACATGGGGTCATGTACAATGATGAGGAAATATTATACAATCATTAAAGAGAATGTTTGCTATATCAACTTATAATTAGAGAAAGGTTTTATAAATGAATTTGTACAATCAAGGAGTATGGAATTTAATAATGATATATATATATATATATATATATGCTAATGGGAGTTACACATAGGCTTGAGGGGGTATTATCCTTAGATTGAGTGGGGTAGCTTAACTTAAGATTTAATGCATACGTTTAGGTGTGAGCTGTAGGTGGGAGGTGAGGTTGAGTTTCAAGAGAGTTCGACTCGAATTCAATTATGAAATCTTGCATTTATAATTATTATGAATTTAATTCACTTGCTATAACTATTTTCAAACCCAGGGCTCTCACCCATTTATATTTTTTCTCTTGCTATATATTGTGTTTATTATAGGTGTTCCTCCGCAAGGACACCAATAATGGCTATCTGTTCCAGAGTTTTCGAGGGTTATAGCATGTGCGGGATGTTATAGGACTTTTATTATAGATGTAACTCTTTTTGTAATCTAGTTAAGAATCCACAATTGTAAATCGGATGTGTATACCAAGGGTCGTATATGTTTATCCCTTATATATATGTCTTTCGATATTGTATGGTCTGTTGCCCGACAGCATATTCAGCAATATTATTTTCTATATCTAATCATAGAATGTTATTGATTTAGTGTCTCATTTTTCTATTATGTGTGTGCTCCGTAATATGTGAATGATTTATTGTTGGTACACTTTTTAAAAAAATAAAATTTTTGGCACCTGTTTATTTTATCTTAGGGTGGTTACCGGTTATATTTATATTCGACAGTTAATGCTGAGAATGGTACACTTGAGATTCCTATTTTATTTTAGTATAGGGATTGCCACCTGTTATATTTAACAAGCGGGGTGTCAAAGTTATTAGGGATCTTGGAGCATTGATTGGTTGTCTTTAGTGACAAAGTGTGATATTGAAACACATGGTGCTTTGTCGACCAAAAGAAGATTTTTGGTCCGACATTTAAAGAGATTGCCATTATTCATCGATTGATTCATTAGACTTAGTTCTTGTTAGGATGATATAAAGGAACATGTTTTGTTATAATGAGGGAAGTCTAGCGTCGCGACTTTCCATCAGCGGAATGCTCATATTCTTCATACGAGGTTCATAATTCATAGTTTAAATCGTCGAATCATGACTTTTAGGGAAAAAATGTGTATGTTTAGGCTATTCTTTAGTAAATATGGTAAAATTAAGTTATTATATTCGATCATGCAAAGTTGAGTCCGTAACTACCAAGACAAGGCTCAATGTCTATCGGTAGGATTTCCTAGTTTAGGGGTGGAATGATCGTTCACTTGTCTTATTTTGTCATTTTCTCTCAGTCCAGTAGTTGGGAGTCATTGAATTGTAGTTGTTTATAATGGGGAACAGTTTGGCTCTGTGACAATGCATGTTAGGTCGAGTATGGCTACTATATCACGGTATCTGAATGCATTTTCCATCTGTTCATCTTTTTAGGTTGCACGAGTGTCGTGAATGTGCCTTTTTTATCACACGAGTTACTGAATCTTTGCATGTATTGTTCTGTAATCTAAGGCCTAAATGTGTCCTTTGCTAGTCTATAGGTAACGTTTGATGAATAAATAACAATTGTAAGGAGAATATCATTCCCAAGGAAGTCGTGCACTATCGTGTACATTGTGGGTTGATTCAAAGATTGAACATGTAATTTAAAGGTTTCAATAACTAGGGATAGTTTACATGAATTTGAGGATCTATCAAGAGGTAAGATAATCCCTAAGGCCGAAGAGTCTATGCATTTTAGTATGACCTAGTAATGAGGCTAAGGATTAACGCGTATTAATGTGCGAGAGAAGAAACAGTTTCATAAATAAGTCACAAAAGTGTAAATGTCGAGTCATTATTCGAGATTAGCATGTGAACTTGATTTTGACGTGTAAGAGTTTTTTTCACTAACTATTGAGCCTAAGAAAATTCGTGCAATTATCTAAGGCATCAATATATGTACGTTTAGAGGTTAACATATTAGTGACACTTGAGAAGTCGAAGTATTTCTAAGGTATAATGTTCGAATGGGCAATGTGATTATTGAAATTTGTGTGGCTCGAGTGTTAACTCGGAGTTAAGATTATGAAGATTAAATTTTCTTATGTCAAAGGAAATAGTGATTTCTAGGATAAAATTTCCAAAGGATGGAAGAATGTAATAACCACAGTTTTTAAAATTATTTATGAAAAGGTATTTTTGTAATTATATTTGGTTTGCATTATGCAAGATCGTGGATGCTGAGGAACAACTTAGTAAAATTAATTTGAGGGTTTCCATGTACAATATATCAAAGTTCGAGGATCTAAATGTGGAACTCATCCAAAGTTTGGGCTTAGCACAAATGTACCTTGTCAATTCAAACGAATCGATCTAAGCTTACATGGATCGATTTGAGCCTATTCAAATCAATCCAAAATTTATTCTGGATCGACTCATTAGACTTGAGTTAATAAGTTCAATCATTTTATTGTGTTGGCAATGGGTGGTTGGTTTAGATGGATGAGTTGTTAATCATATCCTTATTTCAGTAGATATTATCTCATCTTTTAACCTCATTTAGTGAGAGGAAACTTACCCTAATATTTGTAGGATTACTAAATAGTTTTTTTTGGGTAATATGCGTGTGTGTGTAAGAGAGAGAGAGAGAGAGAGAGAGAAATACCACCCATATTTTACACTTCTCTTAGTAGAAAAAAACCATTCATATTCTTCCTCATAATAACTCCATTTCCTTGACTTTTTCATCCACATTTCAATCTTATTACACCATAAGTTATCATTTTCCATTATGAAGAATAATTTAAGCTGTAATGGGTTTTGGTCATGTTAGAAAGGGGTTTTTGAACTGGATTTTCAGAATACTTAGATTATTTTTATAAAGGTTGGAAGTGTATTTTTTAGGGAGTCGTGATGTTGGGTTTTCAAGGGAGGCTTTCAAGGAAGCTTTAGGAGCTTGGCAACCCTTTTAAGTCCACCATTCGAGATGGGATTGCCTTCTTCATAGCCATTTCCCTCATTACTATATTTTCAATTATATTTTAATAGCAACACTAGAATGAGTAAAGGAGGAGTTATAAGAAACCATTCAAATGCTTTCATAGTAGGTTTTTATCAGTCCCTTGGTTTCTAAAATGTAACATATTATGAAGCTAAACTTTTAGATTTGGGGCTTCAAATGCATGTGAATATGGGGATCTTTAAGGTCATGGTAGAGTCTAATTGTAAGACTGTTGTGGATATAATTTTAATAAATGCCAAATTCCTTGGAAGATAAAAAGTTCTATAGAATTTTCTCTCTCTTTTCTCATCTATTGAGTTTCATTTTCCCAATATATGGAGATAAGATAATGGGGCGGGAGATAGCATGGAAAAAGTGGAAGAAAAATCACAACAATCAATGTTTTTTCATTCTTTCTTTAATCGTCCTTGGTAGTTCAAAGGACTAATAAATCTCGAAAAAGCAGGGATTCTAACCTTTTGAGTAATTGATCGTTAGTAGCATATGTAGTTTATTAGTAATTATTTTATGCAATAGGGTTCAATTATAAACTACCAGTTTCAAGTTCAAACTCTTTCTAGCTTGTAAGAGCCACATAGGAGAGGTTTTCTCTCCTAAATATTATAAATAAAATGTGTGGAGATTATGTCCCTCTTTCATAAAAATAAAAAGTAGCATTATTATTGCATATGTTGGGATACATATATGTATGATTCAAGCATTCAATATTTCTGATTGAATATAATAGGATTTCATTTGTTAACATGAGTTAAAATGGATCTAAAGAAAAGGTACAAAGTACTCAAATTTTATATATTCGACATTTTTATGAAATAAAAATGTTCCAAATGATGTTATATGATGTTAAATAAGGGTTTTCAGTTAAAAATATGTTTGATTGTATTTTCAAATATTTGAGTACAAAATTACATGTTTCATATGAATATATGGATGAAATATATGTTCAATAGATTTCATGGGTATAGAACTTAACTCTTTATTGCTAAATGTAAAAGTTACTTGAATGTGTACTCAATGGATTTTATACATTAAATCATGGCACTAGTAATTTTAGAATTTATTCTACATAAAAATGGTGTTACTTTATATTAAGAACGACTAAGAATAATGGTCAAATGTCCTCAAAATGCGAGTTAGTAAAAATAAGTAGAAGTTGGCATCATAAATATTGATGGTTGGGCATAAAATAAGTGAAAATTGAAATAATGTATGAAACTGGTAATTTTACAAAAAGTAGACTTTAATGTTAATGAACATAAGTTTTTATTTTTCCAAAAGGTGATGTGTGTATTGGCATTTTTAACAAATTGAAGAATATGTTTAAAAAGAGGGAAATTTCAAGTGGGGTTTTAAGTAAAAATAAACTTTGGGGGTACAAAGTAAGTTATTTTATAAAGATATGAAACTTGAATGGTATGACACAATAAATTTTGGTGTTATTTCAAGTTAAAAAATGTTGTTTTGCATTTAAGGATTTTTAAACACCAAAACTATGATTTTATATGTAAAATTATCATAAAAGTCACTCGTTGTAATTATGGATTAATTAGTAATATGTTAAGGGGATGTTTAGATGAAATTATTATGTTAATAATTTCACCTCAACATCATTTTAACATACTACTAGTTCGCCTAAAATTACCGACTATTTAAGGCGACTTTAAAGGTTATAAGAAAGTGCGAAAATTCAATGGTGTTGTTAAAGGGTTATAAGTTGAAATATGCTACAATCTGGATTTAAATAGAAAACTTAGAACATGGAAGGGTTAAGTTGTTAAAATACATTAAGGATGGGGAAACTCAATTTCTTTGCGAAGTGGACCCTAAAATGGGTAAATATAAGGTTTTCTTCAAGCAACACATTTTAAAGTAAAAAAATGTAAAGAAATGTACAAAAATGTTTCATTGAACTCAAAATGGTCCTTAAACTTGGAAATTGAATAAAATTGGTAAAAAAAAGATGTTGGGAGCACATCAAAGACAATAACTAAGGACTAAATAGAAAAACCTGTTCAAGTGTAGTGTATAATGAGGATAATAAGATGGTACTTTCCTTGAGTTTTGGCCTTTATTCCGGATATTTTTTTTATAAAGAACGATGGTTGAACCGTAAGAAAGAGGAATTAATGTAAAGTGAAAGATTTTTCACAAATGAGTACCGAGAAATAATTTAGGAGGGTTCGGATCCCAAGGGTAAAATATGAAAGGCGTTTGGGGTGGTTTGGTTATATGGTCAAATGTCGAAATCGTAGACTAGGTTGTAAGGGAAAATTTCCAATCGAGTCTATTTATATATTTGGCTTAATACTGGACAAAAATAATTGAGTCATAGGATTATAGTTTGTTATATCCTTTCAAGCCTATGACGTTGGAGTTAATAACGTAACGGCCAAGAGTTTGATGATTACATTATTGTCGGTTTATGTGCCAAAGTTTTTCGTAATCAACATTTCATTATTTCCAAGGTACCTAAAGGTATGAACACATTTAATGTATAGAAAGACTTGGTTATTTATTATGGGTCTCCTTTTATTAATTTTTTGTCAAAAATACTTTTCATTTTTCTCAGAGAATCATTTTATATTTATACATAAAGATTTTGGGCTTAAAAAGAGTTTTTGGATTTTCTGAATTGTCGTTTGAACGGAATTGGGATCTCGTTAGAACGAGATGCTCAGGTCATTCGAACAAGATATCAAACCAACTTTTGTCATTTATTACTGAAATCTCGTTATAACGACATTGTTCAAACGAGTTTTATCTGACGATATTTTGGCCTATTTCTCTTCTAAAATCTCATTTGAATGAAGTCATTCGAACGACATTCAAAAGTCCTTCAAACGACCTGGTGTTTTTTTCCCAATTTCTTTAGTTTCCTTTTTTAATCACCAACTTTCACATTAACTTTTTACCAGCTTTAATATATACGGGAAATAAATTTTTCAGTAGATTTTCTAACACCTAGAGAGGAAATACTTTTGAATAAAAAGTACCATTTGTGTGTTGGTATTGCAGACACCCCATTCTGTCCCCCCCCCCTAACTCTTTTTAGGTCCCTAGTACCTCCACTCATCACCGTAAACCCAGGTCATGTCCCGAGCACTGACCTGGAGGCCATCGGGCACTCCCCGGCTCAGTTTGACCCGAAATTCAAACTCTTCATCTCAACCAAGACTGAATGAAGCTTTGAAGGGAACTGAATACCCTTTCCAACGGTCTGCCCCGTGCACGATTCTGACTTACCATGAGGACGAACAGTCCGTTTGCGTCCGAAACCTGACCTAGAGGCCACCGGGCGCTCCCGGGCTCTGTTTGACCTAAGTCAACTCTTCAGCTCAATCGAGGCTGAATGAATCTTCTAAGGTCACTGAAAACCCTTTCCAACGGTCCATCCCGTGCACGATTCCGACTTTCCATGCGGATGAAAGATCCGTTTGACTCCAAGAGGTCACCGAATGCTTCTCGGGCCCGGTTGACCAAAGTCAACTCCTCGAACCAGGTCAAACTCTTTGGAATGTCTAAGTACATCTCCTAACCTTTCTAACGGTTCACTCCGTGCGTGATTCAGACTTACCATACGGACGAACAATCCATTTGCGTTCAAACGATTCAGCGGCCAGCGGACTGACAAATGCTTCTGAGCCACATTTGACCTAAACTCAACTCCTGAACTCGGGAGTAGTCCCAAGTACTTTCGAAGGTATGTGAAATATCTTTCCAACGGTATGCCCCGTGCGTGATTCTGACAAACGGTTTGCCCTCGGCGGCCAATTTTCTGAAAAATCATGAAGCACACTGCCAAATGGCAGGTCCCAGACCCTGCCTATCGGCACCTGCCGATAGGTAGTTCCATGGCAATGCCAATAGGCAAACCCCTGGGCCTACAAAAGGAGGCCTTGGCCTCATTTGCAAGGGGATCTCAGATCAGAAGGAAATCACTCTCAGCAAGTCCCAGAAACCTCTCTCGAAGGCAACGTGATTTCAACTTCCAAATCCCTTTTTCACTTCCACTTTTCATCATCCCTTTCATCAAACTTGATGAATTAACCACTCTCCATCATCATCCAAGTGCAAGGTATTCTTTTCAACATTCAAGATCAAGCTCAAAGTCTCCAAGAAGGTCCATCTTTCTCACCTTTCTCTTCAAATCTTCTTAAATTTGCAATAACTTGTTTTATTACTTAAGCACTTTTATTATCTTATTTCACATATCCTAACATACTTTTTATATAGTATTATTGCACATCTCCTATTTTCATATAAATAAAACCCAAAAAAACAAGAAAAAGAGGGTTTGCTCATAAATTCCAAATAGGGATTCTCACACTTTTTCCACACTTTTCTCACAACTAAAACACTTTTTCTACACACACACACACACACACACACTCTTACAAATAAGATATTTCTCCATTTGGATTGATGGGTCAAACTCCACACTTCGTTTGTATGCGAACTACGTGGACTTTGATGCCTTTATAGGCTACGTAGGCGTCTCGGGGTAAAACCCGAGACTCGAGTCCTTTTCTCACTTTTTCTATTATTTTCTATCTTCTCTTTATCTCATTTTCTATTATATTTTATACATTCGTTCTTAGTGGCGTATTATTACACATGCGTTATCGTTCCCTTATAACAATCAACGCAAGGGTAATCGCGCAAATCCTATTTTCTACATTAATCTCACATTCCTACGGATGACTCGCTTTATCTTTTCCATGATACAAGTTGAGGATTCCTACCTCCATTCTATATATACACATGCACACATATCATGGGGGAAATATAAAGGAAAATAACAAATATTCATGAGAGACCGAAAGGGTGGAATGGGTGCCTAACACCTTCCCATTTCGTAACTAAGCCTCCGAACCCTTCTCGAATCATTTTGGTTTTGCACGCACCAATATGTCTTTGGATGCCATCCTTCGGAGTGGCTTCCCCTTTTTCTTTTGTCTGTTTTGAGTAAAGTAGACTGGCGACTCTGAATCTCTCTACATTTTCACACCTCACAAATCGACGCCAGTCGATGATCTCTCCCGAGAGGGGACGGGCGGGACCCGAAGGATCCTTTTCCCTCCGTGGCGGGGATCGGGGATGGCCACATGTATTTTCATGGATTAATTTATTCCAAGTCGTAAAGTTTACACCCATATGTTTGTTTTAATCCAAGTCCTAAATATATATTTTCTTTAAGGTCACCATTGTTGGCACCGAGTATTTTTTTCATCTCAAAAAGAGAAGTTTCCTATCGAGGAGTCCATTTTTGTTGAAGATTTGTGGTGTGCATATGTTGGAAAGGCCTTCGTATGTTTTGATGGTTCATTCGCCCCATCGGTTGATTTCAAGAGTGCGATGGATTCTAGTGTTATTGACCAGGTAGAGGTAGAATAATGAAGAAGCACTAAGGTTTGAATGGGAGTCGAGTTGTTGAGGTAAGTCTTTTATCGTGTCTTATGTAAAACCATACCTAGTGGATTTGAGGTTGGGCCGTCCGAAGTTTTTCCCGTTGTGGATTTTTCTCGTACATTGTTGTCTTGTGTTGTGATTGCTTATTTTATATGGCATAAAAACCAAGATGCATGCTTAGGAATAAAAAGATAAAATTTGGTTAAATCACAAAAATGATGTAATTTTGCTGCTAATTATGTTTGGGTAATTTTAGTTTAATTCAAGTCAAGAAATTTAATTGGAAAATCTTCATGCTTAGTTGTTTGGCATATGAAGAACTTGAATTGAGTTTATTTAATTTTTGTTTGAAAGAAAACTAAATATTTGTTTAGTTGAGTTTAATTTTAATTTTGTGGAAATTAAAATTTTGGAACCTTAATTGTTAAATTTGGAAGAAATTTTAACTTTGGTACATTGTGTGAACCATCTCCATTTTGGAATTTTAAAATTGGGTCATCTAAGCATATAAGCTAAGAAACACCCCTTCTCAGATTGGTATCAGAGCCGGAAAGCTAAATTATTGTATTAAGATTCCTTGTTTAATTTTTATTTCAATATGGAAAATTTACCTTTTGCAAAATATCTTATTTTTGATGGTTCCAATTAGGCGTATTAGAAAGCGCGTATGAGATTAGAACGTAGGTTCCTAGATGAGCGAATTTAGCTTTGGTAGTTAATGGGTGGACCCAACCAACATGCCTAGAAGGAGAGGTTAGTATTCCTAAACCCGTAGAAAGAAGGAGTGAGGCTGAGCTTAAGTTATCCAATTTTAATTGTCAGGGTTTAAATTCTCTTTTTACTGCAATCATACCGGATTAGTTTCGTCGGATTATGAAATGTGAGATTTCAAAAGAGGCATCGGATACTTCAACTCACCCACGAGGGAACAAGTGTCGTTAAATCTTTAAACTCCAAAACCTCAGCATTCAATTTTAAACCATTAAGATGTTAGAAAGTGAGACAGTTGATGATTTCTATGCGAGAATGTCAGATATTGGGAATTCATCCTTTAATTATGGAGAAAAGATACCGGACAACCGTGTGCTAAAGAAAATTTTGAGGTCATTACCCGAGAGATTTAACGTTAAGGTGACCGTTTAAAATTCTTTAAACACTTTAAACTATATGAAACTTAAACAGCTTGTAGGTGACTTATAAACCTATGAACTTAACATGTTTACCTCTGAGGATAAGAAGAAGAAAGGGAAGGTCATAGCTTTGAAATCCCGGAAGGAGGAAACACCGATTTCGGATGATGAGCTTGAGATTGACTCGAAAGATATGGCTTTGTTCGCTAGGAACTTTAGAAAATTTCTCAAGACTAATAAAGGGAAAATTAAAAATGATTATAACAAATCTGAGAAGTTTAAGAATAATAAAGCCAAGAAAATATCTAAAAATCATAATGAGGATTTTAATAGGGACGATTCAAATAAGTATTATGGTTGTGAGGGTTATGGTCATAGGGAATTCACATGTCCCACTAGACTAAGAAAGGAGCGCAAGAAACTGATTTCATATAATGACACCCTTAGTGATAGTGAACCAGAAGAGGGGCCCAATTCCCCCATTGAGCGCAATTATTTCGCGTTTATAGCACTTCATATGAGGGATAATGAAAAAAATTCCGATGAAGATAACTTATAACATGACACTTCTGAGGCCATTGTTTGTCAATCCCATGAGTTTGATGGTAAAGAGAGTGGAGAAGAGAGTGAGAATAAAGAAGAGATAGAGGATAGTGAAATTCAAGTATCCTTCTATGAGTTGTATGCGGAGTCACTGAAATTAAAAAGGGCAAACATAAAGTTAGAAGCTAAAATGAGACAACGTGTCGTAGGTAGTGATGAAAATTCTTTAGTTGAAGATCTTAAGGAACATGAGAGAACTCTTAGTGAGAAGCTAGTGTACAAAAAGGTAAAAAAAGATAGACTTAAAGGTTTGATGGAGGCTATGAAGAAAGTGCTTCTCGAGTTTGAAGAGATTAGGTATTTACTTGAGTCTCAAATAGTGGAACTTGAAGAAAAATTGAAAGATTCAAGTCGAGTCCAATTTGATTTGGAGTGTAGGTCAGAGAAATTAGATAATATCTTCGGGACCGTCCAAATCAAAGATGAAAATTGTGGTAATGGATTCGATACTCAAGATACTTCCACTAATAAATCTAAAACCATAGTTTTGAGAGAATCATCTAGGAAAACTATAAAAGATCAATCCTTGGGTCATACTTCATGTCGTGTTTTCACTTGCACACATTTTGGTCAGAAGGGGCACCTTAGGAAGTTTTTCTTTGATCTTAGAAATGGTCCTACAAAATTCAAGGGTAGAGTCACTAAGATCACCAAATCTTGAGAGCGTCATGTTTCACTCATGTGGATTAGGAGATTTGATTTCGAGACTTTACGTGATAGAGTTTATGATTCTCACTTACTTGCACATGATTCCTCCCTTGAAAAATCTAAAGGTTGATTGTGTTAGTTATGTTTACATACACTAGATTTTGTGCCTCTTTATATATTCTTTCTAGTTGTATGTTTGTTTGTCATTTTCTAGTCATTGCTTCATCATATATGGGTTGTTAGAATTATGGCATGTATATCTTTTGTATTTTATCTTTTTAATTTTTTTGTATTATTGAAAAAATACAAAAAGATTTTGTTTGTCTTTTGAGTTGTCTTTGTGTTTGTATAAAAATTTGAAAAACTCAAAAAGAATTTCTATTTTTTGTGTATTTTAGTTTGACACATTTTATATGACATATACTTGTGTTTTAATATAATATCATACCCACTTCCATGTGGATAGAACTTTTGATTAAGATTTTCAAACCTTAAAATGTTCTTTATCATAATTGCAGGAGTAGTTTGACTTTGTCTTACTTAATGGATTCTCTTTTTATATGCCTTGATTCACACATGCACGAGATCATTTGATCTTTTAACTTCACATGTATATATGATCTTAGTGAGATGTTCTCCTATCAATTTAGTAATCTAGATGTTTCCTTGACTACAGAGGATTTGTGCATGTAAGAACCATTGCACCGATTTAAAAATATATATTTATCAGGTGTGGTGTTTATCAATGGAATTGGGCTGCGAGAGAAAATTTCATTGCATGAATAGCCACCATTGAAATATGGCCTAAAAAATGTGGCATTGTTAAAATTAGCCAAGGCCAAATTATATGAGTTTGAAAGAACATTCCAAAGAAAAGAATTATTATATTTTAGGGAGTTTGTATGGATATATCAATGGCAATGTATCCTAGTTATGCTATTTTTGTCATAACTCTATTGGTTTGGAGAATCATCAAAATTCTAGGCATGTGTGCATTGTGTATGTTTGTTACTTAAGTTCACTTTATCTTATCACATGACGCTATATAAGAGTCGATAAATTTTGCATTCAAAAAAGAACTCTATGAACATGTTTAAGTGATTGGGTCTTAATTCTCTTGTTGCTAGTTCATACCCCTTCACTCCATTTATCATATGCTCTTTAGACACATTTATGCCATACGAGTGTGGAAAGCTTAATGTATTTTGTGTCTTGTGTGGTGTTTATACCTATGTATATGTGCGTGTGCTTTCTTGGAATTTGTTTTGTATATATATATATATATATATATATATATGGTATTTCTTTTAATTTTTTGAGTCTTTGCCTTGCCATCTAGTTAATGTATGATTCATATTGAAATAGGTATTCTTCTTATTGCGATTGATATCTCATGATTATATTCGATAATTATATTTGATATCGCTTTCCTATCGCAACATAGTTGGTATTTTTTTAATCTTTGTGTTGGATTAGTTACTTCTCATGCCATGTGCTTTATCATTCTTGTCTCTTTACTCACTATTTCATGATATACTAATTTTACCATTATTTATATCCCTTATTTCATTTGGGGGGAGTATTTAATTTAATTGGGTAGAAATAGGTTATTTAATGCATTTAATCTTTTTCTATTCCTGAAGAAAAATGGTGAGAAATTGTATCTAAACCTTTTACTTTGAGAGATATATATTAGAGGGAGACGTCGCTTTCTTAAGTAGGTCATGTTTGACAAAAGGGGAGCATTTACTTATGTTATTTATCTTGTTATATTCCCTATGCGTTTGATGGTTTGTTTAAGTGAGAAGATTTTCATCTTTAGTGGCAACCTTTTAGAGTGAAAAAGCATTTCATCCCACGTGTCTTGTCAAGCGCTTGTATTTTTTATTTTGGGAGGGTTTGTTTCTTTTAGAAGAGATTATCGGCCCATAGAATTTTTGATTTTGGGTTTTGTCCCCAAATAGCCAAGGGGGAGATTTGTAAGGGTAAAATTTCAATTGAGTCTATTTGTAGTGTTGGATTAATTCTGGACAAAACTATTTGAGTCATAGGATTCTAGTTTGTCATATACTTTCAAGCCTATGGCGTTGGAGTTGAAGACGTAGCGGCCAAGAGTTTGAAGATTACATCATTATCGGTATATGTGCCAAAGTTTTTTGTCATCAACATTTCATTATTTCCAACGCATCTAAAGGTATGAATGCATTTAATATATATATAGACTTGGTTATTTTTATGGGTGTCCTTTTATTAAATTTTTGTTCAAACGAATTTTTTTTTCTCAGAGAATCATTTTATATTTATACATAAAAGATTTTGTGCTTAAAAAGAGTTTTTGGATTTTCTAAATTGTCGTTTGAACAAAACTGGGATCTCGTTCGAACGAGATGCCTGAGTCGTTCGAACGAACTTCGAATGAGATATCAAACGAACTTTTGTCATTTTTTTTAAATGTCGTTAGAACGCCATTGTTCGAACGAATATTATCTAACGATATTTTGGCCTATTTCTTTTCTGAAATATCCTTCGAACCAAGTCATTCGAACAATATTCAAAAGTCCTTCGAACGACCTGGAGATTTTGGCCCAGTTTTGCTAGTTTTCTTTTTTAACCCAAAATTTTCTACTAACTTTTTACCAGTTTTAATATGCGCACGAAAGAAATTTTTTAAGAGAGTTTTGAGATACTTTCTAACACCTGGAGAGAAGATAATTTTGAACCAAAAGTCCAATTTGTGTGTTAGTGTTTTCATGGTTTAATTTATTCCAAAACACAAAGTTTACACCCATATTTTTATTTTGATCCAAGTCCTAAATATATTTGCTTTGAGATCTCCATTGTTGGCACCGGGTATTTTTCTCATCCCCAAAAGAGAAGTTTCCTACGAAGGAGTTCATTTTGTTGAAGATTTTTGGTGTGCATAAGTTGTAAAGGCCTTCATATGTTTTGATGGTTGATTCGTCCCATTGGTGGATTTCGAGACTGCAGTGGATTCGATATTATCGATTAGAGTCATGTTATTCAGGTAAGTCTTTTATCATGTCTTATGTAAACCCGTACCTAGTGGATTTGAGGCTGGGTCGTCCGAAATTTTTCCCGTTGTGGGTTTTCCTCATACAACATCGTCTGATGTTGTGATTTTTTATTTTATCTTGCCAAAACACCTAGATGCATGCTAAGGCATAAAAGGATAAAATTTTGTTAAATCACAACAGTGATGTAATTTTGGTGCTAATTATGTTTGGGTAATTTTCGTTTAATTCAAGTCAAGAAATTTAATTGGAAAATATCCATGCTTAGTTATTTGGAATTTGAAGAACTTGAATTGAGATTATTTATTTTTTGTTTAAAGGAAAATTAAATATTTGTTTAGCTGAGTTTCATTTTAATTTTGTGGAAATTCAAATTTGGGAACCTTAATTATTAAATTTGGAAGAAATTTTAAGTTTGGTATATTGTGTGAACCATCTCCATTTGGTAATTTTAAAATTGGGGTGTCAAAGCATATAAGTTAAGAAACACCCCCACTCATAGGTCACACATAATCCAAAATTCAATTTTATTACAATTTTATCTAGATTAATTAGATTAACCTAAACATGTAAGATATTGAGTCTAAATTGAAAGAAACAAACCACAATCCAGAAGATATGAGGAAAAATCCCTTTTGAAAAAACCTTTTATTTTTCAGCGCTATTACAACTAGGTATTACAGAATGACAGAGACAGACTTACAAAGTTAGACTCTCCTAAGTATAGTTGTTATGTCCTCCTTCATTGTTGATAACAGAAAGAGGTGCAAATTCGGTAGCCCTCCTAATAACAAGCTTCACTTGCCTCGGCGGCCATTGATCAGCCTCAAGAAACTCCTTTCCTATCTTCAAGAGTGAAAAATAAACTTCATATGGATACTAACATGTAATGTGTTCTTCAATATTTGATAAAGTGATAACAAAACATCTAAGGAATTTGGATTTGAAAAAATAAAGTGCTTGATCACAAAAATAATTATAAAAGGCTTGATAGATATTTCAAGTTCTAATATTTATATATAAGGAGAAAGATATCATAGCAATAGGCTTGAAAGATTGCCCTTGAAATTAACTAAAATATAAATTTTCACCGGTTTGTTCGAACGAGGTACATCTCATTTGAGTGAAGAAAATAACAAAAATACAGTGGGGCAAAAGTTTCCAAAAATTTTCTTGTACGAAGTTCATTTGCAGTTGTTCTAACGAGGTAGCGTACTCGTTCGAATGATAACTAAATGTTATTCTAACGAATTTGAGAAATTTTAAATAACTTTTTAAATGTATTCTAGAAAAATATTTTATGTTTTATAAAAAATTAAAATGCACGTGAACATAAAGATTACACATAATCAAACTCATATAACTTCTCTCATGATTGTAGTGATCATCTCAACACTTCGGTCTTCAGTTGTCGCATTCGGTCACGAACTTGTCTTCGATTGAAGCTCTTAAGAATGTACACGATGATGTAGATGTATAAAGGAATATTCCAAACTTCAAAAAATAATGATTAATAATAAATCTTTCTCTTCCAAATATCCTCCTTTGACTATTCCGGTACAAAACACAAAATCAAAAAAATAATCCCTAAGACAAGTTCAACTAATGTCCCTCCTAAACGCTAAAGGAATTGACGCTTAAAAGCTTTTCTCTGTTGAAAATCTTCATATTGTACTCCATGATATCATCAATGTAGAAAAATGCTAACACACGTGAAATAAAGGAAATATCTCGACACGTGGAGTTTAAAACAAATAAAACTCCCCCTCAATATGTTCTCCCCATTATTGTCCAAAATAGATAAAGGGTTAGAAGCTAAACCTGAAATTAATCATCACGAGGAAACAGATTTGAAATATCATTATAAAGTATACACAATTAAGCATAAGTGACGAAACTTCAACAAACCAAAAATCTATTTTTCAAATCTTTGAATATATGCATATATGTAAAAAAAAAAAATAGAAATAATCACAACATGGAATAGCACGAAAATATCCGAATCGTGAATATAGAATGAATTTCTGTCAACTTAATACATAGAAAATTCAACATAAGCAGACATAGCGATGGTGCACAAAGTCAAAGTGACACTTCTAAAGAAAGAACTCAATTCAACCTTTGGTGAAAAAAATTAAAGAAAGTGAAACTCACTTAACTCAAACAAAATGTCACAAATTCCAATGCTTCTCAAATCAATAAGGCCAAACAATTTAATAATTTTGATGTAATTTAATTATGTAAACCCATTGATCTTCAACTTATAACGCCCTCAAAATATTATATTTTAATCATAAATGTAATGTCCCGACCCGAATTTATGGGTTACCCGTAGTCAACCCGGTCCGACCTGAGCGTTAGGTGTGAAGTGCAATGAAACAACTTATATAGTGTTGCTAGTCCAATTTTATTTTAATTAACATTTTACTTGTTTAGCATGTGATTGTAATTTCAAGTTTAAATTACGTGAAGGACCTATGGGAAGCATCCCCGTAGTCCAAGCATACATAGCTAATAATGCAAAATTAAATAGAATACTTACCTATATAACTCTCTCAAAATACGGATCACCTAGCCTATCATAACAAAGACGAGGGTGTGAGCCAATGCCTAGTGAGAAATATAGAAAATGGAATATAAAAACGAACGAAGGAAGGAGGAATCTACACGTTATACCTATATGCACATGCAACTACCTTGTATAAATATATAGACTCTTATACATACTTAATATATATATATATGTGTGTGTGTGTGTGTGTGTGTGTGTGTTGGGGGGGGGGGTGTCTACCTATATATATATATATATAGTCTCTTGTACATACTTAACATATGTAATTGCATTACTTTCTAAAACGTTATTTATCCCAATTAATTTACCTTAATCTCATAAAGGGCTTCTTCTTTCTTAATTGACATTTATCCCTCTATTTGACTCACGTGGTTAAATACTCAAAATCACAACACTTTTTTTAGATGAAACTTTTCTTTAACAAAATTACCCTTTGCATTTAAAACAATGCACATTAGTATTTTCATTGAAAATAACCTCTCTCAACACATGCGAACAATGTGTTAGAAAATACTTCTTTAACCTTTGAAAAGATTTCACAACACACATTTGTGTTAATTATTGGTTATACCTTCTTAGATTGTTTAACTCACCCAAATACTGCTGGACATTCTCTTTCCTTTACTTTTTGGACATTAATCAATTTACACATTTCTTGTCCACTTTATCCTTTACTGGAACATTCATTAATTCACTCAAGTGAGGTTGTCTTAATAAATTTTACGACCTGACCCATTTCTTGACATGTTTTGTATTTCTTTTATATTTTTTATCGAAATCCTCCGATAATCGCATACTTTAACGGGATCCACACTGCCGACAATGCCACTATATGTCTGGCCAGTGGTTTTGGGTCTTTCACCCCAGGGCTCCGGGTCCTCCTTAATTGTCCTGGTGTAATTTGAGTTCCTTTTATGCATTTTTATCATTTTACAAATGTCCAAATTATTCCTTCTTTCCCTTTATACTCGGTTGAAGTCAAACCCAGGGTTTCACCCCAATATGTGTTACACTTTGAAATTATCATTTCATATCCTTTAAACTTTAACTTTGATTTTTTTCAAAAAATCAAATTCATTTAGGACCAATTTGTGTAACACCCTTTCAAACATTTTTTCTTTCATAAAAATCTTCCACTTTAAGTAAAAGTTCCATTTTACCCCTTTGTTTCCAAACTTGTTGTTTTCCTCTATATTACAAGATTTTCTTTCCCAAAACACCATTCTAACATCAGGAGTATCATTATTCTCAAGTTGGAAACCTATTTATTCCATTATTTCCTTTTCAATTTCATAAATTCTAATGTTCCAAAATATTATTAAGTTACACACACCAACTTCCCAATGTTTAACTATTAACACTTATTCAACACCTTCACTAATCATATTTCCAAATTAGACATTATTTACTTTATTTATTCAAGAAATCTTATTACTCTTAAAGACTACTTTGTAAGAAAATATCATTTCCTTTTTAACAATACATATAGCCTTACAACCTTATATTCATCACATCTTTAAGTCCTTTTTCACACACTTTAAAGATTATAATTTCTACATTTCTTATTTCTTATTTAAACCCAATAAAACCTTCTACGCACCCCCATCCAGGGTTTGTCACCAAATAATCAACATGTGCCATGCTCTGATGCTCACCATCTCGCTAACCATGAATACCACATAATCAACTCCGAGTCTTCACTCACTTGATTATCATATCCAAACAATTTCTAGTACAACCCATGCTAATACCCAAGGCATACCAACACATCCCTGACAACCCTTTCTAGTGATCAACACTCACCAAAAAATGAACAATAATACACTTTGTCATGAAATTTTTCATCAAGAACCATTTCTATCCTTAGAACTATGCATCATGCATCCCCAAAATTTCCAGGTTAACCTGACCACATAATTTTTGCCTAGGCTTGACAATAATTATATACTACTTATTTCTCGCTTCGAGAAGTAACACCCTTACCAAATCATTAATGAACATATGTATGACACCTTCCGATGCATCACTCTGATGACCCTAGTACTACTCTAGGCGTCTCACATTTGATCACTCACTTGAGCCTCGCTTTAATCCATTCATCGTGGAAAGGTTACACCGTATACTATGTTTCATCGATTTCTAACTCTATGCAATATCCTCAAGGCATCATCTCGCTCTTTACATCCAGAGCCACTGACTGCCATGTCATCTAGTGGAAAGGTCATTAATCCTAAGAAAAGCTAACGATCAAACCATGTGGCCAAAGGTGCCTCCATCCGTACACGAAACTTTATGAAATAGCAAAAACATATTAAATAGGGAACACCTAGATTTCGAGCCGCATTGACCATACTCGGTCCACCGCGCTCTACCAGGCCAACCACGTCGTACCATAACATAGCACCAATCTGAATTACCACATACATGAGAATACCAATTCCCAATTACCGAAAGGGACACATAAGAGTCAAAAGGAACAAGCAAACGTCTCGAGAAATTCCTCCCATAATCATGTGACTATGATTTGTGAAAGTGAACCTTCGCCACATTCATGAAGTCATATCACTCATCCACAATTTTCTCGCCGAGTACTAATCCTAGACACATACCTTGGATTGGGTCGCCACCCATGAATAACTGGATCATAACCATTCACTCTCATAATACAAAAGTAGCATACGAACGTGTAGTTCTCTAGGAAATCAACGTCCAACTTCCATCCATGGGAGTAAGGCCCTGCCCCTCACATCCTTACCACATATGAACCACACTGATTGGTTAATTCCTATCACCCTTCTCTACACTGACCTTTTCCATTTATCAGTGGCGATGTCACCAACCTACTGCATCTAGATTACTTCCTGCCTTCTCATACCATGACCGAAATCCTCAAATTTATGTAAGAGTTAGTCAGTTCATGAGAGGCCTTCACCTTTTCGTGTCTTTTGACTACACGAGATTGCCGCTAATATTACTTTTAGGTTCTACCCAAACTGAATTTACGTGGCGACCACACCGACTATCGTTGTCATTCTAAGGGTAGTAAGTACAACACACGGCTACGTCTTCTAATTGGTACTGACTTGGCAGGATGTGTCAAGAATTAGAACTTACCTTGATAAGGCTACCCTAGTATAAACCATCGACACGTGCCAATATCCTAACTATGCTTTGATATTAACCCACCTTGGTTGCCATTTTCAAGTCTCCACATGATTTCATCACCCTGAATTCTTAATAAATTTCCTAATACCCCTCTAAATCGAGTGTCACAACACCAATACTAGTCATTTCATGACATTTTATCCTCATGCTCATAACAACACAAACCTTAAAATTACCTTACGAATTGTACCACTTATCTATGCCAATTCGGGAAGCCTCGCCCATCATGTACATCATATGACCCTTCTAAACCTTGGCCATCAATCTTACATCATCGCCTGACCCTCAATACTATCATTACTAGGACGATCATACTTCTTTCTACCAGACTTAACTGGTCTCACAAGCACACCAAACACATTCCATGTAACTTTCTTCAAGACCCAATAATATTTCATCGCCCCTATGTTTATCATTGTTGATGTGCTCTATAAACATTCCAATACCCACACCGTGATCACTTGATGCTTGCAAAGACATTAGTCTATGAGCTTCCACATGTGGATAACGTTAACCATAAAACACCTCAAGACACCACAACAACTTAACTTTTGTCCCCAATGATGCCACACACAATTAGTCCTATGGGCACCCCACAATGCCTTTAAATTACTCTCACACTACGATTACCTGGCACATAGCCATTTCTTTGGTAGCTAATACAAACCTTTACACGCATACACTAATCTTATTTTTCTTCCAAAGATCATATTCCACATACAAACCATAACTAACACTACTACGGATTATGGAAGGATAGAGGATGTCACTTATAACTTATAAACCTCTGGGTCCACATCACCGACATCACTAATAATCTTTTTCTTTGAAATCACATCACATTTTCTAAAAACCCCAACATAGAATACTACCAAGATTTCACAATAAGTCTCCTCAACCATCATTGTTGCATATATAATATACTCATTATACTTTGCCCATAGCTTTCATTATACCCTACAAGGTACAACTTTCAATCAAGAATCACTAGGGCACTTACTTGTAATGACACTATCTCACCGACTTAGACTTAATACACATTCCAAGTGTTGACCAAAAAGGTACGTCGAGCCCATCAAACCTTCAATTTCCTTGTAAAGAAAAATATCACAAGGATTAAATTTGCCTAATCGTATCATAGGTACTAACTACCCAAAAGTACCTAGTCGAAAAACTTAACAAATTTCTATCACCAATCAAGGTATAACACACTAGCTACCTAATATCCATGATTGAATTTACATGGGTCAAGTTTCCAATTCAATAGACATCATTAATCATTCTTAACACATAAATTGGCTTCTCATATCACTACTGATTGACACATAAGCACATCACACTAAAACTCGCGATGTCGCCACTACTGTCTTGCACGGACACTCACAACTTACTAGTATATCTAAATCAGAAGTGTGGAAGCTATTAAAAACTATCAATTTGATTGTATGCCTCATGATACTAACTTACTTGTCATGCTAACCTTCTTTACTTTACCGTCGAGGACATGCACTAAACTATCACCAAAAGCAGTGTCCCTGGACCAAATCAACACCGATGTCGAAAGATCCACTTCTGACCTCACCACGTCACTCCCGAAAGGAATGTTGAACCTAGAGCTCTGATAGAATTTGTAATGGCCCGGCTCAGATTTATAGGCTACCCGTAGTAAACCCAGTCCGACATAAGTATTAGGTGAGAAGTGCAATAAAACAACCTATATAATTTTTCTAGTCCGGTTTTATTTTAATTAAAATTTCACCTTTTAGCATGCGATTCCAATTTCAAGTTCAACATATACGTGAAAGAACCGAGGGAAGAATCCTCGTAGTCCAAGCATATAGAGCTACTAACCTAAAATCAAACAGAATACTTACCTGTATAATGCTCTCAAAATATGGACCCGCACCCAATCTGCAATAACAAATACGAGGACGTGAGCCCATGTCCAATGGAAAATATACAAAACATAGTATAAAAACGAATGGCAGAAGGAGGACTCTACACGTTATACCAATATGAACATTCAATCACTTACACACACACACACACACACACACACACACACACACACACACACACACACACACACACATATATATATATATATATATATATATAGACTCTTATGCATACTTAACTCATGTAATTATTTTACTGCCAAAAATGTTATTTTGCCAGATTAATTTACCCTAAACTCATAAAATACTTTTTTAACTTGAAATTTATCCATATATTTAACTCACGCAGTTAAATTCTCGAAATCACAACACTTTGTTTAACCAAAACCATTTATTTACAAAAATTACCCTTTCAATTTAAAGCGGTGCACATTTTGTATTTTCATTGAAAATAACCTCTTTCAACACATGCGAACACCGTGTTATGAAATACTTCTTTAATCTATGAAAAGATTTCACAACACACCTTTGTGTAAATTACGAGTTACACCTTCTTAGTTTCCTTAACTCACTCAATTACCGCTAAACATTCCCGTTACTTTACTTTATGAACA
The DNA here is from genome assembly GCA_949130495.1 of Sambucus nigra. Classification (NCBI taxonomy): domain Eukaryota; kingdom Viridiplantae; phylum Streptophyta; class Magnoliopsida; order Dipsacales; family Adoxaceae; genus Sambucus; species Sambucus nigra. Next base: position 724,000,485 of record OX422209.1, read on the forward strand.
TTAATCAATTTACACATTTCTTGTCCACTTTATCCTTTATCAGAACATTCATGAATTCATTCAAGTTAGGTTTTTTAATATATTTTACCACACAACCCATTTCTTGACATGTTCCGTATTCTTTTATCTTTTTTCTCAAAATCTTCTAATAATCACGTATTTTAATGGGCTGCACACTGCCAACGAAACCACCATATGCTCTCTGGATAGATGTTTTGGGTCTTTCAGAGCCCTCCTTAATTATATCGATATCATCCAAGTTCCTTTTTATGTATTTTCACATTTTACAAATGTCCAAATTATTCCTTCTTCCCCCTTATACCCAGTCGAAGCCAAGCCCGGGGTTTCACCTCAATTTGTGTTACACTTTGAAATTATCATTCATGTCCTTTAAGCTTTAACTTTGATTTTATTCCAACAATCATATTCATTTAGGAACAATTTGTTTAACACCCTTTCTAATAATTTTATTTCATAAAAATGTTCAACTTTAAGTAAAATTACCAGTTTATCCCTTTATTTCCAAACTTGCCATTTTCTTTTATATTACAAGAGTTTCTTTCCCAAAACACCTTTTTAACATCAGGAGTATCATTATTCTCAAGTCGAAAACCTATTTATTATATTATTTCCTTTCTAATTTTGTAAGTGTTAATATTCCAAAACATTTTTAAGTTACATGCACCAACTTCCCAATGTTTAACTATTAACATTTATTTAACATCTTTCGCTAATCATATTTTTAAATTAGACATATCTGTACTTTATTTATTCAAGAAATATATTACTCTTAAAGACTAATTTTATTAGAAAATAACATTTCCTTTTTCAAAATACATGTAGTATTATAACCTTATATTTATCACACTTTTAACCCATTTTTCACACATTTTGAAGATTAAAATTTCTATTTTTCTTATTTTTTTGGTTCAACGCAACAAAATCTTCTTTAAAATTTTTCAAATGTTTATCATCAAAATACTACAAATTTATATGCATGAAAAGATGGATTTTGAGTCCTAAATCATATTAAATGGGTTAAACATGCATTTCATTCTAGAAATTTATAATATATGCAAAACATACCGTTTCGGGACCATAAGACATTTTATTTCTTAAAACTCAAATCAATGTCCCATTATTTTATATAATCTTCATTTTTGCAACAAATCAAACTTAATTTACCAAATATCTTAGCCAAGATAAAAATGTAAATTTAAAACATTTTTATTCCATAAAAATATTTAACACCAACTTAAGCATACAATTTACAAGAAAATCCCATTTATTTTAAGAAACCTTTGAAATGTTTATTCTTCACTTATCCCACCAAGTGACATTTTTACGACATTTTTATATCATAAAAATGTTTATTATTAATTCCTAATAGGAAATTTATCACTAAATTCACAAGCATCATACTCTTAATATTCTAACAATCAAGACTATAAATGCATAAAATAGAGTCTTAATCTAATAGTAGGTTGTTCCCACCTCTAAAGTTTTCAAATGGTGGCAAAACTATTGATGTAGGAAGGGCAACCACCACATCTAAGGGTGGCCTCAAGGGGTTACCAAATGCATCCTACAAATGCTCCATATGTGCTCCATTTAAGCTTCCAAGCTAAAAACCCCCCTTCAAACTCCATGAAAGATTCCATCAACTTCTCCATAAATCCCTCAATACTTATCTAAAATTCATAGCTCCACTTAAACAATGGTGAAAATGGGTGTTGTAGGCTTGAATATGGTGATTTATGGTGGTGAAATGGTTGTTGGATGGTGGAGAAAAGCCAATAATAGTGCAAGATTTCTCCACCTTTTATCTCCCTCTTCCATATTTTCCCATTGTCCAAATGACCCAAACCAAGCCTTATAAAAACTCAAAAGACACCAAAAATCATGTTTTTACCTATTTGGGCTCACAAGATTTTAGCAAATCAATAATCCAAAGGCTAGAAACGTGACAGCGCAACAAGACAAGTCAAACTTAAATTTTTTGAATCAAGTCATTCAAATGGCATTGAGCCTTGTTCGAACGACACGTTCATCCCATTTGAGTTATGGCTTATAACGACCTTCGCTCGACCTAGAACTGTTAGGCATTGAGACCTCACTTGAAGCTCACTCGATCTTCTACTTCGAACGAGGTCCAAACCTCGTTCAGACAACCTCACTCTCATTTGATCCCTCCTTTCATGTTATTTTCTCCAAATTCTTATTATTACTCATAAATTTCCTACAATTATCATCGAACCTCACTTTATTACAATTTATAGAAAAATAAAAATGAAATATTAGGGTAGGGTATTACAATAAACTCTCAAAATTTTTGAAGGTGTCATATTGCTCATTTTGAATGAAGCATCAATAAAACCAAATTAGCCCTTCTATTTTTATATGTCGAAACTATCTTTTGGGCTCTTGCCAATGGTGGCATTTAACGAAAAGAAGACTATTTCTTTTGTAGAACTTTTCCCTTGCTTAAACATATATCTATTTTTTTGTATAGGCAATAGTTTTTACATGCACAATTAGTTTCTAGTACATTTGGTCTATTATAAAGAACAATTGAGATGAGAACATACTACTGAATATATAACAAGAAAGTACAAATGTTCAGAAGGTCATCCATGTGTGTAATCAAGGTGGTATAATGAGTCTAACATTAAGGTAGTAATCAACAATGCACGATGCAATACCAAATATGCATTGTCAAGCACGCAAAAAAAAAACTAGGCAAGTTAAAGAACAACATAATTAAGTCACATGAATGGATGGAAATAAATTTTGACTCGATCATCTTAAATTTCATCCATATATGGTGTAAAACAAAATACGAAAATATTTTATTATTTTTGAAATTTTTTGTCAAGAAATGAAATCTTTTTGAAAATTTTTGCAGCTTTTTCTAAAAGAAAATATTTTTTAATTTTTCAAAGTATAAACATAAGAATACAATCTAGTAGTAATGAAATAAATACTCAAAGACTTCCTAAGATCCTCAAATTTAAGTAAATTTATAGGTTTAGCGAAAATGTCGTCCAATTGACGTTTGGTACTCACCAAGATCAAAGAAACAATCTTCTCCTCAACAAGATCGTGAATAAAATGATAATGAATCCTAATATGTTTCGTACAAAATTGTTGGATGAGATTATGAGTAAAGTGTATTGCACTCATATTATCGTAAGAAATAGTCATCGTGCCTTGAGTAATCCCATTATCCTCGTACATTTACTTTATCTTAAGAGTTTTATGCAATAACTCCCAGTGGCTATGTACCCAGACTCCATCATGGAAAAAAAATAGAGTTTTGACTATTGCTCAGTTAAGATACAAGGTCACTCCCAAAGTAAAAGAAACATATGAATACCTGATAGACGGTCATCGATATTAAAGGAATACTAAATTCCATAAGAATGAGTTCCAATGATGTATTTGAAATACGTTTAAGTGAAAGAAAGTATGAATCTTTTGGGAATGCTTGGTACCATGCGCAAAATTCTATACTAAAGGCGATATTAGGGCGACTAGTGATGAAATAGTGGAGACTACCAACCATACTCCAATAAAGTTTTTTTCATATGTCCTTACCTAAGGTGTCTTTGCTAAGCTTTATTAAGAAACTCGTGGGTGTGCGGGAGTGCTTAATAAAGTCTAAAAAAATTCTTCACAAGATTAGTAGAATATTTGGATTTAGATATAGATATCTCATTCTTGAGTTAATGCACTTGGAGACCTAGGAAGAAAGTAAGTTCACCAACTATGTTCATCTCAAATTCACTTTTCATCTCCTACTCAAAAGTGTGAGCTTGTTGGGAACACGTGGATCCAAAGACTACTTCTGCCACTTAGACTTGGTAAATCATGATAGAATCACCATTTATCCTAACAAATAAGGACATATAAACTACCACTCTATTAAAGCCACGAGCTAAGAGATAAAAAGTTATAGCCATATATACTCCCCCTCTCTTGAAGCCATGAGCTAATACAGAAGAAGTTATACTTCCATACCGAGAAAGGGATGCTTACTTCAAACCATACAAGTCCTTGTTTAGAGAAAGGACATGTTTCGAGAACTTTTGGTCTTCGAATCACTTTGGTTGTTCCAAATAAACCTCCTTCTGAATAATGACATTTATAAAGGCACTCTTGACATCCATTTGGTAAATATTAAATCTTAGATGACATGTTATGGCCATTAGAAAGTGGACAAACTCAAGCCTAGTAATAGAAGTGAATGTCTCATTAAAGTCTACATACTTAATTTCTGTGTAACCTTAAGTAGCGAACCTAGCCTTGTTGCAAATTATGGTACCATTATCATCCATATTGTTGTTACACATCCACTTGGTACTAATAACACTAGGTTATGGGAATAATTCCCAAACATCTCTCTTTCGAAATTGAAGAAACTCATCTTTCATAACACTTATCCAATGCTCATCTTAGAGTGTTTTCTTCACATTATTGGGCTCTAATGTAGAAGTGTAAAAAAAATACCTAACCTTATTCTCTATTGAGTGTGAGTCTTGACACCCAGTGCAGGATAACAAAGTACGTCGATAGGGTGGTGAATCTTTTAAGCCCAAGAGGGTGGGTCCTCTTTGTCAAGAGTAAGGTCCACTGTGTTGGTATGGGGAACAATGAGATCGTCCCCAGAGGTACATTGTTCTCATACGTAACATCATGATCAATAAATATAACCCGATGCATCATCTATAATCACGATGTGTATCGATTCCATGACCTTAGAGATTTTAAAGTTATACACCCTATAGGCTTTACTAGTCGATGAATATCCTAAAATTATTCCCGCATCTCTTCTTGAGTCAAATTTTCCTAAGTGCTCTTTATCTCTAAGGATATAGCAGGGACTTAAAAAAATTTAAAATACGATAGGTTGGGTTTATAATTAGTCCATAACTCATATGGAGTTTGAAGTGTGTGTGGATGAAGATAAAATATATTCTCCATGTGGCTTACGGTGTTAATCGACTCCTCCCTAAAAAAATTTGGCACTTTCATTCTAAGAAGCACGGACCTTGCCATACCTTCAATATTTTAATTATTCCTTTCAAATATGTAATTTTTTTTAGGAGCACAGCGGTAGAAAATGCATGTTAGATGCCAACTTCATCATAAAAACCATCAACTCTGACAATTTTAAATTCAATCCCATTATCACTATTGCGATTTGTAGTGACACCATGTTGATTTTGAAGAATACCACACTTGAAGATTAGAAGCTCAATAGCATTAAACTTTTCTCTAAGAAATACAACGATAGAATATCTCAAGAAGTCATCAACCATTACTAGAATATACTTTTCACTAATATTTTTTGCATGCGTGGAACCTATAAGATACATGTGTATCAACTCTAAAACATAGAAAGTGGTAATGGTATTCGACTTTCTACGGGAAATTTTGATTTTTTTCTCTTGTTGGTAAGGACCACAAATCGAGGAAGTTGGTTCTCTAAGTGATGGTAATCCACGAACTAGGTCTTTTTTAACTGGCCTCATAAGATCCCTAAAATTAATGTGACCTAGTCATTGATACCAAAGGTCTATGGGGATACCATATCACTATTTCACACTAAATAGTAATTGTTAATGATATTGAAACAATTATCTATAGCCCTCACACCTTGTACAAAATATTCACCAAATTGATCAAAGACTTTACATTCCAACCGGTCAAACTTTATTGCGAAATTAGCATCACCAAGTTGGCTTATGATTATTAAGATATCCTTCAATCCTTCAACATGCAAAACATTATCTAGCTTAGGAAAGTCAAAAGTCTCCGCGCAACATTGTCCTAATATGTTAGACATATTCCCATCAACAAAGGTTCATTTTCCTTCCTTGCGGTCCACAAAGTTGGTAAAATGTGACTTATCACCTGTCATGCTCTTAGAGCACCTACTATCAAAATATCACTGAGAAGTATCTTAAACATTAAGAGCAATGTGAACGAAATGGTTTTTTTGTCACTTTTAGGTACCCCAAGTGGTGGTAATTTTTTTCTTGTCCTTATCATTCCGCCCTAAAACATCTTTCAAACTTCTTGGATGTGCCATCTAAAGTTACTTTGACCTCCCGAGAATATTTAAGATATTTATCGAGTTAGGAAATATAGGCTTCAAGTTTCTCATGAGTATCCAAAAATGTTTGAAGATCTCTCATAAGACTATCTACTTTACTGGTCAAGTTGTTATTATACCTTCCCACTGAAACAAGTTCCTCACTCAAAGAGATTCTCACTTAGGTCTAACTTTCTCTTGAAACTTTCAACTCCTTCTCTAAATACAACACCTTAAGAGTTAATTTTTTTTTACTTTTTGGCTTTTAACAACTCGGTGTAAAGTTCGGAGTATGCATATTAATTGACTTAATTCATCCTCACTCAAAATATTATCCTCAAACTCCAAAATGATTTGACTCATTGTCAAGGTTATCACGTTTAGAGATGTACTCATTGACGTGAGATATATTAAAGTTCAAACGTGACTATCCATGAACAAGGTGAAGTTACGTCCATGTGGTGATTCATCCCCGAAATCCATCAACTCAACATCACTATCGCTTAGAGTGGAATTATAGACAGCTTTGCCTTTGTCCCATTTCTTAATCCTAGTGAGACAATCATGGGCTTTGTGATCTCTCCCCTCTCACTCATAACATCATTTTGATTCATCTTTCTTAAGATAATCACCTCTAGATTATTTTTGATCTTGCTCATAAAAATTCTTACTCACTTTGAAATTTTTGTTTTTTTCAAAATTTTAATTTTCAATTTCGAATGAATTTTGATTTTTGAATTTAAGAAAAATTTTAACTTATTAGCTAACATGGCAAGATCATCTTAATCAAAGTCAGAATCGGAGTCATAAACCTCTTTTTTCTTTGATTTAACTTTTAAAGCTTTTCCTTTTACCTTTTTTTTGTGTTGGGGGAGGGGGGGGGGGGGGAATCTTTTTAGTTCACAAGTTTAAAGATCAAATGCTTTGGGGTGGTCCAATTATATGGTCAAGTTTAGAAATCATATAGTAGGTCACACACAAGCCAGATTCAATCTTAGTCCAATTTCATCTTGATTAATTAGGCGAACCTAAACATGAAAGATATTGAATTTAAATTTAAATAAATAAACAACAATATAAAAACATAAATGTGGTTATATTCACACCATATATTGCATTTTGTTGAAAACCCCATTAGGCATTAGCTCACAGCCTTCATTTGTTACAACGGGATAAATATGGTTCCCTATTTGATAGTGTTTTAAATGTAAGTGTTCCTTTCCCTCTTACATTAGTAAAACTTGTTATATTATGACATACTAAAAATGGAATTGCATGTTAAATATTGGAACTTTAATTAATTAAAAATACTAGAAACATTTGTTTCATATTGTTTCATATCACTTCACACCAACGCAGCTAAAGTCGATTCAGGTTGACCCAAAGATGATCCATTAATCCGGATCGAGGCGTTACAGTGAGGTTTATCACCACTGAAGCACAACGAGTATTCCTCTTCATCTTTATCTAATCGGACAATAATCCTTAAATAAATAATTTTCATACCTTAAAGGGAGAAACGTTTCCTTAGAATCATTCATGTTAAACCATGTGAGCACTATGTCGATATAAGTGTGTTGAGATAAGCCCAACATCTTATTTTTCAAATTAAGAAAAAGATTGATCCCTAGGACGTGATTGACTTCTCCTATGTCCTTCATATTGAAATGAATAAACAACCACACTTTTATACTCGAAAATACACCCACATCATTCCCAATTAGGATAATATAATATATGTATATTGAAGGGTGTGGAAATCGTAAGTAACTTCAGATACATAAGTTCTCCCCTTGGAAACTAAGACAAGTAAGAGGAGAGAATTTTCAAAGTGTAAGACAATGGTTTAAAATGGTTTGAACATAGATAAAAGATGATACGGCCATTTTCAAAGGTGTTTATGTTGTTTATTAGGTCATAAATAAGTTATTACAATCTAAGGGAGGGGCCTCTTGAGCTTTTATCAAAAGAGTCGGATGTCTTACATCCTTTGTCAACAGTCCAGATGATCATAGGAAGTATCTTAATGGGATTCTTTAAGGTTTCCTGAGTGCTAATTTAGGGAGCAACAAGATCTACAAAGTGTTTGATAATAGGAAATGACCTTAGTTACAAGCATATGCTATCAACGGTGGGTTGAGAATATATAACAAAGAGTAATGCTAAAAACTTTGGTTATCTCTAAGTCATATTGATTGAATGTGCCTTCATACTTCAACTAACCCCTATTTATATGCAAACTCTTAGAGAGAGAATGAGTGGACTGTCATAGCATGGTTGGGGCTCCTCTTAGGTATGGTGATTTCGGCAAGGGGTGGAGTATTTTTCAAAGAATTTACAGGTGGTGTAATATGATTGTTGGTTTCATTACATGCATATGGGATCCTTTTAATGCAAGTGGAGTAGGTAGTGACATTCAGTGGAATAGTGTTCTTTTTTCCACCTAGCAGATAAACTAGTTCCAAGTGATTTATTAGGGGTCCAGGGAGGCTAAAACAACCTTGGAGTTATCATAAATTGACTTAATACACTCCATGATGATTTTACCCCCAATATGATGGTTGGGCAACCTTATGAGGTCATTTTTGTTTAATTTGAGGTTTGCTCGTAGTAAAATACATGGAAAAATCATGGTTTTGTGGTCTCCGATCTTAATTGTAGGTGTGTATTGGTATTGCTAACCCTACCACGTGGAAACAAGTACAACTAAGGTCTACCACACTATTATGGCCTACCTTTGAGGTCAGTTGAGGTCTTTGGGACTAGGAAATTATATGTTTGAGTTCATTGGTTAACTGTACTAATTTTTCCCTACCTAAGAGTAGTTGAGGAGCTTAATAGTCTTTGGAAGGTCAAGGGTAAAATAAGGTATCATCATATAGTACTATAAATACCACCATGCTTTTGTCATTCTTCTTACACACACAAGTTTTATGCAAACATTAATCAATAATAAGAATTGATTGCGTAATCAAAATGGATATTTCAAGACCTTGATTCTTGCATGAGTCCATAAATGGATTTCTTAAGCTTGCATACCTTTCTTTCTTGTCTATTTTCTATTAATCCCGTAGGTTGCATCATATAGATGCACTCTGATTAGTTATGAATATTGTATATTGATGCCCATTATTCTTACTCGTTTTAGCACTTTATGTCTGATAATTCCTATATTTATGGTCATTAACTTGACAACCTTTATTACACACACACACACACACACACACACACACACACACACACTATATATATATATATATATATATATATATATATATAGTGTGTGTGTGTGTGTGTGAGAGAGAGAGAGAGAGAGTCTCATGTACATACCAAATGGTACATACCAACGGTGCATACCAATTTTAAAAAATAGTAAAAACATTATTTTTCAGCTGAATTTTTTTATACTATGTTTAAACATTTCAACAAACCCATATTAAAAAACTCAACTCAAAATAACGTCTTTTGCTATTTTAAAAAAATGGGTCAAACTTTCACTGCTTTTAAAGAATTTTAAAAGCTCAAAAAGTTTGATCAATTTTTTTAAAAATAGCAAAAACAAAAATTTTATCCTAAATTTGTTTATACGACTCCCCCTAAATGTTTACATACCGCATAAAATAACTCAACTCAAAATCATTTATAAACTGGGTTCGCGCAAGCGGTATGCACCGTTAGTATGTACCGTTTGGTATGTATAGGAGCCTAACTCATATATATATATATATATATATATATATATGTTTTTCAAGGTTTATTTGAGCTTATGCAGGTATTAAAATTCTTAATAGAGCAATTGGTTATGTTTCGGGAAAGTTACATGTAACTTCGAGGGCATTTTAGTCATCTCTTATGTGAGTTGTAGATTTTTTAGCTAGCGTATCGTAGTAATCGACGGTGCATCATTCCGACATCGTATGACTGATATATAGTCGTTCAATCAATGGATCCTTAGTATTTTTGGGGAGTATGATGGAAAATGGGGCATCGATCTATCAATGTTAGTCGATCGATCGATGGTCCTTCATTTTGTAAAGAAATCAAGGCAGTTGGGCTAAATTCAAGACTATCGATTGATCAATGACTAGTCAATCGATTGATCGTGCCACATGTTTGAGATATTTGTTTTTTTTCATTTCTTTTCTTTGGCACTTACTATAAATAAGTAAGTGGATTTTTATTTGTTGGATATAATTAGTTGTGGTTAGTTTTTAATTGTTAATTGATATTTTGAGAGCTTTTCTCCATTCTCTCTCCTAAGGTTTAATTGTAAGCTACTATTTATCTTCTTCTTTATTTATATAAGCTTTACTAATTATTTTAATTCTTTGTTAACTACTTGCTTTCATTTACTTATTGCTTTTTTTTCCTTCCATATCATTTATCATGCTTTCTAGCTAAGTAAATTTAGTTGAGATTATTGAACTTACCATGGATTAATTTTTTACTTTGCTATGGTATGAAGGTTTATTTTAGTTTTGATTGGTTAATTATTCTTGTCTTTGTATCTTGGAAACTTAATGTTATATATCATGTATGAAACATTTTTACAACCTTTCGTGTGTAATCCCGAGGATATTTGTTGACACCAAACTCAAATTAAGATTTTATGAGAACTTGGAGGGTGACAACTCTAGGTTTTATTAGTTGTCCAAAGATACTAATATTAAAAATGATTTCCTTTTCCATATAGACCTCTTTAGGTTGACTAGTGAATGAGGATAAAATTCTCATTATATGGTTCCATTTCTTATTAATTACTTTCATTTTAATACTTGCCTACCAGAAATCATCTTTTACATTTTTATTTGTGAAGTAATAATTTGATAGAATTATTAACTACATTCCTTGTGGATTCAATACCCAGACTTGTCGCAACACTCCCAATAAGGGTATAGTTAAAGTTTAGGTTATTTACATTGAGATTAAAAATTGATACAAATGATCAGTGCCCTTACATGACCGCTCAATTATCAATTTATCACACTCCTAAAGATTATCGATTAAGAACGCAATCTTAACATCCAATTGCCAAATCTCAAAATCGACATGTGTGTTAATGGATAAGAGAATAAGGATAGAATTAGCCATGGATATCGAAGAAAAGGTTTCATTATATCGATACCCTCTTTTTTAGTGAACCATTTCACGACAAGTCTCACTTTGAAGGTTCCATCTTTCGTCTACCCCTTCCTCAGGTAGATACACTTGCACTTATTGGGATTTAGCCTGACCGACAAATCCATAAATTTCTACGCTTGATTCAAATACCGTATTGGTATCTGTAGCCATTAGCCAAATCTCGACATACTTTCCTTGTAGTGCCTCGTCAAAGGTCAAGATTTTGTTCGTGTTCCATCTGGACTTCACCGAAGACCTTTCCTAGATACAGTAGCCGAGCAAGTTTACACCTGACCCTACCACTATAACGTAGTTTAACTTTTAGTCAAATATAAGTGACACGTGAATCCTGACCATTGATAATTCTTCCACTACCGATAAGTAGTCTATTATCCATATCATCTTATATTTCTTCATGTACGAGTAGTCCCAAAGAATTTTTTTTCTTTTGTACTTATAGATCTTAGAAGATAAGCTTGCTCTTTGTCTTATAGTTTATCATATATCTTTCTCTAAGTAGAGGACATTTGTGCTAACAATTACCCTCTGGTCCATAGGATTATAAAACAACCACATTTAGTTCCTTTGGGGTACCCCAAAAGAGACACACTTATGTCCTTGATATAAACTTCACAGTCTCCTTCTTCAGCACATGTATCGGGAAACCACAAATTTAAACATGTCTTAGACTAGTTTTATACCCAATGTATAGTTTTTTGGGAGTCATTGAGACTGATTTAGAACTAACTGAGTTCAGTAAATAAGTGGTTGCCTCTACTGCATATCCCTAAAAGGAATCTGATAGATTCGAATAGCTCATCATGGATCTAACCATATCCAAAATAGTCCTATTTCTTCTTTCTGCTACCCCATTTTATCGTGGAGTGATCGATACAGATAATTGGGTTGTAATACACAAATCTTAGGGGTTTCGCCTAAACTCTCCAAAGTGTTATTCCAGTCCACGATCATGTCATGGAGAATAAAAAAGTTTATTGTGCCCACACTCCACCTCAACCTTATACACTTTGAACTTATAAAATGCTTAATACTTGTGGTGCATAAGGTAAACATATCCATATCTCGAGTAATCATCGATGAAAGTGTTGAAGTACTTGTAACCATTTCTTGATCGAATAATCACTGGCCCACACAAATTGAATGAACTAATTCTAACACATCATTATCTCTATACCCTTTGGTCGTAAAAGGCTTCTTGTTTATATTTTCCTCTAATTGGGATTCATATACTGGAAGTACCTCCACTTCCAATGAGCTCAATTTTCCATTTGAGACCAGTATTTCTATCCTTTTTAGATTGATATGACCTAACCCTAAGTTCCAAAGATATGTTTAGTTCCTCTTAGAAGGCTCTTTTCTCTTTATGTCATTTCCATTCAAGTTATTCAATTCAGCATTAAGTAGCAGTGGTGAGATAGGTCTAAAAACATAAACATCGTTTTCTAATGTTCCACAATAGACAAGAGATTTCCTTTTTTTTTTATAAAAACTCATTTATTAAAATAAACCAGATGTGCGTTCATCACATGATTAGAAACCAAAATCAAATTTCTTCTAATACTAGGAACATAAAGACTATCTAACAATACTAACTTATTGTCTCTACTAAAATTTAAAACTTACTTTCCACCTGCTACTACTGATGCCTTTTGATGATTGCTTATGAATAGAAACATATCTCCATTGCTGAGCTCACTGGTTACTTGGAACCCCTTAAAAGAGTTTCATACGTGATTAGTGGCTCCCGAATCTCCACAGTAGGTACCGATATATTGCACCATAAAATATGTCTCAGTGATGTATGAGAAATTATTGCTTTCATTACTCCTTGATAAGTAGACGGGCATTGCTTCATCTAGTGTCCTTCCTATTTGTAGATATAACACCGCCAACTGACTTCTTACCTCCACCCTGGGGCATAAAGTTTTTCTTGGCAACTTTAGGTTTTTTCTGATACTTCTTGATGTTAAACAAAATTGCAATAACTCAGATAAAAGAAGAAGAACTCAGTGAGTCACTGATTAAATAATGTATTGGTATGACAGTGAATAATAAATGCATTAAGTAAGTGTATATAAAATAATCAACACAAAGGATTTAAAGTGGTTATATTTATTAGCCTACATCCACTTTTATGCAAGTCATTTCTCATTATATAAATAGTGTCTCACAAGTTATAGGCGTAATTCCCCTCTCTAAAGAGTGTTTTGACATAGTGAAAGTAATTCTTTATAATCACTTACTTTATTCAACAAGTTAGAAGGTACAGTCTATGTAAGATCCGAAAAATGATACATAAGATCAAACCCGAGCATAATTTTATTAAAATTCAAAACTTTGAATATTAACTACATGAACCTTAGAAAAACACACATTAAGGAAGCACCCTAATGTTGAAAATATTTCAAAATAGCCCCTAAAATTTTTTTAGCTTTTAAACTTTCTAAATTAGTTATAAACCCCAAACTTTTTCCATAATTGACTTTAAAACTATTATGATTTACAAACCAACCCTTAAAAATACATTACTCACTTTTAAAAATGACATAAAAGCCCCTAAAGTGTGAAAAAGTATCAAATTTGAACAAAAACCAAACCAAAACATCCCAAGGACCAAAACTTAAACTCCTAAATTAATTTTCATCGACTAAGCTGGTAAGAATGCCACCTATGTATCCATTGAAGCCAATGGGAACAAATTAATCGTGTCTTCATGTGTACTCTTAAATATCTTAATAAATATATTCTCGTAAGCCAGTAGAAAACCACCTATTTTTCAACCAATGAACTCTCCTCAATCTCCCCTATAAAGACACACCTATAAATCAGTAGCATAAAAAACTAACTCAAAAATTTGGCATTTTCTAGTGTCCTCTATTTAATACATAGAGATTTGTTTTATCGATTTAACTTATTTTCTGCAGTAGTTTAGAATCAATTCATCATTTTAATGTAACATTTAACATAGAAATACATCGCTAAAGGTCAATCTTCATAAAACACCATGAAATGTTGAGCTTTAATGGTGAATTTGTGTTCCTGATTTTGAACATTTTTTGAAGTGGGAGTAATTGTCCTTAGACCTATAGGAACTCAATCATAATGTTCAATTTGATTATAGTATACCTACATATCTCAAAATCAAGTTTTTATATTTCGACTGATAAATTTAAAAGTTAAAATTCTCCTTGTATACTATGAATTAGAACCTCAGATCTCACAAATAAATAAAACCATGGTAGTGTCTTTGATCGAATTTCACTATAACTCCACCAATATGAAACTGAACTTCTTACAATTTTACAATTAATGGAACTGAGGCTATAGTACACCTCAATCCATAAAAGATATGTTTGAAATCCTTGTGGAAAATTAGAAAGATTGGCTAATCATTTCAAATGGTATTTTAAATGTATTTAATTGAAGTTCAAATTTTGTAACCCTAAAGTGAAAATTACGAAGGTTTAAGATGAAGTAGTCAAGATGCGCGTGAGTGAGGTCAAAATCAACGCGAGGTAACTTTGAATCAGCACGTGACATATCATAATTTTCTAAATATATTTCCAGAATTTTTTTTCTTCTCAAAACGATATATTACAACACCTTCTTTAGTCAACCAAAAAGAAAATTCGAAGTGTCACCGAAACTTTGATCTTAAAACTTAAAACTATTTTTTCTTATAAACCCTTGAAGTTTTTCAAGTACTGAATTTTCACCCCAAACTTTACCCACTTATTTTTTACACCATTATGAAAAAAAAAGTCTATTGCCACTAAACTTGAAACCTAAGGAGCTATAAGAAACAAATTCAAACATTTTCTTACATTTTAAACCTTTAAAAGTTATGTTATATGTAATTTATTTACGCGTCTTAAACGTTTTAAAACCCGACCTAACTTAGAGACTTTTCACTTTTCAAACTTTCTCGGGCCCCCACCTTAAATCAAATCAACCGGACTTTTTTTCGAAAATCCCTAAACACAAGTAGGTGATTTCTTATTCAGTATTATATTTATGCAATGCTTTTTATTATGCCTATTATTGATATCACTATGTGATAGTCCCAGATTATTTGAATCTTATTAATGAACTAATTAGTGTAGTTCAAACATTTATGTACAATTGACTCGATTTTGAAAAACCTATGTTGATTTTATGCAATGATATCATTTAATATGATTCATTTTGAACTTGTTCTATTATATCATACATTATGACTAGAGAATAATCTTTTGATATATTCATGATCGTATTATTTGACATGTAGGACTCATATGATTGAGGGCCTAGTTATTGATACCATATGGAATGTCTATGATTGACTTAGCATGGTTACTTATATCTCAAATTATTTAGATTGATTTGTCATATGTATGACTATTTCTGGAAAACCTCTAAATGGATAATCGAGGATTGTATGTTTAGAATCCATCCATAGCCATTAACTTGTTCTAAGCCTGATATATTTAATTATAGCAATATTATCATATATTATTCTTCTTATCTCACTCTGACTATTGAATCTAATTTCTTATGATGCATCTAATATTATTAAACTTTTATTTTGTTTCACAAACTTTATAGAATGAGAATTATCTACTGGGCAATTTTGCTTAATTCTTTAAAAAAATTCCAAATGGATCCCGAGCATAAAGAAGGCGATATTCCCCCAGACCTGCACAATTTAAAGCATCATCTCGTGTATCTCTATACATTATTTACTCATGGAAAATTAGTAGCAGTTACGACAAACCCGTCATAATTTCATATGTTACCACTTATAAGTTGATGTGGCCTTATGTTGTACTTTTCTTTTTTTCTCTCATTTTATTTTAGTTTATTTTCTTTTTATATGATGTCGGAATAGTACTATTACACAATATGCGTGTAATGAATACAGTGCCTCGTTATTATACTTATCCGATGTAATGTAATGTAATACAACCTTTATTATCTTATATATGCGTGTATTTCAATCCTTTTCTTATTTATCAATTTCTTGGTCACGCTAACAACTCGAGATGTGATAGTCTATTTATAGGTGTCTTGGGGTGTAATGTAACTTATTCAAGGTACAATCTATTTATAGATGTATTGGGGTGTAATATACACCCCAATTCAAAAGGATAAGTTTTCCTCTTTACAGTTGACACATGTTCTTTAAGAAGTTATATGGAATGTGTGAACATTCTCTTAATGTGCAATTTTTCACGTGTAACCACTTACGTAGTCCTATAATGACTGCAATACAAATTTTGGCCAATTTTATTCTTTCTTAGTTGTCTAGCATAATTTGTTCGGTCCTGTGAGGCTAAAGATATAAGGTCTACCATGGGTGAGAATGAGGATCATCCTATAAGGCTGACCAATTTAGGTTGATGAGCCCAAAAATTCCATTGTATATAGTAAACCATTTCTTTGATCATTAATTTCCTCCTAGGCTTCAATATTCTAATTAGTTTTGATTATGATAGGAGATTAGAGGTTATGAGTCAATACTCTTAGGATCCAAGAATGATATGAAATCACTTCTTGTTAGAACCGAAGGTTTAGGATATGCTAATGCGGAGTGATCGAGATATTATTGAGAAACTATTATTGAAGCTGAATCTTACACAAGAGAGAGAAGAGAAATACTACCACTTATGATTACAACTGAGGAGAAGCTCTCCTTTTATAGCCTCTAAAATATAACCTTATCTTTTTCTTAATGAATAAACAAAGAAAATAAAACATAAACGCGGGCTGCTGAATGTAAAGAAAACATAAACATGGGCTGCTGAATATAAAGTGCACAGTGGTTGCACAGTAATTTACAATAATTTAAAAAGTAAATAGTAACCGATTTGAATGTTTTTGTTTTAAACGTCCAAATCGTCATCACATGCGTCATCTGATTACTGGTCGTATGCATATCCCACTTCGTGTGCTGGATGATTTGCAGTCGTCCATGTGGGTTGATTATCTCCATACAATTGTCATGCATCAAATGCATTGGCAATATTGGCCTCAGCAACAGAGTCGAAGGACATGCTGTCGTTAGGGTTGTGGTTTGGAGGTCCATGTAATTGGGCTTGTTCATATTCCTCCGCATGGCTTAATTGTTTAAAGGGAACATCTAAATTATTTTTGTTTTTCAAGTTATTTAGAAACTCCCTTACTGCCTCTCGTTGTTCAAGCGAGGTAGTATAATTTATCGGTAAATCGGTAATAAATAATCGTCTGCCATCAGTTACCATGACTTTTAATGCTGATTCCCGACAAAAATAATCTGCATAATTTGAAGTATTGATCAGGTTTTGTGACCAATATCTCGTTGTGTCCAACTGGTCTAACGGTACATTAAGTGCAATTTCCCAATTTTGTTCAATCTCGTCCCATTCATAGTCCTCAGTGACTCTGAGGTACCAGATCTGGTAGGGTTGATAGAAAATTTCTCTTGATCGCCAACCAATTGTGCTTGTGATATGAAATGATAGATATCGAGTATATTTGTACTTGCTTTTTGTCAATACATGATAGATCATGGTTTTGATCATCATAGGTAAAAATTCAAAATGATTGAAACAAGCTACACTGGAGAAGATTAGTTTGTTTACTAACCCCCATTCAATTGTTTCAATATCCCAAGGTGGATACCCTTCTTCAGCAATGAAATGTAGTTTTGGCATGTCATCACTATAATTTAAGCTAGAGTAAAAATGTTGGAGTAAAAGACTTTTTATCTTTTGCTCATGGTCCTCAATTTTTGGTAAAATTTATATTTGGAACAGAGGACGTGGGAGAATTATCTTTGCTTTTTCAAATAGACAAATTCTCCTGATAGTATTGAAGATCTTGTCAGAAAAATCATTTTCCAGTAATTCAGAAAATTCCAGAAAAGTATCAATTTTTTCTAAAGAGAAATTTTCATTTTCATAGTTTAAGCCTTTTATGAGTTTGAGGCTCAAACTTTTGAATTTATCCAAAGTTGTTGTTTGTTCAGCAATTTTGTCAGCACGAATACTCATATTTCTACTAAAATCTTTTCTCATATCTCGGAGATGAGATTTCCATGCTTCATTTAATGGTGTATACAACTCGAAGGGGATTCCTGGGTTGTGAAAGTCATAAGTTTCAGTATCAAGGAGGCTTTCCTTGGTCTGAAGTTTGGAGAACTGGTAAATCATATTAGGAGGTCCTAACTGTTTCATCCAATTTTCCCATGCTGTAATGGCTTCTGGCATAGTATTATATTTTTGGTGACAAGCACCAGGGAATTTGTTTACTTGCATAAAACATTGATTCCAGTTGTCATAGAAGCCTGGGTTTCTTCCACTGAATACAACATAAATAGGGTTTGGTTTAGGCTGTGTGGATGATGATGCTTGGGTTTTTGCCTTTTTAGCAATAGTCACCCAATCTCCTTTGGTTTCTCCTGGATGCTTATCTCCCATTCTGAAAATAGAAAAGAAAGGCCACTTGTTTAGTGGTTTTAATAAAATATATTTCAAAATATTCCACTTGTTTAGTGGGTGGTAATTTAAAATATTTAATATTCTCCACTTGTTTAGTGGGTTTCTAAAAACTCTACTTGGTTAGTAGGTTTTTCATCATAGTTCCTGCTAAGATAATCTGCAAGAAAATTATTAGTACCATTTAAATGTTCAACTTCAATAGTATAAATAGCAATTTGGTTGAACCATTTAAGTCTTCTTCCTTCTAAAATATTTTTTTTATTTATCAGGAAGTCTTTTACAGCTTTATTATATGTTCTGACAATAAAGTCTTCAGGTGCTAAGAAAATATGAAATTTTTTAATAGCAAGTTTTATTGCTAGTAATTCTTTTTCAAAAATAATATAATTCAGTTCGTTTGGTTTAAATTTTCCTGAATTATATCCACATAATTGATTTTGGTATAGCAGTTTTCTTACCACGAATACCGAAATTATTGGAAGGATTGTTTTCATTCCAATATTCTGAAGGAATTTCTTTGAGAACACATCCCGAGCAATTATCTGAAGCATCAGTTTCCAATATTAATTTATCTCCTGTTTTAGGAAAATAAACTTTTGGACAATTATTAATGATTTCTTGTTTAATTGTTTTAACAACAAGAGTATCATTAGCACTCCATGTAAAAACTTCATTCTTTTTAAGTTTTTCAAGAAGTGGTAATTCTTTTTGAGATAATCCTTTTATGAAATTTTTTCCATAATTAAGGATTCCTAGGAAACTTTGTAATTGTTTTTTATCCAAAATTTCCTCATTAAAATCTCTTATTTTAGAGATGATATGATCTTGTAATTGTAGGCCATCCTGGTTTAGGATTATGCCAAGAAAATTAATTTATGTTTTTTCAACATCAATTTTCTTAGGTGATAAAATGATTCCATGTTTTTGGAATTTTTCACAAATAATTTTTAGATCATATTTATGTTCTTCTATGGTTTTGGAAAAAACAAGGATGTCATCTATATAGACAACACAAAAATCTTTAAGGTCTTTAAAGATTTTGTCCATCCATCTTTGATATACCTGAGGAGCTGTGTTTAGTCCAAAAGGCATAACATTCCATTGATAGTGTCCTCTAGGGGTACTAAAGGCTGTCATTGGCTTGGATTCTCCAGTTAGTTTTAACTGCCAAAATCCAGATTTACAATCGAATTTGCTAAAGAACTTATGTCCTTTAGTTTGGTTAATTAATACATCTTTTCTTGGAATAAAATAACCATCAAATTCTAATTGTTCATTTAGTCTTTTATAATTTATAACCATTCTAGCTTTTCCTCTCATGACTTCATTGTGTTTTCTCACCATGAAGGCAGGGCTAGAGTGTGGACTTATTGTTTCTTCAATAAGGTTTATATCCAATAATTCTTTGATTTGTTTATCAAATTCATCTATATCATTTATGGTATAGATCATTGGTTTTACTCTTATAATGACATTGGGATCTCTTAGTTTGAGATTACAATATCTTGGACTTTTATTCCATAGTTTTAGTGGGTTTTCACTAAAATTATCATTTAATATAGTATAGAGACAATGAGTTTCTTCAAGGGCTTTAATGAAAGGAGTTATATCCCATTTCTTATTAGGCCGAAAGTCTCTTTCGCACTTGTATTTATGTTGCTGTAGTAAAGGGATTTTTACTACATCTTTATTGATGGTTAAATTTATAGTTCCCTTATCAATACTTATAGGCAAATATTCTGAGATAAAATTGTTGCCTAATATAAAATCTCCATGCATTTTTGGAAAGCATAAGATTTTTGGAATAGTGAATTTCTTTTCATTAAACCATATAGACACTTTTTTGGCTTTTAAATCAATGAGATTTTGTGTCCATTGATGCCTGTTACAACAATAGAATTTTTCATTTTTATCCATTTTTCAGGAGGTAGAGCATTAGGTCTACAAGAACATATGGTTGCTCATGTATCAATTAATGTACAAAGACTATATGGTTTATAGCCTACAAAATTGAAGTAACCTAATACATAAGTATATCTTCTCTTTCCATGGCTTGGTGAGAAGATTATTTCTTCTTTTCCTAATTGGAAATGTTAAATTTGACTGGATTTTATACCATCTTCTTTTAGATAATTTGTTCCAGGTAATATTGGTACTTGTATATTTTTCATAGCAATAGGAGGTTTACTATTACTATTATTACTACTCTCGCCTTTTAAAAGGGTTTTATCTTTTTAATTTTTCCCAATCATTGTCAGGAAAATTCTTTTGCCAATTTTCTGAACGTTTATTTTTAAAATAAACATTATTACCAGATACCTGTAATTCAATGTTGTTTCGTTGTTTTTCAGGAGGTGGTTATGTTATTTGGGGTAGTATCCATTGTTTTGGTACTTCCAAATCTCTCCAGTTGATTAATCTGGGCTGGATTGCCGAATCAAATGGTCGAGGTTCAAATATTTCTATAATATTTCTATCCACATTTTGTGTATTTGTATGTGGTAGAGTTGTCAATTCATGAATTATTTTCCATTGTATTGACATATTTCTTGAGGTATCTTTCATTCCTATTCCTTTGGTTTGGATTTTTATAATGACAGATTCCTCAATATTTGGGTCATCAATAGATATGAAGAAATTTGGTTTTATGTTAAACCAAATAACTCCATTTACCAAATGGGATTGGACTCCTCCAATTATGGCATTCATAGGGTTACTGAATCTTTTGTCTAAGACCAATATAGCTACGGGTGTATCCATACCTTGTCTAAACAGGGAAGTAAAAGAAAATTGGAAGATAGAATGTAATCCACCTCCTAGAAATCCCAAATATTCTAAATATTCTCGAAAGAGAAAATTTAAATGGAAACCTTGGAAAAAGAAAATTTCTTTTTCAAAGAATAAAAAATATACTAGGAAAAAGAAACCTTCTAAAAAACCACCTCTAAAAAAGAAGTATCGTTGTTACATTTGGAAAAATCTTTAAGGTCTTTAAAGATTTTGTCTATCCATCTTTGATATACCTGAGGAGCTGTGTTTAGTCCAAAAGGCGTAACATGCCATTAATAGTGTCCTCTAGGGGTACTAAAGGCTGTCAATGGCTTGGATTCTTCAGTTAGTTTTAATTGCCAAAATCCAGATTTACAATCGAATTTGCTAAAGAACTTTTTTCCTTTAGTTTCGTTAATTAATACATCTTTTCTTGGAATAAAATAATCATCAAATTCTAATTGTTCATTTAGTCTTTTATAATTTATAACCATTCTAGCTTTTCCTCTCATGACTTCATTGTGTTTTCTCACCATGAAGGCAGGGCTAGAGTGTGGACTTATTGATATTGTATCTTTGTATAGATGTCTCCAATAATCTAATATTTCACGAACGTTTATATATTCGGTGTAATTAAATTCTTCTGTTTGAAGAGCTTTAATTTCTTCCGAACAATAATATAACCTAGGAATTTTGTTATCCCCTGGGTTATTCATTCTAGTTTGTTCTGGGTTTTGATTCTCTATTTTGTTTAATAGATTTTCAATTTTTTGTTTAGTCTCCTCTTTTAGATCTAAATTTGTAACCGTTTCGAGTTGGCTAATTTTTTGATCAACTTTGTTTAAGTTAAATTTAATACAATCTAATTTTTTCTCTACATAATTTTGATTAACTATTATTGAAGCTGAATCTTACACAAGAGAGAGAAGAGAAATACTACCACTGATGATTACAACTGAGGAGAAGCTCTCCTTTTATAGCCTCTAAAATATAACCTTATCTTTTTCTTAATGAATATACAAAGAAAATAAAACATAAACGTGGGCTGCTGAATGTAAAGAAAACATAAACATGGGCTGCTGAATATAAAGTGCACAGTGGTTGCACAGTAATTTACAATAATTTAAAAAGTAAATAGTAACTAATTTGGATGTTTTTGTTTTAAACGTCCAAATCGTCATCACATGCGTCATCTGATTACTGGTCGTATGCATATCCCACTTCGTGTGCTGGATGATTTGCAGTCATCCATGTGGGTTGATTATCTCCGTACAATTGTCATGCATCAAATGCATTGGCAATATTGGCCTCAGCAACAGAGTCGAAGGACATGCTGTCGTTAGGGTTGTGGTTTGGAGGTCCATGTAATTGGGCTTGTTCATATTCCTCCGCATGGCTTAATTGTTTAAAGGGAACATCTAAATTATTTTTGTTTTTCAAGTTATTTAGAAACTCCCTTACTGCCGCTCGTTGTTCAAGCGAGGTAGTATAATTTATCGATAAATCGGTAACAAATAATTGTCTACCATCAGTTACCATGAATTTTAATGCTGATTCCCGACAAAAATAATCTGCATAATTTGAAGTATTGATCAGGTTTTGTGACCAATATCTCATTGTGTCCAACTGGTCTAACGGTACATTAAGTGCAATTTCCCAATTTTGTTCAATCTCGTCCCATTCATAGTCCTCAGTGGCTCTGAGGTACCAGATCTGGTAGGGTTGATAGAAAATTTCTCTTGATCGCCAACCAATTGTGCTTGTGATATGAAATGATAGATATCGAGTATATTTGTACTTGCTTTTTGTCAATACATGATAGATCATGGTTTTGATCATCATAGGTAAAAATTCAAAATGATTGAAACAAGCTACACTGGAGAAGATTAGTTTGTTTACTAACCCCCATTCAATTGTTTCAATATCCTAAGGTGGATACCCTTCTTCAGTAATGAAATGCAGTTTTGGCATGTCATCACTATAATTTAAGCTAGAGTAAAAATGTTGGAGTAAAAGACTTTTTATCTTTTGCTCATGGTAGGTCGAACCATGTAAGTCGAGGGTCAAATGAGGCCTTTTACTTGTTGACTTCAAGTCTCAAATGAGGGACTTAAATTATTGAGTCGAACATGTGTTGGACGAATGTCAAGAGAGCCTAAGAAAATGCTTGGGACAAACCGAGATACGCCAAAGGTAAAAAAATCCTTCTAAAGTGCTTAGGGTGAATGATAAATGAGTCCTCTAAATGTTGAGGTTGAACCCACTCAGGTCGAGTCTCATGAGAGCCTTTTAAATGTTGAGTGTGAATGATAATTGGGTCCTCCAAATGTTGAGGCCAAAACAACTTAGGTCGATTCTCCTGATGGTCAATGAAATATTAAAGTTGGACCTCTATTAGTAAGTGCACAAAAGGGTCAATGAAATATTGAAGTCGACCCATTATTGGTCGAGTCACAAGAAGGTCAATGTAATGTTGAAGTCGACCAATTATTTACTGGGTCATAAGAGGGTACATGAGTTACTGAAGTTGACCAACTTCATTTGATAGAAATTATCACCCTCGCACTCTAATTAAAGGTCATGCACTTGCAAATTTTATTATAGAGTTCACATGGGAGTATCCAAGTTTAGTAAAGTAAGGTTAACCCTCTCAGGTAGTCCCTCTAGCTCAAGCCTCAGCACCAATAATTGAAGCTCCCCCTCAGGAATTAGCCCCATTAATTGAGGTTTCCTCTCAAACACCGGCCTCAACCAACATAATTTTGGATCCAAAGAAGAGAAGTTGATGAAAATAAAGGCACATATATGACGTCAGGTGGTCATAGAGAGGCAATCACGGAATCGTTCGATTTAGAGATACCAGTTTGGAAATTGTATATGGACCAATCCTCATGCACAATAGCAAGTGGTGCTAGAGTCATACTATCTTCCATCGATGAAACAAAAATTGAGTATTCATTCAGGTTTAACTTCTTAACCTCTAATAATGCGGCAGAGGATAAGCGTTAATAATAGGTTTTAATCATGTTTTGCCAATCTGAGTCAAAACACTTTAAGCTCATAGTGATTCATAACTAATAGTGCATCATATATTAGGAGAATATGAATATAATGATGAGAAAATGCCTAAGTATTTGGACAAAATAAAAATTCTCATAGCACAGCTTGTAAAAGTCAAGATGTAGAGGATTCTGAGAGTACAGAACACTAGAGTTAGTGACTTAAGAAGACTTGCTTCAGCCATAAAGAATAACTCAGAAGAGTAGTACCAATATAGATATTACAGAACCTAACATCAAACCAGAAGACCAGGAGATAGAGATATTCAATCTAAACTCAGTCCTTCATGGATGGATCCAATCATTGACTTTATCATAAAAAAGGAGGTGCGGAAGATAAGATTCAGAGTAACTAAATTCTCTATATTTGGAGATATTCTATATAAGAAAGGTTTTCTTCTACCTCTATTAAGATGCATTCATCCCTCATAGGTGGAGTAACTTTTGAAAAAGGTTCATAAGGTCTCATAAGGTAGTCACATTGCATGGTGATAGCTAGCAATAAGGATTTTTATGTAAGGATACTATTAGTCAACCTTGGCCAAAGATGCCTGTTGATACCAAATTTAATCTGCTGACATGGCTCAATTAAGTGGAGACACATGGAAATCTGCGTGGCAATAACAAACACTTCTGAACAACACCTTAACTTTGAGGAACTCAATTTCCCCGACCAACTCAGACACTCCGAGAAGTAGGTGCTCTCCGAGGAACTTTACTGCACCGAGCAACTCGTGGATACCGAGATACTTATGCTGTCCGAGTTGCACCTCGATCAGAGCATTTATTATCAGACAATTAAGAGGATTAAATGCGCATTAAATGCTGATTATTATCACACAGGTGTATACGCTTATTGGACAGCTATGTATGATCCTTTCTCATTTACAACCTCAGGGCTATAAATACATTGTATCATCCTCATTGTAAGGGGGCCGAAATTTCTGGAGATAAATCCTACCTCGAGAATTCCCAAACAGTCAATAATAACACAAATAATGGACGTAGGCCATTCGTTCAAGGCTGAACCACTTTAAAATCTCTTGTCTTATTTATTTTTTATCTGTGATTAAACAATTAGAGATAATCTAATTTTTTACATCAATAGATTGGCGTCGTTTGTGGGAAACGACTGTAATTTTCGTTTTTCACCAAAACAATTCATCACCAATAGCTGACAATCCTGAATCCAACAATCGAAATGCTGGAAACCCCCCAAATCAATCCGCTCCTCCAAATGTTCAAGATCTGGTTGGAATTATGGCCAATCTGACTTAAGGTCAGACAGCCATGCAAGAAATAATGCGACAACTCATGCAAACTATCCAGGGTGAAGCATCAACCTATTCAGGACAACGAAGTGTTCAAAAAAATACTCGTTTACTTTCTTCACGCATCAGGCAAAGCGATTCATATCGCACTAAGAAATTTAAAGATTTTTTGTATCAACCGAGTCGAACTTCGTCAGTACGAGCCACAGATACTGAACAACACCTCACTCTCTCTCCAGAAAGGACCAGTGCACTGGAAAGATTAAGTGGGGTCTCTCCTTTTGATTGATTGGGCCATAGGAAGAATAAAAGTCCTCCTAAGGCTGTGTCGAGAAACTTTCGACGACCATTTGATCTAAGAGAGGGTTCTGCCCAATCACAACCAGTTGCTCGACAAGATAGATCCCAGGAAGCGACTTCAACACGATCAATTGCTCGAACCAATAGGCCCAAGGAGGGAAATGATGCGTGGAAAGTCTCTATTCGGAGGTTGGAGGATAGATTAGGGGAAATGGCTAAGGCCAAGAATCTTCTACAAAGAACTTTTGTCCAAGGGACACCTTTTTTCCAAGAAATTGTGGATTTTTCCACACCATCAAAGTTCAAGGCACCTGTTGTGACTCCTAAGAATGATGGAAAAACCAATCCTATCCTTCATATAGAGCAATACCAAGCTACTGCCGACATCTATGCTGTGCCAGATGAGATGAGATGCAGGGCATTCTCGGCAACTCTTACAGGATCTGCTCAAATATGGTACAATAATCTTCCTCGGGGTAAGATTTCAAGTTTCTTTTAACTGGCCGAGCTCTTCATTGGAAACTTCTATTTTGGAGCAAAACCTGTTAAACGAGTAGCACACTTGTTAAGTGTTAGACAAAAGGAAGGGGAGAGCACCAGGGATTATATAACTCGTTTCAATAATGAGAAACTCGAAGTTATTGATTATGAGGAAAAGACATCGATTACTACTCTGATGAGTGGGTTGTTGTCCAACAAGTTGTACTACACTTTGGCAAAAGATCCACCCAGAACCATGCCAGAATTTATGGCAAAAGCGGCCAAGATCATGAATGCCGAGGAGGCTATGGCTGCAAAGAAGAATATGGATACCAAAGAGACCAAGGTGGAGGTTGATAAGGCTAAAAAGAAAGAGCATAAGAACAATGGTGGTGACAAACACTCAAAAACAAAGCCATCATGGAAGGTATTGAAGAAATTTGAAAATTATACTCCTTTGAAGGTAGACATCAACCATGTTCTAGAAGAAATCAAGAACAGCAAGGAGTTAAACTGGCCAGAGAAAATGAAGTCAGACCCTGACAAGAGGAATAAGGCCAAATATTACGAGTTCCACAAGGATCCTAGCCACACGACCAAAAATTGCATAGCTCTTCAGAATGAGATCGAAGCACTCATTAGACGAGGAAAACTGGCAAAGTATGTTGACCGTAAAAATAAAAGAAGAAATAACGACGGAGCAAGAGAGAGATCTATATCTCCTCGTCGAGCGGAGGAGAACAAGAAAAGAGACCATGGAGATGATCCAGAAGACGACCCCGATCTTCCCAAAAGACCAAGGCAGCCAGAACGTGAGGTATTTTCAATACGTTTTGGATCATTTGATTACAATGTGATTACAGGTGGAGATGCAGGAGGTGGAGACCTTACTGCAGAAAGAAAAGCTTACCTCAATGAGGCTCAAGCCTGTTCATATATTCAATGAATAAACTTGGCTGAAGATGATTGCCCGAGGAAGGTCAACAAAGAAAAACTGGTCATCGGTTTCTCAAAGAACGACCTCGTAGGTGTGATGTATCCTCATGATGACCCATTGGTGATCAAAATGAGAATGAAGGAAGTAATGATCTCGAGAGTACTGGTTTATAATGGTAGCTCAGCTGATATTATGTTCTACTCATGCTTCGACATCTTAAATCTAAAATTGTCTCAGTTGGAGCCTATCATAGGCCCCTCCTTGGTTTTGTTGGCGAGAAAGTTTTTCCACTTGGGACGATCAAGTTTGATATATACATTGGTACATGGCCTGCTTGTCGAAAAGAAAGAATACGCTTCTTCGTGATGGATAAGAATATTCAATCAGCCTATAATATCATCATGGGAAGGGTAGGATTGAAGAAGTTCGAAGCAGTACCATCTACGGTACATCAATGCCTAAATTTTTTAACCAATTTTGGAGTAGGAGTCATGAAGGGTGATCAAAAAGTAGCTCGGGAATGCTACTATTCATCTACCGAGCAGGAGGAACTGGAGGAATCTAGGAAAAAAACTACTACCTATCAGGTGGATGAGGGTACAGAAATTGAAACATTGGATCCTAGAGACGAGTCACAACTCGTGAAAGGTCAGGTGGTGGAAGCTACTGAAAACATCATTCTGGATGACGAGCACCTGAACGAACAACTCAGATAGGTTCGTCATTAGATGCCTCACTAAAATAGGAGTTGATAGTTTTCTTAAAAAGCAGAAAATAAACTTTTACTTGGAGTCATGAGGATATGCCCGGAATAGACCCAAATTTCTTATGTCACGAGCTCAATGTGAATAAGGAGATCAAGCCAGTGAAGCAAAAAAGAAGAGTGTTCAGCCCCGAGAAGAACCAAGATATGCAGGAGGAGGTCGAGAGGCTCCAGAAAGCTTGCTTTATTGAAGATGTTAAATATCCAGACTGGTTAGAAAATGTAGTGATGGTGAAAAATAAGAACAACAAATGGAGGATGTGTGTAGACTTCACCGACCTCAACAAGGCATGTCCAAAGGATCATTTTCCCTTGCCCCAAATTGATCAATTAGTGGATGCTACCTCGGGACATGAGCTGTTGAGCTTCATGGATGCTTATTCTGTTTACAACCAGATTAAAATGAAACTTGAATAGAGGGAGAGTACTTCTTTCATTACCCCAAGAGGAACTTATTGTTATAATGTTATGCCTTTTGGTTTGAAAAATGATGGTGCAACATATCAGTGGCTGATGAACAAGGTGTTTGCAGAGCAAATCAGTTGTAATATGGAAGTTTATGTTGATGATATGCTGACAAAGAGCAAGAAATCTGTTGACCATCTAGTTGACTTAGGCCAGACCTTTGATCAATTAGATAAATATCAAATGAAGTTGAACCCGACTAAGTGCATAATTGGAGTATGAGAAGGCATGTTTCTCGGGTATATTGTCAATCAATGAGGCATTTAAGCAAACCCTGAAAAGATCAAAGATCTATTGGGAATACGATCTCCAATGATGAAGAAAGAAGTGCAAAGTCTTACAGGTCGAGCAGCAGCACTTAACAGATTTGTATCGCGAGCAACTGATAGATGCCTCCCATTCTTCAAAATGCTCCGAAAGACTTTTGAATGGAATCAAGAATTGAAGAAATATTTAGGACCACCTCCACTGTTGTCCAGACCAGTTATGGGAGAAAGGTTGTACTTGTATTTGGCAGTTTCAGAAAATGCAGTTAGCTCAGCATTAATAAGAGTAGAGGATGGAGTACAAAAACTAATTTATTACACTAATAAGGCCTTCCGAGGAGCAGAGATCAGATATCCAAAACTGGAAAAGTTGGCACTGGCGCAGATCAAAGCGAGTAGAAGAATAAAGCCATACTTCCAGGCTCATACCATAGTCGTATATACTGATATGCTGTTGAGGCAAGCTCTTCATAAACTAGAAAAATCAGGGAGATTGATATATTGGGCAATAGAACTCGGTGAATATGGTATAATTTATGAGCCTAGATCATCACTAAAAGGGCAAGCAGTAGCAGATTTTATAGCAGAGTTCACCTATCCTGATACCTCCGAGGAGCAAAAGCTGAACACTGACTAACCTGTGGATGTTACAGGATCATCAAATTTAAACCCTGATCAACTTAAGTTGGTCAGAGAGAAAGAGGAGAAGGTCGACGAGCAGCGAGGTATAATAGAAATGGAAAAGCAACAAATATTCCATCGAGGAACTTTGTCCAATAAGAAGTTTGAGGATAAAATACCTGTATGGAACCTATATGTGGATGGATCACTTCAGGAAGTGGAGATGGGATTGTATTGAAAAGTCCAGATGAGGTCGATATAGAATATGCTTTGCGCTTTCAATTTCAAGCTTCTAATAATGAGGCCGAATATGAAGCGATGATTGTAGGTCTTAGTCTGGCAAAAACCATGAAGGCAGAGCAGGTAATCGTATGCAGTGACTCACAGTTGATCGTAAATCAAATGATTGGTGTATATACAGCAAAAGGAGAATTGATGATTAAGTACCATGCAAAGGCAATGGAATTGGTATCGAAATTTGTTATTATTGAACTGGTCAGAATACCAAGAATGGAGAATGCAAGAGCAGATGCTTTATCTCGACTAGCATCGGCTACTCGTACCGAGCTACAAAGAACAATCCCAATTGAAGTTCTAGCTGGTCGGAGCATAGATGAAGATCTGACAATGAATTTTATTACCCTTGATTTGGGGCCATCTTGGATGGATCCCATCAGGGCATATATTGAGGAGGGAGAATTACCAATTGATAAAATCACAGCCAAGAAATTAAAGTTTAAAGCTGCTCGTTATGTACTGACTAATGGTGTTCTATACAGAGGAGGAATTATGGAAGGTTTGCAAAGATGTGTGCATCCCTCTGAGGTGAATGATTTGATTGAAGAGATCCATGAAGGGTCCTGTGGAGCCCATGTAGCAGGTCGGACACTTTTGCAAAGAGTGATGACGCAAGGATACTATTGGCCAATAATGAGGGCTGATTATATAGCCTATGCCAAGAAATATGACAAGTGTTAACGCTTCTCCACTATCCTAAGAACTCCCCAAGCATTGTTGACACACATTACTTCCCCTTGGCCATTTTCCATATGGGGAATTGACTTGGTTGGGCCACTTCCAACGACCAGAGGAAGATTTAAATATCTCGTCGTCGTAGTGGATTACTTTACTAAGTGGGTTGAAGTCGAGCCTCTTGTCGACATGACGTACGAAAAGGTGTACCAATTTATTTAGAAAAATATCATTTGTAGATATGGTCTTCCCCATGCATTCGTCACCGACCATGGAACACAATTTGACAACGAGGAGTTTGCTGCCTATTGTCATCAATCAAATATCTTAAAAATCCACTCGGCACCAGGCCATCCCCAAAGAAATGGAAAAACTGAAGTGACAAACAGAATGCTGCTAAATGGCTTGAAGAAAAGACTGAATGACGCGAAAACAAACTGGATCAATGAGCTACATTCAGTACTATGGGCTTATTGTACTACTCCCCGAGCAGCAACTGGAGAATCTCCATATATGCTGGCATTTGGAAGTGAAGTTGTTATACCTGCCGAGTTGGGCCTCCCAACACACCGAGTGTTGAACTTCAACTCCCCTGTCAGCGATTTAATGAGAAGGTTAGACTTGGATATGCTCGAGGAAGATAAAGAAGAAGCAGCCATCAGGAATGCTGCTTACCAGCAACGAACAACTTTGCTCTACAACAAGAGAGTGAAGAAGTGTGACCTGAAAGAAGGAGACTATGTGCTAAAGAAAGTGATTCAAAAGAACAACAAACTGGAAGCGAACTGGCATGGACCTTACCGAGTTACAAAAGTTGTTCGACCAGGAACCTACAGAATAGAAACTTTAGAAGGGGAAGAGTTTAAGAATGCATGTAATTCAGAGCACCTGCGCAAATATTATCAGTAATGTAAACCCTCATGTAATGCAATTTCATCAGTATGAATAAAATGTGAATATTCTACCCAATTCTCTCCTTTTGTTGAAATTTTTTCGCGGAATATTAGTGCTACACACTACTCCGGTTGGTCGGGAATAAAAATATTTCCCAGAAATACCAACTCCGGTTGGTCGGGAATAAAAATATTTCCCAGAAATACCAACTCCGATTGGTTGGGAAGAAAATCCACCAACTCCGGTTGGTCGGGAATAAAAATATTTCCCAGAAATACCAACTCCGGTTGGTTGGGAAGAAAATACACCAACTCCGGTTGGTCGGGAATAAAAATATTTCCCAGAAATACCAACTCCGGTTGGTTGGGAAGAAAATCCACCAACTCCAATTGGTCGGGAATAAAAATATTTCCCAAAAAACCAACTCCAGTTGGTTGGGAAGAAAATCCACCAACTCCGGTTGGTCGGGAAGAAAAATATTTCCCAGAAATACCAACTCCGGTTGGTTGGGAAGAAAATCCACCAAATCCAGTTGGTCGGGAAGAAAAATATTTCCCAGAAATACCAACTCCGGTTGGTTGGGAAGAAAATCCACCAACTCCGGTTGGTCGGAAATAAAAAATATTTCTCAGAAATATCAACTCCAGTTGGTTGGGAAGAAGATTCACCCACTATAGTTGGTCGGGAATAAAAAAAAATTACCAACTAAGGTTGGTCGAGAATTAAAAACACCAACTCTCTTTGGTCGCAAATAGTTGGTTAAACAAATAATGGCTTAGAATTAAAAAGTGATCAAGCAAAATTTTAATACTTGAAACATTTCACCAAATTGGTCAAGAAACAAAATATCATCAACTTTGGTTGGTCGACAGAAGATTATTATCAATTTAAGATAGTCAATAATAAATTTCACCAACTTTAGTTGGTCGGCAAATAACACAATGATGTTATCTTTTTAACAGATATACATACACATTCATTAGTAAATAAGACAATGGCAATCAAGATTTCAAAGAAAAATAGAAGTTTTTCATTAAATCCAAAACAAAATACATTGAGAATGAAATACATATTAATTATTACATCAAGATTCCTATTTTATTGGTTTCTCCCCCTCTGCTTTTGAAATAGGTTCCTCGCCAGCAGGAGGATCGTCTAAGGCATAAGGGGAATTTATGAAATTAAGGTCTTTGAGCATCCTGATGTTCATCACAAATGGCCGATCGAGTAGGTGCTCTGGGCGAGATATCTCGACATTGGAATGGAGACTGTAATCGCCAAGATATTTGGAAATCAAACACTGAGGGATTGCCCGAGCAGGAATCCAACTCATGTCGAGTTTGAATGGTGGCACTGGCAGGTCAAGCAACCCAGGATTATAATAATCCCACAAATAGTGACCTTGTTCCAATTGTAGGACACCCAAGGCATTTAACCATCCTTGCTTATACCCCTCGTTGTTCGACTGCTGAATCCGGTCATTGAGGTAATAAAGGGCTTCATTATAGCCATCCATCCAAAATTCTCTAGGTTGCTTATGGAATTGATAAGTCAACCTTTCTAGATGCTCGTGGAGATGTTTTACGAAAAGTTCTTTATTCTCCAAGGAAGACTTTTGTGTAGAGAGCTGCTCATCCAAATTCAGAATTTTCTTGGACATCTCTGCTAATGCTTGATTCTTCGCCTTTAGCTGAAAGGCATGATTCTCCAAAGATGATTGAGTTCTTTTCTCTTCAATAGTAAGCTGAGCAGCTCTTTCTCGTCCCCGAGAACCTCTTTCTCGACTGCGAGAATAAGTAGAGGCTCCAGTTCTCTTCAAAGTCTCCAATTTGTCTCTCAAATTGGCATTTTCGACCTCTAAGAAAGAGAAACCCTCGTCGTTGACAGGGACTAAGGCGTTCGAGGAAGATGATGCAGACTTCAACTGAGATATCTCTCCTCGTAGGTTATTATTTTCCTGCTCCAACAACTTAGCTATCTGTTTGTGCTCTTCGACCTTGGTCTTCAAAATTCTCTCCCTCACATCATAGGCAGCAATCAATCTATCATATCCTTTATCAGCACTTAGTTGCTGATACTTCTTCTCATATCCCTGGTGCAAAAGGGCTGTAGACTCCTTGTATTGTTGTTGAAGCTCCTCGAGAGTTCCCTGGAGGTCTTCAATCATTTCATAATACGCTACATTATTAGCCACTGCCCGGTCGAGCAAACACTTTAAATACTGGTAGGCTTTAACTGCTTGCTCTGAAGCATCTTGACCGAGGATATCAACGATTTGAGCTTCAGTCATATCTGAATGATCAGCTTTGAAGTAATCATTGCATTGTCTCAATAATTTTGTATCATGAGAAGATAACAATTCCATTCTGGCCATAAACTAGTAAAAAGAAGAGATAGCAAGAATCAATAAGGAGCAAGAGGAAGAGAATCAACAGTATGAATAGTCAAAGTTTCAAATTTTATTACATCGTAAAAGAGAAGTACATAGTTCAGAGTTACATTTGACAAAGAAAATAAAACAGAGAGAAAAGTCCAAATAACTCTACACCTTCTCCTTGTCTCCCAAAACTTTCTCGGGAAGCTAGGACGTAGAAGAAGGTTGCTCGGATGGCACAAAAGGTTGATCGTGGGTGCTGGAAGCTGCTCGGCTGAAATGTTAGTTAACTGGAGCTACTCGGTAGGAGTAATAGTGGGTTGGGATTGTTCGTAGTGAAGTTCAACAGTAGGTACTTGATCCCCAACCAACATAGAAGATTCCTCGGAGGCAGCTTCGTCCTCTTCTTTTTCCCCGGGAGTAGAAGGGGGCCAGGAATGTGTCGCTGAAATAGGTTGGAGTTCTCATCGATATTCATCTCTGTCAGAGAAGCCACCCAACCATCCCTGAAATATTTGAGGCTGCCATACTCCATTTGTGAGACCATGGCAGCCAAACCCTTATTCCAACCTTTATCCCAACTAGCACTGAACGACTTTTTTACAGCCAACTTCCTTTTCACCTTTTTCGAGGAAATTTTCTCGGATAGAAGTACCTCGGCATCTTTCAACTTCTTTTCTGCCTCCTCCTTCTGACAACCAACGTCACGAAGTCTACCCAGCTCTTCCTCAGCAGACTTAAGCTTACCTTCAAGCTCTTTATTCTTACTTTCTAATTCTTTTATTTTCTTCTCCAATCCCTTGGACCCCTCAACAACCTGATCCCTCTCCTGCTTAGTGGAACTAAGCTTCTTCTCCCAAGCAGCTTTATCATCAACATACTTCGGATGAGAATCCTTCATAGACTGCGTCAGACCCACCAAAACTTCCTCTACACCTGACGAGGAACTTGAAGCTTTAATAGCTTCATCCTTCTTCAAAATTGTATTGAAATAGGTTACCAACTGGGAAAAGAAAACAATAGCAAGTGAGTGCAAATATATAACAACGGAAAAATGAAAATTTAGGACAATAATACTTACAGAAGCAATATGACGAGCAGCCGATGTGGTAACCATATCCCGAGAAAGATTTTCTTCAATACCTTGGATCTCGGGGATGATCCAAGATTTCACCGAGCTCATGGCAGAGCTCGGAGCAATGAAAATGGGAACACACTTCCAGTAGTTGGAGGCTAAGAGATGGATTCAGCCAAATTGACCGAGGAGCTCTTCTTCAGCCTCCTCGAAAGAGCATCAAGAGTCTCGACCAAGGATGTACTCTTAGTCGGGGATATGATAATAACCTCCCTTAGAGCAGCGACTTTGCTCGGAGCCACTGGGGGCTTCTCGGCAACCTTCACATTAGCAGCCGAAGGAGGTGCATCGATTTTTCTTGTCCCTTCTTCTGGGATATCATGTTTGCTTTTCTTTGCCTCTCCAGCAATAGAGGCAGATTTCTCGAAGAGGGCAGGAGCTCTTCTTTTCTTCATTCTTTCACTCAGAGGAATATGTGACTCAGGTGAAGAACTTGCAGAAGATGGTACTCGTTCTACGTCACTTATCACCGGACGAGTAGTAAAAGACGAGATGTAACTCTTATACTGCAGCAAATATGAAGATGATCTGATATGCTAGTCGGCAACAGTCTGATGCAAACCCCAGATAAGTTTCAGATGTTTTAAATTAACTTCTGTCTCTTTTGGAAACTTTCTCTTGCTGTCAACTGTAAATAAATCAAAATTAAAATATCAGTGACACATTTTATCAAACACAAAGGAAGCATAATTTCGAAAATAAAATAAAATTAAAACAACCTATCCCATTGCCATAGGGAGGGCATCTAGGACCCTGGTACACATCATTTTCAGTTAGTGGAGGGTGTTGCTAATTTTTCATAACAACACCGTGCTCGAAGTAGTCCCTATTGGCATTGGGGAGATTGACTACTAGAGCCCTATTTAAAAACCTAGTTTTTAAATAAAAAGTATTGTCACCAACAACCCATCTATAACAAAACATAATTTCTGGAATTCCTATACGAGTTCCATGAATCTGATTTAACCTATGAACTCCATTAACTATTCTCCATGTATTGGGGGCTATTTTTGCAGGAACCAAGTCAAAATATTGACAGAATTCCAGACACAAAGGGTTTGGGGGGAAAGAAAAGCCACATTCAGCTATGAAGAGACTGGGGAACCAATGTCCCATAGCCAAATGGAAATAATCTGAAGGTTCAGAAAGTTCCTCCAGAACAACCCATGAAGGAATAGAGAAGTCAGAACAAAACTTATCAAGCGACTCAACAAGGTAAACCATTATAAATAAAGGAAACAAAAGAGAAAGAAAAAGATCTTACAGGAAAAAGATGGATCTGTTGACAACGAACGATGAAAGGGATGAACGCACAAGAGAGAGAGAAAATGGAAAAATCAAAGATACAGATTTGAAAAAGTAGAAGACGATATGATTTTTTGCAATGCTTAAATACCTTACCTTGGGAAAAGATAAAAATAATGATTACAAAGGGAGACGTTTACGCTACCGGCGGCTGAAAAGACAAAAAGGGCGCGGAGATTGAAGCAGTAAGAAAAATTCGAAAAGTATGATTCTATGAATTCGAAAAGAAAAAAATAAATGCAAAGAAAAAGCTCCTAAAATTTAGGATGACCATTTAATCCCGCCATATTTTGAGAAGAATGTTCCACACTCCTCACTCTCGAACTGTGAAACATTGGGGGCTTCTGTTGATACCAAATTTAATCTGCTGACATGGCTCAATTAAGTGGAGACACATGACAATTTGCGTGGCAATAACAAACACTTCTGAACAACACCTTGACTTCGAGGAACTCAATTTCACCGACCAACTCAGACACTCCGAGCAGTAGTGCTCTCCGAGGAACTTTACTGCACCGAGCAACTCGTGGATACCGAGATACTTTGACGGTCCGAGCTGCACCTCAATCAGAGCATTTATTATCAGACAATTAAGAGGATTAAATGTGCATTAAATGCTGATTATTATCATACAGATGTATACGCTTATTGGACAGCTATGTATGATCCTTTCTCATGTACAGCCTCAGGGCTATAATAACATTGTATCATCCTCATTGTAAGGGGACCGGAATTTCTGGAGATAAATCCTACCTCGAGAATTCCCAAACAGTCAATAATAACACAAACAGTGGACGTAGGCCATTCGTTCAAGGCTAAACCACTTTAAAATCTCTTGTCTTATTTATTTTTTATCTGTGATTAAACAATTAGAGATAATCTAATTTTTTACATCAACAATGCCCATGCATATGCAAAGAAATGTGACTCCTTCTAAAGACTTACAAACATAAGTCTCCATCCTCATTAACCTTTAACTCGTATCATAACCTCATGGAAATTGGCTTAGTGGGGTGTGGATATAAATGGTCCTCTTCCCCCAGCGCTAGGATGATTCAAATGACCGATAGTCACAAATGATCATTTAATATAATGGGTAGAATTCAAGCTTATGATTTAAATTACCAATATGAAATACTTTCAGTTCATATGGAGAAACATCATGCACAAGTATGGGATCCCTTACGCGCTCATCACTAAGCACGAGAAGCAGTTTAACAATGATGCATTAGAGGCTTATTGTGAAAAATCAGGGATAAAGAATTTATATTTAGCTCCTTCTCGTCTCAAACAATTGGATAGACATACGGTACAAATCAAACTATGATCGCTAGAATCAAGGCCAAACTTGAAGAATATAAAGGCAAGTGCATGGAAGAATTCTAAAATGTACTATGGGAATATCGCACCACACCTAGTACTCCAATGGAGGGGGGGGGGGACACTATTACATTATCATATAGGTTCGACATTGTTATTTAAGACAAAATTGGCCTCCCAAACCACAACACTTTAGTGAATAGAACAAAGATGAAGAGAGGAGGCTGGATATAGACGCAATTGAAGAAATAAGGGAAGATGCATAAATGCGATAAACAACATATCAATAAAGAGTTTCCAGATACCATGACAAAAAGTTTAAGAGACAACCATTGAAAGTTGAAGATTATATTCTTAAAAAAGTAATTTAGAAGAAAAATAAGCTCCACCGTAATTGGTACAACCCTTACAAGATTACGACAGAAGTCGTCCCAATAAATTACAGGCTTGAGAACCTTGAAGAAGAATTATTTGAAAATCCTTCGAACGCAAAACATTTAAAGAAATACTACCATTAGGGATAGGAAGAAGGATTATGAAAATAAGATTGTCTTACAATATGTAAATTTCCTTGTATGGGTTAATTGAAATTCAAGTTTCCCTCATATCTTTTTGAACTGATTTGTTTTATTTATTTATTTTTATGTTAAATATCGTCTATGACATAAAAAAGAATACTTTAGGATCTAAACTCACAGGTATTCCTTAAACTATGACATAGATGGGGAGCGACTCCTAAGAAAGATGAATCGAGAAAAATTCTAGCTTATCCTCAATACAAAACTACGAGGGTAAATAGGCGTAATCTGAAAAGATCAAGGTCAAAACCCTAAAGACTACATACGTCCTCCTAAGTCTTAGTCAATCTCGTTAATTATAGAAATACTTTTACAATAAAAAGGTTGGAAATGGCCTAGTAAATTTTATAAATCATAACTATAAAAATGATGAGACAAAGGTCCAGTAAAAAATGATTTTTCGAATAAAGTCGCTTACATCATAATTTATAACTTGGATAATGATCCAAGATAAACATAAGATGAACAACTTAATTTGTTTGGCCATTTTAGGAAAATTTAGGTTAAGGACATGCGTGCATTAACATTTACTACTTATTCGAGTGATTTGGATTAAATTCATTTTAGAACAAGATACAAATTGTATTGATAAGAAAATGTGGAATCTGATTTTTACTTAGAGAAATTTTTATTACTTTCTCCAATTTGAGTAAAATATAGTTTAAGGACAAATTAACACTACGTTAATTTGTTCGGCTAGACTAAAAATAACTTGTTAGAAGATAAGTCATTTAAGGTTCTGCCTGTTAAGGTTCGGTCTTAAATTTATAAGGGAATTTTGAGTAATGAGGTTAAGAATATAGGGGACGCCAATTAGAAATCCTGCAAACAAAACATGACTAACCAAAATAGTTATAAAGAGTCACACACATTGAATGCATGAAAGATTAAACAACATACAAAACCCTTTAGCATGACAAAAATCAAAACTCCTAGGATTTAATTGTATGATCCCTCAAAAGGGGAGAAATCTTAAAGGTTACATACCAGATACTCCAAAAATACATCATCAAAGGCATATAGGTCCAAGGTAATGTTCAACAAATAAGATAAGGAAATTTAAATTTCTCCATCCTTAGTGTTTCCATCATTTAGAGAAAGATCAACTAGAGTGGTATCTTCTCCTTCAGGAGCATCATTAGTTGGAATCTTGCCTATGATGTTAGCCTCGACCTCGACTGCTACACAATTTTCTTATTGAGCATCAAACTCCACTGTGACAACCCGCTCACTAAATATGGGGTGGCCAGCCCGAATACTCCAATATAACAGGTATCTAGGATGGAATCATTCTCAGAATCATAATAATATATATAGAATGCAGGATAACCACTCAATATTTTAGAAAAAACAGGTTGCCAAAAAAAAATTTAGTTTTGAAGTTAAAAAAGATTTAAACAACCCAATTTAAAAAGAAAGTGGAAACCCAAGAATGTATGCTAAAACAACAATAAGTATTTAATAAAGGACCAAATATGTTGTCGGTCGATAAGCACATACCACGTATTTCAACATTTTAATGTAATTTACATAATGCATTTCAATAAGCAAGTACAACAGCTTGGGCAACGCGCCCGAGTAAAATACCCCAATCCTAACTAGAGTGCAAAACTGAAAGCGGCTATACAATATAACCCGTAATACCTGCAAAGTATCGCAACTCCTCCAAAAGCACCGGAATAGGAAAGTCAGAACAGGCATCCTTGCGGTGGAGTACCTGAGCGGATACAAGATTCATGCAAAACAAAAATATGAACGGGCAGGGCCCTGTTTTATATGATCACCAGATGAATAAAAGGAATGACAGTATGTGCATAGTAAATCATGACTAATAGAAAGAATAATTTACCTACACAAATCAATGTATAAGCTAGGACAATTCAACTAATCATAAATTTGATTTAGCTAAACAGAAAAATAAAAATGATTAACAAGAATTAAAACTTTCATCATATATCTTGATTCATTTCATACATCTATTCCTTAACAGGAAAGTATATAATCACCATTTATGCTCTATATGGCAATTTTATCTCAATTTTTACCTTTTGTAAAAAATTTCTTTCCTTATCAGGAAAATAATCATTTTCAAATGCTCTTTGTGGAATTTCCCTTGTGCTCTTTATGGCACTACTCATACATTAAGTCCCACTTGATTAAGAATTGTTATATTCATATACATATAACGATTCTAAGACCGCCCCTCCGAGTTTCCCCACTGGGCACGCCCCTAAATGACCATCATCTTCCAGGGGCCTATCAAATAAGGCAGCCTGGGCACCTATAACGCAAGACGTCGGGAAGCGGCCATATGCCTACGGGAGAGTCAAGACCACACCCAGAATCTCCTCACCAGCGCAGAAAACATAAAAAAATCTCGCATATGGCCTAGGACTATATCCACCCTACATTCATTATCCAGGGGGCATCACCAAGCGCGCGAACTTCCCTTATGATGTCATTTAGAGAGGTGTTTAAACCATTTTATTTACCATTTTCAAAATCAAGTAAATTATCATTTACCATATCCATGATTAAGTAAATTATCATTTACTTAAAGAATCAATATCATTTCCATTTCATTTTCATTTCCATTTTTCATATGTGTGTTCCATTATATAAAACCACTAACCTTTAATATTATCCCAATTATAACCGGAGGCATACGTACTCTACATCATCATTACAACCTCAAGAAGTGAATAACTTCAATTATCTCCAAACATTTTAGGGTGGTATCATAAAACACCCCAGACTAACATACCTCAATGAATGAGTAAGCTTAAATTTATTCTCCCAAAATTCGTTTGTGATACTATTATAAACCACCAAGACTAACGTACCTCAATCGAGCTTCTAAAGTCTCTCAAACATAACACTACAATCTTCTAGTCTCATCAAAATCAACTAAAAGAAAATAGTACCTTAACTTTAATTGGCACACCCCCAAACAACCCCATATAAATCCTTTCTATCCTAGGGTAATTACACCATTCATCTAGGACTCTAAAACTCTAAGTTTACTTCATGCAAGAAGGTCCCTAAATCCTAAGACCAAAAAAAAAAAAGAATTGAAATTGAGTTAGAAAATTAACTCAAAATTGCAGCACTGCCGAATCGATTCGCCCTGGCCGAATCGATTCGGACTGGAAAGACAATCGATTCGGACCATCCGAATCGATTCGGATGGGAAGAACTGACTTTATGAAACTTACCGAATTGATTCAGGCCATCCGAATCGATTTGGACCCTTCAGACCTGGACACTGCCCCTCTAGCGAATCGATTCGTCCAGGCCGAATCAATTCGCCCTTGCGAATTTGCTAAGTATGATTTTAAGGGTTATGAACCCTAAATTCCCCTAAACCTCAAAAATCTTCCATTTTAAACATACCCAACAACATTTATCTACCCAAAATCATCCCAACATGATTTAGAACTACTATAATCCATAATTTCATCATCAAAACTAAGATTAGGGTTTAATTCCCATAAATTCCATTTTTGATCCATAAATGCAAGTACACAACTATCACACAAAATTATTCATCTTAAACCATATATTAGCAAGTAGAAAACTTGCCTTAGAATTGAAATTTCAGATTTCTTTTGGGTAGAAGCAATTCCAATCTTCAATCTCCATTTTCTCTTCTTTCTCCTCTTTTCTTTTCCTCTTTCTTTCTCTCCTTTTCTCTCTATGTTTAAGACATATAATAGGGAAATTAGGGGATTTAGAAGACTAAAAATAGGGTCTTAAGTCTAAAGTTCCCAACTTAAGTGGTTAATACCACATTAAAATGACTCGCAAATACACATTTAAGCTAAAACCAGGTAAAAGTGCCCGAAATACAAAATTACAATATGGCACTTATTTTGACTGTCCCACACATTCCGGGACTAACTACACCCTCTAAAATGGCATCCGAATTTTTTTTAAATTATTCCAAGTTCCAGTTTCATTTAAACCACAGTGTCATTTAATGCACATGACACTATAAAATACAACATGGTGATATTTACTTTCTTATGCAGTAAATATGCAACACTTCGATAAATATTAACTTTCGACTCATTCAATTAATATTTACTCCAGTTCCAACATTTTATATAATTACCTTATGCCGTAAATTAATATAAAATTAGCCTCCTAAAGGCGAGGGTTGTTACATACTCCCCCCCTTATGAGGGAATTTTGCCCTCAAAATTCGGGCGTACCCCAATCACATAAGGGCACACAATTTTAAACTTATCGTTCCATCACTCATAATAAACCCCTCATTACTGAGGCGTCCCAAAGGACTCAGACTAAGGTCGTCATTAACGATCTCAGTCTACATTAGTTGTGCTCTAACATAGCACCAATTCGTTCCTCACAAACTGTTGATCCTACCTAGCTATGGAGGAAGAAGATCCCCACATAACTCGGCATAAATTGTCTTACATCCGGAAATCACGTTACCTCCCACCTCAAGGATACCTACCCCAACGCTAAAGGCTTAACCCTAACACTACTCAACTTCTCTTTGAATAGGCATAACTCATCAAATCATATGACTCAAAAGCCAAATCCTTAAAGAAATGTTCCAAAACTATACCAAATCCAAGGAATACATGATCACTGGTTCCATCCAATGAGTATGCAAATTTCTCAACCGGCTGCACCAGGCCACTCACGGTGTCATACCTTAGGAAATGATCCGAATTATAATACTAAAATTTCCATCCCTACAACTTACTGCTCCCATCATCCATCTATCCTAAGGCGCACATTCAAGATATGCCTTTCGGTATTAAGTCCATTCATTCAACCACTTTAGGGTGGTAAAATATACTCCATTTCTATACGGTTCCCATATCTTCATGGAAACTTTACCAAACCTTCGACATGAATATCTAGACTCGATCCACCGCCAGGGGGACTTCATACGGCTCTACCATATATAGTCTGCCCATAATGGCCGGAGAAGCAACGATTTGGTCAAACGATCAACAATTTTCTCGAAGAAGATCATGACCAGTTCGGTGCCTACAATTCAATGAAAACGGGTATGAATATACTTTTCTTCATCCCACCACTACTCTCCTCATACGAGTAGGTGAAATGGTCAGTTACAAGCATGAATGCTTTAGCTACAAAGTCCTCCAAATCATGCTCGATCTACTTGGCTCCCATGCCTTCACTAAGTTCTCCGACAGGTTTTCTACTCGACGCATCTATTGCCCCAATCGCACTCCCTTAGCGAAAGGGAAATATCTCATCGATAGTCCTTTATGAACTTCGTACACCAACTCAATTCCTCCCATAACATATTGCAATAATTTGTTGCTCGCGAAAAAGACCAAATTTCCTGCCCAGGAAGTAGTGCCTCATATCTTTAAGGCGATCACTATCGCGATGAATTTTAAATCTAGCATGGAATAATACTTCCCGCCAAGTTTAAGCTTGTGAGACGCATAGACAATGAGTCCATGCTCCAATATTATTACTCCCCATTCCTGGCAGAGACTTGTTCGTTAAATCTACCCTCAAGCTTAACAATATGGGTTCAGGAGAAAAAGTCAATTCATCCTTGTAACTCCCCAAAAGTTAAGTTACTAACGCAATACTCTATCTAAGAGAGGCCTCATCTCCAATAGCCTAATGCTTCCAAACCTCTCAAAATTCCATACTTCTTGTTTCTAGGGACCAAATCCCTCTTAGAGTCAACCCACGACCTATTCGTGGCAAACTCCCTACAGCCTTCCTAAG
The DNA here is from genome assembly GCA_949130495.1 of Sambucus nigra. Classification (NCBI taxonomy): domain Eukaryota; kingdom Viridiplantae; phylum Streptophyta; class Magnoliopsida; order Dipsacales; family Adoxaceae; genus Sambucus; species Sambucus nigra. The sequence goes on from OX422209.1 coordinate 724,044,438, forward strand.
TCAACGTCACATGCCCTAAAGTCCTTTCCTACCAATAATCCTAAAGTCAGTCTCTTTCTCTCTCTATATATATATATCCTATCTAAGTAATAGACGTATAATACTAAGTATATCCCTAGTGACCAAGACCTTTCTCAACTCCCGACATTCGCTCGGTTTTGTGCGTGGGACGTCTCACCGAAGCGAAATCCAAACAAGGAACCCTCCCATTACACTACTACCTCTCATCATCGGTCATCAAGATATGACGGTCTAAGACACATGATCGGGACCAGTAAAATTCTAAGTTACAACCCTACTAATAAGATTTTACTTCTATTTTTTACCATTCAAATAATCAAAAATTTTAATTAATCGGACATTTACTTTCTGTAAAGTCTTACAAATATATATACCATTATATAAACATAGCCTTCTCATCAAGGCATAATCCAGAAGTCTCAAATTGACTTCATATCTCAGTCTCCCTCACATCGATCAGAGGAGAGAACTATATATAGTGCCCCTATCTCGCACTTTAATAGCCCTTAATCACTCAACTATGTGATTCTCGGCTAAACCTTTAACCTAATCTCTAACAACAAAATAAAATAAAGAGAAAAGTATAGCGTCTCTCCACTCACAACGTCGTTGAGTGTTCATGCGGCAGAGTGTCTCGCAAAGCGAAATCCAAACAAGGAACCCCTCCGACACATGCCTACTTAACTAGTTGGTCATGGAGATAAGGCATAACGGCCACAAACAAAGCAAATAACCAATCAAACACTCAAACAAGATAACGCAACAAGTAATGAAAAATCCTACCTACCTCAAATCGCCTCTATAAAACCTCAACCTGTATCCAGGAAAAAAATTATAGAACAACTAGTTCCATTCTGAAAGTAGAAGTATGATAGCCTCGTAACTTATTTGCTTGCTATCACCCCGATCAACCATGATAGCTTACTCGTATACTCTACATAATACAAGTAATACAGAACCCACAAAAATATAAATCGAGGGAAGGAAAATATAAGACCTCCCTACCACAAAAGTCATATAAACAAAGAGAGGAAGAAAGAAAAAGAACAGAATAGCATCTCTCCACTCCCAACGTCGTTAAGGTTCACGCGTGGAGCGTCCCGCCGAAGCGGAATTCAAATAAGGAACCCCTCCTATGCATTACTACTTAACCTTGTTGGTCATGGAGATAAGTCATAACAGCCACATACAATGCAAACAAATAACTAAACACCCAAACAAGGTAACACATACTACACATATACATTTAAAACATTATCACTCGCCTCATAACGAGTGAAGAAAACATAAAACTTCCCTACCACAGAAGTCATATAATTACCCCTTGCTATAATACTGTCGACACTACTAGAAGCTCAATATGCACACCCGAATCTAGAGTAAACACAATACTATTCTATCATGTCATGGGGGATGCACCACCCACTACTAAGGTGGAATTCCCACCAACCATCTTACCGATCACCCCGGATTAATACTAATGGTTCTAAGACACCGTGCTCGAGTCTTATCCAAACCAAGCTACTTCTACTCATGCCCCTCTCTCGGCCAAAGCTCTTGGCCCTCATGCATCCACCAGATGAGGATGCATCTCTTCCATCTTACTTCAACATGTAACCCTTCCCATGACACCTTCGAGTGACCTTCTCTAGCGTCCTTCTTCACTCGACCTAAGAATCTCACACGAATACGTAAAAGATTGTGTGGGTTCTACCTCATGGAAGGAGAAACAAAATCTCACAAAAGAAATCAATGATCTTAATCCTAGGGCTCTATGTCAAATCAAAAGCAACACTGAAAATATAAGGCGTCCACACAGATTCCTAAGGACTCTAGAACCTGATGCTCTGATACCATCTGTGACAACCCGCTCACTAAAATATGGGGTAGCTAGCCCGAATACTCCAATATAACAGAAATCTCGGATGAAATCATTCTCAGCATCATAATAATATATATAGTATGCAGGATAACCACTCAATATTTTAGATAAAACGGGTTGCCAAACAAAAATTTAGTTTTGAAGTTAAAAAAAGATTTAAACAACCCAATTTAAAACGAAAGTGGAAACCCAAGAATGTATGCTACGACAACAATAAGTATTTAATAAAGGACCGAATATGTTGTCAGTCGATAAGCACATACCACGTATTTCAACATTTTAATGTAATTTACATAATGCATTTCAGTACGCAAGTACAACAGCTTGGGCAACGCCCCCGAGTAAAATACCCCGATCCTAACTAGAGTGCAAAACTGAAAGCGGCTATACAATATAATCCGTAATACTCGCAAATTATCGCGGCTCCTCCAAAAGCACTGGAATAGGAAAGTCAAAACAGGCATCCTTGAGGCAGAGTACCTGAGCGGATACAAGATTCATGCAAAACAAAAATATGAACGGGTCAGGGCCCAATTTTATATGATCACCAGATGAATAAAAGGCATGACAATATGTGCACAATAACTCATGACTAATAGATAGAATAATTTACCTACACAAATCAATGTATAAGCTAGGTCAATTCAACTAATCATAAATTTGATTTAGCTAAACAGAAAAATAAAAATGATTAACATGAATTAAAACTTTCATCATATATCTTGTTCATTTCATATATCTATTCCTTAACAGGAAAGTATATAATCACCATTTATGCTCTATATGGCATTTTTATCTCAATTTTTACCTTTTGTAAAAAAATTCTTTCCTTATCAGGAAAATAATCATTTTCAAATGCTCTTTGTGGCATTTCCCTTGTGCTCTTTATGGAACTACTCATACATCAAGTCTCACTTGATTAAGAATTGTTATATTCATATACATATAACGATTCTAAGATCGCCCCTCTGAGTTTCCCCACTGGGCGCGTCCCTAAATGACCATCATCTTCCAGGGGCCTATCAAACAAGGCATCCTGGGCACCTATAACGCAAGACGTCGGAAAGCGGCCATATGCCTGTAGGAGAGTCAAGACCACACCCGAAATCTCCTCACCATCGCTGAAAACATAACAAAATCGCACATATGGCCTAGGACTATATCCACCCTGCATTCATTAGCCAGGGGGCATCACCAAGCGCGTGAACTTCCCTTATGATGTCATTTAGAGAGGTGTGTTTAAACCATTTTATTTACCATTTTCAAAATCAAGTAAATTATCATTTACCATATTCATGATTAAGTAAATTATCATTTACTTAAAGAATCAATATCATTTCCATTTCATTTTCATATCCATTTTTTATATGTGTGTTCCATTATATAAAACCACTAACCTTTAAAATTATCCCAATTATAACCAGAGCCACACGTACTCTACATCGTCATTACAACCTCAAGAAGTGAATAACTTCAATTATCTCCAAACATTTTAGGGTGTTATCATAAAACACCCCAAACTAACATACCTCAATGAAAGAGTAAGCTTAAATTTGTTCTCCCAAAATTAGTTTGTGATACTATTATAAACCACCAAGACTAACGTAGCTCAATTGAGCTTCTAAAGTCTCTCAAACATAACACCACAATCTCCTAATCTCATCAAAATCAACTAAAAGAAAAGTGTACCTTAACTTTAATTGGCACACCCCCAAAACAACCCCATATAAATCCTTTCTATCCTAGGGTAATTATACCATTCATCTAGGACTCTAAAACTCTAAGTTTACTTCATGCAAGAAGGTCCCTAAATCCGAAGCCCAACAAAAAAATAATAATTGAAATTGAGTTAGAAAATTAACTCAAAATTGCAGCACTACCGAATCGATTCCCCCTGGCCGAATCGATTCGGACTGGAAAATGAATCGATTCGGACCAAACGAATCGATTTGAATGGGAAGACCTGACTTTTTACAACTTACCTAATCTATTTGGGCCATCCTAATCGATTCGGACCCTTCAGACCTGGACACTGCCCCTGTAGCAAACCGATTCGGCCAGGCCGAATCGATTCGCCCCTACGAATTTGCTAAGTATCGTTTTAAGGGTTATGAATCCTAACTTACCCTAAACCTCAAAACTCTTCCATTTTAAACATACCCAACAACATTTATCTACCCAAAATCATCAAAACATGATTTATAACTACTATAATCCATAATTTCATCATCAAAACTAAGATCAGGGTTTAATTCCCATAAATTCCATTTTTGATCCATAAATGCAAATACACAACTATCACACAAAATTATTCATCTTAAACCATATATTAGCAAGTAGAAAACTTGCCTTAGAATTGAAATTTCAGATATCTTTTGGGTAGAAGAAATTCCAATCTTCAATCTCCATTTTCTCTTCTTTCTCCTCTTTTCTTTTCCTCTTTCTTTCTCTCCTTTTCTATCTATGTTTAAGACATATAATAGGGAAATTAGGGGATTTAGAAGACTAAAAATCGGGTCTTAAGTCTAAAGTTCCCAACTTAAGTGGTTAATACCACATTAAAATGACTCGCAAATACGCATTTAAGCTAAAATCAGGTAAAAGTGCCCGAAATACAAAAATACAATATGGCACTTATTTTGACTGTCCCACACATTCTGGGACTAACTACGCCCGGCATCCGAAAATTTTATAAATTATTTCAAGTTCCAGTTTCATTTAAACCACAATTTCATTTAATGCACATGACACTATAAAATACAACATGATGATATTTACTTTCTTATGCAGTAAATATGCAACACTCCGGTAAATATTAACTTTCGACTCATTCAATTAATATTTACTCCAGTTCCAACATTTTATATCATCACTCCAGTTCCAACATTTGATCATCCATGTAACAACCTCTTTAATAATATTTGGATCCTCTCGACTGAACCTCACTTTCATCTCTTCACACCCTCGATGTATATAATACAAACCAACGTTTTGGAACTCGACCGAGTCGTAATATTTAGAGATAGTATCTTCTTTAGTCTTATTTACAACAACAATAACAACTCTATTAATTTTTTTTAGAATATTTCCTTGTCTCTCTCAAGGGAGACTTTAACATCATATCTCTCTTTGGTCAGAGCATTGATCTCAGTATCGTTAGCCTTCCTATAGTCTATCAATTCCTTGTTCCTATTCCCTATAATGGGTTCATACTTGCCCTTATAGTCATCTTGGACTTTTATGTTATCACGGGAAGCCTTAAGAGACTCGTTATTCTTCCTTGTCCACAATTAGAGGTTTATCGTGAGCATCATTCCTTATGAACAAAAAATAATCAAGAGTTTTAATGCTCGTGGAAAACTTAAAAAATGAAAAGTTAAGAAGTTAGTTAAGGGTCTAACCTGGAAAACCTTATTAATGGAAAGAACAACCTCTTATCCTCTATCAAGATTAGAAAAATACCCCTTATCACAGTCAGGTATGTTTTCAACTGGAAAGTCACGTGCCCTTACAGAATATCTATAAAGGATCTCGGGGGCACTCTTAAGGGCTTTGAAAAGATCCCTAGAAAAGGGAAGGTTCTAGTACATGACAAGTTGAGTGGGGTTTAAAGTAATATCAATTATATTAAAAGTACTTGTCTCATTTCTAGACTTCTTAGTTTATTTTTCACCAGTAGGCTATTTCCACTTACTCTTAGCATTCTCAATTGGTTCACCGTATCTCCCCTCGGCCCTAATTTCATAATCTCTCACAAGCTTACGAATCACCATATCCCACCCTTCAAAAGATATATAATACGGTTTGTCTACATAAGGTACCAACTAGCGTTAGATAGTGAGTTTGAAAAGATTAAAAAATAAACAAGACTCAAGGGAGAAGGGAGAAGGGACAAGTCTTACTAAGTTCTTTAAGGGACATGGGTTGGATATGGGGCCAAACTTATCAAGATTATCTATGGGGGATAACTCCTCTCAAGTCTTAAGTCTTTTATTCACAATGATGTCCACCACTAACCAACTAATAATGCCGAGACCTGAGGTAACCCTATCTGCACAAGAAAAGTTATAATAATAACATAAGAGTAAGTTATAAAAGGCATAATAACTATGATACAAAGATAAGGTAAATAATGTATACTGCTCAAATGAGGCTTTCCCTTGTCATGAAGGACCCTCGCAACTCCTTTATTCTTTTCATCTAAAAATTCCTAGAATCCACTTACATAAAAGAGCCCTATATTACAATTATGGTTGGAGGTTTGAGAGACCCTAATAACTCTGCGTCTTGGGTTATAAGGACTCGTAAATTAATATCTAAGGAATTTCTTAGTGGATACGAGGGTGTAAACACTCCTGAATATTTCCCCAGTGATTTTCTCAGCATGAACACATCTCTAAGCTTATAGGGAACCTAATATTATCCTCCAAGAATTGGGGTAAGTTGTTAGGATCAACCTAAGGCAAGTGTAAAAGTATGGAAGGGGATATAAAACCCTATATGAAATATAAATTCGTAAAACACAACCTAAGAGGCATTATTTGCTTTATAAACTCTCTCGTCCTCTTTAGAACCCCTCACAGTGATAGATGGGTTTATGCCGAAGAAGTGTTACATTCTACAAGATTTAATCTTATTGGTCATACTTCTATAAGATCAAGAGCGTGATAGATTTAAACTGTAAACATCCTCATCATGAATAGTCTTTTCCTCAACATTATGGTTTAGAGGGGGATAACCCATGGTAAGATCTAATCTGTAAGTATATTCCAAATAATTATTGTACTCCACTAACTCAATGGCCTCTTGAGAATTAATATATATCCCAAAAGTAGTAGTCTCGGAGTTAGAGGAATATGAGGCCTCAAAGTCTAAAGAAATTATGACTTAGAGGGATATGGTGACAAACCAGAAGAGAAAGATGAAGCTATGTCCTCCATATCTGTGATGTATCTAGAAGAAGAGGCTAAGGTAAGAATATTCATCGAACGATAGATAAACACATTAGTTGGAACATTATTTAGGACAATATCAAATGAGTCATCATCATAACTCATTGTATTACTACCGATAGAGCAATCACCAGGATAACGGGGCAAAGTCGTCCTAATGTTTACTTGGGGATTTGAATCTTATTTGCTTATAGGAGGAGATGGGCCCAATATATGAATATCCTAGGGGTAAATGACTAATAAGGATATTGGATAAAATTACATAGAGGACACTGTCTCATCATAAAGGAATTCCCTAGCAAGATTTTCACTAAACTCTTTGTATATTTTTTAGATGGATTGGTAACGCATAGATTCAAAGACATAAAGTATTCTATAAGTTTAAAGATCAAACAAGGCTAAAGTTGAAAAACTAAAGTAAGAACAAGGAAAAATAAATACCAAAAAAGTTCCTAATGAGGTGCATAATAAACAAATATAAACTTCAAGTTTCTACCAAGAAAATACCTAAGGATGAAAAATATTAATGGAAATGGAGGAATAAACGAAGAAGTCTAAGAACTGCCTGAAGATCCTTATGATCCTTAAGAGAGAAATATTTTTTTGAGAATGAATATGTGAAGTTGTTTTGAATGAAGTTAAGTTACTCCTTATATAGGAAGAAGATCGGTTGTGCCACACTTGACAAGGCTCAACATTGAGAAGTTCAATTGATACTAAGAAGAAGTAAATGACTAGTGCAAATAAATAAAAATGTATAAGTAACCCTTGGCCATCGGTCTTCAGCTCAATGGAACCCAGTCTAATTCAAGATAATCAGTGTCTTGATTTTTTCTGGATTACCCTCTATTCCTCTTTGGTTTACTTTAAAGCTAAGAAATTTTCCGAATGCTACCTCAAAGATGCAGTTGGTTGGATTCAACTTCATTTGTTATCTTTCCATCATATAGAAGGTTTGAGCCAAGTCCTTCACATGGTCTTTAGGTTTAAAACTGTTTGTGCGTATGTCATCCATGTAAATTTACATAGTTTGACATATTAGGTCTTCAAATATTTTATTCACTAACCACTGGTATGTGGTTTCAACATTCTACAAGTCGAAAGTCATCACTTTGTAACAATAAATGCCTTTGTTAGTTATAAATGAATTTTTTTTCAACATCATCCCCGTTCATTGATATTTGGTTATACCTATTACATATATCCATAAATCTCAAGAGATTGTCCTGAAGTATCACCCACCATATGATCTATACAAGTCAAAGGAAAGTAATTTTTTGGGCATGCCTTATTCAAGTTAGTGAAGTCGAAGCACATATGCCACTTTCCACTTTACTTTGGTATAAGGACAACCATGAAGGGAGCTTCACTTATTCTATGAACCCTGAATCTAAAAATTCTTTACTTCTTCTTGAATGATTTAGTACTAATCTATTGTAAACAACATCCTCTTCTTCTTAGCATCTTTGGCTGAGGGATCCATATCCAGGTAGTGGCACATGGTTTTGAACTCTATCCCTAGCATATATTTATGAAGTCACGCAAAGATGTTATTACTCTCTTTCAAAAGTTCAACCCAATTGAATTTGACATTGGTTTTTAGGGATGACCTAATATTTACATTTTTTCAGGGTTCGTCTCATTGAGAACCACCGATTCTACCTCCTCGATTGCCTCACCCTTCCTCTCATCCCGTAGGTAGTGAGAGTTAATTTTATGGGAAGTGGTCTTTCACTTATAATATTTCATTTTCTAAATGGATGTGAAGTAGCCTTCTCTTGCTTCAACTTGATGTTTATTTACCTCTCCTACCCTAAAATAAGTAAAAAATCTCATAATTTGATGGACCATATAAGGAAAAACTTTGAATTATTTTAGGGAGACTCGTCGTAAGATAATGTTTTAAATTGATATCACATAATGATCATGAGGAAGAAGTTAACTTTCATCGTCAAATAAGTTATTCGTTTACGCATGCAAACATTTAATTCCACCATACTGAGAGGGAAGACTTTCTCCCCACTAAAGTCGATGAGGGGTTTATAATAGGGTTTTAGTTACTTTACATTTATCTTCAGACCTTTGAAATAGTCTCAGAAAACTACAGTTAATGATCTTCCTCCATCAATAAGGATTCTAGAAACATTATATTAGTGAACCATGAGTCTCACAAATAATGGGTCATCATGTTGGTAAAGGATGTTCTTGAAATCCACCCCTAAAAATACAACAAGCAGTCGATCGATGTTCATTTTTCTAGAATGAAATTCTTCTTTATTTTTCATTATATGATTTGTATCCATTCGTCAAGTATCAGGTCTTTCTCATCCCACATTAGATATCCTCTCATCTAATTCAGCTCTTCCACTAGTTACTCATTCCAAGATCATGTATCTGCCGAATGAAATTATGCATAGGTCTACGTTAGGACCTTTAGTTTTTTTTTAGGAAAATCAATATCATCAAGGAAGTCGTCATCTAATTTCCCATCCTTTGGTTTTTTACCTTCTTTTTTGCTTTTTTTTTGTCTCGTACAGGAGTTCTGCCTCTTCCTTTTCTATTAGGGACATTAGTTCTTATCTAAAAATCTTGCCCGTATGCCCCTCTTGATGAGTTTTTCTATATCATCCTTAAAGGCATAATAATCATCAGTATCATGGTCAAGGTATTTATAAAATTCATACTATTTATTTTTATTTCTCTTGTTAGGTGGGGACTTCGGTTTTCCTGGCCACTTGATCTTTTCCTCATCCTTAATTTAATTTAAGATGTGATGAAATTCTGTAGTGAGGGGCGTATAACTAGTAAAATTCTCCTAAGACTTCTTTCCTCCTTTATCTATGTCTTTAATCTTATGAGACTTTCCTAACACATCTTCTTTGAGCTATCCCTTTATTGTTTCCATTGCATCTTCCATTGCTATAACCGTATCGAACTTTATCAAAATTTCAGTCATTATGGTATGAGGATCTTTCAAAAGTTCTCAATATAGTTCTCTAGGCAAGATCCCATTAATGAGGGTTATCATTACCATCCTTTCATCGTAGTCAACAACTTCAAGCTTCTTTTTGTTGAACTTGAAAATGAAAAATCTGAGTATTTCCCCTTTCTTCTGTCTTAGGAGGTGGTAAACCCTCCTAAATGGTTTCAAGTTAAATCGTAAGTTGCTAATGAACTTATCAACAAGATGTTTAAATCTTCTTATATGACCCTTAGGCATGCTTGTGTACTATATGTGTGCTGCACTAGATAGTGTACCCAAGAATGCTCAGCACCTCATTTTATTCAACACCGAGCATATATCTTCATCCTACTGGTACATTTCCACATGATGAATATGATTGGAACTTTAGTCATATTTTGGTGTCAACGTCGTAGGTTTGAACTTAACATGAGTAGAATAGCTAACAATATCTGGGATACAGAGATACCCTTCCATATATCCCCCTTCAAATGGGTTCTTACTCTTCATCAAATCCCCCAAATTATTTTCTAGCCTTCTAATGGAACCTTTCCAATGCCTATCACTTTCAGTATGATTATCTCCGAACCCTTCTTTGCTCGATCCCCCTTTGCTCCTATTAATCAGAGTATGAGATAGATCCCGAGGTCCAACATAGGTCAAAACCTTATGGTCGGTGTTCCCATGCGTTCCTTAAGATGTTACCTCATGTAATGCTAGCTATGATTATCATGTGAGGAACATCGTCTAGGTCCTCATCTGGGTTCTAGCCATTCAAAGTCTGATTTCTTTTTTTATCCTAGTTGAGAGATATACCTATTTTTTATGGATGTTTTTTCCATGCTATAGATAATGTTCTTGGGATAGAGGATGTTTTTCCTAGTTTATAAGAGCAGTCTTATCATTTTTAATGTTGTTCAACCTCTGTCTCTTCATCTTCAAATATTTCATCATTTTAATCCTCCTCATTTCTCAATTCTAACTGACAGGACCCTTTAACATGTCTATGTCTTATCCCTAATTGTACATCTTTCTTCGATGCATAAAGAAATTCTTCTGTGGAGTTTTGGCTACCCCAAATCAACAAAGTATGAAAGTTTGCAACCCCTCCAATGGTCTTCCTACTAATGTCTAGATAAGAGACAACATCTAAGACTATATTTTCTTTTGGTTCAATGTCATCATTCTTAGTGATTCGATGTTTTGCCATATTTAACGGTTGTACATTACTTGAAGCATTCATTCCTCTAAGAAGTGGTGGCGGTGGTAGGTTTGATTACATTTTTTAATAATGAGTTAGTGTTCTAGACAATGGATTCAATCCGGAAAAGTACTGAGTAAGATAGTGAACAGTAAACTCAAAATTTACAGATTTGGGCTAATGTTTTACCCATAATTTCCGTATCTATCAAATGAATAAAATTAGGGATGAGCTGGTAATGAACTTATGATCAAAATACAAGAAATATAATGGTGAATAGTGATTTTCACCCAAATTTACACTCAAACTAAGATCATGTTCATATAATACCCAGAAAATGGGTTAAAAATGAAATAGAAGAAAACCCTTAACTCAAACCTTCAAACTATAGATCCATATCTGAGCTAACCAAAATATATGCCTATAATAAGGTTGTGAGCGAGTTCATCTGTGAAAAACAATTGAGTTAAAGTTGGTTCCCACAAATGGCACATATTTGATGTGTTACGGGAAATTGTAATAACTTAGAAAAAAGATGAAGAGCTCAGTAAGTCATTGATTAAACAGATTATGGGTATGACGGTGAATAGTAAATGTTGTAAATAAGTGAAGATAAAAGAATCAACACATAGTATTTATAACGTGCTCGGATGTTGGAGTACCCTCGGGAATTTTGGTGTTGACCAGCCTTACCAGAATGTCTAACCTTGCAGCACCGTTTAAATATTTAAATATATCCACGAGGTTCATAATCATATCATAAGCGGTGAACATTTACTAATGTTAGTGATATAATACATTAGGCCGAGAGGCCAGTACCTAACGAGTATTTGATCATAATTTTGAACCTTTGGTATAATTTGACGTCCCTTTTGGGTTCCCCTTCCTCTATCATAGTATGGCAGGTCTCCATCAAGATAAACTTATAGTCCTCACTAATTAGGATAATGTGTAGGTTTCTTTTCCAGTTTATATAGCATATGCTAGTAAGATTGTTATCCTTTAATATTGAAGCAAGTGGGTTGAATGATAACCCCATTTTAAATTTGAGAATCATAAATTTTGAAAAGAGAATTAATTTCAAAATAACATATGAGAATTTAACTTCGTTTAAATTTAAAATGGTTCCCTCAATACCATGTTAAATTAAAACTCGTCAGACATCTTAGTTCCCTTATGAAGTGAGATTTCTCGATGGGATATTAAATCACTTCACTTGAACAGAATAGACCTTAATCTTTCAATTATCTACCAAAAAAATTCAGGAACCTGTGTCCAGCATGATTGAATAGTCGATGACTTTCGATCCCATAACTTATGATAGTGACTCCGATGGGGAGGACATCAAAAAGTTATGTCTATGTGTATACCACCGGTTCATTTAATAAAATTAAACCCACTCGTGTAAAACTTTCTCGATGGGAGGACCAAAATCACTCACATTTAATTTCATTAAACTATATATAAAGAACTTTTAAAATTTTCGTGATACCGCGATTAAAATCATCCGATGGGGCCAGATCAAGTTGACAGAAGGAATTAATTACATCACAATTTAAAAATATCTATGGAGACCGTAGGGTTATGAAAAATAATTATTCAATTTTGATAGACCGAATTTAAATCCTAGGTAATTTTCAAATTTACTTGTGTGAAATAAATATCATAATCTCACATTTTAATTTTTTAAATAAAAATATAATTTAAATTTTCCAAAAATAAAAATTTGGAGATCTCAATTTAAATTGCACATTAAAATTTAATTATCTCAATTTCAATTCAATCTAAAAAATAATAAAACACAACACAATTTTTTAAAGAAAATTGGTGATCTAAGTCGATCTCAAAATAAATAATCCATGTTCTCTATAAAATGAGTGTTCCTAATTATTCAATTAATTAGCACATGAATTATGCAACACAATATAAATAGAGAGACGTGGAAGCAATTAAATAAATAAATATAGAAAATAATAAAAGATATAAATTCCCTTTCCATCATGGCCTAACCTTTCTTGAAGTAAAACTCTTCAAGTCCAAGAGTCCTTGGTATAGAATACTTCATTTGACAAAGAGTCCAACTAGAAGTAGACTTCATCATAGAGAAAGTTCTTGAGGGTCTTGATCACTGGAATATGATCCTACATGGTCTGAAAATAGTCTGGGGAAGAACCACCATGAAAAACACTGGAAACCACCCAAAAGGGCCAAAACACCAACGTTGATAGCGAGGGAGTTAATCGATCAAGGGGTGATTGATCGACCTTGTCAGGGCTGGTCTTCTCCCTCCTCTCAGGTTTGCATGAAAAAATCTCCATAGCCAACTTGAACCTCCATAAAACACCATAAAACTTTACCAAATTACTTAAGGAGACCATAAAACATAATTCTAAGTGAATAAAAACATTACAACGACTCCAAATCACCTCTAAGTACAAATATATAAATTATTTGCAAAACCTAATTATTACAACCATATCGAATCTAGATGCAAAAAAATATTTATGAATACACCATTGTAGGATCCAAACACACAGAAAAAATATGTGATCCTGATGGAAGGGATATACACGAAGAATCTCATCAAGACAATGTGTGTACAAAATCATACACAAAGATACACCATTCCACAACATGCAAAGTTTGGACAACATGGACATTGCTAATGGATGATTATTCTAAATCAAAGGCTCTGATATCAATTTTTAGGGATTTATATACATTGAATAAAAAATTAGAGCAATGTGTCTTCAATTAATCAAACACGAGAAATCATAAAATCAACAACTAGGTTTGAGGAATAAACTTCGGGTTTATAATAGAATACCTTTATGGATTCGATTGCAATTAGATGGGGAGAAAGGTACTTGTTGATGATGAAGGAATGCCTTCCTTTTTATCTTTAAAAAAATGTTTAACCTACTCAAATGCATGGATATTCTAGTCTAAGATCCTTACCAAAGCTATCTAGCCTTTTGGGAGGAAACCTCATCTTTATGAGTGAGATATGATGGTCTCTTTCTCAGCCTCTTCACAAAAATGTGAATAGTATTTAATCTCACCCCTCTCAAACTCTATTTCTGAAGAATAATGTTTAAAACCGCTTCCCTCATCTTTATGTACAAGTAAAACATGTGGTTTTAAGCTAAACTGGGTTTCTTGAGAGTCTGGGTCTAAATAATTAGGCATATGGACTATACCAGGGACACAAGATAAAAAATTACACTGACTTCAAATAATTACTTGAAAATATCCAATTATAACCTCCGTAACTTATTTCCTTTACTTCTTTAATTATAATTAATTCCTCTAAATAATTATGACTGCACTTTAATTTAAGTATCTCATAAATCACTGGGACATAATTACATCTTATTTGTAAAGTTGATTACGGTACATAATGTGATTCCCCATGTTAAGCTTCTGATACTTGCTTGGTCAAATAAATTTGATGTCAATAGACTTTAACCAATATCTAATTAATTTTCTTGATTCTCAAACTAAACTTATTTTACTACTTCCACCAGATTCTAATGATCCATTAATCAGGTTTATTGGTGGAAACAAAATCTTATAAGCCTATCAAGGGCATATCAGGTATCCCCAGATGTGAATTCCTTTGAATTATGATCTCAGACCTACTTATAAAACTGTCACTCAATATGTGGGGAAAATTTGATTCAATCTATAATTGAATCTCACCCATAGAAATCGAAGAGACAACTATATAAGCATCCCAATCCTCATAATTCTTCGAATTAAGAATCTATCCACCCTTTAAAAATAGTGTGAGATTTTCTAAATCTAATGTAGACATCCCTTAAACTAAAATCTCAAGGGTGGTGATGTTCAATACATTGTTGGTATGTACCTATTACAATCCTCTATTAAACTATCACACAATTTCTTGAACCATCACATCAGTACCCCATGATTTGAGATAAACTACTAGGATTGTATCACAACTATCCTGATAGGATGTCAAGTTTGTATCTAGGTTGTGAACATTTTCATAATGTTAGAATAAGAATTTCAATCTCCTTGTGATCATCCCGAATACAACTCAATGAAATTCCTACTAAGCTCTATTGATCGACAATTATATGAAATAATATGTTTTAACAAATATAAATCATTCTCATAAACATGATTATCTTTACAAAATGAATAAAAACTCGTTTATTAATTAATAATAAAATATTTTACACATGTTTTTAAGCATAAAACCCCAACATGTATATAGTTTGGGTAGTGTTTTGAGCCATTTGGAGTATTATTTGGACGGTTAAGGATTATATTGGGTATAAACCTAATTTCATAGGAATCAATATTAGCAAGTTAAAGAGATAAACCTAAAAACACTTTAGACATTGGAGAAGCCCTAAATATCTTGAGAGAAAAAGCACCAAGGATTGGAAGAAGAATTGGGGGTTGGGCGACTTTGATTCTTCAATATGTCCAAGGCAAGTTTACATGGATTAATAATTTAATTGGGATTGTATTATTATAAAAGTCACTATTGGAATATAGATTAAAACATTTGTAATATATTTTTTATCATCTAAACGTAATTTTCAAAATTAGGTTAATGGTTAAATTAAGTTTAAACCTCGTGTTAATGAATTAGTATAGCGTGATGTTAAATCCTATGTATTTGATTGTAATCAGATTGTAATCAATAAACTCTTGATCATAGTAATGATTTACGTAAGATCCATCTTGTTTAATTCGTGGAAGGACATAATTTTATAAATGTCCGGGTAGTATCTAGGAATTTTCTGTTTTTCCCTAGATCACAGTTTATATGTCTGATACCGCTACATTCGGCATGTCATCACGATCATCCTCGATGACCCGAATTCATGCATCCATCATCTTCACTCGTACATCAAGCTACATGCTACGTACTGTTCAACCATTTTCGACAAACTCCACGATGCACTATCAGTAAAATGATTAAGTGGAGTTGTTTATAATTGCATAAATATTTGGGAATTTTTTAAAAAATATTTTTTAAATTCTGAAATTATTTTTTATCAAATGCATATTTTTTTCTAAACTGAAACGGAATTTTTGGGTAGGCGTGCTCGTTCAAATGAGTTGTCACTGTCGTTCGAATGACATAGACATCTCGCGCGATGTCGTTGGCATGACATGTGTCCTTGTTCGAGCGACATCCAATGTCATTCGAACGACGCCGTCGACCTTGATTTCTGTGTCAAATGTTGTCACCACTATTTGCTGGTCAAATTCCTTTTCCAGCATGTTGAGCAAAATCCAGCCCAAAATCTTCCATGTTTTCCTAAAGATGTTTTTTTGGCTACTTTCCTTCCTTATAAAAGGAAAACTAATTCCCATTTACATTTTCACAACATAAACCTTCAAGTGATTTATTCTACTCATTGAGGAGTATCTTATGGAGAAGTCGGTCCCTTCTTCATTGTTGCCCATCCGTAATTCTTGCAGGAGATTCCAGCCGACGACATCGGAACCGACACCTGTGGGTATTTCGTATGTCACACTTATTTTCATTATAATCCGTGTAACCGTTCTTTACAAATTATACTAAAAATAATATGGTTTTTCCCTGTGGGGATTTTTCCTGATATGTTGTGTCACATGCTTTATTTTATTTGATAAATCATCTAGATGCATGTTTTTAGGATTTAATTGAAAAAATTGTGTTTAATTAAATACCTTCTTAATTTGAACGCATGTTTAGGGGATGTATTTAATTTGTTTAAAAATAGACTCTAATTAAAAATGGTTTACTTGGAAACTTGGGAATAATAATTTTCATTTCAATATCACACATCGCTTTTATTTAATTGTGGCACTTTTCAATTCGAAATTGAACCAAATCTATGATTTATTAGGTAAATTAATGAACCTATGGTTCTGAAATTTATAATTTGAAATTAGTGCCTAAATCTTTGTTAAAATCACCTAAAACTTGTAGGTATAGTTTGGTTGTTGGTATAATAGTGTTTTAAGGTTATGATAGTGTGTTCTTGCGGTGTTAGGACCTCATGCTTAGTCACTCATGGCGAAATAGGATATCTAGGTTCATAACTTGGGGTATGGGGACGAAGAAACACGACTTTGTGATGTTTGGATTTGCAATGCCCGTGTTCTCGGAACCATGTGCAGGGCATAGATTATCATCGTGCGCACGGATATGGAAGGAAATATAGTTTGATGGTTTTTTCTTGTGGCAATGTACGTTGGAGATTTATTGAGAATCCTAGGTGGATATAATGATATTTTTTCAATCTGATGTGTTAGGTTTTGTGTTCGATTGACTTTTATAACCCTTAGGGATTAGCTCTTAATTAATTTAGAAATTAAGAAAATTTTAAGAATCTATAAGTAATTGGGATTTCTGATTAATTGATTGAGGACATTGAGTATAGGGTCGGCTATTAGAATATGTACGAGAACGAGATATTCTTAGTGATTGTGGAGATGACACATTAGTTTATAATTTTTTCTATAATCCAATGGGTAGTAGTTATTATTTTAGTATAATTCTTGTAAAAGTTATGTGCGAGACGATGCCTACATTTAGAGAGTCTCGGAAGTTAGGGCTAATGCTATATATAACTGATTTTAGTTAATGGGAGTATTAATTAATGATAATAAAGACATTATATGTAACCTTAATTAATAGGGTTTGTCTTAATTATGTATAACCCGAATGAGTAGGGTTTGTACTTATTTGTTGACCCAATCGCATAAGGTCATACTTGTTTACTTGATTTATGTACAATCATACCAAGGTGGTGTGTGCTCTTAGGGGACATATAAGGAGGTATTTTGATGGGACGCCTATGACGTTGATAACACGTGGTATTCCTGGTGATGAGACAAGCTCTACCTAGGTTATTTTAACATGATTTTATCATTGACATACTCGTGTTCTTGAAGGGGTTAAATGGAGGATTATATTGTATAGCTTTAGGTATGGAGGCACTTTGATGTGATGGGAATGTGTAGGGATAATCCCTTATTAAGGCTTTGAAGTTATAGGTTTGGGACTACCTATAACTATACCTAGTACACTAAGTGATCCGCAGAGGTTTTAGGGATAGACCTTCGTACTTGTATTTGTGGAGTTTTTCATAGTGAGAACGTATGCGCTTGCGTTCAAATGAGAAAATTATATATTAAACACCTTTTAACCCAAAAAAAACCTAAACATGCAACAGTATGTGATTGAATAAGATAATGAACTAAGAAATAACATTCAAACACATGCTTGTGAGGAAAAATCCCCCAAAGGGGCAAAACCATTTATTTTCATTATAATATTGTAACTGTACAATTTCGGATTACAATGAAAATACAAGTGACTAAGAATTACCCTCAGGTGTCAGATTATGTAGTCGGCAGCTGGAGTTATCCCTTTCCAGTAGGGCTGCAATGAAGAAGAAGAAGAAGAAGAAGAAGAAGAAGAAGAAGAAGAACGGTCTTCTCCACAATGGTATGAACAGCAAAAATGCGTTCCTAGGTTGCAAAGTGATTCACAAGTGTTTGGAAATTTGTGTGAATCAAAAAACCTAGAGTCTTGATACTCAATAGGTGAAGACTTAGAGTTTTTTGTCCTCTGAAAATCGTGTATTTGAGTCTTAGAAAACCACTTCCCATAGTGGAATTAAATAAGAAGTCTTGAGCCATAAAAATCTGAACACGATCTGTTGAAGTTTATCCCAGGCGGATCAGTTCTTTTATTTTAGGCTTCTTCGGTTCGCTTGCGGTCCGGGATATACTGGCTTTCAGCAGGCGGACCGATCCGGGTATGAGGCGGACCGGTCCGGAGGTGGATCGGTTCTTTTATTCTGGGCGGACCGGTCCGACCTGTCAGACTTTGATTCCTTTTCTTATTTTGATATTCGGATCCGTTGATGACTGTATGAATCTTGAATTTCTTCAACAGTGTAACAGCGTGCGACATAATAAATTGATAATGGACAAAAATGTCCTTATAAATATCCCCTATGTCTATGCCGGTACATACATAAAAACAAACATCCGAATTATCAAACAACTAAAAATGCCTATACAAATCTACCCTTCCATGAACCCAAAACTGGAAAGATACAATTGAATAAGACTACAGTGTTTGCTCCTCAACTCTTCAGGAATCTCTTGAATAAGACTACAGCGTTTGCTCTTCAACTCTTCAAGAATCTCAACACTTTTCTCATCAGGGTGTGCAATCCAATGATAATCCATGAAGTACCTACACACATGAGAAAAAGCAAAATACCAAGTGACATATCGAGTTTGAAATGAGATAAACATATATACCAATTTATGAGCAAACTCAAACTTACAAATCTCCCCCATAATAAGATAATTCATTCTCCCCCTTTCTATGATGCCGCCAAATAGACAAATGAGAGAAATAAATCAAATAAGCAAGTGAGGGGTGTCACAAGGATAAAATCACACCATGAATGAACACAAAGCAACCAAGACGATGATAGCGTAAATGAAGTGGTGTGATCAAATTCGATAGGAAAATCAATGCATACAAACATGACATATGTGCACGATGAATATTGGATACTCCTAGCGAATGAACTCAAATGCGTCCTTTGGTGTAAAATAATGACAATATAAGATATTGACTCAATCAAATCAACAAATCAAAGCTCAAAGTGATTTTCACACCAATAACGTCCAAAACGATTTTATGCTTTTTCAGGACTTTCAAGGAAGTGCAAACCCGTTTAAAGATTCTCCAACCAAACTCCCTGAGATATAATTTTGAATAGAGGCATTCTAAATTCTCAAACTTTGGAGAATTGATGGTGAAACCAAAGAGGCCCATATTTGCCATGAAGTGCTTTTTTTTGCCTTTAAATTTTTTCGGGATCTTTTAACCTCTTTGGACCTCGGATATTAAAATTCCTCCATTTTTTAGGTCCTTTTTAACGGTGGCTTTTGCGCAAAGGATAGATGATTACCTTTCGCAGCCCCTCCCCGTTATATAAAAACACACAGTCTCACCAAAACGGTTTTTACATGCATTCCAATCTTGTCAAGTTTTATCGCATATTATACATTGTATAGACAGGATTGAGATGGAAACACTCAAGCCAATATGAGATAGACAAGTGCAATAATCAAATATAGACATGCATGTGTGCAATAAAGGATATAGGAGTCAAACATGTAGGAAGATATCACTAATTACATCTCAAAGACTCCATACTAAGTAAAGCACATGGATGAAATGATGTAGCGTCTCAAATCTCTATCAAACAGTCACATGGATAAATGGAGTGAAGGTGTGACTTGGCTATCTTAAATGTTCATCCACAAAAGGTGCATAAAAATACAAAAATCTTTTTGGGCTTTTTCAAAAATTTTATCAAAATAAAATCTTTTTGTATTTTTCAAAAGAAATATAAAAAGAAAAAAGAATAAATAAAAAGTTGTACAACTGAGTAATGGTACATATAAAATAGACTAGAAATAGGAAGCATATGATATGAACATGAACAAGCATCCTATTATAGACATACACCAACCCCTCAGTCAACTGTGCAAATCCCCAAGGACTTCCTAAGACTTTCAAATCTAAGGGCATCTAAAGGTTTCGTGAAAATGTCGGCTAACTGACGGTCGGTGGGAACGAAACTCAGGGATACGACTTTCTCCTCAACTAGCTGACGAATAAAGTGCTCATGTATCCTGATGTTCTTGGTGCGCGAATGCTGAACTGGATTGCGGGATATGTGTATCGCGCTTGTGTTATCACAGGAAATGGTCATGGTGTCCTGTGATATCCCATAATCCTCCAGCATTTGCTTCATCCATAAGAGTTGTGTGCAACAACTCCCGGCGGCTATGTACTCAGCCTCCGTAGTGGACAAAGAGATGGAATTTTGCTTCTTGCTCAGTCAGGAGACGAGAGCAGAACCAAAATAGAAACACCCACCAGAAGTGCTCCTACAACCATCTACATCCCCGACCCAATCGGCATTCGAATAGGCGGACAAACGGTCATCGGTATCAAAGGAATACCAAATACCGTATGAGAGAGTCCCACTCACGTATTTAATAATACGTTTTAGAGCAAGTAAGTGTGACTCTTTAGGGGATGCCTGATATCGTGCACAGACTTCAACACTAAAGGCAATGTCGGGACGACTGGAAGTCAAATAGAGAAGACTACCTATTATACTCCGATATAAGGTTTTCTCTACGTCCTTGCCTGAAGTGTCATTACTAAGCTTGGTAGTGGTACTCATAGGTGTACGTGCATGCTTAGAGGAGCCTAAACCAAATTTCTTCACTAGGTCTCTAGCATACTTGGATTGGGAGATGAACATCCTATCCTCTGGCTGACGAACCTGGAGACCAAGGAAGAATGTAAGCTCACCAACCATGCTCATCTCAAACTCACTTTTCATATCCTCTTCAAAGTGGTGAGCATGCTGGCAGCATGTGGATCCAAAGACTATGTCGTTCACATAGACCTGGGCAACCAAAATAGCACCGTCATCTCTCCTGACGAACAATGTCATATCTACTCCCCCTATCTTGAAGCCACGAGCTAAGAGATAGGAAGTAAGACTCTCGTACCAAGCACGGGGTGCTTGCTTCAAACCATACAAGGCTTTCCTTAGATAGTAGACGTTCTCTCGGTGATGAGGGTCTTCAAACCCTTTTGGGTATTCCACATAAACCTCCTCTAGTAGAATGCCATTCAAAAAGGCACTCTTGACATCCATCTGATATAACTTGAAGCGCAGATGACATGCGATGGCGAGCAGAAGACAGACGGACTCAAGCCTCGCAACAGGAGCAAATGTCTCCCCAAAGTCTACACCCTCTATCTGTGTGTAGCCTTGAACGACCAACCTAGCCTTATTTCTGATTATGGTACCATTTTCATCCATTTTGTTCTTAAAAATCTACCGGGTACCTATCACATTAGTCTCACTAGGTCGTGGGACTAGATTCCAGACATTATTCTTTTTAAACTGAAGAAACTCATCCTGCATAGCAGATATCCAGTGTTCATCCTTGAGTGCTTCTTTATGATTCTTGGGCTCGACTTTGGACGTGTAGCAAAGATGGCTAACAACGTTCTCTAGCTGAGCACGAGTCCTGACCCCTAGAGTGGGATCACCAACAATGGCAGAAGGTTCATGACTCTTGCGAACCCAAGGAGGTGTGTCCCCTAGCGCAGGAGTAGGGTCTACAGAGTGTGAGAGAGGAACAGGTCAATCACTGTCAAAACAATTCTCATCCTCACACTGAAGGTTAGGATCAATAACTGTCGGAGGTTCGTCATCTTGCACGGTGACGTTTACTGATTCCATAACCTTAGATCTCTTCAGGTTAAAAACTCGGTACGTTCTGCTATTCGATGAATATCCTAGAAATATTCCCTCGTCGCTCCGGGAGTCGAACTTTTCTAATTTCTCTCTATCCCGTAGGATGTAGCATTTACCCCCAAAAATACGGAAATATGCCAGGTTGGGCTTCTTGTCAGTCCACAACTCATAAGGAGTCTGAAGTGTGTGTGGACGCAAATAAACCCTATTCACCATGTGGCATGCAGTAGACACTGCCTCTGCCCAAAATCTCTTAGAAACTTTACGACCTAGAAGCATAGATCTCGCCATCTCTTGGATCGTTCTATTTTTCTCTCAACAATCCCATTTTGCCAAGGAGTTCTCACAGCAGAAAACTCATGTTTGATCCTGAGGCTATCACAGTAAAGGTCTACCTTTGCTTCTGTGAATTCAGTGCCATTGTCACTACGCATCCTGCTAATAGTGACACCATGTTGATTTTGCAGGACACGACACTTGGTCGTTAAGAAATCTACAGCATCGGATTTCTCTCTCAGAAAACCTACAATGGAGTACCTGGAGAAATCATCTACCATCACGAGGATGTAACTCTTACCACCTAGACTCTCAGTACGAGTGGGACCCATAAGATCCATGTGAATCAACTCAAGAACACGAGAGGTGGTAATGGAATGCAACATCTTATGGGGACTACGAATTTCTTTTCCCATCTGACAGGGTCCACAAATGGTCGAAGTTGACTTTCCAATAGATGGTAAGCCACATACTAGGTCATTTTTAGCTAAGAGGTTGAGATCTCTAAAGTTCACGTGACCTAAACGTTGGTGCCACGGATCCATAGGAGTGATCGTGGCGCTGTTGCAGACAAGTGAGGACGTGGGCTCAGTCCCATAGCAATTATCCTCGGTCCTCACCCCTTGTATCAAAAGTTTACCGGCTTGATTGTAGACTTTACACGCGTCCCGGTCAAACTTTACTGCAAAGTCAGTGTCGCACAGCTGGCTAATGCTGAGAAGGTTTTCTTTCAAACCTTTGATGTACAAAACATTTTCTAGCTTAGGAAATCTAGGTAACTCGATAGTACCACGTCCTATAATGCTAGACTTGCTCCCATCTCCAAAGGTGACTCTTCCATCCTGATAATCCTCAAGAGTCGTAAAAAATGAGGCATCACCTGTCATATGTCTGGAGCACCCACTATCAAAATACCACTGTGAGGTATTGTGTGCTTTGAGAGAAGCATGAACAACGAAGGCCTTTTTATCTTTCTTAGGAACCCAAGCAGAGATGACCTTTTGTTTGCCTTTGTTGTTATTGGTTTTAACTGGAATGTGAGAAGCATTCACTAACGGTAAAGACACCCGTCGGAATTCTTCCATTAAACTCTGGGTTGTGGCAGCTAAGAACTCAACTCGCTCTCTTAGACTAGAAAACTCATCAGTATGACGTGGTGGAGCAGTAGTACGTCGTGTCCGACCCATGCTATAGCAAGACTCCCTAAGGTGGCCTTTTCTTTTACAATAAGTACAAAAGAACACAGTCAAAGGCGGACCTTGGTTTGCTTTTCTTGGTCAAACTCTCCTTCGAGGTTTTTGATAGTGGCCATAAGGAGTTGTAGTAAACTCAAGAACTGGTCCAGGTGCAATTTGGGACATGGAGGCACCATCATAACCAATTCCTTGACGATCACCAAAACCTAAAGCTGGGCCGAGGAGCATCTTGCCCATTTTCCTAGATTTGTCCTCAATTTGAACCTTGACTTCCCGTGCTTTCTCAAGATCATGAGTCAGCTGGGCAATAAGGGCTTCAAGTTTCTTTCGAGTCTCCATGGAGGAATGGAGGTCACTCTTAAGACTAGCCACTTATTTAGTCAAGTCCCCTCTTTCTTTCTCAAAAACATTGTCTCTCTCTCTAAACAAACTCTCTTTCTGGATACAGTCCGATTCTCTCTCTCTCAGGGCGGTGAAGGTGGAGGACTCTCTCTCTCTCTCTTTTCTTAATTCTTCCTCTAATCCGGTGATTATAAGGACTAACGCTTTGTTACATTTTTTAGTTTTAAATGACTCAGAATATAACTCAGCGTAGGCACGTTGGATATCACTCTCGCTCTCACTTAAGTCATCCTCCCCCTCACTCACATCGATCTCACTGTCGAGGTGTCCCTGTGAAGCATCATCCTCATCGTCGTGAGGAGAACTAGGAGTGCTCACTTGACTGGCCATGAATGCGGTGAAGTTACACTCATGCGGTGACTCATCTTCTGAATCCACCGTCTCGACCTCACTGTCGTCGCTAAGAGTAGCATTAAGGACAGCTTTCCCTTTCTCTCTATTCAGACGAGTGGCACACTCAAAGGCTCTATGACCCCTACCATCGCACTCAAAACATCTCTCACTTTCTTTCTTAGGAGGATTTTTGGAGTCTTTTTCATTTTTCTTTTCAAACTAATTTTTCTCAAATTTCTTTTTATCTTTAAAATTGCCATTTTTCTTAAATTTGATAATCCTCTTGAAATTTTTTGCAAAAAGAGCCAAATCATCTAAGTCAAAGTCACACTCAGAATCTGACGTGTGAGTCTCTCTTTTTCTAGATGGCTTTATCCTCTTTCTAGCCGACCCCTCACTCCTTCTCTCTTGGGCATTAAGTGTAATTCCCTTATCTTTAGATTTAGTAGTTTTAGGGAACATATCGATTTCATAAGTTTGCAAATCTCCTACAAGTTCTTCCAATTTTATCCTATTTAAATTACCCATAGAATTTAGCACAGTGACTTTAGGGATAAAACGCTTAGGCAAAGACCGAATAATCTTTTTAACAACTCTAGCATTAGGAATATGTTCACCAAGATTAAAGCTAGTATTCACAATGTCAGAAAGTCTAGCATAAAATTCATCAAAGCATTCAGATTCATGCATGGTGAGGGTTTCAAATTGAGTTGTCAAATTTTGCAACTTAGATTCTTTCACAGCATTAGTTCCTTCATGGGTGAGTTGTAAAACATCCCATGCCTCTTTTGACGTGGTGCACGTCATTATGCGTTTGAACTCATCAGGTGTGACAGACCCAGAAATAGCACTTAGACCCTTAGAATTAAAAGATGACCATTTAAGTTCTTCATCAGTCCAAGAAGTGACAGGTTTTAAGTTGATCACGTTATCAACAGTCACGGAGGGAGGTGTCCACCCTCTTTCAACCAAAATCCAGACACGTTCATCAATGGCTTTTAGTGCAGATCTCATACGGGCTTTCCAATAGGCATAGTTTGTCCAGTCAAAAACTGGCATTTTATTATATAACTTCTCCATTTGAACACGCACTTTTTCAAAAATCATTTTTTTCAGAAAATTGATATCTTAGAAAAATTTTGCGAAAAATAGGAATACGCGATAGATTAGTGTAACCTGCTCTAATACCAATTTGAGAACGTATGCGCTTGTGTTCAAATGAGCAAATTATATATTAAACACCTTTTAACCCAAACAAACCCTAAACATGAAACAGTATGTGATTGAATAATATAATGAACTAAGCAAGAACATTCAAACACATGCTTGTGAGGAAAAATCACCCAAAGGGGCAAAACCATTTATTTTCATTATAATATTGTAACTGTACAATTTTGGATTACAATGAAAATACAAGTGACTAAGAATTACCCTCAGGTGTCAGATTCTGTAGTCGGCGGCTGGAGTTATCCCTTTCCAGTAGGGCTGTAATGAAGAAGAAGAACGGTCTTCTCCACAATGGTATGAACAGCAAAAGTGCGTTCCTGGGTTGCAAAGTGATTCACAAGTGTTTGGAAATTTGTGTGAATCAAAAAACCTAGAGTCTTGATACTCAATAGGTGAAGACTTAGAGTTTTTTGTACTCTGAAAATCGTGTATCTGAGTCTTAGAAAACCACTTCCCGTAGTGGGATTAAATAAGAAGTCTTGAGCCATAAAAATATGAACACGATCTGTTGAAGTTTATCCCAAGTGGATCGGTTCTTTATTTTAGGCTTCTTCGATTCGCTTGCGGTCCGGGGTATACTGGCTTTCAGCAGGCGAACCGATCCGGGTATGAGGCGGATCGGTTCTTTTATTTTGGGCGGATCGGTCCAACCTGTTAGAATTTGATTCCTCTTCTTCTTTTGATATTCGGATCCGTTGATGACTGTATGAATCTTGAATTTCTTCAATGGTGTAAGGGCGTGCGACATAACAAATTGCTAATGGACAAAAATGTCCTTACACATAGCTCATGTGATTATATGTGAGTTATGTACACTTACCAATATTCTTGATTATATGATTTTATGTTACGGTACCTTGAAATGATTGTACTAGATTATTACTTATACTAGTGATTATAATCATAAAATTATTACACGGGAACATTGTGATAAATATAGTAGATATGTATATACTGATTAATAACTTAAGGAATTCTAAGACTGTTATATTAACGATATCTAATTGGGAACCATAATTTGAGACTTTGTAACATGAGAATAATGAATTGGTATGCAATAGACATTAATGTAAAGATTATCGAAAATTAAGATATACTTAATAGAATAATTGAACTTAATAATTTTAAAATGCAAAAATTTCATTAAAAGATAAAACTATATCTTATGGGCCTCATTGGGGTTTAGGAGTAGAACCACATGTTTTATTTAAGTTGTCTTGTTTGGGTAACTTATATGACTTAAAATATACCTAAAATGGGTGGGAGATTCATTATTATTAAGGACCAACTTTAGTTAAATTTATACTCTTTGTAGACTTATTAGGTTTAATCCTCATTATTGAACTATTTTTCTATATGTGTTGACTACAGTGACGGCTATAGACTTGAGCTATTAGTTTTAGGAGTTTCTCCAACATATGTTTCATGTATTCATTCCTAGGATATAAGCATTGTGCAATGCAGGTCCTTATATCTCATTTTATTAACATTTCTGTTTAGGTGGCTATATTTATTTCAGATTTTTTTCGAGTCAGAGATTGTATATTATGTACTTTTATTCAGGATGGTTATTAGATTATTGAGATTGTATATTCTATATTTGGAGTTTACCTCTTATGGTTGTAATGGTATCAGAGATGTTTTTAATTCAGTTTTTCATATTCTTGTAATGTATCTAATTATTCGTTTTAGTTAATTCGTTATGCTGAGAATGTTAACAAATGTTTTTTATCCCATGATTTTTCGTATTAAACCTGATCAATCTATTTATGGATTTTATGGGGTGTTACACCTTTAAGTTGTGCGTTTGTTTAAGCACAAATTAAAAATTAAAAGTAAAATTTTAATTTGGTGTGTTCTCTATTTAGATACATAAAATGCACTCCCGTTATAGATTTTGGGTGCATAAATCTAACATCGCGGATATACATATAAATAATATACTTAAACTTCATGATGCGAAATTATTTTAAAGATATTTTTCCATGTATTAAATACAGTGTGCACGATCGTTAGACATTACATCCAGTAGTAGTACTCCAAATTCGGAACATATTAAGCCTAGGGAAAATATTGAACATAATCATAATAAGTGGACAACAACTTTAATTCCCTTTAATACCGACCTTCTAACTTATCAATTAGAAAGTGAGCCTCAAAATTTTAAAGAACAAATGTATACTCCTATAGATCCTTATTGAAATATGTGAGACTAATCCATATGGAAGAACCGTACTTCAAATTGGTGTTAAACATATTGGGTGAAATTTTATCTTCAATGGGAAGATGAAGCCTGATGGTTCCACTGAAAATACAAGTCAAGATTGGTTGCAAAATGGTATCATTAAAAAAAGGCTTTGACTTCTTTGACACCAATTCCCAAGTAACTTGAATAGCATCCATTAGGATGATAATAGATATTTGAACCTTATATAATCTCAAAATTCAACAAATAAACATGAAAACGGCATTTATAAATGATAATTTATATGAAGAAAGTTATATGTAACAACCTTAGGGTTTTATTGCAAAAGAAAAAGAAAAGAAAGTGTGTCTACTTGTTAATTCCCTATATGGATTTACATAAGTGTGCAAGTAATGGCATGAGAAATTTAATAAAGTCGTGATAACAAATGGATATAAATTAATGTGTAATGACAAATTAGTAATGCATATGTCATTATATTTATCTATATTGGAGATATAATAATCCTTTAAATGAATCTCAACATAATAAATGCTACCAATAAAATTTTAATATTGATGATACCCTATTTGATCCTTGGTATTCCGAATATTCTTAAACTCTTCGACTACCTTCAGTCAGGATCGAAAGTCCCAAGGTTAGCATATGACCACAAAAAAATCATGACTTAGCTCCTAAAACCTCCATCGTGTTTAATAAAAGGCTAAGATATTGTAGCAGACCCTAGTCACGGCTCTTCCTCCCTAAGAGACTATGGAACTATAGTTCTTCTATGTCTAACATTTGGATAGTCCGTATATTAAACATAAGTAACCTCCCAAGGTCATTTAACCCTTAAGACTAAGGTAACTCATTGTGAATGAGCTCATGATTAGCTTATGGGAATCACAAAACTGTTCAAGACCCTATGAACTCAGCGAATATCCCACACCCACCATCACCAGTCATACCTACTTGCATTGAAGACTCCCATATGCATTTAATTCTCTCAGCAACTATCTATCACCTCCCGTAAATCCTTTAACCAATAATCAACCCCTTTTGTTAGCACTATAAGACCTTAGAGTCACCCCATCCATGTCGTGACATTCCATTCACCCTCCCTCCTAGAGTTTGAATATAAATAGGTATAGTTGAAGGATAAAGACACGTTCAAGAAATCATACTTACAAAAAATGAAGAGTTTAAATATTTCAAAAGTTTTTTACTCTTTGTTTCATATTCACAACCCATCGTTATGAGTTTATATTTTTAAATTGGATTATTCCTAGTTTTTACGTATCTTATATATCTTTTTGAGACCTATATCAATACTTAGGTACCTTTAGATAAATAGATTAGTTACTTCCTAAGGTCCCTTGGATTATTGATGATGGTCACAAGACCTCTGAATTTTTTAACCAAATATCAAGAGATCTCAAGACTATGATAACTTATTTACAATCTAATAAACCAGTTCAACAACTCTGATAATGGACATAGGACCCTCAACAAAAGTCTGAACCACTTTATTTCATTGTCTCACACTTTGGTACTACTCTCCTCTCACCCATATGAGGTCTAAAAAGGAGCACCTCTGGGTCTAAATTCACAAGGGATTTTAACACCAATCAATTTGGCATCGTCTGTGGGAAAGACAAGTTCAATTTATATCAAAATGTCAATTAATTCCATTCTAGATCACTCCTCCAAAGAGAAAGAAAACTTAGCTATGGAGTTTCCAAATATGGATACCTTATACCCACCCTGCTGAAGCTCTGATCACTGTATGTATCGATATGGAAGATCCAACGAAAGATTTCTAGATCGGGACCATCCTTATCCTTTCCCTCAAAGAAGAAGTTATCCAATTTTCGAAGGAAAGTAAGGACATCTTTGCCTGGAGCTACTCCGATATGATCGGGGTGGACCATGAAGTTATGGTCCAACACCTAAGTGTGGACCCAAATCACAAGCCGGCCCAATAAAAGAATAGATTATTTGGTCAGCAAAGGAAAAATATCGTAACAGAGAAAGTTGATAAGATCTGGGTATCTAACTTCATTATAGAGGTTAGGTATCCATCACGGCTCTCTAATTGGTACTTATACCAAAAGACAATAAAAATAGAGGATGTTTGTTGATTTCATTAACCATAACAAAGCATGGCCCAGAGAATGTTATCATATGACCTTGATTAATAGCTTTGTGAATGGTAACGATATACTCTCCTTCTTGGATGCTTATTCCAATTAAAACTAGATCGGGAGGGGCACTACTAATGAAGAAAATACCTTAAACATCATAGAGAAATATACTTAATATTATAAACTTATGACTTTTGGACTAAAGAATTAAAATGACACTTATTAGAGGGTGATGAAATCCATTTTCACATAACTCATTGGTAAGACCATGGAAGTTTATGTAGATGATATACTGGTCAAAATTAGGGAGGTTAATAACCATATGCAGAACCTCATATAAACCTTTTCCATCCTATGAAGGAACCAAAAGAACCACAACCCAAAAAAGTGTGCTTTGGGGTGTCTAGAGCCAGGTTCCTTGGGTTCATGGTCAATAAACTAGGCATTGAACCAAATCCAAATAGAAACAAAGCTATATTCGATATAAAGTCCCCACGAAGAGTGAAGGAGGCCCAAACCATATCTAGATGAGTTGTTACTATCAACAGATTTATATTAAAGGCCACAAATAAGTTCTTGAACTTATTTATGGTATTGAATAAAACCTTCGATTGGACTCTAGTGCCTGAAGAAGCCTTAAAAAATATCCAAATATACCTAGGGTCCACACATCTACTGTCCTAAATAATCATTGTAGAATATTTTTACTTGTAAATTTCTACCTCACCAACTACTATTGGCTCAATCCTCATTAGAGAAGATTTTAGGGTTTAATACCATATCTACTATGTTAGGCTAGCACTTCAGGGGGATAACATCAGATACGTGAGAATAAAGACTTTATAATTCTTCCTCATCGTCATAGAATAGTGATTAGGGGCTTACTTTTAGTCCCACTCCATTGTGTAATGACTGATCAACCCCTCTAATAGGTCCCTCACAAGCATGACACCTCGGGAACGCTTGTCAAGTGATTTTTGGAGATGATAAAATTTAACATTAGATATCAAACTCAAAGTGAAGTTAAAGGGTGACCTTAGCTGACTTCATTACAGAGTTCAACAACCTAGAAGAAATGGAAAAATATCCCACAACTCTGAAGCTTAAGTCTCATAAGTCCCCTAAGATCCCAGACTACCCTTATTCTAGGAAGTACTCTCGTACAGGTATTTCATGTGGATGACTCTTCTAACAATTTAGGAAGAGGGGTTAGACTTCACCAAATAATTCCTGAATAGTTGTTATCTCTCTCCACTTTAAATTCAAAATCTTTAATAATTAAGCAGAGTAGGAGGCCTTGGTAGCAGGATTAGGCCTGGTTGTTCACCTTAATGCTTGGTAGGTAAAGTCCATTAACGACTCTCAACTAGGGGTCAACCATGTCATTGAGGTTTATAAGGTCAAAGAACATAAGATGTCAGGATACCGTATAACTGTACAACACCTCATTAGGAGGATCCCTGGGTTTTATATCAGGAGGGTTACCCGAGCAGTTACATGAGTGTCTTCATCAAACGAAATAGACCTATAGGTCCTTTTTTGTCACTTTAGACTAACCAAGCATTACACAACTACATATCAATACTGTAGAGCTGATCAGAGCTTAGACTAGACCACTCATATTAAAGCCTACCATGGAGGTGGTGTTATGCCTAGTGAAATGCTCCAAACCACACGAGTGAAGTTCACAGCTTCCAAGTACTACCTGGAAAATTGAGTATTATTTAAGAATGGATATTATTCAAAACCTCAACGATGCCTTATCCCATTAGAAGCCAATTACATCCTCAAATAACTCTACAAAGGTGTTTACGGTGCCCATACAAGACCAAATACCTTAGTCTACAAGGTCTTAAGGTAGGAGTACTTCTGGTTAACATTAAGAAAGGAAGAAGATAACTTGGTGTAACATTATGAAAAATGTCAAAGGTTTATCTTTGTCCCAAAATAGTCAGTTGAGAAGATGGAGCTGACGCTAATTCCATGGTCTTTTTCTAAATATAGGTGGATTTGGTAGGACCTCTGCCTCACCGCAAAGGTCAATATATATTATGTATTATGGACATTTATTACTGCACCAAATGGTATGAGGTTGAAATTTTAGCCACCATCACAAAAAAGAAGACTACAAACATCATTTATAAGAAAATCATTTATAGATTTGGTCTTCCTAAGGCCATTATCTCGGATAACGACAAACAGTTTGACAACACAACATTTAGATAATTCTACTCAGATTATGGCATAAATAATCATTAGTAATCTCTAGGTCACCCTAAAGCCAATGGCTAAGTCAAGGTGACAAATATGACCATTTATCATAATTGTAAGAAGGGGATAGAAAATCCCAAGGGGTAGTGGGATGAATAATTTCTAAGAATTTTGTGGACCTATAGGAACATGGTTAGAGGACCAAAGAGGAAACCTAATTATCCTTAACCTTAAGCACTGAAGTAGTTATCCTAACGAAAATTGAAGTACCCACACTAAGGATATCCTAGTTTGAACTAGTAGCCAATGATGAGGGCTTTAAATGGTCTATAGATGAGTTAGAAGAAAAAATGGAAGACACTTTAATATGAATGGCAGTATGCAAGTAAAAGACAACCACATATTTCAACAAGAAAGTCTGCCATAGAGAATTTAAGTTGGGGGACTTGGTCTTGAGGGAAGTCAACCTTCTAAATAGGAATCCAAGTGAGAAAAAATGATGCCCTAAATTGGAAGGCTCGTAATATTGTGACCAAGATTGCGAGACATGGTTGTTATTACCTCAAAAATATAGAGGGTTGCGAACTCCCTCATCCATGTAATGTAGATCACCTCTTAAAGTACTACAAATGTTGTATATCATGCTGAAATGAAATGAAAAGAGTCTTGTCATTACTTTCGATGTATTCAATATCAGTAATCTTTAAGGGTTATAAGCATTATACCCTTGACTCTAAAAATCTAAGGTATAAAGACTCACAAATTGAGTTACAAAGACTTCAGCCTTACCTCAAAACTTAAACCAAGGCCTAAGGACCCCAGATAGAGTTGTAAGGATTTTAGCCTTGGCTATATGTTTAAGATAAAGTCTGAGGACCCCAGACTTCAAGATGCACGTACTCTAGCCTTGGCTTGGGAGTAATAATCAAAAGTCTCGAGACCCAAAAATGATTATAGCCCATAGGTCTACAAGACCCAAAATTCATAGTCAAATGTATGAGGACCTAATAAAGACTACATAAAAATGTCAATATTTTCAAATGCAAATCCAAAAGGTCGAGGCCCACAAATAGCCCAGGCAAAGGGGTGTTCTCGCACCAAAATTTTCTTAAAAAACCATGAAGTTATACAAAAAAAAAATGTGTGAACCTCAGCCAAACACCCCTCAAACATACTTCTAAAAATATTTAAAGAAAAACATCTATTTTTGAAAAATTATGTCCGCGCAAAGTATTGGAATGCAAAAAGTTGTCCCGAACTTCAGATTTTAAACGAAGCAAAGGTGTATGGTCCAATGTCCAGAGGCTTTTTCAAGATACTATAACCTTAAATTTTCGTAAGTCCAGAGGTCTTACGACCTTGATAAGGACTTCAAAATTCAAAATTTACTAAGTCTGGAGATCTTAGGATCCCTACAAGGACTTCAAATTTAAAAATTCGAAGGAAACATACAAGGACTTTAAATTTCAAAATGCCCTATGTTCGGAGGTTTTAGGACCCTTTTAAGGACGTAAAATTTTTAAATTTCTTAGGACCTTTATAAGGACTTCGAATTTCAAAATTTTCCAAAGTTCAGAAGTCTTAGGACATTTATACGGACTTTATATTTCAAAGTTTTAAGCCTGAGGTCTTAGGGCCTTTTACATTTACGACTTTTAGCCTTCACGTCCAAAAAATTTATGGGGATCTAGATGTTTGTGCAAAAATTCTAGGCTTTCAATCTTAAAAAGAAAAGGTATCAAACGTTTTAAAGTATAATAACCCACTACAGATCTACTCCATCGACTTCACCACTAAAATTACTTTACTTTACTAATAAATCTTGGGGGACTAAGGGAGTACTGCCTATCAGCAAAGCTCAGGAAGATAAGTAATATGCAAAAATTCCTTAGTAAAGTAATAATTAAGCAAAATTTGAAGTCAAAATGAGAAGTACAAATAAAGAAAGTATTATAATCCAAATGCTACTATGTCATTAAATGATAGGAGATTTGGGTATTGCATCAAAGGCCCATTGCCCAAACCATTTTAGAAACAAGAAAAAATTACATAAAGCCTTCTCAAGGCCTAGGGATTATAGGGTTTTCCTTCACAAAATCTTCATTTTCTTTCTTTGATGGGATTAACTAAGGTATGGAGGAGGAGACCTTCTTCAAAGCTTTTTTTTCTTGAACCTGAAAAATAGAGTTCTTATGAACATCATCACCATTGTTGATTTCTTCATCCAAAATTTTTTTTCATCAGGTTATCGGGCCTCAACAAACAGGCAAAAAATATCCACCTAGAGAAAGATCTCTTGGACATTAGATTCATAGGCCTCAAATTCGAAGTTGAACTTTTGAAGAATAAATTTCTTGAAAGTCTCAGAATTAAGATAAACGTCCAGGTTGTTCATTATTATGGTGTGGAAATTTCTTTATAGTTATTTATGCTTCACCAAGACTTCAGCATAATCTGCATGCATATCTTGTCCTTTAGAGGTCACTTTCACAACATTAAGGTCCACTACATGCTTTTTTAAAAGACCTATGTCTTATCATCCTAAAGTAGTTTATCTTAAATGATATAAAACTTAAGGGTATGATCTCGGAGGACCTCCATCGATGCTTTATATTCAATCTGAGCCAAAGCATAAGATTCATCGACCTTGTTAATGGATTTTGGGGTGTCCGCCCAAAGGGAGGCCCCATCCCTAAGGGTCATCTCGTTTAGTAATTTATTATGTTCCATTTCAACGATCCTTTTCATCATTCCTACCTTCTCTTTCTTCTAGGATGACATCTCTAACCGCATATTGTTAATGATCTTATTTAGTTCTAGCTAAATAAGGTCCCATCGGTCTAGCATATTAATAGCCTTATTATACTATTCATTGTCATCAATGGCGTCCACTATAAGAGCCTCTACCAAGTGTTGGGACTGGGAAAGAAAGGAAAATATGAGAGCAAAGTACAAATAATAAAAAGTCAACTGATTCTAAAGAAAATGGAGAAAGGATAGTTTACCTTGCCCATAAAGTGGATCGATTCTTGCATGTTGGAAGAGGTCCCCCTAGCCCTTAGTATGACTGTCATATCTAAGCAGTTTGTATTGGCCATTATGTGAAGTGAATCCAAGGTCGAAGAATAGGATTCCATGTCCTTAGAAGCCTAAGGTTTAGAGTAACTCTATAAACCAATAGAAAATAAGGTATACCCAATAAAGGACCCTTGGCTTGGTTAGAGGCCTCAGTGTCACTTTTCAACCCCCCCCCCCCCCCCCCCCCTTCGGCGGGGGAATTACCACTTCCTTCCCTTTGGTTTAGATGACTTTGGGACAAAGATCTAAAATTCTCTTGGAATCTAAGGATCTCCCTAAGTTACCCCAGAGGTCCCACTTACCCCCTAATCCACTTATAATAAGGTCAGGGTTTTAATTACAGTCTCGATCGCTAAGCCTTCACCTAAGATTGACCCTTGGCTTGCCTCCTCTGAATACTTAGCTCAAAAAGTTAGAAGGTTCGCTAAGATATTGAACCTCAAGTGGTTGTCGGTCTTGGACCTCTTCTTCCCAACTAAGGCCTCAGTAAGAATGTCATTATCAAGATGCTTGGCTACACTTCATTCCTCCCATTTATCAATTGGACAAGTAACATATCAAAATCATTAATCAATTAACTAAGGATAAAGGTAATGGTTGAGGAAAAAGAGGAAAAGCTACTTACAGGGGACAATGTGAGTCAAGAAAAAATGGTTCATTGGCTAAGGGAAGGACCTCCTCGATCCTCAAATCGAGCTCGATATTACATTCAGGATGGTCTTCGTCACCCTCTAAAGCCTAAGGAACCTCCACAGACACCATAACAGGTGTCTTCCTCTTCCAAGGTACCAAAGGATTCAGAGTCTAAAAAATCTATAACCACAATTTTAGGAATCACGTGAGCTCCTCCAAATTTCAATGGCTCGGGCTCCAGTCCCACACCACATTTAAAAAAGTGATTAGCATTTACAAGGAGCTCGAAATGGATAGAGGCCAACTTAAGGTCCTTAGTCACCCTACCCTCTTCTCCCTGTGAGGGCTCATCAACCACTACAAAATATAACACTGTTAAAACAAAATATAGGGGTCAGCTAAAGTACAAAAGCAAACATAACACCTAATTTACCCAACGGTGGAGGCAAAAACTAGAGAGATGAATAACAAATCGGATTCATAGGTTTTAGAGTGAACCAAGCCCCACCTATAAAGAAAAATCTTTCCACCCAATATCTAGTGCATTATGCTTATCCTTTGTAAATACCGTGGTATCCCTAGGTCTAGGTACTTAAAGAATTTGTCTTTAGCCTTCGTGTTCTCTTGGACTCAGTAAAATTTAAAGAAATAGGATAGGGTGACATTATGCTTACCTACACTTGACTCTCTGAAATCCAGAATAATGGCCATCAATAACCTCTATGGCAATCAACTAGGTCGGGGATATCCCTATGTTCTTTAAGATCCTCACCACAAGTAAAGGTATAGGGAACAATGCCTCGTATTAAAGGAGGCACTCATTAAAGAACACGTGTTGATCCACCAAGGTACAAGACCTCCCATGAGGTTTAATAACCCTCATGGTAATCAAGTCCTAAATCTGATTATTTTCCAGGTCTTGCTTTGGGATCCTAGAAGAAATCTGTGTCCCTCCAATGAAGTCGAGGTCATTGACCTCCAAATAGTTGACCACCATAGTCCCAAAATGGAATGTCTAAGTGGGGAGATACCCAAACATCTCAACCTATTTATTCTCAGTCAGGGGAAGAAAAATGTGAGGCCCAATAGCCAATAGGGGTACCATATCAAATACTTTAGACGGGGAAAGGTTATCAGCAGGCATTCCTTTAGAAGGGAAGGAAAGAGACTACATGCTCCAAAAATTCTAAGGCAAAAGTGAGATGTGAAGATTTTTAACAAGCCAAAAGGGGCTTCTTAAAGCCCCCCAAGGCCAGCGCTTCGTTCGTTTTTCCCCTAAAATAAATCCTATCAGAAATTTTTTAGTTTAAAATAAGATCCTTCCCAATTCACGATCATTATAATGGGTCTTATTGGATAGTTATGACCTTACCCTCAACTTCCAAAAAGGATATGTGTTTTCCCATGCAATCTTTGCAAGAAATAAGAATGGTATACTGATGATACCCTATTTGATCCTTAGCATTCAAAAGGTTTTTAGAATCCTGAACTACCTTCAGGAAAGATTGAAAGTCCCAAGGTTGGCCTTTGACCTCAAATATATCACTACTTACCCCCCAAACCTCCATTTTTTCAATAAGTGGACAAGATACTATCCAGACCCCAGTCACACCTTTCCACCCTAAAGGGGTCAGTCTTACTACCATACTCACTCAACCAAGCTCAGAGACCATGTCAATATAGTTTTTCCACGTCTAAAGCTTATGGAAGACCTAATATTAAAGGGAAAAAACCTCCAAGGGTCACTTAGCCCTTATAAATAAGGTAACTCATTATGTAGGACCTCACGATGGTCTTATGAAAATCTTAGAACAGTTTTAGATCCCTTAAACCTCATGAATGCTCCTCAGCCAATTCGGTAGGTAGGTGAAAAGCATAGCATTATTTCACCTAGAAAAATCAGACCTACTTGCATTAAATACTCTCATCCATATTTAATTCACTCAGCAACAATCTTAGATTACATGCAAATCCTTTAACCAACACTATACCCAATTTACTGACACAATCAGACCTCAAAGGTGCCACATCCATGCTATAATAGTCCATTAATTATCTCTCCAAGAGTTTTCATATAAAATGGAGTATAGTTTAAGGACGAAGACATATTCAAGCAATCATACTTACAAAGAATCAAGAGTTCTAAGCTTTCACAAGTGTTTTGATATATTTTTTCATATGCAGAACCCACTATTATGAGTTTATATTTGTAACTTGGATCATTTCCAATTCTTGCACATATTGTATATCTTATTGATACCTAAATAAATACATAGGTACCTTTAGAGAAATCAATTATTTATATCCTAAGGTCCATTGGATTAATGACGAAGGATGCACTACTTCGAACTCTCTTGAGAAAATCTCAAGAGGTCTCATAGACTATAATAACTCATTTCGAATATAATAAACTTATGTGATACCTTTGATAGTAGACGTAGGACCCTTATCTGACATCCGAGCCATTTTGCATCATTATCTCACACTTTGACACTCCTCTCCTATCACCCGTCTGCAGCTCGGAGGGGAGCACTAATAGGTCTAAAGACACTAGCAATTTTAACAACCATCAAATATGAAAGACCTTGGAATGGAAGATGTTATTTATGTAATAATGATCATTATAGTACTTAATGATTTGATATTATCACAATATCATTACATTTAAATTATGCTTGGTAAATTTAACAAAAATAAAGGCGTAGTTTCTAAAATGTCATTTTCGATGGAGCATCACTTAAAAAGGTATGACGGGAATGCAGTCTCCTAAATAAAATATACTAGAATCATTATTATTCTGATGTAAATTATGAATTATATTAGTCATGATATTGCTTACGTTATAAGAAAATTGAGTAGATACACATGTAACCTAAGGACAGAACGTTGGGACACATTATTTATAGTTTTAGACTATGTAAGGTACACCGTGGACTATGAGTTTCCCTACAAAATATATCATGTGGTACTTGAAGGTCATAGTAATGCAAACTGGATAATTGACTTGGAGGAATTAAAGTCCACAAGTAAATATGTACTCATTTTAGGATGTGGAATCGTGTCTTAGAAATCCTCAAAACAGACTTACATCACTCAATCTATAAGGGAGACAGAATTTATTTTTGTACACAAAGAAGAAGAGAGGGATTAATGGTTATTATTGTTTAAAACTAGGGCTTACCTTAGCTTAATTAAACTAATTATAAACAAATAATAGGTAAATAATCTAATTACGCAAATATTAACTAGAAACAATATTAAAGAGATGAAAGAAAGAGAATAAAAACAAGATTTAGGTGGTTTCGCCAAAAGCGATGCCTACATCCACATTTATAGTGTTTGTCGTATGTTTTTTATGACACGAGAAATCGAACACAAGTTGCTCTCGAGCATCATATCAAGTGTAGAACAAAAGTAAAGCAAGCATTAAAGGAAAGAACACAAAATATAGAGTGGTTCGGTTATAAAAATGAGCCTACATCCACTTTGGTACACTACTCTCATTATATGCGTTGTTAAATACAATATGATTGGGCCTAAAGAGGCAAACAAGTAAGAGAGGAGAAGCGAATGCATGAGTATAGTGAAATCGAGTGGACCGAATGTGAACTGCAAAGCAGTTTGTGTGCAGGCAGCGGCATGGAAATCCCCCAGGTGGGTGTAACTCTAGAGATAGAGGTAATGTAGGGATTTTGGAAGGGCTTAGCTAGGTAATTATCTTCTCCATTCCCTCAATAATGAGGTTAGCAACTCTATTTATAGGAGATATAAAGGGGGTGTCATATACCTAGGACACGTGACATACGGATAATCCTGAATGATGAGGAATTATGATAGAAGTTAGACAGTTGGAAACTGTATGCATAAAGGTTGTGTCCTATTTGAGCTTAGGCAGCAACAAGTTCGTGTGGGTTTGGCCTGTTTGATCCCAGGCAGCGGCCATGCTGAAGGGGTACTGCAGCCTGCCAGAGGCCAGGGCAGCTAATTCTGACTATATGGTGCCGCGGCCTGTCTGAGGCCAGGTAGTGTCTTCTTGTTAAATCCTCCACAACAGTAGGGTCAATGTCTCCATATCATTTTTTACTCAAAAAAAGTGAAGGATGAATACAATATTTAAGCTTTTAAGTTCTCTCTAGAATTTGGCAGTATAACAGTAAGTACAAGATTAGATTCCCACCCATGTGGGTGTGGTGCATTATTTACATATGTCTTCTTCTAATTGGCTCATGAGCAGTCCCGTGCTTATTGTACAACAAAAGCCCCCAATAATTTTCTCATGATTGTAACTTGTAGCTGTTTCTCTGGAGCATTATGTCTTTTGGCATAATCTAGGTGAATTGAGTGAGTGAAGTGCTAATTATATAAAGTCATCAGCTCGCGGTGAGGTCGGTTTGAGTTGTTCTCGATTTTGGCAAAGAAGATTGACTTTTGAAAAATTTTGCAAAAATTTTCTCTGGGCTTTAACATGACATGTGTTAAGTGCTGACACTGGTGGCATGCATAGATAATTGCGCGTGTTGGAACAGTGTGCATATAGCTTTTTGAACCAGCTGTTGTTTATTCTAGGTTGTTGTCACGTTTGGAAACATAAAAGGTAATGACTTCCTCAAGTTAAGGTATAAAATATATTTTCAACAATCATTTTAACTTTCCAAACCTTTCGTTTTCATGAGAAATTTCTATAAAGAGAAAAACCATTGCCACCAGAAAACTCATTTTCAATATCACTCTAAGGGAACCTCTTTGTTATATGTCTTGCCTCAGCACAAGTGAAATAATAGCCATGAAACTCGTGCCTGAAATACCCAAAGTGTACCCTCGTACCCATGGTGACTAACCTCGACCTATCTAATAGCCGAGTTGACAGGAAGCCTATAACAGCCATCGGGAAGGTCATCTCCTGGAAGGTCGTCTCCTCATTGACTAACCTCGGTTGGGCAGCAATCGAGATCGATAACATCCTATAGGGTCAAGCTATTGCCAACATCATACTCTGCCTAAGACGATGTTGCAGCCTAACCTCAATTAGTCTCCTAGGCCGAGGACATACTGGTGATTGACAGGACAAAGCAACAATATCAAACTTCCCCAACCTCGTACTCAACTAGGCCGAGGTTACTGAAAATGATGTCACAAGTCCGATCACATGCAAGACACATGAAAGACTTGGAACATATGGGCTAGGAAGTTATAACTAAATCACTCCCCTCACGTGAGGGAATATTTAGTCATCATTATCTACATGAGATCATCTAGGTGTCAATAGGACACTGGTTCGATTCTCATATACATGCTCATTACATGCTTGAGGGGTACACTACACCCCTGAAGCACTATATATACTTGCCTCCTCCTACATTGTAAGGGATAGATAATTGTAACCCTAGCTAAAACTCTGCTAGTATATACAGTAGAGAGATAATTGAGAGATTTTATCGCAAGCCATTAGATCCACCATTATAGTTAAATTACTCACACACTCACAGTGGATGTAGGCGAAATTAGTTGAACCACTTATATACTAGTGTTTTTCCTCTTCTCCTCGTCTCCCTCTAGTAGATATTTACTCTTGGACTGCCATTGTTATTGCTAGCTTGAGCTTATCAACGCCTTATCTGGTGGTACTATTTATAGCATCATCATTTTGGCATCGTCTGTGGGAATAAGAAGCTATATCTCTTCCTTCTTGAAGCTTCGACTTATCGGAGAGTCTGGTGTTGCACCAGTCCTCCCCCATTGCGTGGAGTTGTTTCACCATTGGAAGAGATCCTCAAAGGTATCAAGCTCTCTAGTGTTTACATCTATAATATCACTAGTCTTTTTCTATGGCACCAGCATTAACACCTCCACCATCTGGTGTTGGAGGTCCTAGTTCCAGTCAAGCACCACCCAGTACAAAATGGTTGAGGTGGCAGCAGCCTTGAAGTCCTTAGCTATAACTCAATAAGTGATGCAGCAACAATTTGCCCAGTTAAGCCACAACATAATAATGAGACCACCTTAGGTCTCACCAGAGATGATAACTCCAGCAACAGCTCAGCCACATCATGAGGCCAGGGGACCACCTCAGGCACCACAAAAGGACCTACCTACTCGTCAGCGGAGGAGGGATGTTGATGACCCTAGGTATTTATGCCTAGGGAGGTAAGGAAACCCTTTCCCTGAGGATGGGTACGATGATATTGAGGTAGAGGATGATCCAAAAGACTGTTGGGAGCCTAATGAGGTCTCCAAAAACACTGTATGTCCTATCTAGTAGAGCCGAGGTCAGTGTGAGAGACGAGACTATGATGCACACCAAAGAGGATCAGCTTTTAATCGCTTAAGTATAGGGTCGGGCTTTGAAAGGCTCAGCCCAGTTAATGAATCTGAGGGAAGTTTATCCAGATCAAGAAGTCTTATTGTCTCTAGATGGGAAGGAGGTGACTTTCATCCCCATAATGGTCGATCCGCACATGGCCGAGACTGTGGTCAGTGGGAGGTCAACAGTTGATGTTGTGCAGTAGCTGGGGAACCCTCAGTCCACCCCTTGGAAGTGGTCGGGGACAACCTCGGCCAAGACAACATTTATAAACCATGGAATGATTCTATTCAAAGGCTGAAAGATAAAATGGAAGATCTCTTGAAAACTCAAGACCCGTTGCAGAGAGGATACTCGAAGGGTTCGCCATCTGTGGAAAGGATTGTCAACTTTCCAACCCCTACCAAATTTAAACCTCCAATGGTGTCTCCCACGTACAATGTAAGTACCAACCTAGTCCATCATATTGATATGTATCGGTCTGCAGCTGACATTTATTCCATCCCTGCTGAGATAAGGTGCCGAGCTTTCTCAAGAACTTTTACCGGGGCTGCGCATATCTGGTTCAATTCCCTTCCTAAAAATTCAATTGAGTGTTTCAAAGGTCTAGCAGAAAGGTTTATTCACAACTAATGTTTTAGGTTGATACCTCAAAAGAAGACAACCCATTTGTTATATGTCAAGCAGGGGAAGAATAAAAGCCCAGG
Organism: Sambucus nigra; assembly: GCA_949130495.1. Classification (NCBI taxonomy): domain Eukaryota; kingdom Viridiplantae; phylum Streptophyta; class Magnoliopsida; order Dipsacales; family Adoxaceae; genus Sambucus; species Sambucus nigra. The sequence continues at coordinate 724,087,506 of OX422209.1, forward strand.
AGATTACATCGCGAGGTTCAATAAGGAAAAGTTAGAAGTAGAATATTACAAAGAGAACATAGCCATAATAGCTCTCATTAGGGGTTTGCATAAAGGAAAGCTCTTATGGAAACTAGCTGAGGATCCCCCTAAGTCAATGGCCGAGTTGTTAGCAATAGTTGGAAAGGTCATGAATGTAAAGGAAGCTGTGGCTGCAAAATACGAGGATGAAAGGGGGAGAAACATTGGAGGAAAATTTTAGAAGAAAAATAAATAAGGTAAGAAAAGATCTGTAGGCGATAAATTCTCAGGCTACACTCCTCTAACTGTAAGTTGTGAAAATATCCTCAACGAAATAAAGAATGATAGATCTTTGAGATGGACAGAGAGGCTGAAAGCTCCTCAATATAAGAGAAATAACAATTTATAGCGCGAGTTCCATCAAGTCATGGCCATTTGACTGAGAAGGGCTTTGCTCTGAATAATAATATTGAAAAAATGTTGAAGTCCAAAAATCTTAGAAAGTATGTGGATGGTAGAGCTTCAAAGGTTGGAAAAGATGATCCTAAAAATAAAAGAATTGATAAATGCTGAGAAGATACCTCTGCTAGAAAAGATGATGCCTCGGATGATGATGACGATGACCCTGATCTCCCACTAAAGGGCGACAGTGTCCCGATAAAGAGAGTCGGTATAATCTCATTTCGTGTGAATACTATCCTTGAAGGACTAGCAGGGGGTGGCTCAGAGGTTACGAATCGCAAGGCTCGTGTGGCAGAGGCCAAAGCAGTGACTAAAGCTGAGTTTGTGAATTTGTCTTCTACATAGGTTAAACATGAGAAGAGAAAGAAGGTAGATATGGACACCCTCGTATTCGGCTTCTCACAACTTGATTTCAAGGGTATCTTAGATCACCTTTATGACCCTTTAGTCATCACCACAAGGGTGTATGGATGCAAAGTTCATAGGATCATCTTGTAGATGGGGACAGCTTTGTAGACGTTATGTTTTGCCCCTATTTCCATAATTTGGGTCTCAGTCGAGCAAGTCTTGTACCTTACCATCACTCCTTGATTGGATTAAGTGGTGAGAAGGTTCATCTATTGAGAATGTATGAAATGGATGTGAGAATGGGAGATCAGTAGCCTAAGAGGTTGACCAGAAAAATCAATTTCTTTGTAATGGATGAAAATCTCTTCTGATCTTACAACCTCATCATGGGACGAGTAGCGCTCAAGGAATTTGAGGTCATGCCTTCAACGGTCCACCAGGTGCTAAAATTACTGACTCCCTATAGAGTAGGGGAAGTGCAAGGTGATCAAACATCGATGCGAGAATGCTACTTCAACTCTGCAAAAGAAAGATAGGCTCATAAGAAGACAACAACCACGTACAACATTGACACCCTTGATCCTAGAGATGAAACAAAAATCAAAAAGGAGAGGTTACGGAGGAGGTAAAATCCATCATCCTCAATGAGGACAAGACAAAAAAAACCATCCAAGTCGGAAAAGCCCTAAGGCCTGAGATCAAGTAGGAGCTAGTAAAGATGTTAAGGAAGAGACAGAGTATCTTTGCATGGAGCCATGAAGACATGCCAGGTATTGATCCTGAGATAATGTGTCATAAACTCAATGTTGTAAAGGATTCAAAGACCATTAGGCAGAGAAGAACAATATACTCAAGAGAGAAGTATGATGTCATCAAAGAGGAGGTTCGAAATCTTGAACAAGCTAAGTTTATTAAAGAAGTTATATACCCTGAGTGGTTATCTAATGCTGACATAGTACCCAAAAGTAATGGGAAATGGAGGATGTGTGTAGAATTCACCGACTTAAACAAGTCTTGCCCAAAGGATTTTTTCCCCTGCCTCGTATAGATCAGATGGTGGATGCCACAACGGGACATGAGATCATGAGCTTCATGGATGAATATTCCGAGTATAATCAGATCTTTATGGACTCGTCTAACTCAGATAAGACAGCCTTCATTACAGATAAGGGCACATATTGCTACAAGGTCATGCCCTTTGACCTAAAGAACGCAAGGGATATATACCAACGTCTTGTAAATAATATGTTTGAAGATCAGATAGGCAAGTCTATGAAATTTTACGTAGATGACATGCTGACTAAGAGTCTGAAGGCTGGCACTCGTGTGGCCTACCTTGAAAGAACTTTTGACACCATGGACAAATATAAAATGAAGCTCAACCTGGCCAAATGTGTTTTCGGGGTAGGAGCAGGAAATTTTTAGGTCTTCATCGTTAACCAAAGGGGAATAGGGGCTAACCCTGAGAATATTAAGGGTTTGCTAGAAATGAAAACACCCAGAACCATAAAAGACATTCAGAGGCTGACCGAACGAGTGGCTGCACTTAAAAGGTTCGTATCTAGAGCTACAGATAAATGTCTTCCTTTTTTTTAAATTCTTAAAAAGGCCTTCAAATGGAATGAGGGATGTGATATATATTTTAAAGATATAAATTCCTACCTCAGTTACCCCTACTACTATCCCGGATAATTGAGGGTGAGAAGTTATATGTATACTTAGTTATCTGAGAGTCAGCCATCAGTGTTGCAATAGTAAGAGAAGAGGATGGAGTGCAGAGACCAGTGTACTTCAACACCAAAACACTTCAAGGGTCTGAGCAGAAGTACCCCCGGATTGAAAAGTTATCCTATGATTTGATACATGCTTCTAGGAAGATGAAGCCATACTTCTAGTCTCACTCCATGGTCATCCTCACTGATTCCCCACTAAGACAGGTCCTCCATAAGCCTAAGAAGTCAGGAAGGCTAATGACCTGGGCAATCGAGTTGGGGGAGTACGATGTTGTTTATCAACCCAGGGTTGCCATCAAGGTACAGTCACTTGTAGATTTTGTGGTCGAGTTTACCTGGTATGGGGCTAAGGTTGAGAAGAATCAAGAGGCTACAGATGTGTTAGTAGAGATAAATGTAGACTGAACTTTAGACGAGGCCGAGATAAGTGATGTCAGACAAATAGCAGTTGATAATGAAGAAGAGAGATGCCTCTTCAGGCAGGTGACCTTAGTTGAGGTCAACTTCTCTTCATATGAAACCATCTGGAACCTCTTCATTGATGAGTCGTTCTATGAAAGCGAAAGTGGAGCAGGGCTAATAGTGTCGGCACCAGACGGTACATATATTGAATATATGCTGAGGTTCAACTTTAAAGCTTCCAACAATGAGTAAGAGTACGAGCCATTAATGAAAGGTCTCTCTTTGGATAAAGACCTCAATATCGGCTAACTCCTAGTCTACATTGACTCAAGATTAGTCGTAAACCAAATCCTGAGGGTGTATGAGGCCAAAGATGAAAGGATGGCCAGATACCTGATGAGAGTGAGAATGATCCTAGAAATATTCAAGTGAGTAAAGATGAAGAGGATACCTTGGCTAGACAATAGCCAAGCTGATGCACTCATGAGGTTGGCCTCAGCAACAAAAACATACATAAGGAGAACAGTGCCAGTCGAGATTCTGCTCAAGCCGACAATTGAAGAAGAAGAGGTTGTTAAACCTTTCTTAAATCTGAGTTTGGGGGCCTCATGGATGGACCCTCTTATCAAATACATCAGAGAGGGACTACTACCAGAATCAAAGCTGTGTAAAATTCTCTATTATAGGTGATGTCTTATATAAAAAGGGATTCATGTTCCCTCTCCTTAGATGTGTCCACCCTTCAGAGGTTCCACACATTTTGCACGATGTGCATGGGGGCTCTTGTTCAAGACACATAAGAGTGAGGGCACTGGCTAAAAGGATAATTACTTAGGGATACTGGTGGCAGACCTTGTCCAAAGACGCAACTTCTTATATGAAGAGATGTGATAAGGGCCAGAGGTTCTCCACCATCCCTCACCAGCCTTACCAACCTCTGACTTTAATCATCTTCCCTTGTTCATTTTCAGTATGGGGCATTGATTTGGTAGGATCCTTGCCAAGAGATGTAAGCAACTATCGGTTTTTAATAGTATCAATTGATTATTTCTCCAAATGGATAAAAGCCGAGCCAATTATCACAATCACTGAGCAGAAGACCTTCCAGTTCATCAGGAAGAACATCATATGCATGTATGGTCTTCCAAACACCCTCATCTCAGACAATGGAACCCAATTCAAGAATATATCTTTAGAAAAATACTGCGAAAGAGTTGGGATCAAGTAGTTCTTCTTTTCTCCTCGCAGGCCCCAGGCAAATGGCCAGACTGAGGTCACAAATCGAACAATCCTTGATGGGATAAAAAAAGACGCTGGAAGAGGACAAAGGAAGGTGGATAAAAGAAGTATATATTGTGCTTTGGGCTTACAGGATGATGGGGAGGACACCCACAGGGGAAAATCCATTCATGATGACTCACGTCTCAGAGGTTGTTATCCTAATAGAGATAGGGCTACCCACTCACAGAGTTCAAACATATGACACTCAGAGTAATGGGGAAGAGAAAAAACTTGATCTTGATTTGATTGAGGTAATAAGAGAAGATGCAGAGATAAGACAAGCAGCCTATCAGCAGAGAACTATGAGGTTCTATAATTAGAGGGTAAAGTCAAGGCCAATAGCTGTGGGAGACCTAGTCCTCAAGAAAGCGTGGAATAAAACCAATAAGATCCATCCCAACTATAACGGTCCTTATAGGGTCATTAATGAGGTTGTGCTAGGTACCTATCGTCCAGAAAATTTTGAAGGAGAACCTTTCTCCAACCCTTGGAATGCCGATCACTTAAAGAAATATTACTTATGATGTTGCAATTGTTCTTATCTTTTTGTAATACATGTATCGGTTTATAGGGAGGATGTTAATGAAAAGATAGTAATATTGTGCTGATACTTTTGTTACAATATGTATGTCTTTAGCATCATGTACTTGGTGACGTCAGACCTTTAAACATCATTAATTTGGTGAAATATGAGGTGAAAGACCTCCGACCTTTAAATATCATTAATTTGGTGAAATATGAGGTGAAACATCATTAACTTGGTGACCTAAGACCTTTAAACATCACTCAATTGGTGAAATATGAGGTGAAACATCATTAACTTGGTGACCTAAGACCTTTAAACATCATTAATTTGGTGAAGTATGAGGTGAAACATCATTGACTTGGTGACCCCCTTAAACATCATTAATTTTGTGAATTATGAAGTGAAGCATCATTAACTTAGTGACCTTAAACCTTAAAACATTATTAATTGGTGAAATATGAGGTGAAACATCATTAACTTAGCGACCTCGGACCTATAACATCATTAATTTGGTGAATTATGAGGTGAAACATCATTAACTTGGTGTCCTCAAACCTTTAAACATCATTAAAATTTTAAAATATCAGGTGAACATCATTGACTTAGGACCTCAGACCTTTAACATCATTAATTTTGTGAATTATGAGGTGAAACATCATTAACTTGGTGTCCTCAAACCTTTAAACATCATTAAATTGGTAAAATATGAGGTGAAACATCATTAACTTGGTGACCTAAGACCTTTAAACATCATTAATTTAGTGAAGTATGAGGTGAAACATCATTGACTTGGTGACCTCGGACCTTTAAACATCATTAATTTGGTGAAATGTGAGGGGAAACATCATTAAATTGGTGACGTCAGACCTTTAAACATCATTAATATGGTGAAATATGAGGTTAAGCATCACTAACCTGATGACCTCAGACCTTTAACATCATTCCTTTGGTGAATTATATGTGTCTGTTGTTACCTACTTTGATTTCCATTACTCAAATTGTGTAATATGATGGATAAAGGAAGCATCATAGACATGAAATAGAAAAATAATAAGTAAAGAAAAGTAACATAAATGAAGGAAATGAAACTGCATTCATTGAAGTCGAAAAGTGTTGCATTGTTTAAGAGAAGAGGTTAAAGTTAATTAAATAAAAGGGGTTATACAAAAGCTTCACAAAAATTCAGATATGCAGAAGAGACACTCAAGATTCATTCGACCCACCAGCAGCAGGGTTGCTTGTCTCTGGCACTTGATTGGTAACTTTAATCCCATCATCCTGATGACCAGCATCCTCAGTCTTAGTCACCCTAAGATGGCTTGTCTCGGCTGGGCTACCCTCTTCAACCTCCTGCAGAGCCTTAGTGAGCTGGGCATTGCCAAAGTTAAGGCCAATAAAGTTCTCGACCGATAGACCACCGAAACTTTCTTGCTTCATGGTAGCCCATCAGCTGGTTGCCTTGATGCATAAGTACTCCAGGATGAAGTTAAAAAACTCATCATAGGTTTTATACTCTTTGATGATTATCTCTGAAGCGTTATCCATGGAAGCCTTAATTGCAACATCAAACTTAGATTGAAGGCTCTAATATTTATTCCCTAGAGCCTGGGCCTGATCAGTCTCCATCTTAGCAATCTTTGTATCTCTGTCCTTTTGACCTCGCTTCATGTCAGTAATCTCCTTCCTAAGGTCTACTTCAAGTTGTTCAGCGTCCCTGCCTTTCTGGATAAGAGGCAGTCTCTTCAATATGTAATCGGCCAAGAGGTGAGGAGAGAAGCAAAATTTGCGTAAAAAAAGCATCAGACATATTAGTAATAATAAAGTTAAGATCAGAGGTAACATAGATAGTAAAGAAATACCTGAACTTCCCTATGAACTGCAAATTCTGCCTGTATAGGGACATTCATATAATGAAGAAAGTGTTTATAATCCTCGGTCATGGCATGGCTGAGGGCATCAGAATCCCGAACACTGCTACCAATGAGGCTATCACCAATCTTCAGCTAAGAAAGCTGAGTCGTTAAATCATCTTCTGAAGAAATGGGGATACCACGCTCAGTGTGGAGAGCTTTTTTGCGCCTTGTATGGGAAGGGTCTGCAGGTGCCTTTCTCTTCTTAGATGCGTCAGCAAGGGCCTTCCCCTTCTTTGTATCGGCAGGGGGTGGTACAGTCTTGCCCTGATGCTTCTCTAGAAGTTTTGTGATGCTGGGAGCAGACATATTCTAAAGGTCTTCAGAAACTCCTTTGGGTTTCTCTGTAAAAATAAAACATCAATGTTAGAAGATCAGACACATAAAATCTACGATACTAGACATATTGTAAAATTTCTTGTTCTAGAATACTTACGAAGCTCAGCCATAGGGAAACTCCCAAGACCCGTCTGAGACAAATAGCAAGGGGTCATCAGATGCTCATATTTGACGAGGTTAACATCTTCACGCTGACTACAAAGATCCTCAACATTCTTATGATTATCCTGGCTCAATCTAGGGTTAGTTTTAGCCGAGAAAGAGACCTTGTCCCACCTTAGAGGTGTCCTTGGAATATATGTTCCACAAGCCTTATTATGACCAAACTCCCAAGCCCATGAGGCAAAGAAGAACCGAGGCTTCCAATTATGGTTAGAGGTTTTAGTCACAAGCAACATATTCTTATCAGACTTCCTATCTATAAGGTGATAGTAGCCAGGGTGATTTTTAGTGGATGAGGGTATGTAACAAGCTAAGAATACCCTAACTGGAAGGTTGGTATGATGAACCACCTTCCAGAGTACGATTTCCCCAACCAAAACCCTTCAGGCATTGGGGTAAAGATGAGAAGGAGCGACGTTGATATAAGAAATAATGGCTTCGATAGTGGGGTGAATTGGGATACGGAAGGAGAGTTTGAACATCTTCTCGTAGACGCAGAGCTCAACCTCTCGTCCTTCGAAGGCCCTCTTATCCTTCAGAGGTTTCCTCTTGGTAATGGATGAAGGAATGACATATATATGTCTGAAGATGAGAAGGTCGTATTCATCGATAGAAGACTCAGGACCATCAACCTTGGAAGTGTCAATTTCACTCCCTTCATCATCATAATTACCATCAACAGGCCAAGTCTAAGCCTCAGAGGGGTCACCATCAGGGAACCTCTTCACAAACTCAGCACTAGTAGCAACTGATAGAAGAATGGCATCAATAGGAGTGGGAATTACCAGACTAAGCCCTAAGATTTCAATAGAGGAACACCTATGAGAAGCTCTATCCTCTTGATGGGATGAGGAATAGTCATAAACATATGCTTCCTCAGGGGTAACACTTACCTTAGGGTATCAATCCATAGTCTCTTGAAAAGAGTCTACATACTCAGCAGCCTCAGAGGTAGACATGGGATCTGAGGAAGATGACCCATACAATGGCTGAGTAACCTCAGGGACTTCAGCAGGTTCAGAAGGCTCATGGTATATGACCTTTAAGGGTGGAGGAAATATTGGTCTGGGGGGAAAGGCCTCATCCCTACGAACCTCCTCCTGGGCTAACTCTATCTACCTAATCTTTTCAAAGGTCTTCTCATTCAAAGTTGGGAACTCTTCAATAAGTTAGTACCAAGGTCTGAGCATATGGTGGATAACACTTCACATGAGGGAAAAATTACAAGCAGGTACACAACTTACGCTACCTAAGCTAAAGATCAAAGGTTGGAAGTTTAAGGGTTTCGAATAAGAACACTTGAAGATGGGTCACCGGAGAAGATGACCGAAAGGTCACCAAAGGACAGAAAAGAAAGGTTTCTAGGCTAAAATAACCTCGGAGCAGCCTAGAATAACCCTAAAACACCTAACCCTACCAACCCTAAACAAATAACCACCAGACAGTGGTGGTTTTTCTTGCCAAAAAACTAAAAACCCAACAAAAAAGGAACCAATGCACAAATATACCAAGAAAAGGGAGAGCAATGGTCAAAGGAGGTTACCTGAGCAACGAAAAGCGAAGGACAAAGGCTTAAAAGCCTAAGATATGCAGGGAACCAGAGAAGTGATCAAACTTAGCTATGGAGGATTTGTGAGAGTTTTTGCAGTAAAGAAAACCTTGGTGGGAGAAGTGTGGAGAAAAAAGAGAAAATAAGGAAAGATAAGGGTTTTTAAACCTTCTCAATGATGGGGTGAGATTTCTAACACCCTCATCATTACCCTAGGGAACTCAAAAGGTGCCACCAAAACTGTCATATCTTGCAAAATATGCTAAGCCACTTCAGTAAATGACATGTGTCAAAGGTACCACTCCAAACCCCAAGATATCAAAACGTCCTTTCATTATCTTGACGCTTATACCCCTCAGTCACCCACTCACATAGGAGACTAAGGGCTAGGACTGATTGATATGCCCAAAGTGTACCCTCGTACCCATGGTCATTAACCTTGGCCTATCTCACAGCCGAATTGACAAGAAGCCTACAACAGCCATCAAGAAGGTCGAGTCCTGGAAGTTCGGCTCCTCATTGACCAACCTCAGTTGGGCAGCAGTCGAGGTCAACAACATCCTATGGGGTCATACTATTACCAAAATCATACTCCGCCTCAGCCGACGTTGCAGCCTAACCTCGTCCAGTCTCCCAGGCTGAGGACATACTGATTATTGATAGGACAAAGTAATAATATCAGGCTTCCCCAACCTTGTACTTGTCCAGGCCGAGGTTAGTACAAATGATGTCACAAGTCCGACCACATGCAAACACATGAAAGACTCAGAACATGTGGGCTAGGCAGTTATAACTAAATCATTCCCCTCATGTGAGGGAATATTTAGTCATCATTATCTACATGAGATCAACCAGGTGTCAACAGGACACTGGTTTGATTCTCATATACATGCTCATTAGATGCTTGGGGGGTACACTACACCCCCGAAGCACTATATATACTTGTCTTCTTCTATATTGTAAGGGATCGATAATTGTAACCCTAGATAAAACTCTGCTAGTTTACATAGTAGAGAGAGAAAGTGAGAGATTGTATCACATGACACTAGTGCCACCATTATAGTGAAATTACTCAAACACTCAAAGTGGATGTAGCCCAGATTGGGTGAACCACTTATATACTAGTTTTTATCCTCTTCTCCCCACCTCCCTCTACTAGATATTTACTCTTAGTATGCCATTGTTATTGCTAGCTTGAGATCATTAACACATTATCTAGTGGTGTTGTTTACAACATCATTAGTGTCCATCCTGTTTGGACCTAATGGACTTTATTCTACTGTCCTTGGCCCTACTTGACATGCTGGGACTATTTTCCTTGGCCATGACGGCCCTGCTTGTTACGATTATCAAAACCCTATGCTTATTGTGGTTTTGTTCTCTTAATCGAGACCCCTTAGACTGCTAGGCCCCCTAAGTACCACCTTCGCTTGTCTTTCCCTAATGTTTAGAAAAATCTAAGTTGGGATTTTTCTTGCCCTTAATTTTTTGAAAGGCCATATAGTTCTGACAATGAAATAAAGCAGCATTCCCCACATACATATAAGTGTTAAAAGTCATGTTACCCAAGATATCATGCCTTTTGTGCCATGTCAATCCCAATATAAGCTTCCCCATTTCTTATCCATAAATTTTACCTCATCTAAGGAAAATAATGATAGCGCAGTAAATTACTCTCCATAATTTGCCACAGTGTGGCCCTCCTGCTTAATCTCCATATATATCTTCTTCATCTCTGTCTTAACTACAAGTGGGAATTACTTGTCATAGTACCTCACCCAAAACTCTACAATAAACATCATATCCCTTTCCTTAGGTGTGGTGACTTACCACCACTATAAGGCATCCCCTACCAATATGAATGAAGCTAACATATGTTTGTGCACTTCTGTGCACTCCACCATACTCAAATTCCTCTGAATATCTTTATTCTACTGACATTCCACAACTATGTCGGTACTCCTAGAAAACTTTTATGGGTAGCCCTTGGCAAAGTCCTCACTCATTTTTTCTAAATTATGGTCTATGACTTAATTGTATCACCACCTATTGCAATGGATACGACGATGGAGTGGTGGTGGCTAGAAGTATTGTAACATGGAATTTATTTCCATGATGGATGTTTTAGTAATTATAACAACTATGTCTACTGTTGAGGCTACATGTAATGATGGTGGAAGTTGTTAATGCAGGTCCTACTGATCCTTACTCTCTACAGTTTCACTAGTAGTTCAATATGGTCTACCGTTTCGAGTCTTTTACATATGAAAGAAAATAAGAAAAATTATGATCAATAACAATTGGCAAAAGAGAACAAAGATAACTATACATAGGTATTTACATATCAAAGAATGCAACGCATAACGTAAAGAGCGAAACATAGATCCTAGGGACACTAGAACATGGATGATCTAATATCAACTGTAACCACATATATTTTACACATAATAGGTTATAAGGCTAATATGTTGAAGATATGGCTCGTCAAATAATTCATGTCATTCTCGACATAAAATGTAAAGTAAAACTGAATTAGAACGATCCACGAATGTGATAAACTTAAACAATAAATTTCTAATATAAGTAATATCTCAAATCATCAAAAAATAAATAGTCTGAATATCTCAACTCTAAGTGAAACTAAATAAAATAATCAATAACACCGGACTCAAGGTCTATACAAATGTTTTAAATAAACTGAGTGAAAACTAAATAGGTTAGCAACCTATGCTAGAATCAAATGAACAGAAAGTCGCTATGCAAGGTGGAACAATAAGTGTGACTCTCCTCAGCCTTGTTGATCACTAATATGTAAGCCTAGGAAAATATTTATTATAATTTGGGTGATATCCCTAAAGTTACAAGAAATAACTCCAATATCATTAGTAAATAATCATGCAACTTATTTACAATAACATGCCCCCCCCCCCCCCCCCCCCACCGTATCTCACATGCAATAAGTAACACACCTATCAACTAATGCAGTACTACAAGCATGTCCCAACATAAGTCATAACTATACTAATGAGTCTTCGTACTATCATAATGTATAAGCAATAAACATTTATTATGGAATAAGGATGAAACTAACTACACAAGTAAGGCCACATCCCATGCACCAACCCCTGCATTATCACCTGCAAGGATACATAAATCACAAAATGTATTTAATGTGACATATAATTTTTTAATGATTTTTCCATCACTAGACATATTAATTATTTATCATTCCAAATTTAATCACACAAAGGCTACTACCTTTAGGGAGGTCCATCTCGGGCTTCTATCGACAAGTTCGTAGGAGTCCCTCGCCCAACTAGCTTTAGCAAAACACACACTATAATAACGGGGTGATCATTACGCAATAACACCACCATTGGGTCCATACCCAATCCTATTGATGGATTACATCATCCGTTCTTCTCTCGTTGCAAAGCGATGACCTTCCTAAATGTAAGATCAAACACAACAACCTTTTATCATCCTGCTTCAATCATCCACGCACGAGGTGCATGGCCCCAATCCCGAAAGCAACCCCAATCGATAGATTCACCACGAGTAAAGGTATGTTCGTACAACTTTAGTATTCTATATATATACAATACCCAATATATTTAACGACCAATAGGATATCGCTTCACTCATGCGTCTACCAATATCACCCAAATAGATATCCAAGCACTCCAATCAACTCAGAAATTCATCTCCATCAAAATACATTCCAAAGACTATTCAACCCTAAACTCATTCAAACAACGTTCCACGGGTCATTCGAACGAAAAACAACAGCTCATTCAAACACTGAAAAACATATGTCCATACGAACATAGTAATCTCGTTCGAACGAGACTAAAAACTCATTATAACAGGATTTTCATAGAATTTTCCTTCACCCAACCAAACCTTAAAAATCTCCATTAGTGACTTTTAAAGCTCCAAACAACAACCCAATAATACCAAAACTAGAACTAAACATGGGTACGTGATTCTAATGATTTTTAATTAATATGATCAATCCAAAATATCATTTTAAAGGTTTAATCTTTCAAAACCATAACATTGTCAAAAACATAAATGGGTTCTAAATTTCTGTCAATTTCATAACTACACTTCAAATTATCACATGGATTTATCTTATAAATGAGATTAAATCCTAATACATGCACATAGATTCACACATAAAATATCAACAATTTCAGATTTCCTCTTCCTAAAATATGAACTTTCAATAAGGATTAATCAATCTCTAATTATAATTAGCCTAAGACAACAACATGATTACGATATAATATATCTAATCGTAAACATGAGTTATAATCCCAAAACAAACAGGGTAAATATGAAATCTATATCAATTACATGTTATAAAGTGATATTATAATAGGTGTCTTGCCTTGGGTTGATGAATGATAAACTCCCACTTGAATATTTTGTATTTCCCCTCTCTAAGCCTTCTCTAGTTCTCTAAAACTATAATGATTGCTAGTGTTTGTTTTTGATAATATATTAGCACTAATTAAAGAGTCATAATCTAATTAAAATCTCTAATTCCCACACCTATAAATGAGCCCTATTTTTGGGCTCCTAAAGAGCTCAAATACTATTAATAACAGTCCAAAACTCACCATAAGAGTATACCTACCCCCGAGCCCAACTTAAGATGATAAAAACACATAATTGGGCCTCCATGTCACTCTGGAGTCCATTCAAATTGGGTATACCTCAAATCTCGGGGTAAATCTCGCTACGTAAAATATAACCAATTAATTATTTTACGCATAACCTCATATAGTAATTAATTACACGTATTAATTAAGATAGCATGCGTCGCGAATCAATCATATGATATGAACATTTAATTATCATCTAAATATGCAATAGATATTTCTAGTTATTTAGAGTAATAATTAATTCTTATTTAATATATTAACACATAATAAAAATAAATGCCACAAAATTGAAAAGTATTATAAGGTACTGGACCAACAATGTCCAGTCCCCATTGCACGAAAGGCCAAGGGCTTGTGAGGGACTTGAGGTCAATGGTGGGCGAATGCACTAAAGGTGAGAAGAGTTTGGAAGTTTTTTCACTTTCGAATGGAGGTGACCACATTGATTAGTGTTAAATATTTCATTTTATTGCCCCTTTTCTTTAAATATTGTAATCATATTCTTGTTAAACCCATGTTTTATACTTATTTACTACATAACCTTAAATATTCATGGATAATCATTTTTGCAAGATTTATTTGAGTATTTAGAGGGTTTACGGCTAATGGCGAAGTCGAAAATAAATCGAAGCAAGTAATAGTCACATATGCACCTTTACGGGAAAAATGATAAATTTAGATGACCAATTTCGGACTCGTACTTCTCACAAAAGTTATCGAGCTCAAATCAAGGACTGTCTGGATTCGAACGGTACATCAATATGATCTCTAACGAAGGAGTTATGATCATGAAAATTTTGAAATCGAAAGAAAGTCAAAGTGAAAGACCTAAATCAAACCTGAAGTCTGACCGCGTGACCGGGACACTACTGGGAAATTTTTGGCCTCGAAATAAGAGTCACATTGGTTCTTACGGGGCATGAATCAGAAGTTGTATGAGAAATTTATAAATGGGGATTAATTGTAATTAATGAAAAAGGGGTTTAATTAAGGGTCTTATATTTGTGGTTGTATTATATTCATTGAAATGATGGTTGGCTCAGTGGCAAGGCCATTTTTGGTCATGAAGTTGGTCAAGGGTTTGAATCCTACTACCCCCATCTTTATTTTGAAAATAAAATTTCTCATCCGATGGTCAGCATTTCACCATGTGGTGTGCGATCATCCGCCTCTTGCATGCCATGTGGCGCCCGACCCTCGTCTCTGAGCTCTCTCACGCAAGGCATTCCTCATTCCGACAGAGATCATCCATGCGTCAGGCATGCGTGGTATTAGCCCCTTCCTCTTTCTTCTTTTTTCCATGTGCTTGTTTTCACCATATGATTCCTTTCATTTTTCACAGGTTCATACCCCCCCCCCTTTGTTTTCTTTTGAGATATTTTTCTCCTTTAGTTTTTTTGTTTCTATTTTATTTATCTTATTTTTCCAACTCCTTTCCATATATTTTCATTTATAGTGAAAACCCATGCCTAATTCTTATATATCTTTTCCCCCTTTTACCAGTGTAACCCACGAGATTTGTCCCACTTTGCCCCATACCTCCAGCCATTCTTCCCACTCCTAACTCCATTTTCAGTCCCAATATTCTCATTATATTATTAAGGTATTTCACCAATGCATTTGCTCAACTATATATATGGACTCAGACATCATCTTTTTTGGACATCTCAAACAGACGGAATTTTCAAAGTTGTGTTGTGTAGTTCATTTTTCAATTATAGCTCGTAATTTAATTACAGTCTAAAAAATTATTTTCTTATTTAATTTTTCTTCTTTAATTAGTTATTTTCACTCTAAAATTAGTGAAATGCTTTCATAATTAATTCTTTTAGTTTAAAAATCACTCTCTCATACACTATTTTCTTTAATTTTTTTAAAAATATTTCTTTGGTAATTTTAATTAGGCTGAGATTAATGAACTCACATTGGGCTTGGAGTTGTTTCACTATGGTATGATGGAGTAGACCATTTTTTAACGGGTTGATTATTTCTAAATTTACACCGAAGGACCTTAATAGGGTATATCACGTATGCACCATATTTGTGATATTGCGCATGTAACTTTGGGAATATTGTTGATACCAAACTCATTTTTAGAAATTTATAGAAATTTGGGGAGTGACATTCTCGATTTAAATAATTGTGTAAATGGCTATTAATCACATTTAAAATTTATTCTACTATGTAACCATTTAAGCTATATGTTTTGAGGTGAGGAATTTAGTTCTCAACTTATAGTTTTTATAATCGTAAATTAATTTAATTTAAATATGTGCCTAGATAAATTATAGTATTAAAACATAAAAAAATCAACTTTTACACTTTTTTTGTAAGTAATAAATCAATTACATTTAAATGACATTTTATGTGGATTCGATACTTGAACTCACCACAATACATATAAAACATGTGTTGTTATTGTTTAGGATTTTTGTATTGGGGTGCAAAATCGATGACAGCGACAATGATATTTACACGGCGCTCGATTTTTGCTTAATCACAAATCTTATTGTATGTATGACCACTAGTACCCTTCTTTCATAGCCTTGAATTCTAGTCATATGCACCCGACATGGCTTCCACATATTCCTTTATCGAACTTGTAGATTGTTTGGTCGACATCGTCTAGGGTGAACAGATTGTAACTATGGTCCTAAGAAAGAGCATAGATAAATCTTATCATTCATAGACAAATGGAAGCGAGCATAATTTACCTAGATCTTATGTGCTTGTTTCTTATCATAGTGAATAATATCCTCTTTCAGGTAACAAACTATCAGATCCATCTAATATGGGGCCCTATTAATGGCCATAAACTTCTTGGACAACTTCCCCTAGGTGATATTCGGTTGATCGAGGTATTCCACTTGAATTGTTCACTTAGTATCTCCCTTCACAATCGAAGAAAGTTTGGCTAAGGCATATACATGATTTTTATTCCCTATTAGTAATTGGTGTACTAGTACGTGCTGAACTAAGCCACCGCGTGTTGGCCTTCTTCAATGTATCCAGCCATAAGCTCATCCTTAGCGTTATAATCTTTTGAAATATGATTTGATACCATCCTTAAGTTGTAAAAGATATCAAGTTTATGGGTATCCAAGGATAATGCCTTCTTTAATTCGTCGATCAATGCTTTGTACTCCACCTCATTATTGGAGGTTTTAAATCTCGAACATATTGATTGTCCGAGGATAGTTTTCTTCGGGGATTCTAGCATTATCGCCACTCCTAGACCCTTAGAATTTGAGGTTCCAATAATATAAAGGTTTAAATTTTCCCATTTTTCAATCCGTGGTTGAATTTTCTCTTCACTCTCATTGATAGCCTCCATTGCTTCTTGGTCCCTAGAGAATTCAGCAATGAATTCAGGCATGACATGCCCCTTGAATGACATCATGTGATAAAATTAGATATTAAACCTCCTTAACTCTATAGACCACTTAGACATACATCCTGATAGGTTGACCTTCTGGATCACTTATTTAAGATGGAATGAGGTTTAGACAGTTAATTATGTGTGCCTCAAAGTAATGCTTTAGCTTGAGAGAGGCTATCATCATCTTGTACGCAATCTTTTCTAGGACCAAGTATCTTTTCTCAACATTGAGCAAGGTTTTATTTCATAATATATCATAGTCTGAGTCCTCTTATTCTCATAATCAAGAGTCAAGTTAACTACGTGATTGGACACCTCCAAGTACAACGTCCCTCTTCATTAGGGATTATTAGTAGAAGGTGAGATTAAATACTTCTTCACTTATTCTAGTACTTAGGTACATTTATCATTCCATATCTCCTTATTTTCCTTCCTTAACATTTAAAATAAAGGTTGGCATATCTCAAAAGATCTTGATATGAACCTATTGAGTGTAGTGAGCATGCCAACCAGCTTTTTCACCTTATGCATAGTGTTTGCAGGTTTCACCTTTATTATTACTTTGATTTGGTTAGGGATTGCCTGAATGCCATTTTCTCTTACTAGAGACTCGATAAATTTCTCGAATATACCCCAAAGGAGAACTTGGTTGCATTTAGCCTCATTATGTAGTAGTGTAGGATTTCAGAAGTTCTAGCTAGGTCTGCAAGGTGATGCTCCTTCTTCTTACTATTCATAAGCATATCATTTATGTACATCTCCATTGTAGGCCCCAAATGTTGCTTGAACATCTTTATCACCAGCCTATGGTAGGTAGCTCGAGCATTCTTTTATCCGAACGGCATCACCCTGAACTAGTGCAATCCTAATGTGGTGATAAAATAAGGTTTATCTTGGTTGGGGACAAACAGTAGAATCTAATAGTACCCAGAGTATGCATTGAGGAAACTCATAGATTAATGGTTGAAGGTCACATCAATTAATTGATCTATCTTGGGCAAAGGAAAACTATTATTGCGGCATGCCAAGTTCAGGTCAGTGAAGTTAATATAGACTCTCCACTTTTTATTGTCTTCTTCATGACCACATGATTCGATAGCTATTTAGGGAATTAAATTTCCTTAATGGACTGTGCCTCCAGAAGTTTCCCCACTTTCTCTTCTATTATCTTGACTTTATCGGGGGTAATTATTCATGACTTTTGGTTCATTGGTGGATGTAATAAATCAATGTGGAGCTTATGACACATTACTTTCGGGTCAATTCTTATCATGTTGTATAGTTGCCAAGAAAAAACATCTTGATTACTTTTGAGGAAAGGAACCAGCTCCTCGGTTTTTATTCAATAAGGGTGCGTCCAATAAGGAACTTCTTCTCAAGTTGATTGTTGGAAAAGATTACCTCTTGGAGGGGCTCCATGACCCGATCAGCAGGGGCAACCCTAGATTCCTCAATCTCATCTTACCCGTACTTTAATTGATACTTCGAGGTCATAGAGCCCTCCATTGGGTCCATTACTTTCTCTTTATTATTTTCTTATTTTGATCGAATGGAAGCTATGAAGAACTATCGAGCTAGGTCCTAGTTCTTATTGATCTCCATTATTCCCTTTTAAGTGATGCACTTTAACTTGTGGTGGTAGGTAAAAGTTACTAGACACATGGAATAAATCCACCCTATACCAAGTATAGAATTACTGGGAGTCTATGTCTACCAAGAGGAACTCGATGACGTTATAGATACCTCCTACACGGATTGGGATAACTAGTTTCCTAGTGGGTAAGGTCATCCTTCTTACAAAGATGACTAGAGGAACAATCTCATCTTATAGGTGTTCTGCTCACGGATTCAGCGTGTTAAACATTTTGAAGTGCATGACCTCTAAATAGATCCCTTGACCCACCAGTCCATGCCCCAGATAGTGACTCTAAGAGTGACTACTGGGGCATTATGATGAAGAGTCCTCACTTTGACTATATCATAATTCGTGAACATGATGTGTTTGGAGTAGTCAGTCTCCTCTAGTCACCGATGCTTTCTTGTAATAGGTTTGGTCGGGTCAATCAAGAATGCCCCCATCACTGATGTGAGCTTTTTTACCTCCATCCTGAGGGTGTTTCCCTTTATTTGACTTGGGTTGGACACACATGGATTAGCGTAAACTCTTGGCCAAACTCTTCATCTAGTATGTTATCTAGTCTCTAGTCAAGCATAGGTTGTGCATGACCTTCCTTCTTTTTAATGAACTTGTTAAGTTTTCTAGCCTGGGCTAGTTCCTCAAGATGGGATTTTAAGGCCTTACAATTCTCAGTCTTGTGGTTGTAATCCTTGTGGTACGCACACCTCAGTGGCATGTTCCTCTTCTTGGGATAACTTATCATCTTTTTGGGACACTTAAAATACTTTCAACCACTAATGTTGTAAAAGATCATGTCTATCAGCTTGGTGAAAACTATGTTGATTAGGGGTGTGTACGGTTCGGTCGGTTCGGTTTTGGCTCCGTTTTTTTTAGCCGAACCGACCTTGTCGGTTTTTGGAGTTGAAGGACCGAACAGAACTGAAACCGGTTGAAGAACCAAACCGAACAGGGTCAGTTTTTGATAGGGCCGGTTCGATTTTCCCATCGGTTTTTGACAGCGTCGATTTTATACAGGGTCGGTTCGATTTTTTTATTTATTTTAATAAAAAATATTTTTTTAATACCTAATATAAATATAAAATTAAAAAATATAATATAATATGCCAACACTAATATAAATATAATATGCAACACTAATATAAATATAATATGAAATATATAAATAAAAATATAAAAATTAATTCGGTTCGATTCAAAACTGATTTTTATGCCAAAAACGATAACCGAACCAACCCCTTCGGTTTTATACCTGACCAAACAGAACAGACCCGACACTTGAAAAAACCCAACCCAAAATTTTGCGGTTCGGTTCGGTTTTTTTTGTTTTATCGGTTTGGTCGGTTTTTCTGCACACCCCTAATGTTGATGGATTTAAACGCCTTTTCGAGATCCTTCTTTTCAGTTCCCTTTTTTCTTTATGCTCTACTTTTTCCATTATTTTTTATTGTTCCTTCATTATCTACATTCTTAGGCTATTTTAACCAATCACCTTCCTGGCCAACTTTAGCCAGCATATCTTCACCTTTTTCATACTTTTTAATCTTCGCCATGAGGTCATCAATTTTAATGGACTCTCTCTTAGTGAGAGATTGATGAAGCATATAGATACTCTATAACTCAATTTCAACGGAATCCATCAAAACCTACTTGATGTAGTCTTCCACTTCATTGTACACCTCTTAGTACCTTCTAACATACTCGCGTAGTGTCTCATGTGGCTTTTTCTATTGTAAGAAGCATATTGTAATGAACCTGGTCGTAAGGCCTCGACGACCTGGTTAAATGATGTGATCAACCGATGCGGTAACTTCTCAACCCACTTATAAGAAATATCTCTAAAACTTTAGGGAAATATTCATCACATTAAGCCCTCATTGGTATTCCACAACATCATTTCCTGGCGAGACTGCGTAATGTGATCAGTAGGATTTATCTCTCTATCATAAATCTTGAATCATAGAGCATCGAATTTCTGAAGAGGTTCAAACTCCTCAATAGCCCAGTTGAAAGGTGATTTTATCTGACCGGTAAGGGCTCTTCTAGCGATCTCCTTATCCATACATGCTTCTAATGAGTCGGGTGTCTATCTACACATCTCCTGATAAAATCACAGATCCCTTTCTCTCATCTCCACTAGTCGGAGTAGGGTTTTCTTCCAGGTGACTTCTCACGAGGAAAATATTCTTTTTATTTCTGGTAATCTTCATTAGGTTACGAGCTCTTCTCACTTGAGAACTAAGATTACGCGACCTATAGCTAGGCTTGTGATTCTCCCTTTAGGCCTCACTCTCTAATTTCTTCAGGCATCGTTAGAGCATAGTATACTGCTCCTATTAAAGCCTAGTAGTAGCCCGTTGATATTGAAGGAGCTTTTCATGGATGTAAATAAGTCTTAAAATCCGGTTAGATTGTTTAGGATCATCATTTTCATATGTCCTCTCCTCCTAAGGATGATAACATGAATTAGGAGGTTAGTAGTATTCACCATTCTCTAATCTGGCCCTCTAGGGCAAGAGAGAAGGTTGTCGGCCCTCTTGGTAATTATATGTATCATAACCTAGGTGACCCTCCTAGTATCCATAGCTATGTTGGTGATGACCCTCCTGGTCATCGAGATTTTATTGATCTTAGTTGGGTGAGTGATACATCACGAAAACCTTTTTAGGGGAAAATAACTAAGATAGTTCCCACAGATGACACCAATTGTAAGTGATAGTTTTCTACAGGTAGTGATATTAAATGCACAAAAACCAAAAAAAGTAATAATGGTAGAAAGTAACAAGATCACACACTTAACACACTATATGAGTGGGTCGTCAACGTGTCTACGTCCACGAAATGGTAGGATTTTCTCTCCATTATTCAATGACTCAAGTCGACATATTATAGTACTGCTTGACATTACAATGATGCAGGCTCCACTCATGTAAGGTTATTTTATATTTATGAGGCATCTTAGAAGAGTCATAAGCCCCATTAATAACTATCCCTAATTTTTCATACTTATCCTCTATCACGATCAGCTGTTACAAGTGATTGAGTTAAAGGATTATTCTCTAACTTAGAGTCTTCACTGATCCTACACGTACGAGTGCAACTCTTGACCCCACCTCATATTCTTTGAATTATTGCGTGTGATCAACAACTATAATATATATATATATATATATATATATATATATATATACACGTGTGTGTGTGTGTGTGTCTATATGTCCGTGAGATTTATGGGATTCATATTATCCTAAAATTTGGTCAAGGATAATGAAAAAGAAAATTAAAAGGAAAAGGTAACATTTTTCTTCATATTTTATCTTATTTTTTTAAGTAACATTTAAAATAAAAAATAAACAAAAAAGACAGGAAAAGACATGTAAAATTTCAGTGGGGTAAAGACGTCTTTTAATGCTTTTACATATTTTTCTCCATATATTACTGTAACTAAATAGAAAATATGAAATCTAGTTTTTTTTTTTGCTTAACTCCCTAGTCGGTAATTTTTTGGTTTGCATGTTGAATTTTACAATGTACACACGATTTTTTATAATATATAGGTGTAAAGAATATGTAAACCCTAGCTCATAAAGTATACACTAAGGAGTGAGGGACCATGGCTAAAAAAATATATTAGTGGACTAAATCCAAAAAAAATATTATTGGAAATGACTAAAATGAAAGGCTCCCAAATAAAATACGTTTTACACTTTCAGCCCTTTTGACTCTCCATATTTGGAAGATAAATGTTATGTAAATTATCCCAATTACAAAAATGGGTTCCCAAGTTGGTACTTAGCAAGTATTACTCAAGATATTAAGTCATATATGTTAAGGATCATAATATTTTTGTTAGGTTCCATGCTTAATCGGCACTCAAACCAATTTGTAATAAAAGATTTATTACTCTTGTTGTCATGAACTATTAGTTTTTTATTGGTGTTTATACCTTATAAGGTAAGAGTGATTTTAATTAACTAACTTCACGATTTTCAAATAATTTTAATTTTAGTCATCAATTATGTTAAAAATGTTTTTTAAGTTTGTCTTTCAAACGTGGATAATTAATTTGGAATAGGACATAATATACTTTGCCAAATGACACAAGCCATAGTATACTTTTGCCAAATGTGACAACTAATGCATCATGAATTGACACAAAATAAATGGATAATGGACTGATTTGTTAGAACGTATTAACACATTATTTGTGGCACTAATCCACTCATACACTATATTAATACCTTGTTAATGATGAATAAATAATTTAAACATAACACTAACATGACACAATAGCAATTAAAATGTGTACGAGTTTTAATAATTTGAGTATGGTACATAACTTATATCGTGAACTCCACCCAACGCAATCAACTTGTTGGAAATGGGTTTGGAAACAGCCCAAACGAGCATCTTTAGGCTATTTTATTACGGGACCCACATTTCGATTTGGTTGGAACCACGCACAAATATGTTCTCCTCTATGAGGATTTTAACATAGTATATTTCTTTGTCCAAAACCAATAGGTAATTAATGAAAAATTGAACTCAAAGTGACCCATTTGAACGCTATTTAGTGTATTATAGCAAGTGTGGAACATTTGTCCCACATAGGAAAAATTAATAAATCTGGTTGAGTTAATAACACAAAAAATGTGCATTAAGGCTTAGATGCCTTTGGGGTATGCTAACTCTTTGAAGGGGAGATGGATTATACTATGCATATCTTAGGCGTGGGCCTTTGGCCCACACAAGCTAGCACGTCGTTCGACCAGCTCAACCCGATCTGGTCAGGCCTCGGTCCCGGGACCGAGATCGGGCCCGGGTTCATAAACATTCCTTCCTTTTAGGCTAATTTAATTGAGTTTTAGGGTCTGATTTAAACCCATAATTAAACCCATTTGGCTTGTTGGTTGGAGATAACAATTACAACCGTTTGTAACTGTTTTGTCTGAATAGTCGCTTAGAAAACTATAAATTGAGCACCCATGTTCATTTGTAAAAAAATGAAAAAAAAATTATCTCCTCCTTTGATCTAGAAATATTTTTGTTATTGTGTCAGTTTGAGTATTACACAAGCTAAGTTCGTCAGAGTTGAATATTACAGTGTGGTTTGTTCATACTCATAAATCTATTCTATCTTATAAGATAATAATACACAACCTCAACACCATGGAGGGAATTAAATTTCCTTAAGGACACCGTGGATACACAGGGATTGAATTTGTTCATAATTTTAGTAGCATTTTATATTTACTGCAAATTCAAGTAAGTTTTCCTATTTATGTAATTTAGATTCAGAATAATAAAAATTATATTCATATTCTCTGTTTAATAAATTTATTATATATACAATTGTTGCATTTTTTATTACTATATGTACCTAACACATGGAATAGTTAAATCGTATATATATATATATATATTGTTGATACAAATTTGTTGTCACTGTTTTTCAGATATTTCAAAAAATAGATTATGGGAATTTTGTAATTCAAAAATCAGAATTTATTGACTGTTTTGTGCAAGGTTCTAAAAAATGCGGGACGTGATCAAGGCGTGGAGGCCAAGCCTTAAGCCTTTGAAGCCTAGGTGTGCCTTAGGCGTAAAAAGGCGTGAAAAGGCGTTTAGGCCTTTTTAATATATTTTAATATTTTTTAACTATAACAAGGCTATTAAAATACTAAAACTGTATATATTATAAAAATATGTCAGAATATTTGCAAATCAAAATACTAATTGATTATTTTGGACGAGATAGTGGTCCGGTTAGTAAAAAAATTCTTTAAAAGGTGATATCGTTTCACTAAAGCATTGTTGTTTTTAAAAAAAAAGTGTGCATTAAAGGTTTTACCAAGAATAAGGTGTAAAAAACTTAAGGCAAGGCGTTTCTCCCAAGCCTCAAGCCTAATCATGCCTAGTAGAACATTGGTTTTATGCAATAACTTAGAAACTAATATTATATTCTGACTTTTATCTTTACAAAAATTATGTTATATTCAGAACTTTTATTTAAAAATTATGTTCTCAAAAAATCATATATATATATATATATATATATAATTGGCATCAAAATACAAAATTTTGTCTTTAATATTTTTTAATTCTTGTCATTAAAATTTCTATTTTTGTAACAGAAACGGCTTTATCTAGTACTGTCCCTGTTGTTCCAACACTTGACACGGTGTCTCATGGAGACAAGATGAAAAAATTCAATGAAACTCATTTTAATCATTGGCAACAAAAATGATTTTCTATCTTACTACTATGAACTTGGCAAGATTCCTACACGAAGAATGTCCCCCAATTCTGGAAGGAAATGATTGAGAAAAAATTATTGTCGTGGAAGCATAGAAGCATGCTAATTTCTTATGTACAAATTATGTTACAAAACAATTTGATAATACACTACACAATGTGTATTTTACCATAAAAATATCAAAGGTACTCTGGGAATCCTTTGATAAGAAATACAAAACTGAAGATGCAGGTGCAATCAAATTCATAGTTGGAAGGTTTCTTGACTACACAATGGTGGATTCGAAGGCAGTAATAGTTCAAGTTCAAGAATTACAAGTGATTCTTCATGACATTCATGCTGAGGGAATGTCATTAAGATGATTCTTTTCAAGTGGATAAAATAATTTGAAAAATTACCTCCATCTTGGAAAGATTTCAAGAATTATCTCAAGCATAAGCGCAAGGAGATGAATGTTGAAGAATTAATTATGAGGCTCAGAATTCAAGAAGACAATCGTATAACAGAAAGGAAGAATGGAAAAAACTCTATGAAGTCCAAGGCTAATGTTGGGAACATGATCCAAAACCCAACAAAAGGAAACGTGAAGGAAAAGGCTTTTCAAATTTTTTAAAAAAAAGTTCAAAATCAATGTTATAACTGTGTCAAGCCTTGACATCGTTCAAATGAACGTTGAAAGTCAAAAAAATTCAAGAAGTAAAATGCACATGCTAATGTAATAGAATATGAGAAGGCATGGACAACATTAATCTTTCTGCAGTGGTATCTGAATGTATTTTGGTAGGAAATACTAAGGAATGATGGGTGGACACCGATTCTAGACGCCATATTTGCTCAAATAAATGGATATTCTCTACCTATAAGCCGCTGGAAACTGAGGATAAACTACTTACGGGTAATTCATCAAGCTCTAAAGTTTAAGGGAATGGAAAGATTACGTTGAAAATGACATCAGAAAAGAACTCACATTCATTGATGTGCTCCACGTTCCTGATATTCGCAAGAACCTGGTTTTTGGTTCTTTACATAGCAAGAATGATTTCAAGTTGGTGTTTTTATCTGGTAAATTTTTTCTGTCTAAGAATGATATGTATGTAGGAAAGCACTACATGACTGAGGGTATCTTTCAGATGAATGTAATGATTGTTGTTCCTGAGGCAATCAATAATAATATCATTTCTTCTTATTTGATTGTCTTCAATTATATGGCATGCTAGATTGGGACATGTTAATTTTGATACTTTTCGTTGAATAAGTAACTCAGAATTTCTGTCAAAATTTGAAATTGATAAAAATCATAAATGTGAAGTATGTTTAGAATCAAAATTGGTAAAATTGCCTTTTCATTCTGTTAAAAGAGATAATGAACCTTTAGATCTTATTCATACTGATATATATGATCTAAAGTTTTTCAAACTAAAGGAGGCAAAAAGTATTTTATTATTTTTATTAATGATTGCACAAAATATTGCGATGTTTATTTTCTATGAAGCAAAGATGAGGCTATGGATGTATTTAAACAATAAAAAAAATGAACTTGATAATCAACTTAACAAAAATATAAAGGCTATAAAGAGCGTTAGAGGTGGTGAATATGAATTTCCTTTTGAATAATTATGTTCAGAACATGGAATCCTTCACAAAACCACAGCTCCTTACTCAACGCAATCTAATGGTATTGCGAAACGCAAAAATCATACATTGAAATAAATAAAGAACTATATGTTAATAAGTTCTGGATCATCACATAATTTATGGGAGGAAGCCTTAATTTTCTCTAATAATATTCTCAACAAAGTACCTCACAAGAAAACTCACAAAACACCTTATGAGTTATGGAATGGTCGAAGACCTTATTACAAATATTTATAAGTGTTGGGTTGCTTGGCCAAAGTAATGGTTCCTACGCCTAAAAGGATTAAAATATGATAAACAAAACTATTGATTATGTTTTCATTGGTTATGCAATTAATAGTACTGCATATAGGCTTTTAGTTTCTAAATCTAAAATTTTGGATATTCATGTTAATACAATTATTGAGTTAAGGGATGCTTCATATTTTGAAAATGAATTTCTATATAACATGACCCGAGAATCTAGTCATGTTAAAAGGACACATAAGGCTACATATAGTGATAGTCATCAATGCAAAGATCAAGAATCTTTAACGGATGAACCTAGACGTAGAAAAAGGGCAAAAGTAGCTACTTTCTTGGGTCTTGACTTTCTAACATACTTGTTGAAAACAATCCTCAAACGTATAAAGAAGCAATATCTTCACCTGATGCTTCAAATTAAAAAAAAAGCAATTAATAGTGAAATTGTATCCATAATGCAAAGTCATACGTGGGAATTCGTGTAACTACCACCATGTTTAAAACCCGTGGGGTACAAATGGATCTTCAAAAATAAGAAGAAAGTCGATGGATAAATTGATAAATATAAAGATAGACTTGTTGTTAAAGGCTATAATAAAAAAAGGAATTAATTCAATACTTACTCGCCAGTAAAAAGAATTGTGTCCATTCGAATATTGAAAGTAATAGCTATAATAAATGGACTTGAAATACAATAAATGGATGTAAAATGGAATTCTTAAATGGTGAGTTAGATGAGAAAATATACATGGAACAACCTGAAGGGTTTATTGCTTCGAGATAAGAAAGAAAAGTATAAAAGATTATTATTTCAATTTATGGATTAAAATAAGCACCAAAATAATGACATGAAAAATTTAATAATGTAGTATTATCAAATGGCCCTAAAATTAATGAGTGCGATAAATGTGTTTACTATAAAAGCACACTACGTTAATGATATGCTAATCATGGGTAGTAACCTTGATATTGTCAAAGCTACAAAACATATGTTGAATATTCAATTTGACATGAAAAATCTAGGTGCCTCCGATGTTATACTAGGAATACAAATTTCTAGAACATCTAGAGGACTTATATTATCAAAATCACATTACGTCGAGAAAATAATTGATAAATTCAAGAAGTATAGCATAAGTCCTATTAAGACACCAGTAGATATAAATCTTCATTTAGCCGAAATAATGTAAATAGCATATCTCAATTAGAGTACTCTCATATAATAGGTAGTTTGATGAATATCATGAATTGCACCCGACCTAATGTGGCATACTCAATAAGTAAGATAAGTCTTCGAGCAATCACTACACCAAATCTGCCCATTTGTCAAGGTCATTGACCTTGACAAATCCAACTTGTCAAGGTCAATGACCGTGACATTTCTAGGCGAGACAACTTTTTTTGTCACGGTCGTGTCAAGGTCAATGACCGTGACAGGTTTGTCACGGTTCTAAACCGTGACATAACCGTGACCCCTCTTGCCCAGAATTGTCACGGTCAATGACCATGACACGCCCGTGACAAAAGTTGTCACGGACGTGTCACGGTCAATAACCATGACAAATCTGGGCAGAATTTAAAAAAAATCTGTTGGGCAGTATGGCCACCGCCACTGCCCAGCAGTATATTTGTACCTGTTATAGCAACGTTGTACCTGTTCCAAACATCATATATCCAACAAAAACTAAAGATAATGCAAATATATATTCATGACGATATAATCCAAATATTCAAAGTAAAAACAATATACATGACGATATAATCCAAATATAATTAAAATGGACAAACTTAAAAATAATGTTACTACATGTCTTGGATAAAACTGAGGAGGTGAGTAGGCCACACGACATACGAATTGACGCACCCACTAATATACGTCGTGCCGCATTGTTCGCGCAACCACAATAGGGAGTTCTCCTTCCCGGGTATGACATGCGTGATGAGCACCCTGGACTCCATCTCTTGAAGCACACGTCCATGGACTATTCCATCCTCGGCGATATTCGGGTCCCTCAACCCCCGCCCTATCCGCTGGCCATCAAATACGTCCAATATGAACACGCTCGGCCAACCAATTGTCGACAATGGTCTGTTGGAGGGCGTCAAATAGGGAAGTCGATCGTCGAAGTACGAACGTGTCGGTGATGAAGCAGCGAGGTCCACACCCTCGTCATCCTGCACCTTGTCCTCCCGCACCTCCTCCTCCACCGCCTTCTCCTTCCCTTTACCTTTCCTTTTACGGTCTCCACCCAACGTATGCTTCATGAATGCGTACATATCTTGGACCGTCGCCTCCAAACGGGACAGCTTTGCGTTGTGTGAATCCACCGTTCGAGCCAACCCGGTGTCGCTCGTCTCCAATCCGATGATCTTAGATTTGGCCACCCGCGAGCTCACTCCCCTTGTCCTCCCTTTGCGATCAGAGCCAAGCACTTGGCTGAGTGCATCTGTGGACAAAGATGCCTTGTCGGCATCAGACTGCGACTCATGCACTTCCTTAAGCTTTGCCTGAAACGACAAAAATCACATGATTAGTAAAATAAGTAAACTAAAAAATTATAACGTAATTAACAATAATTAAACTGTCGGATTACTTTCAATCGTGGCCGCGACGCTCGGGGACACCTCTTTGTCCTTCCCCTTCTTCGTCCGAAGAGCCACATAAGTATCGAGCTTATGTGGCTTACCCCCTGGCCCACTCCCTACCCCCTGAAATAAAATAAAGTAAAGTAAAATTAGTATCGGCCCCGCAAAGTAAAATAATTTCCAATAATATATTTCTGTAGTTATAGATAAATTAAATCTTACCTGCATCCTATGCTCCACCTCAGCGTAAGAGGTTCGGCCGGAGTAGTGCACGTCCGTCTTTTTAGCCCGATTTTCCCTCCCCGATTAGCGAGATGCCAATTGTCGATCCTCGATCTCATTGTCAATGAACTTTTGCCATTGTGCCAATGAGATCGGCTCCTTGGGCGGGACGGATCCGCGCCATTGTAAAATGGACTCTCGTGTGTTTCCAAAGTACCGTGTCCGCATATTTTTCTTCCACGTCTTGTGTTGCTCCCTCAACTGCTCCAAGATGGAATCGCGTAGCTTTGGATCCAAGTTGAATTGTTTCTGTCCAACAAATACAATGTTAGTTGCGAATAAATATAAATATAAATTGAAATTGAAATATTCATATAAATATTACCTGTACTGCCGCCCAAACAGCTAACTTGAGCTCATACGGCACCTCCTTCCAACTCATAAACCCCGGGCCGATGACCGTCTTTAGCATCTCGAGGGATCTCGCTGAAAGCTCCGACTTGTTTTCGACGGTAATCCCAAATTTTCCATATTTGGGGATCCTAGCGGCGGAGGAGCCCTCGTCGCCTCCACTACCACCGAACCCAGACGACATCATCATAAACAGCATCATCATCTTCGCCTTAACATCTAAAGGAGACATTTTTGCTGTAAAAAAAAATGTTATTAGTACAGATAAAAAAAATATTAATAGTACACATTTCGTTTTACCTAATTGAATTAATTGAATTAATAGTACAGATAAAAAAATGTTCCGTCTATATTATAACGTATGTGTAAGTTCCGTCAATACCATTTCGTTTTAATTTTGTAATATTATGTTTTTTCCAAATATTTAAAGAGTTATTAAATGGGTGCCCCACCCCCACCCCCACCCACCGCCACACACACACGCACACCTACGCACCTACGCACACACACACACACACACACCGCCCCTACCCACCCCACCCCCACCCCCACCCCCTCCCCCCACCACGACCGTGACAACTACATATATTGTTTATCAATAAAATTATGACATGAGATAATTATAATTGTAGCATAAATTTCATTATCATGGGTTTTACCTAATTGAATTAATTTCATGAATAAAATTATTATCAATTTAAATGAAAATATCAATTATTATCCAATATTTTTTAATGAAATATTTATTTTGAATGAAAATATCAATTATTATCCAATTATTATCCAACTATTATCAATTATTTATTTTGAATGTAAATAATATTCAAAACCCCACCCACACCCACCCCCACACCCACCCCCTCCCGATGTTTATTATCCAATTATTATCCAACTATTATCAATTATTTATAAAATTGATGTCTACTTTTAGTGTTGTGTATATATGTTAGTTGATGCCATTATATTTTTACCCTAATTAGATTCTAAGGTTATCTCAATTTATATTTTAAGTTCGTATCCATTTGTGATGTTCAAGTAGTTTGAAATGTTGGAATTATATACTATTACTTTGACCGTTAGTTTGTGCACCAACTAAAATAGTTCCATAAGCACAAGTTATGACTATATATTTCACTTAACATATGCATTATGTTGCACTTTTTGTAGTTTTTTCACGAGTTTGAAATGTGTGTATTTGTGTGCATGGAAATAGATCTTGAAATCTAAAGGGAGACATGATTGTATCTTTTGTTTGTATTTGTCTCACTCTTACTTTAGTTTTTATGATCAGATGTGGAATTTTAAATATAATTATTTGGTACTGGGTTTATCAAGTTATACTCTCTTTATTTTAGTTTTAAGGTTAACCATTGTTCAATGATTATGTGTAGATAAATAAAGAGATCAGTTGTTTGGAGTATATATATCATGCTTATTGATTCGTATCGAATATTGCATATTTTCGCCCGTTATCTTTATGCATTCTAGCACTTTTACGGTCCTAAATTCCTATAATTATGCTCATTAACCAGACAACCTTGGATTTGGATATATACATGCTTTGTAGGGGTTATTTGTGCTTTTGTAGGTATTGGAACGCTAAAAGTGAGGTTCGGTTGTATTTCGGAGAAGTTCCGTCGTCGAATGCTACTTTAAGGGCAATTTGGTCTTTTCAAACTCACTATTTTTTATGGAATGAATTTACCAACATGTAGATCATCAAATTATCTTTCTGTGGCCACTGACTGTGCGTCATTCTGACTCCGTATGTGGAAGTTATGCCCATTTCCGGAAGGTTTCGGTATTTTCTTCTACTTCAAGGGCATTTTGGTAATTTCATACTGCATAATTTGGAGGGTTTCAAAACATAATCATGTATAGAATTGAATTATCTTCGCGTCGGTTCCGACCACGCCTCATTTCGATTCCGTATGAGGGAGTTATAGCCGTTTCCGTGCAACGCCTCAAAATTGGTTCAAAGTGGAAAAGTGGGCTGCCTCCAGCCCAAGGCAAATTCTAAAAGTGCGTTCGACCGGTCCCAAAATAGAGGTCGACCGGTCCCATCAGATATGGACGAAAATTGGCTTATTTTGGGTTTTTTGGGTTGGTTTTGTTGTGGGTTTATTTTGGGGTATTAAATGAATGTTTGGGGCTTTTCTTTGAGATATCTTGTTTTAGTTAGATAAGGTTAGAAGACATTTTGGGGGTTTTGTTGGGAGCTCACCCTCTCCTCCATTTTCACTTGGGTTTTCACCCATTTTATGTAAGAAGTCTACTATTCATTCTCTTCTTTGTTGTTTTCTTTCTTTGTTAGCTAGTTTCCATACTTTGTAGTTTGTTTAATTATTGTTATTTATTGTTTTCATTAGTTAATTAGTTGCTTTAATTAATTAGTTAGTTTAATTGATGTCATTAATTATGTGTAGTGGCTAATTTAGTCTAGGTTGTGTCGGATTGAACTCATTCCGGGTTGACATGTTGCTTTGCTTTGGTGATGGTGTTTACGAGTCTATTTCGGGTGCGTTGTCCTAGTTATTACGCCCAGGAGATTTGATGGGGCATATCATGTATGCCCCGTGCTTATGACCTTTCGCGCGTAATTTCCGGGGTATTTGTTGACACCAAAATCGTATGTGGCTTTTATGCAAATTTAGGGGTGTGACAACACTTGATTTACTTAACTGTCGAAACGAGACGCAACCTTAATAACTCGTCGACCCATGTAACCATTTTATATTAATTAACTCGGGTGAGGGATATTCGACGCAACCTATAGTTTTTATTCTCTTTATTAATTTAGTTTAATTTCCCTCGCCTAGATTAATCTTTCCCTTTCATGCATCTTTTCTTTTAGTTTGTAATTCACCTTTTCCACTTTTATTTCGGAATATTAAACCTTATAAATTGTAACAACTCGTCTCTGTGGATTCTCGATACCCGACTTACCGCTCTACTTGCCCCACAAGTGTAGTTGTAACTTAGGTTTTTGTATTGAGTTGGCGAAACGATAACAACGATTAGCGTCTTTACACGCGCTACTTTTTGCACTTAATCACTTATGTGTAGATAAATCAAGTCCTCGGCTTTTTTATTGAACTTTTAGTTATGTAGTGTATTGTAGATTGATGAGGCCACACAATGAGCACACAATGAACTACTATTTCTCCTTTTACTAAAGAATGTCATATGCTCACAAATAGGCGGCATACGCCCATTTTTTTAATTGTTTATACCATAAGTTTCTCAGTGTCATTTCTTCCTAGATTCAGATGCGGTAGATCTTACATTTCCAAACTAAAATATGGACCACCATTAGTCCTTGATTTATCTAACTTTAATTTGTCAATTTTCTTAGTATATGATGATTTCTTTTCAATACATTTATACCATAAGTTTCTCAGTGTCAAACCCTAACATTAAGATATTGTGGTACTTCTTTATGCATAGGCCCACACACCCCACCCCAGCCCACCCCCTGCCCCCCTCCACCACCCCCTCCACCACCACACACACACACACACACACCACCCCACCCCACCCCCTGCCCCCCTCCACCACCCCCTCCCCCACCACACACACACCACCCCCTGTCCCCCTCCACCACCCCCTTGTGACACCCCAACTAATTAAATACCGGGTAGCTAATCCTTTATAAAATTAATTCAAAATGCCAAGTTGGCTCAGTTAATAGCATCACTGTCGAAAACATTTTATTATTTCTAACCACCTAGTATTTAAAAAGCAAGTTGCCAAATTTTAATTTAAGTCTGATTAACATGCAACAAGTGTAATGAAGAAATAAATAACACCATACACCATGCTGAAGTAAAATGAATAACCATCACAATAGAGTAAATAAAGTCTGGAGGAAAAACTCCTCTCTACAATCCCATAACTGAAATGAATAACCGAAACTAAAATAAAACATGCTAAAGTCTGAAAACTGAAATGTAAATGATGTCTCTAAAGAAATGGGCAACATGCCCTACAACTGATAGATAGTGACTCTGGAATCCAAAGAGATAGAAGCGTCTACATGCAAATCCCTGTAGCTTCCACAAGCAGCTACAGCTCGTCACCCGAATGAGTACTTATGCTTGGTGTCCTTGTGGATGGGCACCTAAAATGGTTTTACAAAGAAAAAGAGATTTGAAAAGAAAACGGGTCAGAGCCCGAATGTGGAGTTATATTTTAAAAACCTGCAAGTGCTTTAAAAACATTTAAAACATTAAATGCAAAGTACATGTTAGGACGTACACTCGCATGATATTCTCACCTCTCGTCTAACTGTGCACTCCTAACGTAAGTAACCATCTATATCGACCCATACTACTAGCTAACTGACAACATAACTAGCTAGACTGCCAAAGGTTCTACCCATATAACTCGGTTTCATTTAACATAACAACGCTCGTAATTAAATAGGGGTTTAACGTAAACTCAGTTACTAAACATACCATTGATATAACTATCAGTTAACTCATTATATAACTCGAAATAACACCGTAATATTTTTACAACATTAACATGAGGATTCCCATTAATTTAATGTATATTATTCACATCATAAATATACGATACAAGCACCCCGCAATCTAAGCTATGGTGCACACATACTCTGCTATCCATCCCGGTACATCACGTACATAAGGATCACATATTCCGAATCTCTCAGGAATAGTTCAGATAACACAAATCACAAATAGTGGAGGCGAACACAGTCACCATCACATGGGTCACGCACATACCTACGCTCCCATGGTAAGCGGACTTATTAATATCACAATAAGTCTTTCTATGACCTATGTTCATCAAGGTACCAGTCTATATCCCCCCCGTAGGCACACAAGGATTAGAGGGTCCTAAGCGAACGTAACCTCCCGTGATAGCAAGTATGGTAGGTATGTCATACACACAATCCATATAACAATACTAAGTAAACACACATCTTAGTAATACCGTATTTTAATCGTAGTACATATTGCACTCTCGTACTAACTATAATTATCATAATTCGTAGTATTCCGGTTTGTAATTATACGCGCTATAATTCATCCTCACATCGTAGTAGACACTCACGTCTTAACCCAAATGGTTTATTGGATATAACTCTCGTATATAATTTCCTCCTCTCAATAACCCAAAAGTCCCAAATCTATCCTTACATCATCAAAGAATGTTAACTCTACCCTCGAACCAGTTTCCGGGACTCCAAAAATCAAAACAGTCCAAAAAGGACCAAACTGTCAACTCGTTAGAAGTCTCATTCGAACGAGACTTCGAACGAGTTTGGACTGTCAGGTCGTTAGAAGTCTCGTTCGAACGAGGATGTTCGAACGAGATCCCAGTTCGTTCGAACGAACTGACCCTTCTAACGATACCTCGTTCGAACGAGATATCGAACGAAATCCCCACTCGTTAGTAGCGACTGGTCAACTCGTTAGAAGCTCGTTCGAACGAGTTCGTTCGAACGACCTGGGGGCTGCTTCTAACGAGGTACCAGTTTCGTACCAGATTTTTCCCCAATTCGTTTTTCAACATTTTTACTCCTCAAATCTTCTCCAAAATATGTCCCAATGATTGATTTAAGATATCTAAATAATTCTAAACACAATATTACCACATCCTATCACGTTTTTTATGGATTAACTCATCCTAATCATCCATCAAATTTGCAAATATTAAACTTTCCCCCCAAATTATTCATGAACAAGAACCCTAATTTATAAACCCTCAATTAATCAAATTAAATCCGTTTTTGTTTCACCCAATCATGTATAATCATCATATAATTTCGTCCCATACTATTCTACGTGCAAATGGTCCTCAATAATCAAATTCTAAGTCCAATTAACATGGGTTTTCATTTATCTTCCAAGAACAATTTGTAAAACATCAATTTTCTAACATGGAAAGAACATCCTTTGAAATTAAACATAGTTAAACCACTTGCCTTGTTTGTCTCTGAATTTGGTGTGGATTCGGTGTAGAATTTCTGCAGAATTCCTCTCTCTCTCTCCTTCTCCAAGCTTTCTTCTCCAAAAGGCTATGGTGGCTAGGGTTTGCTTTGGGGAAACTTATGAAAACCTAATTTAATAAACCTCCGTAGCTTGTTGGGTTAATAAGGGTTGGTTGGTTCAATTCCTTATCAGATTACAACTCTCAATTTTCGTCACTTTTACTTCCTCAAAATGTAAAATTACCAAAATACCCTTTAAGTTACCGGTATGGCCTAAAAATACCCCGGGACCCAAACTATACCCCCGGCTAGTGTTTTCTGACTATCTCGACCCTTCCGGACGCGTTGGCGCACTCAAAACGACCATACGGATTATCGATTTTAAATTCACTTTTATTAACAAAATATTATACCGTGACGCGGCGGTCCCACGCGTTTCAACAAAATTTCTAAAATGCCGTATATAAATCTCACGACAAATTTTATAATACCAAACACATATATAATCATATATGCACCCAATCAAATACCAATTCACATTTCATTAGTATTTATAACCCGGATTAATTTCCAATTACTACGCATTTAATTAATTAATCCCAAAAATAAATATATCCAAAAGTACGGGGTATTACATACTTCCCCCCTAATAACTGAATTTCGTCCCGAAATTCGAAGCTAGAAAGTATCTGCTAAAAACAGCTCTGGATAACGCTCGCGCATCTCATCCTCGCGCTCCCATGTGGACTCCTCGACATTGTGATGTCGCCACTGAACACGCACTAATGGGACTATCTTTGACCGCAGTTTCCTCTCGCTTCGGTCCAAAATAGCAATTGGCCCCTCCTCGTAGGAGCTATCCAGCTGGAGATCGATGTCCTCCACAGAAATGTGAGAATGAGCCAAATCATCTCTAAGGTATTTCCTCAGCGAGGAAATATGGAACACGTCGTGAATCCGATGCAAGTGCTCCGGTAGTCCAAGTCTATACGCAACCGGTCCGATCCGCTCAATAATAGGAAACGGCCCCACATACCTCGGTGCCAACTTCCCCTTCTTCCCGAAACGCATAATCCCCTTCATCGGAGATACCCTGAGCAAAACCTGGTCCCCCACTTGGAACTCCCTGAAAAATCTCTTCGCATCAGCATAACTCTTCTGCCTGTCTTGAGCTACCCGAATGCGACTCCGAATCAACTCAATCCTTGCCGAAGTATCCTGAATCACTTCCGGCCCAAGTAGTTTGTTGTCCCCCACCTCCAACCAACATGCTGTGGAACGACAAGGCCTACCGTACAATGCCTCAAACGGAGCCATGCCAATAGTGAACTGATAGGAGTTGTTGTAAGCAAACTCTACCAGTGGAAGGTACTGCTCCCATCCACCCCCAAAGTCAATAATGCACATGCGTAGCATGTCCTCCAATATCTGATTGGTGCGCTCTGTCTGCCCATCGGTCTGCGGATGATAAGCCGTACTCAACCGCAGTTTCGTGCCCATTGCCTCCTAGAAACTCTCCCAAAACCTCGAAACAAATATCTTGTCTCTGTCAGACACGATGTTTAGGGGCACACCGTGAAGTCTCACAATCTCTGAAATGAAGAGCTGGGCATACTGTCCCGTAGTGTAATCAGTCCTTACGGGTAAGAAGTGAGCGACCTTGGACAATCTGTCCACAATTACCTAAACGGAGTCGTGACCCCTCTGCGACGTAGGCAACCCCATGACAAAATCCATGGATATGCTCTCCCACATCCACACCGGAACCTCCAACGGCTGTAGCAATCCTGCTGGTCTCTGATGATCCACTTTTACAAGCTGACAAGTGGCGCATTTCGAGACAAACTCAGCGATATCTCTCTTCATACCGCTCCACCAATATTGACGTCTCATGTCTTAGTACATTTTGTCCCCTCCGGGATGTACCGCGAACCGCGAACCGCGAGCCGTGCGACTCTGCTATAACATCGTGCCGCAATTCTTCCCCTTCTGGAACTACCAATCTCCCATTGAAGCGCAATCCCCCGTCTGAGCTAACGGTATAGGACTCGGCTCCCTCGGCTAGCAATCGAACTATCGGCTCCTGACAGAACGAGTCATTAGCCTGTGCCCGTACTACCTTTGTGACAATCTGCGGTGTAACGGTCATCACAGACATGAAAGATCGGGCCACTGCATCCTGGTGTCCCAATTCCTTCCACTTAGCTTTCCACACCTCTGCCACCTCATCTGCTGGCCTGCGGCTCAACGCGTCTGCTACCACGTTAGCCTTACCCGGGTGGTACTGGATGTCGAACTGGTAGTCCTTCACAAATTCAAGCCACCTACGTTGTCGCATATTCAGTTCCTTCTGCATGAACAGATACTGTAGTGACTTGTGGTCCGTGAACAGCTGAAACTTCTCCCCCAAAAGATAGTGCCTCCAAATCCGTAAGGCAAATACTACCGCTGCCAACTCCAAATCATGCGTGGGGTAATTCTTCTCATGAGGCTTAAGCTTACGGGAAGCATAAGCTATGGCCTGTCTCTCCTGCTGCAAAACACCTCCAAGCCCTTGCAAAGACGCATCGGTGTAAACCAAATACTCAACTCCCGGTCTCGGCAATGCTAACACAGGTGCTGAGGTCAACTTGTCCTTCAATTCATCGAATGCCAACTGACAGGCATCACTCCAAATGAACGGCACACCTTTACGAGTAAGATGTGTCAAAGGACCTGCTATCTCTGAGAAACCCCGAATAAA
Source organism: Sambucus nigra (assembly GCA_949130495.1). Classification (NCBI taxonomy): domain Eukaryota; kingdom Viridiplantae; phylum Streptophyta; class Magnoliopsida; order Dipsacales; family Adoxaceae; genus Sambucus; species Sambucus nigra. The sequence continues at coordinate 724,125,958 of OX422209.1, forward strand.
CCTCCTGTAGTATCCTGCTAGACCCAAGAAACTACGAATCTCCGTTGGTGTCGTGGGCTGTCCCCACTCCCTCACCGCTGATACCTTCCCCGGATCAACTGATATTCCCTGGTCGGAAATAATGTGACCCAAGAACTGGACTTCCTTCAGCCAAAACCCGCACTTCTCGTATTTTGCATACAGCTCGTTCTGACGAAGTGTCTGCAAAACCTGCCTCAAATGCTCGGCGTGCTCCTCCTCTGTCTGAGAGTAAACCAGAATGTCATCAATGAAGACAATGACAAACTGATCTAGGAAATCTCTGAACACCCTGTTCATCAAGTCCATAAACACTGTTGGAGCGTTGGTCAAGCCGAAAGTCATAACCCGAAATTCATAAGAACCATATCTCGACAAGAATGCGGTCTTCGAGACATCCTCCTCCCTGATACGCAACTGATGGTATCCCGACCTCAAGTCAATTTTTGAGAAGAAAGAAGCTCCCCTCAACTGGTCGAATAAGTCGTCGATTCGAGGCAACGGATACTTATTCCGTATCGTGACCTTATTCAACTCTCGGTAGTCCACGCACAATCTCAGTGAACCATCCCTCTTCTTCACAAACAAAACTGGATCGCCCCAAGGTGAGGTACTCCTGCGAATAAAGCCCTGTCCCAAAAGCTGCTCTATCTGATCCCGTAGCTCTCTCATCTCAGCTGGAGCCATACGGTACGGTGCACGTGCTATAGGTCTCGTACCCGGTAGCAAATCTATAACGAAGTCTATCTCACGACTGGGTGGTAAGCCTGGTATCTCCTGAAACACATCTGAATACTCCTTAACAACCGGGATCGAATCTAAAGGAATCACAACCTCCTTAGAGGTATCCTCCTCAATGTAATACAGATGAGCGGTCGATCCTCCCTCTGGGCGAGGCATCGCCACTATAAACATCTCTTGCCCCGGAATGGCAAAAACAATGCTCCCGTTGAAGCAATCAATCATGGCCCTATATGCTACGAGCCAATCCATACCGATGATCACATCATGAACATGCATGTCTAACACTAACATGTCTGCTAGTAATACCAAACCACCAATCTCTACCCCCACTCCCCGACATATAAAGAAAATAAGTGACCCACTCCCTAATGGTGAGTCGACACACGTCACTGTGCTCTCTGCCGTAGCTAACAATCCTAAGGCTTTCGCGAAGTGTGTAGCTATAAAACAGTGTGTAGCACCCGTATCAAATAACACCCGACCCATAGTGCCATGGATAGGAAACGTACCCTCGATCGCGGGTGGTGCCTGTGGAACTGCAGCCTGGTGAACGTTGTAGACACGTCCATACTGTAGCTGCCCCTGCTGAGCTGGGACTGCTGGAATGGGTGGCAAAGCTGCCATCTGTGGCGGTGCAGGAAGAGCGGCGGAAAACATAGGTCTCTGTGGCTCCTGGCGAGCACCCTGCTGCTGCTGCTGTGGGGCCCTTCCCCTATCAGGACAATCCTGCTTCTTATGGCCAGTCTTTCCACAAGTAAAGCACTTCCCTGGGAAGTTCCCTCCCCTCTGCCCCTGCTGTCCCCGGCCCTGGTGGCCGTTACCGTTCCTCCCTTGGCCCTGCTGGCCCTGATGGAACTGCTGCCCATTCTGCCCCTGCTGGCCCTGATGGTCGTTTGGACCCTGCTGGCCCTGACGGAAACCTCCCTGTCCCTGCCTGTAGTTCCCTGACCGGAACCTCTTATTATCCCCCTGCTGGGAGCCCTGCTCAGTCTGTCTCTGCCCCTGACCGGTTTGTGCCCCGCTGGCACCATGTCCTCCAGTCCTGCCCTGATGGCTAGACTCCCCCGATCGCTTGCCCTCGGCCATATGAAAACGGTGGTCCTGACAGTGTAATAATGCAGCGTTAACCACATCAGAATACGTGGCCAACGATAGGTTCCCTAGCAGATGCTGACGGATCCTCTAATTCAACCCATCGGTGAACTTCTCTATTTTCTTCTTCTCTGTTGGAATCTCATCTGGAACGATATTCAACAGGTTAGTGAACTCGGCCTCATACTCGGCCACTGTCTTGCCCTCCTGTTTCAAACTCATCAGCTTCCTCCTCATCTCTGTATGAACTGCGGACGGAAAGTACTTGCGGTCGAACCGCACCCAGAACTCCTGAATCGTGAGGGTATCCCTCTCCTCCGCGGTGGTAATAGACTCCCACCACTGTAGTGCAGATCCCACTAGCTTGAAAGTAGCTAGCACCTGTTTCTGAACATCAGTGCACTCATGCATCCTCAAATGCCTCTGTATGTCCTTCCTCCATTGGCTCGAGACTACCACGTCTGAGCTACCTGCAAACTCCGGCGGGTGCGCTTTCTGAAAAGCATCTCGTACACGCTCCCAAGCAGACGGGAATGCATTAACCTGTACTGGTGCGGCAACCGGCGCCTGAGGTGGTGCCTGCTGAATCGCGGCAATCGCGGCATTTACCGCTTGGGCTACTATAGCAGCAACCTCAGCGGCGTTCATCATGCCCTGAACTGGACCAGGCTGGGGTTCGGGCATTGCATTCGTGGGAACTCGTCGTGCACGTCGTGGAGGCATCTGAAATAAGAATAAAGTTTATAAGTTCGCAGTTTATAAACTTAAAATAGCTGAAGAATGAAGCATACACAAAAAGAGTACAACAGTCCTAAAATATAGGGCTCTATATCAAAGAAAACGTAGTAGAAACATAATAGCCGTACAGATCCTAAAGGACACTAGAACCTGATGCTCTGATACCACCTGTGACACCCCAACTAATTAAATACCGGGTAGCTAATCCTTTATAAAATTAATTCAAAATGCCAAGTTGGCTCAGTTAATAGCATCACTGTCGAAAACATTTTATTATTTCTAACCACCTAGTATTTAAAAAGCAAGTTGCCAAATTTTAATTTAAGTCTGATTAACATGCAACAAGTGTAATGAAGAAATAAATAACACCATACACCATGCTGAAGTAAAATGAATAACCATCACAATAGAGTAAATAAAGTCTGGAGGAAAAACTCCTCACTACAATCCCATAACTGAAATGAATAACCGAAACTGAAATAAAACATGCTAAAGTCTGAAAACTGAAATGTAAATGATGTCTCTAAAGAAATGGGCAACATGCCCTACAACTGATAGATAGTGACTCTGGAATCCAAAGAGATAGAAGCGTCTACATGCAAATCCCTGTAGCTTCCACAAGCAGCTACAGCTCGTCACCCGAATGAGTACTTATGCTTGGTGTCCTTGTGGATGGGCACCTAAAATGGTTTTACAAAGAAAAAGAGATTTGAAAAGAAAACGGGTCAGAGCCCGAATGTGGAGTTATATTTTAAAAACCTGCAAGTGCTTTAAAAACATTTAAAACATTAAATGCAAAGTACATGTTAGGACGTACACTCGCATGATATTCTCACCTCTCGTCTAACTGTGCACTCCTAACGTAAGTAACCATCTATATCGACCCATACTACTAGCTAACTGACAACATAACTAGCTAGACTGCCAAAGGTTCTACCCATATAACTCGGTTTCATTTAACATAACAACGCTCGTAATTAAATAGGGGTTTAACGTAAACTCAGTTACTAAACATACCATTGATATAACTATCAGTTAACTCATTATATAACTCGAAATAACACCGTAATATTTTTACAACATTAACATGAGGATTCCCATTAATTTAATGTATATTATTCACATCATAAATATACGATACAAGCACCCCGCAATCTAAGCTATGGTGCACACATACTCTGCTATCCATCCCGGTACATCACGTACATAAGGATCACATATTCCGAATCTCTCAGGAATAGTTCAGATAACACAAATCACAAATAGTGGAGGCGAACACAGTCACCATCACATGGGTCACGCACATACCTACGCTCCCATGGTCAGCGGACTTATTAATATCACAATAAGTCTTTCTATGACCTATGTTCATCAAGGTACCAGTCTATATCCCCCCCGTAGGTACAAAAGGACTAGAGGGTCCTAAGCGAACGTAACCTCCCGTGATAGCAAGTATGGTAGGTATGTCATACACACAATCCATATAACAATACTAAGTAAACACACATCTTAGTAATACCGTATTTTAATCGTAGTACATATTGCACTCTCGTACTAACTATAATTATCACAATTCGTAGTATTCCGGTTTGTAATTATACGCGCTATAATTCATCCTCACATCGTAGTAGACACTCACGTCTTAACCCAAATGGTTTATTGGATATAACTCTCGTATATAATTTCCTCCTCTCAATAACCCAAAAGTACCAAATCTATCCTTACATCATCAAAGAATGTTAACTCTACCCTCGAACCAGTTTCCGGGACTCCAAAAATCAAAACAGTCCAAAAAGGACCAAACTGTCAACTCGTTAGAAGTCTCGTTCGAACGAGACTTCGAACGAGTTTGGACTGTCAGGTCGTTAGAAGTCTCGTTCGAACGAGGATGTTCGAACGAGATCCCAGTTCGTTCGAACGAACTGACCCTTCTAACGATATCTCGTTCGAACGAGATATCGAACAAAATCCCCACTCGTTAGTAGCGACTGGTCAACTCGTTAGAAGCTCGTTCGAACGAGTTCGTTCGAACGACCTGGGGGCTGCTTCTAACGAGGTACCAGTTTCGTACCAGATTTTTCCCCAATTCGTTTTTCAACATTTTTACTCCTCAAATCTTCTCCAAAATACGTCCCAATGATTGATTTAAGATATCTAAATAATTCTAAACACAATATAACCACATCCTATCACGTTTTTATGGATTAACTCATCCTAATCATCCATCAAATTTGCAAATATTAAACTTTCTCCCCAAATTATTCATGAACAAGAACCCTAATTTATAAACCCTCAATTAATCAAATTAAATCCGTTTTTGTTTCACCCAATCATGTATAATCATCATATAATTTCATCCCATACTATTCTACGTGCAAATGGTCCTCAATAATCAAATTCTAAGTCCAATTAACATGGGTTTTCATTTATCTTCCAAGAACAATTTGTAAAACATCAATTTTCTAACATGGAAAGAACATCCTTTGAAATTAAACATAGTTAAACCACTTGCCTTGTTTGTCTCTGAATTTGGTGTGGATTCGGTGTAGAATTTCTGCAGAATTCCTCTCTCTCTCTCCTTCTCCAAGCTTTCTTCTCCAAAAGGCTATGGTGGCTAGGGTTTGCTTTGGGGAAACTTATGAAAACCTAATTTAATAAACCTCCGTAGCTTGTTGGGTTAATAAGGGTTGGTTGGGTCAATTCCTTATCAGATTACAACTCTCAATTTTCGTCACTTTTACTTCCTCAAAATGTAAAATTACCAAAATACCCTTTAAGTTACCGGTATGGCCTAAAAATACCCCGGGACCCAAACTATACCCCCGGCTAGTGTTTTCTGACTATCTCTACCCTTCCGGACACGTTGGCGCACTCAAAACGACCATACGGATTATCGATTTTAAATTCACTTTTATTAACAAAATATTATACCGTGACGCGGCGGTCCCACGCGTCTCAACAAAATTTCTAAAATGCCGTATATAAATCTCACGACAAATTTTATAATACCAAACACATATATAATCATATATGCACCCAATCAAATACCAATTCACATTTCATTAGTATTTATAACCCGGATTAATTTCCAATTACTACGCATTTAATTAATTAATCCCAAAAATAAATATAGCCAAAAGTACGGGGTATTACACCCCTCCCCCACCACACACCACCACACACACACCCCACCCCACCCCCTGCCCCCCTCCACCACTCCCTCCCCCACCCTGCCCCACCCCCCACACACGTACACACATACACACATATATATACACATACACACATAAATATACACACAAATATATATATAAATGGAAGAGAGAGAGAGAGAGAGAGAGAGAGAGAGGGAGGGAACGGTGGGAGGGAAAAAAGAAGGGGGAAAGGGTTTTTGCTGGAAAAGTTGTCACGGTCGTGTCAAGGTCATTGACCGTGACAAGAATTGTCACGGTCATTGACCGTGACATAAAATGCGTGTTTTTTTGTCACGGTCAATGACCTTGACAAGGCTGGCCGGATGAAAGGTGACAATTTGCCCATTTTGGTGTAGTGAATCTAGGGAAAAATCGCTGGAATGATATAATGAGAGTTCTCGGTATAAAAAATATACTCAAAACAATGGAATTCATTATTCCAGATATCCAGTTGTACTTTAAGGTCATTGCGATACAAATTCAATATCTAATATAAAAGACTCAAAGTATACAAGCGAGTATGTCTTTACAATCAGAGGTGCAGTCATATCTTAGAAATCCTCAAAATAAATATGTATCTCTATTTCTATAATGGAATCTAAAATCATTGCATTAGACAAAGCTGGAGAAGGAGAAGAATGGTTTCGACATTTCTTGGATGATTATGTAAATTGGTCAAAAATTGTGTCTGCAATTTGTATTCATTGCGATAGTCAATCAGTGCTTGCAAGGGCATGGAAACATCTGTATAATGGGAAGTCATGACATATTTGTCATAGACATAATACTTTTAAACAATTTCTCTCAAATGGTATTATCTCAATTGATTATATAAAGCAAAAGATAATATTGCGGATCCACTTACCAAAGGCTTAACTCGAGATAAAGTGGAAAGATCATCAAGAGGAATAGGTTTAAAACCTAAATAATAAATGAGAATCAATATAGAGGCAACCTAACCTAGTTTGATAGACATCCCAAGATCTAGGTTTAATAGGCTAACCGAACTATATTGCATTAAGTACATGTTGGAGGATATTTATTCCTTATCCATTCCAATTATGAGATAGTGTTCATTTGTCTTGAATGTGACGATAAGTTACGCTTTTAATAATATGCATACCTTAGATAATGTCTAAGTGGGGAATTGCAGGGTACGTTGTATAAAAACCACCTACGTGAGTAAGAAAAGGGTCACTTATATGAGAATAAGGAAAGAAAAATTCTTTAAAATACTCACAGAACCAAGAGGTTTTTATGGCTAAATTGAACATAAATGTGAGGACCAACTGTGTTCAAGAAATATTGTGTGAATATTGTTGTCTAGTTTTACAAAAATAATGGACAGTTCAAAGATATCAAGTCTACTATTAACTAAGTAAATATGATAGTATATGAAAATCGTTCACTAAGTTATTAACCTAAGTTAATGATTAGGTAAACTCCGAATAAAATCTTTTAAGAAACTCCTTTTGAATTATAAACACAAGATGTGTAAAAAGATGTACAGATTCAAACTTAAGTTGCTTAATTACCAGGTTTTAAAACAAAAACCTAATTAAGTCTTTGAAGTCCTAAACCAATTATGTAAGAAGTAAGAACAAAACACAGTAAAGCACACACGAGATTTTTATGTGGTAAAACCCCAAATTAGGGGAAACCTCCATGGTGACCTCTATGCCATAAAATGAAAAATACACTATAATCAACAAGAATTACAAGCAATAAACCAGAATACTCGAAATCCTAATCAATATAAAAAATATGCCTACTAAGCAAAATCTCCTCCTATGGTACAAGTTCTGTCTACATTGATTCTCCAATTCGAATTTCTCCAACTTTAATTCCTTGCTCCTTTTAGCTGACTTAGTCAAACAGATTCTCTCAAAAAAATGGCACACTTCTTTTTAAGTGTTTGTGTGTGAGAGTGTCTAGTGACTGTGATGTTATTACATAGAATATTTAGTCTCACCCACTCTTAGTTATACAAATAAGTACTATGAACTACAAGGTATTTCTATATGATTATGAGAGGTCTCAATATCATAGAAAATCATACTTCGTTTGTAAAAAGATTTTCATATCTGGAATTATTAGTATTGAAATAATCAGTTCTAAACAAAAGTTTATTTACATACAAGACAAAAATTTTACAAAGTGCAAAACTTATACGATATTCCAGATCTAAAAACCGAAAACATCTTGAAGTCGCATTTTCAAGATTTTGAAAACCGAAAGTGTTGGTTCAAAAAAATATATATAACAAAATAACAGGATCCAACTAAGAGAATAATTTTTGTGAAAGAAATTTTCAAACAACCCAAGATATAATCGTGAAAATGTATCTCAGGGTTGAAGACACAATTTCTAAAAAGAAATATGACAAAAACCATGAGAGGTTATTTTTGAGAGAGAATCTATTATCAAAGAGTAAATCATCAAAACTCTTAAAATCAATCTCTCACTTGAATAAATCAAGCTCAGTTCATGCCCCCCCCCCCTTGCTGTCTTTTAACTCCAACTTGAATGCTTTTCAAAAGCCTTTCAAATATCAACACATGTGGTGCAATCACCCTCACTTTAAGAACATTGTTAAAAATTCTTGGAATGAGGAATTAAATAAAGATAGTTTGAAGAAATTTGCTAAGAAATTAAAAAGTCTCAAAGGTTCTTTAAGAGTTTGGAACAAGTTGAAATTTAAGGATGTCGTCCAGAATGTTAAAGATTTAGAGGATAGTAATCTTCAACTGGAGCTTATTTATGAGCTAAACAACACTGATGTGAACAGAGAAGCCATGAAAAGGGGTCACGCTGAGTTGTTAAGGGCATACAAGTATGAAGAGGAGTACTGGAGGCAAAAAGCATCAATCAAATGGCTTAAGCTTGGTGATTCTAATACTAAGTTTTTTCATCACTGTGTTAAAAACAAAAAACATAAGCTGATGATAAATTCAATTAGGAGCAAATATTGCATTCTTCTAGAAGATAACAAGGAGATAAAAGATCATATTGTCAATTGTTTCCAAGAGCAGATGCAATCATATCAGGGCATGGTGCTTCCAAATTTAACTGATATCATTCCTGCTATAATTTATGTTGTAGAAAATGATATAGTTGAATATTTTACAACTGAAGAAGAGGTTTATGCAGCAGTTAAAGCTCTCAGTGAAGATTCATCCCCTAGCCCTGATGGCTTTGGGGGGAAATTATATAAAGAGTGCTGGAATTTAAGCAAAAATGATCTTATTTTTGCAATTAACTCTTTTTTTGCAGGTTCAAATCTCCCTCAGAGATAGACAAGCACTGCAGTGGTTCTAATACCAAAGGTGAAAGCTCCTAAAACATGTGGGGATGTAAGACCTATCAGCCTGTCTAACTTTTCAGTCAAAATTATCTTTAAAATTTTGAATACAAGGCTGTCAACTTTTCTGCCTATGCTGATATCACAAAATCATAGTTGCTTTATTTAAGGAAGTTAAATTCAAGAAAATGTCTTGATAGCTAGAGATATGGTCCATAATTTGGGAAAGAATTATCACGGTGGTAATGTTATTTTAAAGATCGATATGGAGAAGGCTTATGATAGAGTCCAGTGGGGATTTCTCTTACAAGTTCTATGAGCCTTTGGTTTTGGGGAAAGATGGATAGATTTTGTATGGAGACAAGTTTCCAATAAATGGTTTTCAATGGTTATTAATGGCCAACATTGTGGTTTCTTTAAATATTCTAAGGGACTTAGACAAGGGGATCCAATATCCCCTAGTCTATTTATTCTGGCACCTGACTACCTTAGTAGAGGTCTAAATTCTTTGATGGCTTCAGGGGAAATAAAACCTTTCTACCATCCAGTGGAAGACCTTTAATTACTCACCTAGCACTTACTGATGATCTTATAGTGTTTTCCAGAGGTCACAAAAGAAGTTTACTGAAGATCTACAAGTTCCTAATACATTATTGAAAGTTATCAGGTCAAAAGGTAAACATTCAAATAAGTAGCTTTACTATTGATGTTAAAAGCAGGCCAAACCTCAGAGCTAAAGTGGCAGCAACAACATGTCTGAATTTTAAGGCATTGCCTCTTATTTATTTAGGTTGTCCTATTTTTAAGGGTAGAAACAAAACCAAATATTATGATAAGCTTATTACCTCCATTAGATCAAGAATAACAGGTTGGCAATCAAAGATTATATTATATGGAGGTAAGCTCATTTTTTTGAAACATGTCCTCTCTTCAATCCTTTCTTATCTTTTAGCAACCCTTTCTCCCCCTAAAATAATTATTCTCAAACTCCATAGAATTCTCAATGAATTCTTTTGCGGAGGTAATGAGGATGAAGGGTGGAAACATCAATGGAATAGTTGGGAATTTCTATGCAGAGATACTAATGAAGGAGGTATTGGCCAAATTAATTTTCAAACTCTCTCTTCAGCAGACTTCATGAAGCTTTTTTAGAAATTATCAATTGAAAAATCCATTTGGTCTGTTTTCATGTCCAATAGATACGGAAATTTGAATGGCCATTCCCCAGGTGCCTCTCATACTTCGAGGAAATTAATGAAAGTTAAATATCAATGCCTCGTCAACATTGAATTATCAGATGGTCAATGGAATTGGAAACCTGAAGAAGTAGGTCTTTTATCCCTCTCTTATGCATATAGAGTTTTCAGTCCTTCAACTCCAAGCACAACTGTTAATAGCATTAATTTGGGATAACAAAATTCCTAAAAAGGATCTATAACTCTTTGGAAAATTAAATAATTGTTTACCTCTTGATTAAACTATTAAATCATTTGCTGTTAGATTATGTTCAAGGTGCAAATCCTACCAAAGTTACATTGAATCAGTTGAGCATGTTTTTCTACACTGCCCCCCAAAAATTATTTGAGTTTGGCAATTCTTTTCAAATATGATGGGGTGGACCTGAATACTTACAATATTCCTTCTATGATTATGAGTTGATGGATCAATTCAGGCCCTCAAGATTACTCAAAATTCATTAGTAAGTGTATTCCCATAATAGTTTGCTAAGAAATATGGAAATCAAGAAATCAAGCTTACTTTGAAAACTCTATAGTCAGTGATAGGGCTATCATTTATCAAGTAAGCTCATCTATTGCAAAATTTGTAAAGGGGTTGAATTCAAGAATAAACTATCTTCTTTTGACAAGGGGATACGAAGTTTTTTCAAGATCAACATCAAAAGGAATACCTAAGTGCCCACTCCAATCAAATGGAAATTCCCCTCAAATTTAAGACTTAAACTCAACATTGATGGGGGTTCAAAAGGCAATCCAAGTAGAGATGGATTAGGAGGGATCCTCAGGAATAACAAGGGTGACCTTATCTTTGCTTATGCTAGTCCAGAAGGCATAGCATAAAATTCAGTAGTGGAAATTAAAAGTCTTTAGCAAGGTATAAAGCTGTGTCTAGAGCTCAACTTCAAATTTATGGATATTGAATCAGATTCTTCTTATGTTGTGAATCTCATTAATAAGAATTGGAAGCCTCCTTGGAAGATGAGTCATTGTATCGAAGAAATCAAAGATGAATTAAAAAATTACAACTTCAAATTATCACACTGCTACAGGGAATCAAATATGGTTGTAGATGCCTTAGCAAACCATGGAGTTAATATATCTTCTCTCTCAGTATTTCATAAGCTTAAGGATCTTCCAACACTATCTAGAGGTGCTATCAAGTTAGACAAAATAGGCTGTCACTACATAAGAAATGTTTTGTCATTATAATGGGGCTACTATAATGCCCCAAGTTTCAATTTTCAAGTTCTCCATCTTTATCTTCTTGCTAGGAGAGGCTTTTTCTCCTATTTTAATAATACTTAGCTGAGGGTCCCGTCCCTCTTTTGAAAAAAAAATGAAAGTGAAAAATAGGTTTTCTTCGAAAAAGATTTTACAAAAATCGAAGGGAGATCCTTTCAAATCTAAACCTATACTCTTCCTTTTTTCTAAAAAGAATGATTTTGAACAAAGTTTGAAGAATTTTCTACGCACAAACCCTCTTCTCTCTTTTTTTCTCTCTATCTTCTTTATTCTCTATCTCTCTTATTTTCCTTTCTCTCAGACCTACGATCTCCAAAAAATTCTCAAATGGATGAGACTTAAGACTTATTTGTACTAAAGGTATAAGGTTTTGCAACTATAATGAAAATCAACGATGAAGATTAAAATGTCTCAACAAATTCTAATCTAATGATTCAAATGGCACTACACAAATGAATATTCTCATTAGTTGATATGGGTGCACTGGGATAGTGAAACATAAAATTTAGATAGAAGAATAAGTTCGATTTAACAGTTCCTAACTAATCTCAGGTTTATGAGTGAGAGAAAACACAGTTGTAGTTATTAGGAGCGTGACACGTGCAAAGCTCTTAGAGGCTCTCAAACGCGTGTCGTTTATGTTTATAAAATCCAATTTTGAACCATAAATGTTTCTGTCGATTTTAGATTTAGCTCAGGAAGTTTTTTAGGAAAAATATTAATTCAACTTTTTTCCCACAAACATTTTAAACCCTAATTTTATATGTTTAAAAATCATTTTTAAATGTTAAAAATTTCCAAAAAAATATTTAAAAATATTTTAACACGTGCATAATGCAGAATATGAATTTGTGTTCCTAAAGTGTGTTATTAACTAGCTTAAGGCTTATGTTGCAGACTTGGAGGATGTGGAGGATGTTGATTGTAGTGTTCATAGTACACATAGAGAAAATCTAAAAAATCTAAAAACATTTTATTTATATACACCAAATAGTTGGAACTCCTATATGGCATAGACTCTAGTAAGTCAATCATATAGTGTGTTCTCAATATCACCCTTTAGATATTAGAGACAAAATTTCCTTGCATACTCGGTACTCGTGGGTGAAAAATAAAATCCTAGACTCCTATACAAAAGAGCTAATATACATATCCCCATCTTAGAACCAAAAATAATATAAATCAAGAATTACATAACTCAACTATTTACAAACCAATACCTTAATTTGGCAGGAATGTACAATGGATATGTATAAGTATGCTTGAAATAAAACAATTGGAAATAATGCATAGTAGTTGAATCAGTGAAATATAACATGATAAGTATAATCCATACTCAAGGTCTTCTCCCCCATTTTGTCTCAAACAGACAAGGGTGATAAAAGAAAATATTCTACACAGAATTGTCGTAACAAGTGTAATATCAAGGATCTCTTACCTTACCAAGACAAAGGAGACGTCTTTTGCCATTTGTTTAACTACCATACCCTAAATCCTCATAAACCAATTATCAGCCTGATATATACCGAGGAAATGACAAATATGAAAAACTATATAACAATTATCCCAATAGCTTTCCTACGTGATTCAAACCTAATATTATCCAATAGATTCATAAATATTCAGCCATTTTTTTTCTTTACTGATGTACTCAATTTCAAGTTCCACTTCAAGAAAAATGGGCATTAGGGATGGCAAAAATTCATCTCTCAAAATACAAAATCCGTCCAAACAGAGCATTTAGGAAGGATTTTGCAACGAAAAAAATCCGCCCCTTATACTAGGCGTTGCAAATATTTTAGGAGCGGATTTTACCATTCTAAATGTTAGTTTATGGACGCTCTATATTTGGCATTGGGGACGGATTTTCGTCCCAAAAGGTGTTCCCGCAAAAAACAATTCTCTCCCGTGAGTAGTATTAGGGACAGATAAATCGTCCCTAATACTACTCAGATTCTAGCAACCCAATTTGGACTGTAAAAATCGTCCCAAAAGGTAGTTTCAATTAATGAAAAAATGGGTATTAGAGACGGTTAAAAACGTCCTAAGGGGTATTCTCAACTAATACAAAATAAGTATTAGGGACGGTTTATAACCGTCCCAATTGATAAATAAAAAATTATCATAAATAATTATATTATTATATGCTTTATGCTGCAATAATAAATGATGTCTAATTTTCATTATAAATCAAATCATCCAATCATAAACGTAATATATCAACTGCATTCATTGAAACACGTATCCAATAAAATTTTATCCCATCAAACTACATTCAAGTCGAAATATTTAAATGAGTACAAAATCATATTAATTAAAAAGATATACAATTGCCAAAAAAAACATCATCCCTAAATTAAGATGATAAATATGGTTGTCACGCTTCAAAAACCTCTCTTAGTGTCACATACAACAGACACACTCGAAAACATGTCTCTTCAACTTCTTGTGCACAACATGCAATCAATAAGTAATCATTTTATTAAAATAATATTATAGAAAAATAAAATATCCAAATATATTAGTTAATCGTATCAACAACATTTTACGAAAATTCGACAGAGTCTCCTTTGTTTATACATGAAAACCAACTTGTTTAATCAACACAAATGCTAACACGGGCATAAAAAAATTGAAACTAAGAATCTCGAATGTCAACAAATCTTTACAATTTTAAAAAAATCGACAGAGTCTCTTTTGTTTATAGATGAAACCAACCTATTTAATCAACACAAAAGACCACACGGCTATAAAAAAAAATTGAAAATAAGAATCTCGCATATCAACAACTCTTTATAATTTTTAAAACAATTCGATAGAGTCTCTTTTGTTTACACGTGAAAACCAACCAATTTAATCAACACAAAAACCCGCCTGTCCAGAATTTTTTTTTAAAACAACAATCTCACATAACAACAATAATAATAAATAAACAATCTACCTGGCACAAAACATTGATTTGTCATGTGTTCCACGCGAATAAAATACAACCCTAAAATGTGCTCCTGCAAAAAAATATAAGACACAAAACAAAAAAGATATCAGTAATCAAATAATGTTTAAACCTAAGTCCAACTGTTTACAAATTTTCATCATACACTCAAACCGGGAGTCCAGTGATTATGCAATCGGTTCCTACGAGTTACATTGGTCCCGTACATTGTGCGAGTGCCTCTTACAGGACCATTTTATGGTTGTTTTACGTTTTCAATCTTTGACGGCAGGTTTTTAAGCCTAAGTCTAACCGTTGCAAATTCTCATCGTATACTCAAACTGAGAGTTCGATGACTACACGGTTGGTTCTTACGAATTATATTGGTCCCTTGTGAAGTGCCCGTGCCTCTTACAGGATTGTTTGTGGCAATTTTATGTTTTCACCCTTTGGTGGCATGTTTTTAAGCATTATCTAATCGATTGAAAATTCTCATCGTATACACAAACGGGGAGTCTAGTGACTATGTCATCTGTTCATACGAGTTACATTGGTCTCGTACGAGGTGCTCGTGCTTCTTATGGTACCGTTTTATTATTTCTTTACGTTTTCACCCTTTGAGGGCATGTTTTTATGCCTAAGTCTAACCGTCTACAAATTTTTGCCGAGTATAGAAACCGGGAGTCCCATGACTACTTGGTCCATTCGAACGAGTTACACTAGTCCCGTGCGAGGTTTTCGTGCCTCTTATGGGACCATTTTGTGGTTGTTTGATGTTTTTGCCTAATGACGACATGTTTTTAAACCTAAGTCTAACCGTTTGGAAATTCTTATCGTATACTTAAATAAATAGTCCAATGACTACACATTTGGTTCATACAAGGTACATAGGTCCCGTGCGAGGTGCTCGTGCCTCTTACAGGACCGTTTAGTGCATATTTTTCTTTTTCACCCTTTATCGGCATGTTTTTAAGACAAAGCCTTAACTATTTAAAAATTATCATCGTATACTCAAACTGAGAGTCCCGTGACTACGCATTCAGTCCCAATGAGTTACATTGGTCCTGTGCGAGGTGCTCGTGCCTCTTACGAGACCGTTTTGTAGCTTTTTTATATTTTCACCATTTGACGGCTTGTTTTTATTCCTATGTCTAACTGTTTACAAATTTTCATCATACACTCAAACCGGGAGTCCAATGATTATGCGATCGGTGCCTACGAGTTACATTGGTCTCAAACGTTGTGCGAGTGCCTCTTACAGGACCGTTTTGTTGTTGTTTTACATTTTCACCCTTTGACGGCATATTTTTAAGCCCAAGTCTAACTGTTTACAAATACTCGTCATATACTCAAATTGGGAGACCCGCGGCTACGTGATCAGTTCCTATAAGTTACATGGTTCCGTGCGAGGTTCTCTATTTTACATTTTCACCCCTTAATCTAATTATTTATGAATTCTTATCGTATACTTAAATTAGGAGTCTCGTGACTATGCGGTCGGTTCCTACGAGTTACATTCATCCCGTGCGAGGTGCGAATGCCTCTTACGGGACAGTTTTATGGTTGTTTTACATTTTCACCCTTTGACAACATGTTTTTAAGCCTAAGTGTAATCATTTAAAAATTCTCATTGTATACTCAAACTGGGAGTCCAGTGATTATGTGATCAGTTCCTACGAATTACATTAGTGCCATGCGAGGTTCTCATACCTCATACGGGACCGTTTTGCGGCTATTTTATGTTTTCAATATTTAACGGATCATTTTTAAGCGTAAGTCTAACCAATTGCAAATTCTCATCGTATACTCAAACGGGGAGTTCGATGACTATGTCGTCGATTCGTACAAGTTACATTGGTCCCATGTGAGGTGGTCGTGCTTCTTACAGGACCGTTTTGTGGTTATTTTATGTTTCACCCTTTGATGGAATTTTTATGCCTAAGTCTAACTATCTATAAATTCTCATCGAATAAACAAATTGGGAGTGCCATGACTACATGATCGGTTCAATCGAGTTACACTGGTCCCATGTGAGGTGCTCGTGCCACTTACAGGACCGTTTTGTGGTTGTTTAACATTTTCACCCTATGAAGACTTGTTTTTAACCCTAAGTCTAAGAGGTTGGAAATTCTCATCTTATACTGAAACGAAGAGTTTGGTGACTACACAGTTGGTTTGTATGAGGTACATAGGTCCCGTGCGAGGTGCTCGACCATTTAGTGCCTGTTTTACTTTTTCATCCTTTGTCAGCATGTTTTTAGGCCAAAGTTTTAACTATTTACAAGTTCTCATTGTTTACTCAAACCGGGAGTCATGTAACTACGTATCCATTTCTTATGAGTTACATTGGTCATGTGTGAGGTGCTCATGCCTCTTACGCAACTATTTTGTGGCTTTTTTACATTTTCGCCATTTAACGGCTTATTTTTATGCCTAAGTCTAACTTTTTACAAATTCTCGTTATATAATCAAACCGATAGTGTAGTGACTATGAAGTCGGTTCGTACGAGTTACATTATTCCCGTTTGAGGTTCTCGTGTCTCTTACGGGACTGTTTTGTGGTTGGTTCATGTTTTCACCCTTTGACGGCATATTTTAAGCCCAAGTCTAACTATTTACAAATACTCATTATATACTTAAATTGAGAGTCCCGTGACTACGTGATCGGTTCCTACGAGTTACATTGGTGCCGTACGAGGTGCTCGTGTCTCTTACGGGATCGTTTTGGGACTATTTTATGTTTTCACCCTTTAATGATAAGATTTAAAGCCTAAGTCTAACCGTTTGCAAATTCTCGTCGTATACTCAAACGCAGAGTCTGATGACTACACGATTGGTTTATTTTAGTTATATTGGTCCCGTGTGAGATGTTCGTGCCTTTTATAGGACCTTTTTATGATTGTGTTATGTTTTCAAGGTTTGACAGCATGTTTTTAAGCTTAAGTCTAACAATTTATAAATTCTCATTGTATACTCAAACCGGGGGTCTCGTAACTACGCAGTCGGTTCGTACGAGTTACATTAATCCAGTGTGAGGTGTTCGTGCCTCTTACGGTACCTTTTTTGGATGTTTTAAGTTTTCACCCTTTAAAGACATGTTTTTAAGCATGAGTCTAACTGTTTGTAAATTCTCGTGGTATGCTCAAATGAGGAGTCCGGTGACTACGCGATCAGTTCGTACAAATTACATGGGTCTCATGCGAGGTGCTCGTGTCTTTTACATGACCATTTTGCGGCTATTTTACATTTTCATGCTTTTACGGCATGTTTTTAAGCCGAAGTTAAACTGTTTACAAATTCTCATCATATACTCAAACCGGAAGTCCCGTGACTACGTGGTCAGTTCCTATGAGTTGCATTGGTCCCTTGCGAGGTGCCCGTGCCTCTTATGGAACCGTTTTGCTATTGGTTTACATTTTCACCCATTGACGCATGTTTTTATGCCTCGGTATAACCATTTACAAAGTCTCATACTCAAATCGGGAGTTTCGTGACTACGCGATCAGTTCCTACAAGTTACATTGGTCCCGTGCGAGGTGCGATTGCCTCTTACAGGACCATTTTGTAGTTATTTTACGTTTTCACCCTTTGAAGGTATGTTTTTAACCCTAAGTCTAACTGTTTGAAAATTCTCGCCATATACTCAAACTGGGAATCCGGTGATTACGCGATTGGTTCCTACGAATTACATTGGTCCTGTGCGAGGTGCTCGTGCCTCATACAGGACCGTTTTTTCGCTATTTTATGATTTTACCCTTTGACAACATGTTTTTAAGAGTAAGTCTAATCGATTGCAAATTCTCATCGTATACTCAAATAGGGAGTCCGGTGACTACGTCGTCGGTTCGAACGAGTTACATTGATCTTGTTCGTGATTATCGCACCTCATACGGGACCGTTTTATGACTATTTTATATTTTCACCCTTTGACGACATGTTTTTATGCCTAAGTCTAACTTTCTACAAATTTCGTCGAATACACAAACAAGGAGTCCTTGACTACGCGGTCAATTCGAACGAGTTACACTTGTCCCCTACGAGGTTCTTTGCCTCTTACGAGACCATTTTGTGGTTATTTTACGTTTTCACCCTATGACAGCATGTTTATAACCCTAAGTCTAACTGTTTGGAAATTCTTATCGTATACTCAAACTAAGAGTCCGATGACTACACAGTCGGTTCGTACGAGATACACAGGTCCCGTGCGAGGTGCTCGTGTCTCTTATAGTACCGTTTTACTTTTTCACCCTTTTTCGTTATGTTTTTAAGCCAAAGTCTTAATTGTTTACAAATTCTCATCGTATACTCAAATCGGGAGTCCCATGACTATGCATTCAATTTCTATGAGTTACATTTGTCCCGTGCGAGGTTCTCATGCCTCTTAAGGGATCGTTTTGTGACTTTTTTACATTTTCACCATTTGATGGCTTATTTTTATGCCTAAGTCTAACCTTTTACAAATTCACATTATATACTCAAACCGACAGTGTAGTGACTACGAAGTCAGTTCATATGAGTTACATTATTTCCGTGCAAGGTGCTCATGCCTCTTACGAGACCGTTTTGTGGTTGGTTTATGTTTTCACCTTTTGACGACATTTTTGTTTATTAAGTCTACATGGAAAGTTAGATAACATTTAGAGATATCATAGAAAATAATAGTAAAATGTTTTGTTTCATTATTCACTATTATTCAATGTCCCTGGGCTTAGAGCAACATTTGGAACCCACTAGAGAATCTTATTTTAGCTCTTCTTCTTTTTCCTTCAATTTTGTTAAAAATTCTGATTACTACAACCAAGCAAATTGAGAAAATAAGTACATACAATACCGTAAAGAATTAGAGAATATTAGATCTCATACATATATTGAAAGCCCCCATCAACACCTTGTGTAAATTGTGTCCTAAGATTAGTAACACACAACTAATAGATCATAGATAAACAATAACTCTAAGTACTTAAAATAAAAACTATCACCTAAAGGGGTAAACTAATGGATAATCATAAAATCACAAAAATAAGATAAACCACTCTCTCATGGAGGGCATCACCTTCCCAACGAGACATGCATTCGTCACACAGAAATTATACTGGAATGAAAAGCATGACCAAATATCTCCAAAAATATCTAACAAGAAAAATTATGATCTACACGATTGTAAATGATAAATTAAACCTCTTAATGATATATTTTGAATAGACCCAACAATCACTTACATGATTGAGTAAACGAATTCCATCAATGATTTGAGCCAATTGTATCAATGATATGAACTCATAGGCTATGCAAATAAAAAATAATATAACTTGGATAATAAACCATCAATACTGAAATCTATATACTATTGTTAATTGCATGTGCAACAGGCTGCCATTATGAACATAAGAAAGACATGAAATTGTGTCAGTCTAAACAAAAGGAGTACCATTATGAGCATATGCCAAATCATTCACATATTGGTGCATTAGTTTGGAGGACTCGTCAAAAATCAATTTAAAAACCTTTTTGAACTTAAAAATAGTCAGGGCCCTGCATTCCCCATTATCATTAGGATTTAAGAAGAATAAAATAATAAAAACAAAATCTCAGTTTCAACAGTTCAATTCATAAAACTTTCTAAACTTCGAGGGCCCCTGAGCATTTCAATTCAAGAACAATAAACACAAAATCTCAGATTGAAAAATCAAATTAAGAAAAAAGTGTTGATTGTTTACATTTTTAACTAACTAAAAAATCATATCTGGAAATACTAAACTTCCCCTATCAATAATAATAACCATAATGATTTACCCAATATAACAAACAAAATAATAATATTTATAAACATGTAAAAACATACAACTTGGAGCGACCACCAATAAAACTACAGCTAGCAACCATAGAATTTCGGCAAACTCAAAACTCCGATCTGTTTGTCAACCCAAACCTAACCCGACTTTCCCCAGCCTTAATCCATAGAAGTTGACTCCAACCCGCCAGAACCCATACCCAGCTCCACCATATACGACCCTTTTTCCCCATGGATGACATCAAATCCGGGTACGCCAGACCAAATCTCCTTACCTGATTCAAACCACGACTTTAAAACCTCCATATCCGACCATAAAAATGAGATAACAACACTGACCTACACAACCCTCAGACCACAACTCACGATCCTACTCAAACTTGAAAATACCTATACTAGGAACCCTCTAACGCATTAGTCCAGTCGGCTACCCAAAGTACAAACCTAACTCGAGTCGATAATGAACCAATCTTCTAACCTCCGACCTACTCCATTCTCCAAACCTTGTCAGCTATCGACCTAGCCTATTGAACTGAACCTGAAAATCGACCCAACTTGATACGCCATCCACTTGGGAGAATTTGTGATGGGCGAAGAGGATAAGGAGTCGAGGGCTGGGTTAGCGTGGGGTGGGATTGGTAGGGTGAGAGACAACGAGCTTAGAGAGAGAGAGAGAGAGAGAGAGAGAGAGAGAGATTGGGTCATATAGAAACAGTGGCAAGGAAAATGGGTTAAAAAAATAGAGGGAAAATAAAGGGACGGTTTTAATATCTATCCTTTGTAGTATATCAAAAGGGACGATTTTAATATTTTTCCCTTATAGTCTATCAAAAGGGACAGCTTTTAAAATCTGAAGTTTTGTTTCAAGTCTCACATTTGTAAATTCCAAATTGCACTATGCCGAAATTGGCCAAAGCTGGAAAGTGATAAAAATTTGATGACTTAGTGAATAAATGTGGATCTTGTCACTTTTTAGGAGTTTTTAAATCAATCCAAGTCAATGGTTAACTCAACGTTTAATTTAGTGTTTTAATAAGTCATTGAAGATCTCAATCCCTTGTTTTGATTGGTTACAAGAAATGTGTGAGATGTTGCCTCAAAAAGCATGCTAATATATTTCTAAATTATATCAATATCGAAAAGCATATGGTAGTATCATTAGTAATTCGGATAAATGAAGTTAGGCCCTCGTTTGTTTCTCAAAAAACTATTAGCCATAAAAAGTTGTAAAAAATTATCCTTTTGCTATCCATTTTGAGTAGAAGAAAATTTTCCTTTTGTTTGATAACCCGAAAAACCCAAATAACCTAGAATTGTGAAAAGGAAAAACTTCATGAATTAACTCCAATTTGTGCCATAAAAGGGGGAAAGAAAAATAGAGTAATGCTCAAAAAAAATAGCAAAAAAAAATGGGAAAATAGAAAAAAATAAGAAAAAGAAGAGAAAATGAGCAAAATCCCCGAAAAATCACCAACGGACATCATAAGGAAAATTTCCAATTCCAAATTTTTCGACCATTTCCAAATGTACCCAATGCACCTTAAAAAAACTTGAAAAAATCCTAACCGGGTCCGGATTGCGAAATTAATTACCGCGTGGAGAGTTAAAACATGAAAAGATAACAAGAGATATTAAATGATGTGTATATGAGGCGTTGTTCCCGTTTCTCAATGACCGTAATTCGATGAAGAGATCTTTTCACCCATAAATTTTCATCTTTTAATTTTATGTACGTGAATTAATGTTCTAATCCATTTACTCTTTTTATCACGTACAGCGATAGAAATAGACACATTTCGAGTGATTAGTTTGTGAAAGCATCCCATGGGTATTTAAATCAAAATGAATTTTCAGAAAAGTAACGTAATGATCAATCAGTGGAAACTTGCGATTAAATTTTTGGCTTCACACACACGGGGAAAATAGAGACTTATGAATACAAATCTATGGTGATTATTTTCAGAAATTTTTTAAATTATACAATTTTTAGGTATTTTGAAATTTTTTGAGTCAAAAACGAATTTTGTGGGTATATTGATTGAAAACCCTTACGAGACACCACTCGTCATAATAGGGTAACCTAGGGGTTTCAAGGTTTGTTGAATATGCTAAATGCAATCTCTTTCTCGGGAAAGAGGTATTCTATCCTAAAAAAATGTTTTTCAAGAGTTGAGCCTAGTTACAATTCTTTTACATTGCTCGAAACGCGCAAAGTTCTAAGTTAGGAGGTTTGATTATGCCTAAAGAGGTCGAACTACAATATAGATAAAGGCGGTGAAGCTCGCAAGCTTCAATTGAACGAGTTGGAAGATATGAGCAATGATGCATATGAGAATGCTAAGATTTCAAAGGAACGAATGAAACTCGTGCATGACAAGATAATTCAATTCAAGGAGTTTCATCTGGGACAAAAAGGGCTTCTTTATAACTCTTTGTTACACTTGTTTCCCGGAAAGTTGCGTTCAAAGTGGATGGGTAGATTTGTGGTTAAAGGATTATTCCCCCATGGAGCTATAGAGTTGGAAGATTTAAAAGGAGACAATACTTTCAAGGTGAATGGCCAACGTCTCCAACCATAATTTAAGGCGTGCAATGAAGAAGTCGACACCATTTGGTTATCGAACCCAATATATGGGGACTGATGGAAAAGTATGAGAAGATCATCGTACCCCCGACGCATATGGGATGATTCTTGTGTATAATAGATGTGTGTTGATTAGGATAGTTAGAGTCGGTAGTTAGATGGAGCGCACACGTCGAGAGAGGTTCTAGGTTCTCGAAGCAAGTATTAGGAGGTTTTAGGTCGATCATGCAAAGGAAAAGTTGTGGGAGCATTCAAAAATTGAGAGGGAAGAGTGCATTATAAAGTTAGGGTGTTCTGAAAGTTTCTTGGGTCCGGACCTGTCCGGATTGGTTCAGTTATGTGGAAAAGCAAAAAATATAGGACCAGATTGGTCTGGTCTTGGGCTCCCAAATCGGTTCAGTTTCTGTATTGCTGATCCTTCCCGAGATACACCCCCCCTAATTCCCCAATCCTCCTTTTTCCCTCCCCAATACACTCCCCCTTCCCTCCAAAACCTTTCCCTCCAAAAGACAACCCTTACCCCACCCCCCACCTATAAATACACATTCATACTCCCCCATTTGACCAGCACTCTACTCACTCACCTCTCTTACTCTCTCTTAAAGTTTTTACCTTCAACCAACTTCTTTCCCACATGGCCCACCGCGCCCTACCTAAAAAATATAAATCTATTGAGTTTATTGACCACAACAATGATGTGTACCGATTGAACCAAGAACAAATTTGGTGTGAACGCTTTTTCATCCAATCTCAGAAGATGCATATGGAGCGCCAAGTGCACTGGAATGAGCTGCCCCAATCCATCACCAGCCTCTTTCTTCTGAGGGGTTGGTATGGATCCCTTATCTGAACCACTGATTTTGTTTTCGAATCGTATGTTGATGGCACACGTGTTCAATTCTCCTTAGAAATTCTCACCCAGAAATTAGCAGAAAAAGATGTCTCGAGACCAGTCGAATACACGTATCCCCACAATTTCACCCCTTGACAAAGCCGCATGCATGTCCCTCATCGCACCCGATGAATATTGGGGTACCGAGACATTCCTGGTGAGACAGATGAACGACAAAGCACGCATAACATTCCAAATAGTTTATGCCAATATCCTACAAACTTCAAATAACTTCGCTATGCGCCCCCGTCAGGCGACCCTCGTTTATCTTCTTTTCGACCCCACCACCCTGATCCACTTGGCCCATATCATCTACAAGGATGTATTTTTTGCGGCCTTGGACAAATATTATACATCCCCTCTCCCTTATGCCTAACTCATCACTTCCATTCTAGCCAAAGAAGACATTGCTTCTCCCACTGGGTTCACTCGTCTTCCAAATCCTCTTGGGTAGGGAACCCTCACCAAAAGTGAGAGGCAAAGGGAGATCATACAAGCACAGAGGGAGGATGATGATGAAGAGATGGATGAGAAAGATGATGAGGAAGATGACTCCGAGGAGGAAGAGGATGTGGACGTCGACGTTTTCATGGGCGAGAGTGAAGAGGAGGAGTATAATGAAGATGACGATTCAGATTTTGAGCCGTCAAGAGCAAATTTTGATAGACGCATCATCATTCTCAAATCATGACTTGACGGGTTAATAAACCGATACGATGCAGACCAACGGGCATACCAACACAACACAAGCATTATGCATCGTCTCCATGCTGAGATGTATCGAATGACTATGGGTGCACCTCCACAAGATTACTTTTACGACCCATACAACCCAAATGCTCCCGGCACCTCTCATTCGCCACCTCAATAGCTTTATTTGAATAGTTTGTTCGTGTATTTTTCCCATCTGCTATTTACACATGCTTGTATGTTGAATATCTATTGTAAATTGGTTTACCTATCTTGTCTTGGTTTATACCTGGTTATTTATGTCATGCATTTTATACTTTGTTCAATTTCTATGCTTTCTCTCTTTAATTTAGCTTTTCATCCTTTTGCATCGGGAATTTGCAAAGGTCTAAGTTAGGGGGGTACACATGCGCTTCCAAATTTCACAAAGTTCAAAATGCCTAAAAACCAAAAAAATAAGAAAATTTCACAAATTTCAAAAAAATAAAAATTTTCCAAAAATCCTAAAATATTTTTTCATCAAAGTAAATAAAAATTAGGATTTAAAATTTTCAAAAATATCACCGAAGTTTTATTTAAAGTCTCAAATTTTTAAATTTTAAATTGCACTATGTCGAAATTGGCCAAAGATAGAAAGTGAGCAAAATTTGACGACTTAAAGAATAAATATGGAGATTAACCAACCCGGTGAGATTTCAAGCTTATCACTTTTTGCGGGTTTTTAAATCAATCTGAGTTAATATTTAACTCAACGTTCAATTGAACATTTTAATAAGTCATTGAAGATCTCAATCCCTTGTTTTGATCGGTTACGAGAAATGTGTGAGATGTTGCCTCAAAAAGCGCGCTAAAATATCTCTAAATTAAATCAATCTCGAGATGCATATGGTAATATGATTAGTAATTTGGATAAATGAAGTTTGGCCCTCATTTTTTTCTCAAAAAACTGTTAGCCATAAAATGTTTTGAGAAATTATTCTTTTGCTAGACATTTTGAGCCAAAGAAAATTTTCCTATCGTTTGGTAAACCAAAAAACCCAAATAGCTCGGAATTGTGAAAAGCAAAAATTTCATGAATTAACTCCAATTTGTCCGATAAAAAGGGACAAGACAAATAGAGTAATGCTCAACAAAAACGGCAAGAAAAAAATAGAAAAATAGAAAAAGAAGAGAAAATGAGCAAAAGCCCGAAAAATCACTAACGGACATCATAAGGACAATTTCCTATTCTGAAGTTTCCGACCATTTCCAAATGTACCCAATGCACCTTAAAAAACCTGAAAAAGTCCTAACCGAGTCCGGATTGCGAAATTAATTACCGTGAGGAGAGTTAAAATATGGGAAGATAACAAGAGAGATTAAATGGTGTGTATAAGAGGCGATGTTCTCGTTTCCCAATGACCGTAATCCGATGAAGAGATAATTTCACCCATAAATTTGCGTCTTTCACTTTCATGTGCGTGAATTCTTGTTCCAATGCATTTACTTTTTATATCACGTACACCGAGATAAATAGCAACATTTCAAGTGATTAGTAATCGGTGGAAATTTGTGGTTAAATTTTTGGCTTCGCACACACACACGTCAAATAGAGGCTTATGAATATAAATCTATGGTGATTATTTTTTGGAAAGTTTGAATTATACAATTTTTAGGTATTTTGAAATTTTTGGAGTCAAAATCGAATTTTGTGGGTATATTGATTGCAAACCCTCAAGATACACCACTCGTCCTACTAGGGTAACCTAGGGGATTGAAGGCTTGTTGCATATGTTAAAAGTAATAGCTTGCCTGTGAAAGAGGTATTCTAACCTAATAAAATATTTTTCAAGAGTTGAGCCTAATTACAATTATTTTACATTCCTCGGGATGCGCAAAGTTCTAAGTTAAGGGGTTTGATTAGGCATAAATTCTTTTGATTTATCCCCTTAATTTTGTAGTTTAAGCACCCTAGGCGATGTAAATTATGTGTATTTATCTCATATATTTGCTACTGATGTTTCCTATATAGTGCCACGAGTTTCGTGTATTCTTTGTTCTTTGTTCTTTTTACAGGTATTTTATACAATTGAAGAGAAGAGGAAACTCAAGAACCGAGAAATCAAGGAAAAAATAAAGGTAGAAAATTCAGAGAGAAAAATAATAACATTACACGTGGAGTTCAGACGAAGGACCAAAATGAAAATTGAAGACCTCAAGTCTACAAGCACGTAGAAAGAAACGGCTTCCCAATCCGCATCCCGAATCAGAAGTCATGGAACTTCAAAGATAGGAGAAAATAAAGAGAAAAGAAAGAATTCCAAAACCAGACTGGACTGGTCATTGTAAAAACAAACCGATCCGGAGGAGATACAGATTCTAAAAAAAATTCACCATCGAACCGATCCGAATAAAGCCAAAAATGAACCGGTTCGATGCCTTGAGAATCTCTACATAAAATTAAGGGCCAAACCGATCCAATTTTAAAGGAAAATGAACGATCCGAATTATACCAGACCAAACCAAAAGACCACGCCGGACTAGTTCGATTGCAATTTTTCTAAAATTTCTTTTCCAAATTGAGAGTCCAACTTAGCTCAAAATATTGTAATTTTTCTAGAATACTTATTCTAATTAATTCCCAGACTTCAGCGAGTTCTCTTTTTGATAATTTGGGAGAAACATTTCAACTAAGAACCCTAGGGATTTAATTTGTTCAAGTTTCAAGCTTTAATACCATAATTTCCTTCATTCCGAGTATTGTTTACTTTCTTATTTCAATTTCTTTTACATTCAAGTAGGATTATTCATAGGAATTAAGTTGCAATTTTTATTTACAAAATTTCTTCCCAATTTTTCATGTAGTTATGAATTCATGCACAGTAGGCTTTGTGTTCATGCTTAGTTTAATTATGTCCTGTTCAATTTCTAAGGGTTGGGTTGCATAAAACCGACTTGATGTAATTTACATGAATAGAGAATAGGTTTTGAATTAAATTTTGATCAAATCATGTTGTATAGTGATCACAATCATAGTAGGTCTTTGAACCTCGTTTGCCATAGGTAATCGGGGTGTTTAAGGATGCGTTGTTCATGTTGGCTATACAACACCTCTTTATTCTTACCTTTGATTACGTATGATGAGGGCTAGTACCTTCATATATATAATGATTAGGATTACTAAAGACTGTGTTTGATCACTTATCTATTTCAAAAGCTAGTATTATATTCGGTAAATCTACTAGGGTTTGGAGGATTGTATCCTACCCTCCTTTTTCCTCACTCATATTCACTTAATTGCAGTAAATTTATTTCTTTGCACGTAGCGTAGTTTGTAATTTAAATTTCCTTTGCATTTAGATAATAGAATTTAGTTCCATAATTAATCATCTTTTTGTTTCTTTTCTCTAATAAGTTTAGGGTTAGTCTTCTATTCCTTCGTCATTACGAGCATTCGTCCTAGTTCTCTGTGGATATGACCCCGACTTACTAGGTTTTTACTTACGCGATAGGATTGCACTTTAGCCCATATAAGCATGCACTTTAGACACATTTGTGGTCGTGTCACTTATGGTATACCAAAAGGGACGATTTTAAAAATTCATCCCATATACTTGTTTGGGAAAGGCTAAACATTTAAGGTATACCAAATGAGACGGATTTTCAAAACCGTCCTTTTTGTTATACCAAATGGGACAGTTTTAAAATTTATCCCATTCAATATACCAAAAGGGACGATTTTACAAATCCGTCCCTTATATTAGTATGGGAAAAAAGGGCTAAAAATTCCCATACACTTTAAGGGACACTTTTTTTATAATCGTCCCTTTTGATATACCAAAAGGGGCAATTTTTAATTACCGTCCCTTTTGTGATTTATCAAAAGGGACGGTAATAAAAAAATCGTCCATTTTGGTATATCAAAAGGGACAAAATGACACGAACGTCCCAAATACTCCCGTACCTTATACTCATTTTTTCTTGTAGTGTTCCTTATATATAACCACGACAAGAAAAAAGTCTTTTTATGACGTTTTTTAAGTGTCATGAAACGTATTTTATGATACTTTATTTTTTCAATAAAAAGCGTCATAAGTTTGGGTGTCATAATTGATACACATAAAAAGTGTCACATTAGGTAACAGTTATATATGACTTTTTTTCAAAACTGTCATATCTGCTACAAAAAATGGTCATAATATACTCTATAAGATATCATATTTGATTTAAAAAGCGTCATGATAAACAGTTTTCAAAATTTTTAAAAATTCATAAAAAAATTCATCACATGAGGGTTTAATATAAACGGCCATAAATTAAACATATGGTTAAAATATTAATAACCAATATTAATGTCATAGTTGACAAATAAATCTAAACACAAATCAAAATTTACAATAACATAAAAACATACTTGAATTTTTTTGTATTTGAAGTCACGTACACCTTAAATGCATCAAGCCAAGTCATTTGTCCATATTAAAAAAATAATGGGACACAAATAGATATACCCACCATTTACATTAATTATCCATAAAAAAATGACCTACTACATACATCATAGCTAGATATACCCACTTTGTACATTGTTAAAAAAAATGTACATCCAAAAATCACGCATAAATGTGTCGGTCTTCCTTTGTCTTTCGCAAAATTGTTTCGACACCTCAAAAGCTCCAACCATCGACCTACTACACCTACTACATCCCCGCTTTTGTAGACAACTATGCGTACTTAGGTCGGTATAGTCCTCTATCTCTCTGCACCACTGCTCAGTCAATGATCTCTTTATCATCCAAAACAATCATCAACCTTTGTGACAACGAAACAGCGTTGATGAGTGTTCCAGCAATCACCAACCCCAGTGACAATGAAACAGTGTGGTCAGTAACATCATCAACAATGTTCTTGACATGTATGTTTGAGGCCTTCACTCAAAGTTAGATAATGAATCATCATTTACTAAACTAAGGAAAATCAAATATAAGTAGAATTTAAAAAGCGATGAGGAAGATAGTGGGTAATTATAGTACCTGGTATTTCAAGATTTGCTCATTTCTTCACCCCTCAAACTGCGAATGCAAAATCTTCTCACACTCATCTTTCTTTTATGCCCTGGATAAATACATCACCTTCGAACCTATTCAATATCAAAGTCTCCCAGTAAAAATAATAAAAAAGCATAAGAACTAACCCTTACTTTGTTTGAATAAGAATTGGTGTAGTGTCAGTTCCATCCCAAACATATATCATCCACTAATCTTTTGTAACTACACAGATATGAAGAACCTTATATCAAAGACATGAAAGAAAATGGTGGATCAACACTTCTTAAGTACTATAGTCGAATATAAATGGAACAGTTAAACAATTATTAATATCATAATTAGCACCATATGCTCGAAAAACATCATAGATACTCTAGGGGTTAGTAAAAATCAAAGATATTCTCGAGGAAAAATTCACCAGTATTAGATTTTTTCCATTAAGTGACTTATCAAATTGATTCCTCTATCATCACAAGAAAGACATAAAGCTGCCCAAGACAGAGTGACCAAATTTTAAAATACTGTAAATCCAAACCAAATGAAGTTTTTGATCTTTTACCCGAACTTTTTAAAGAGCTTAGAAGGCCATTGATAAATGTGAAATGAATAGGTTAGTTGAATCCTCCTAACCATGGATTGTACTGGCCAACATTATTTTTATCACCTATTGCAATGAAGGCATTGTTTTCTCCTTCTTATTCTTTTCTCAAAACACTTGATCAGTCATAAACATGTACATTCAGTGAAATTTAGTTTCATCAACAATTTAACACAAGAACAAACTCATAACTGAACTATAAATTTAAATAAAACACAACGGAAATTGTAATACCCCGTATTTTTATAACTTTTAAATTATGGGATTTATTAGATTTAATTGAGATAAATTAATTTAATTTTAATCCGGAATGTTGTTTTAAATATTTACTAGCGTGACGAGAGTTAGTAATTATTGGAAATTTGTTATTTGTTGAATGTTACTCGATGAGTATAGTAATATATGAGATTTATTTTTATAATATTGTCACGTGTGAATAAAATGGCAATTATGGAAATTTAAGTCGGGACGCGCATGTGTCGTGTCGGGAATAAACATTGATAAATAAAAGTGAATATTTTATAAGTCATTCGTATGGTCATTTTGAGTCCGCCAACGCGCCCGCAAGGGTCGAGATAGTCAGAAAAGTGTACCCGGGGGTTTAGTTTGGGTCTCGGGGCGTTTTTAGGCCTAATTAGTACCCCGGGAAGGCGTTTTGGACATTTTGCAATTATGGGTAATTAAACCCAAGAAATTCTAAGGGTTATATCAGATGTCTAAGGTTGTCTTCTAGGGTTAGAACAACCAAATACAAGTGACGGCCATAGGAGAGGGAAGGAGAGAGCTTCCAAGGCAATCCAAGGCCCAAAATCCATCCGTTTGCACCGCCACCACCACCAACGCGTAGATCGCGCGACGGGGAACGCAACCACACCAAAATCATCTGCAAATCAGAACACCAAAAACCCCAGGCAAGTGTTTATCTTGCTTATTTCGTTGGTGCATCTTTCATATTAGTTTAGGAGTAATTAGAATGAGTTTTTATGGAAAAAAACCAAAGATTTGAGATAGGAATTACATGTAGTGATGGATAAATTGATAATTCTGGAAACCCTTGCCATGTAGAGGAATTACCCACGAAATTATGATGTTTATAAGAAGAAATTTCTGGAAATACTTGTTAGAACCATGTTTAAGAGAATTCTAGGGTTCTTGATAATTATGATAATTTTTGGGTTGTTAATCCATGTATAATGATATAAATCCACATGATTTACTTTGGAAATACCTAATATGGAGATATATTGTTAGTAGTATGAATCTTTGGACGTTTGGGAATGTAAAACTTGAATTTGGATGAAGATATGTGTTAGAACCCGTAACTGCAAAACTGCAGAAATCGCAATACCTGCTTGATCGATCGATCGAGCCTAGAGCTTCGATCGATCGAAGGTTCGCTCGATCGAGCCCCTGACCTCGATCGATCGACCCCTCCAGGCAGACTCCTATTTACCTTTCTAAATTAGTTAAGTTCAATTTATTGTGAAATAATTCTTGGGCATCTGTTGATACCAAAATTAATATGCTGATGTGGACGAATAGTATGAAGACACGTGTCAATCTACGTGGCACAATAACAGCGAGGAAGATCATTTACTGAACAACTATGGTTGGTACCGAGCAACGAGAATACACCGAGGAGCTCTATCATGCCGAGGAACTCCATCCGAGGAACTCCATCATCCCGAGATACTCTAAGCACTCCGAGGAACTCTTAATCAACGAGCAACTAAGGCGGTCTGAACTGCACCTTGGCCGTGTCATCAATTATCAGACGGACAACTGTTCAACTATTCATTAGATTCTTGACGCACATGCTGCATTAAATGTATTACCCATTCATATGTATATCATTTAATGTATTGGACCTTTCATGTACAGCCTTGAGGCTATAAATACCTTGTATCAATCCCATTCAAAGGGACCGGAATTTCTTGAGAGAACTTGTAATCAAGAATTCCACAAACACTCAGCAATAACATAACAGTGGACGTAGGCTTTATTCCTAGCCGAACCACTTTAAAAATCTTTGTCTTATTTATTTATCTGTGATTGAATAATTAGAGCAATCTAGTTTTTTACATCAACAGATTGGCGCCGTCTGTGGGAAACGACTGTTGTTATCGTTTTTCATAAAAATCATTTGTCACCAATGGCAGATAATCCAGAATCCAGTAATCGAAATGCTGGAAATACTGGAAATCTTCCAAATCCATCTGCATCTCCAGATCTGGCCGGAATTATGATGAATCTGGCTCAGGGACAAACCGCCATGCAAGAATCTATGAGGCAACTCCTTCAAACTCTTCAAGGCGGTGTACCTACTCATTCAGGGCAAAGGACTGATCATGGGCAATCACGATCCAGACGTATTGGGTCATATCGCAATGGGGAATCCAATGATTCTTCTTATCAACCTGGGCGAACTTCATCAATACGGGCTACGGATACTGATCAACATATCTCTCTTTCTCCTGAGAGAACTAGCGCTTTAGAAAGATTAAGCAGGGTGTCTCCTTTCAGTCGGTTAGGACCAAGGAGGAACATGAGTCCACCTAGGGCTCCATCAGGAAGTTTTCGACCACCACCAGGTTCGAGAGAAAGATCTGCACAATCACGACCAATTACTCGTCGAGATAAATCTCAGGAAGCTACGTCAGAGCAATCAGTTGCTCGGACTAAGCGGCCCGAGGAAGGGAATGAAGCATGGAAAGGTTCCATTCAACGATTGGAGGATAGACTGGGAGAAATGGCTAAGGCGAGGAACCCCTTACAGAGAACTTTTGTTCAAGGGACACCTTTTGTGCAAGCCATTGTGGATTTCCCCACACCGTCGAAATTCAAAGCACCTGTAGTGACCCCCAAGTACGATGGGAAGACGGATCCCGTACTTCATATAGAGCAATACCAAGCTGCTGCAGATATCTACGCTGTCCCCGACGAGATGAGGTGTAGAGCATTCTCGGGAACTCTTACCGGATCTGCACAGATATGGTACAATAATCTTCCTCGGGGTAAGATTTCAACTTTTGTTCAGTTAGCCGAGCTGTTTATTGGTAATTTTTGTTTTGGAGCAAAACCAGTAAAGCGAGTAGCGCACTTACTAAGTGTTAGACAAAAATCAGGAGAAAGTACTAGAGATTACATAACTCGTTTCAATAACGAGAAGTTGGAAGTCATAGATTATGAAGAAAAGACAGCAATCACTGCTTTGATGAGTGGTTTGCTGCCTAACAAGCTATACTATACTCTGGCCAAAGATCCGCCTAAAAATATGTCGGAATTGATGGCAAAGGCGGCCAAAATCATGAATGCCGAGGAGGCTATGACTGCGAAGAGAAATATGGATAAAGAAGTTAAAGTGGAGGTCGACAACTCTAAGAAGAAAGATCAGAAAGGTAATGGTGGTGACAAATATTCCAGGAATAACAGGATAAAGTTGGAAGCCCTAAAGAAGTATGATAATTATACTCCATTGAAAATGGGTATTAATCATGTTTTAGAAGAGATCAGGAATAACGAGGAAATCAAATGGCCAAAGAAACTGAAGACAGATCCAGACATGACGAATAAGACCAAATATTGCGAGTTTCACAAAGATCATGGCCATATGACCAAAAATTGTATAGCCCTTCAGAACGAGATTGAAACACTCATTCGAAGAGGAAAATTATCAAAGTATGTAGATCGCAGAGGTGAGAGGACAAATGAGGACAGAATTAGAAAGAGATCTAGATCTCCTCGTCGTGCAGAGGAGAAAAAGAGGAGGGACCATGAAGAGGATCCAGATGATGACCCCGATCTTCCCAAGAAGCCAAGAAAACCTGAACGAGAGGTATTTTCCATACGTTTTGGATCATTTCATTGTAACGTTATTACAGGGGGAGATGCAGGAGGAGGAGACCTTACTGCAGAAAGAAAAGCTTATCTCGGAGAGGCTCAAGCTTGCTCATATATTCAGCGAATAAACCTGGCCGAGGATGATCGTCCGAGGAAGGTAAACAAAGAGAAGCTAGTAATTGGTTTTTCAAAAAATGACCTGGCAGGTGTTCTTTACCCTCATGATGATCCTTTGGTGATCAAAATGAGAATGAAGGACGTGATCATTTCAAGGGTATTGGTAGATAATGGTAGTTCGGCGGACATCATGTACTATTCATGCTTTGATAGCTTGAATTTGAAATTATCCCAATTAGAACCTTATCACAGACCCCTTCTGGGTTTTGCTGGCGAGAAAGTTTTTCCACTTGGGACGATCAAGTTGGATATATTCATTGGAACCTGGCCTGTTTGTCGAACAGAAAGAATACGATTCTTTGTGATGGATAAGAATGTGCAGTCAGCCTACAACATCATCATGGGAAGAGTTGGATTGAAGAAGTTCGAAGCCGTTCCTTCTACAGTACATCAATGTTTGAAATTCCCAACAAATTTTGGAGTTGGAGTGGTGAAAGGTGATCAAAAAGTAGCTCGGGAATGCTATTATTCGTCGGCCGAGCAAGAAGAACTAGAAGGATCGATGAAAAAGACTACTACTTACCAGGTGGAGGAAGGTACAGAAATTGAAACTCTTGATCCCAGGGATGAATCTCAACTTGTAAAAGGACAGGTGATGGAATCTACAGAAAATGTTATTTTGGACGACGAACATCCTGAACGAATAACCCAGATAGGTTCATCGTTGGATATGTCAATAAAAAAGGAGTTGATAACTTTCTTGAAGAATAGGAAAAATACTTTTGCTTGGAGTCATGAAGACATGCCAGGAATAGATCCAAACTTCTTATGTCATGAACTCAATGTGAATAAGGAGATTAAACCTGTAAAGCAGAGAAGAAGGGTGTTTAGTCCCGAGAAGAATCAAGCCATACAAGAGGAAGTCGAGAAACTCCAGAAAGCCCAATTCATTGAAGATGTAAAATATCCAGATTGGTTGGCTAATGTGGTGATGGTAAAGAAGAAAAACAACAAATGGAGAATGTGTGTCGATTTCACCGATCTCAATAAGGCATGCCCCAAGGATCATTTTCCATTGCCCAGAATTGATCAACTGGTGGATGCTACCTCGGGACACGAGCTACTCAGCTTCATGGATGCTTACTCTGGCTACAACCAGATCAAAATGAAACCTGAAGACAGGGAAAGTACTTCTTTTATTACCCCTAGGGGAACTTATTGTTATAATGTTATGCCTTTTGGTTTAAAAAATGCAGGTGCAACATATCAGCGGTTGATGAACAAGGTTTTTACCGAACAAATCAGCCGCAACATGGAGGTCTATGTCAATGACATGCTCACTAAAAGCAAGAAAGCTTCTGATCATTTGATTGACTTGAGTCAAACTTTTGATCAATTGGATAAATACCAAATGAAGCTTAACCCGACGAAGTGCACCTTTGGAGTACGAGAAGGAATGTTCCTCGGATACATCGTCAATCAGCGAGGTATTGAGGCAAATCCAGATAAGATCAAAGCTCTTCTAGGGCTGCGATCTCCGACGACGAAGAAAGAAGTGCAGAGTCTTACCGGACGAGTTGCAGCGCTCAACAGATTTGTATCTCGAGCAACTGATAAATGCATACCATTCTTCAAAACACTTCGAAAAACCTTTGAATGGAATGAGGAATGTGAAAAAGCTTTTCAAGATTTGAAGAAATATTTGGGAGCACCTCCACTGTTGTCCAGACCAATAACAGGAGAAAAGTTGTATTTGTATTTGGCAGTATCAGAGAACGCAGTCAGTTCAGCGTTGATCAGATTGGAGAATGGAGTCCAGAAGCCAATTTATTACACAAGTAAGGCTTTCCGAGGTGCAGAAATCAGGTACCCAAAGCTAGAAAAATTGGCATTGGCACTAATTGAAGCAAGCAGAAGAATGAGGCCATATTTCCAAGCCCATACCATCATTGTTTATACTGATATGCCATTGAGACAAGCCCTCCATAAGCCAGAAAAATCAGGGAGACTGATGTACTGGGCAATAGAACTTGGTGAATATGATATTGTGTATGAGCCCAGATCATCATTGAAGGGGCAGGCTGTAGCAGATTTTATAGCAGAGTTCACATACCCTGATACCCCCGAGGAGCAAAAGATGCCTGCTGATTTACCTGTGGACGATACAGGATCAACAGAAACATTTGCTGACCTACCTGTGGACGATACAGGATCAGCAGAAATAGGTCCAAACCAACCAAGGTTGGTAAAAGGACTTGTGGATGTAGAGAAATCATTATATTCAAACTCAGACCAGCCACGGTTGGTAAAAGAGTACGAGCAGATGACTGACGAGGAGCGAAAGATACCGGGGGATGATGGAAGAAAACAGCAGATATTTTATCGAGGAACTCTGACAGATAAGAAATTTGAAGACGAAATACCTACATGGAGATTATATGTAGATGGATCATCCTGCACAGCTGGTTGTGGAGCAGGAATTGTTTTGATCACTCCAGACGAGATTGACATGGAATATGCTTTGCGATTCCAATTCAAAGCCTCTAACAATGAAGCGGAGTATGAGGCCATGATAGCAGGTCTTAGCTTAGCAAAAACTATGGAAGCACAACAGGTGATGGTATTTAGTGATTCTCAATTAATTGTGAATCAGATGATGGGAATATATGCGGTTAAAGGAGACTTAATGATCAAATATCATGCAAAGGTGATGAAATTGTTGACAGAATTTGAGGCCATTCAATTGGTGAGAATACCGAGGATGGAGAATGTACTAGCAGACGCACTGGCCCGACTAGCATCAGCTACTCGTACCGAGATGCGAAGAACCATACCGATTGAAGTATTAGAAGGTCGGAGCATAGATGAAGATCTGACAACGAATGTGATTACCCTTGATTTAGGACCATCTTGGATGGATCCAATCAGGAAATATGTTGAAGAGGGCGAGTTGCCGGAGGACAAACTCGCTGCCAAGAAACTGAAGTATAAAGCTGCTCGGTATGTATTAACTAATGGTATTTTGTATAGACGAGGAATTATGGCAGGTTTGCAGAGATGTGTACATCCCACCGAGGTGAAAGAATTGATTGAAGAAATCCATGAAGGATCTTGTGGAGCTCATGTAGCAGGTCGAACACTTTTACAAAGAGTGATGACACAGGGATATTACTGGCCGACAATGAGGACTGATTGTATAGCCTATGCCAAGAAATGTGACAAGTGCCAACGTTTTTCTTCCATCCGACGAACTCCACAAGCATTGCTAACACCAATAACTTCCCCTTGGCCATTTGCCATGTGGGGAATTGATTTGGTTGGACCACTGCCGACCACCCGAGGAAGATTCAAGTATCTCGTAGTTGCAGTGGACTATTTTACTAAGTGGGTGGAAGCTGAGCCTCTTATCAATATGACGTACGAGAAGGTATACCAGTTTATATGGAAGAATATCATTTGTCGATATGGTCTCCCTCATGCTTTCATCACAGATCATGGAACACAATTTGATAATGAAGAATTTGCTGCCTATTGTCATCAGTCGAACGTTTTGAAGTTTCATTCAGCACCAGGACATCCCCAAAGCAATGGACAGACTGAAGTGACGAACAGAACATTACTAAATGGGTTGAAAAAGAGGCTAAGTGAAGCTAAAGCAAATTGGATTAATGAGCTCCAATCAGTATTATGGGCCTACCGAACAACTCCCCGAGCAGCAACTGGAGAATCACCATATATGCTAGCATTTGGAAGTGAGGCTGTGATACCGGCCGAGTTGGGTCTCCCAACGCATAGAGTGCTGAATTTCAACTCTCCGATCAGTGACTTGATGAGAAGAATGGATTTGGACATGCTCGAAGAAGTAAGAGAAGAGGCAGCCATTAGGAATGCTGCTTATCAACAACGAACAGCTCTGTTCTACAACAAAAGGGTGAAGAAATGCGATTTGAAGGAGGGTGATTATGTGCTGAAGAAAGTCATTCAGAAACAGAATAAACTGGAAGCAAACTGGCATGGACCTTACCGAGTTACAGAGGTTGTTCGACCTGGAACCTACAGAATAGCAACTCTAGAAGGAGAAGAATTTCAGAATGCATGGAATGCTGAACACCTGCGAAAGTATTATCAGTAATGAAAAATGTAAAGTATTTCCTTCATTATGAATAAAACGAGGATGGTTCACCATTTTCTTTCTGTTGAAAGTTTTTCAGGGAATATTAGTGTTGAACACTACACTGCTTGACAAGAAGAAAACTGCTCTACGGAGTCATGCTCTACGGAGCCATGCTCTACGGAGTCAAGCTCTACGGAGCGCTCTACGGAGCAAAAGTGCTATAAGTAGCCAACCTCCTTTGGTTAGGAGGATAAGCTCTCCGGAGCGCTCTACGGAGCAAAAGTGCTATAAGTAGCCAACCTCCTTTGGTTAGGAGGATAAGCTCTCCGGAGCGCTCTACGGAGCAAAAGTGCTATAAGTAGCCAACCTCCTTTGGTTAGGAGGATAAGCTCTCCGGAGCGCTCTACGGAGCAAAAGTGCTATAAGTAGCCAACCTCCTTTGGTTAGGAGGACATGCTCCAAGGAGCCAAAAAGTTCGAAAGAACCCTACTACTCCTTTGATTAGGAGGTGTAGACCAGCATGATCAACTACGGTTGGTAAGACTTTATATACTCTCGCATTACAGCTTATGTTGGTCGGGAGGTAACATTATTACAAAAAGTTCTTTAAAGAACAAAATATTCCAAACTGT
This sequence comes from Sambucus nigra, assembly GCA_949130495.1. Taxonomy (NCBI): domain Eukaryota; kingdom Viridiplantae; phylum Streptophyta; class Magnoliopsida; order Dipsacales; family Adoxaceae; genus Sambucus; species Sambucus nigra. Next base: position 724,164,742 of record OX422209.1, read on the forward strand.
ACCAAGTATGGTTGGTCGGGGATAAAAACCCACTAACTGTAGTTGGTCGACGAGGATAAAAGTATTGACCTTAGTTGGTCGGACACATGTTTATATTTGAAAATTGAACCAAGTATGGTTGGTCGGGGATAGAAACCCATCAACTGTGGTTGGTCGACAAACATTATTTATCCACCTTGGTTGGTTGGAAACAATTTTGAACAATTTATGCTTATTATAAATTCTAATTTGGTTGATGAACCATATAATTTGCAAACAGAAAAATAGCTATTGGCAAAACAGAAAATGAAATTCTTTCATTAAGATAAAAATGTATTACATGTTACATGTATGTGCTAACTATTACATTAAAGATTCCTACTCTATTGGTTTCTTTCCTTTGTCCTTTGAGACAGGTTCCTCGCCAGCAGGAGGATCCTCTAGACAAAGAGGAGAATTAATAAAGTTCATGTCCTTCAGCATTCTGACATTCATTATTGTAGGAGTGTCCAACAGGTGCTCAGGACGAGATACTTCAACTTGAGAATGAAGGTTATAATCACCAAGATATTTAGAGATCAAACTCCGAGGAATGGAGCGAGCAGGAATCCATGCCATATCCAATTTATAGGGAGGAACAGGCAAGTCTAGCAATCCAGGAGCATGATAATCCCATAAATAATGACCTTGTTCCAATTTTAATACACCCAGGGCGTTCAACCATCCCTGCTTATAACCTTCGTTGTTAGCATTTTCAAGGCGATCATCCAAATGGTAAAGAGCTTCATTATAGCCTGCATTCCAGAACTCCCGAGGCTGTTTATGGAATTGGAAAGTTAATCTATCTACTTGCTCGAGAAAGTTCTTGATAAGAGCATCTTTATTATTCAGATCAGACTTCATCGCAGCCAATTGATCCTCTAAAGATAAATTTTTCTTAGACAAATCAGACAGAGCACGATCCTTAACATTCAGTTGGAATGCTTGAGTTTCCAGAGTAGATTGGGTGCGAGATTCTTCAACACTACGGCCAAGAACTCTTGATCGGCTCCGAGAAGCAACTGGAGAACTTTGCTCCTCGACGATTCTTCCTCGTCCCCGAGAACTCCTTCCTCGCCCCCGAGCATTCACAGGGATAATAGACTTTTTCAAGTCATCCAACTCTTGCCTTAGTTTGGCGTTTTCAACCTCTAGAAACGAAAAACCTTCATCAGTAACTGGTACTAATGCAGTGGAAGAGGAGGCAACGGATTCGTATTGAGCCAATCTTTTCTGCAGACTATTATTTTCTTGTTCCAGGATCTCGGCAATTTGTCGGCAGCCTTCAACTTCACCTTTTAGGGTCCTTTCCCTAATGTCATATGCAGCAATGATCTTTTTATGACCTGTATCAGAGGAAAGTTGTTGATATCTATTTTCATATTCCTCGTGTAATGAAGCCATCGATTTATTGTGCTGGCCTTGGAGATCCTTTAAGGAACAATGCAGCTCTTCAATCAATTCATAATAAGCGATATTGTTAGCTACAGCTCGGTCGAGTAAATTTTTCAAGTACCGATAAGCCTCAGTCGCCTGTTCTGAAGCATCATGACCAAGAATGTCAGCAATTTCAGAAGAACTAAGGTCTGTATGACCAGCCCTATAGTATTGGTGACATTGCTGCATCAGCTCGGTATCATGAGAAGAGATTAGTTCCATTCTAGCAACAAACTAAAGACAAGAAAAAGACAACAATCAACAAAGAATCATCAATAACGGCGATGAGTAAAGAAGTATTTTATTAGATCATAAAAGGATTACAGTGTTCGATTACAAATGATAAAAGATAAGAATGATACCGAACAACTTCACACCTTTTCCTTGTCTCCCAAGACTTTCTCGGGAGGCTGGGACGAGGAGCTCGGTTGCTCGGTGATAACAACAGCTTGATCAGCAGAAATCTTCTCGGCAGGAGGAGGCATAGAAGAAATATCCTCAATGACAGAGGGTTGAGAAGCAGAAATGGGGACATCCACAGCCATGGAAGATTCATCTGATGCAGGTTCATCTTCTTCTTCTTCTACAATTGGTGGAGGAGGACCAGGGAGATGCCGTTGGAATAGCTCAGAATTGTCTTGGATTTTTAGCTCTTGTAGAGCAGCTACCCAACCGTCATGGAAGTATTTCAACTCCCCATATTTGACTTGAGATGTCATAGCTGCAATCCCTTTATCCCATCCTTTTTCCCAACCAGCACTGAAATGTTTCCTAACTGCAACTTTTCTTTTCAACTGCTCTGAGGAGAGTTTGACATCCAATTGTTCTTTCTGGATTTTGATGTCTCGCAGGATAGACAGTTCTTCTTCTGCCTTCTTCAGTTGGTCATCGCACTTTTGCTGATTGACCTCTAAGCTTTTCACCTTCTCCTCCAAATTCTTGGAGGTTTCAGCCATCTTCATCTTATCAGCCTCAGCTGCAGCCAATTTTTTCTCCCAGGCAGTTTTCTCCTCGACGTACTGCTGGAGAGATTCTTTCACAGATTGGGCTAAACCCAAGAGGGCATCGTCAACATCGGACGAGGAACTAGAAGCTTTAATAGCTTGATCTTTCTTCACGATGGTATTGAAACAATTCACCAGCTGAAAGATAAGAAAAACAATAGAGTCAACACAAATACAAGAGTTCAGGAAAAAGAAAAGAAAGACCAAAGGTATGAGAAATTTACTGAAGAAAGATGGCGAGCAGCTAGGGATGTCAGTGTATCCCTAGGAATCTTTTCATCAACCCCGAGAACCTCGGGTATAACTGAGCTCGTTGAAGAGCTCGGAAGAATGATTTTTGAAATACTACTACCACCAGCGGGTAGAGAAGATGCAGTTCCAGCAAGATTAACCGAGGATGATTTCCTCAATCTCTTCAAAGGAGGGTCAGCAGCATCAACCAAGGAAGAGGTCTTGGTCGGAGAAATTGTAATTACATCAGCTTTCTTGCTCGGGGCCACTGGGGGCTTCTCGGCAACTTTGGAGGAACTAACATCTACTTTTTTAGTCCCCTCTGGGACATCAATTTTACCTTTCTTTGCTTCAACAGCAGAAGAAATTTCACCAAATAGAGCAGGAGGAGCTCTTTTCTTGCCCATTCTCTGAGATAGGGGAATATGAGAATCTGAAGATGAACTTTCTGGTGTTGAGGCTGGTTCAACAGGGCGAGCAGTATAAGAGGTTGTGTAGCTCTTATACTGCAGCAAATATGATGCAGATCTAATATGCTCGTCTGCAATCGTCTTATGCAAATTCCAGATAAGTTTTAAATGCTTGATATTCACTTCCGACTCTTTTGGAGTTTTTCTTTTACTATCAACTGCAAATAAATACATAAATCTCAGTCATACATTTTGTCAAACATGATGAATACGCAATTTCATAAGTAAAATAAAAATGAAAAATAAACCTATCCCATTGCCGTATGGGGGGCATCTGGGACCGTTGTATACTTCATTCCCAGATAAAGGCGCGTGTTGCCAATTTTTTATGACCAACCCATGCTCAAAATAATCTCTATTTGAATCAGGGAGGTTAACTACAAGGGCTCTATTTAAAAACCTAGTTTTTAAATAATAAATATTATCTAAAGTGGCCCATTTATAGCAGTACATGATTTCTGGGATCCCTATACGAGTCCCATGAGTTAGATTTAACTTGTGCACCCCGTTAATTATTCTCCATGAATTGGGGGCTATTTTTGCAGGAACAAGATCAAAATATTGACAAAACTCAAGACATAATGGATTTGGGGGAAAAGAAAAACCACATTCAGCAATGAAAAGACTGGGGAACCAATGTCCCTCAGCCAATCGAAAGTAATCTAAAGGCTCAGAAAGAACCTCTAGAGTTACCCAAGAAGGAATGGAAAAGTCAGAACGAAATTTCTCAGCAGATTCAACAATATAAACCATATTGAATAAAAGAGATGCAGAAGAAAAGAAGAAGATCTTACAGAAAGAAAGGAGATATGTTGACAACGAACGGAAACAATGATGAACACACAAGAGAGAGGAAGAGAATAGAAAACTTGAATGCAGAAAAATGGAAAGTGTAGACGACGGTATGGTTACCAAAGGAGTTTAAATACTTTGCATTGGGAAGTGGCGAAAGAAATGATTACTAAAAAGAAACTACTGAACTTCCGGCGGCTAAAAAGACAAAAGTTGCACGAAGATCGAAGCGCTTATAAAAAGGCGGAAACTGCGAAATGAGAAGGAAATTTGAATACAATGCTCCTAAAACCCAGGAAGGTCATTTAATATTACCATATACCGAGAAAGAATGTCCCATACTCCTCAAAGTTCGAAATATGAAACATTGGGGGCTTCTGTTGATACCAAAATTAATATGCTGATGTGGACGAATAGTATGAAGACACGTGTCAATCTACGTGGCACAATAACAGCGAGGAAGATCATTTACTGAACAACTATGGTTGGTACCGAGCAACGAGAATACACCGAGGAGCTCTATCATGCCGAGGAACTCCATCCGAGGAACTCCATCATCCCGAGATACTCTAAGCACTCCGAGGAACTCTTAATCAACGAGCAACTAAGGCGGTCCGAACTGCACCTCGGCCGTGTCATCAATTATCAGACGGACAACTGTTCAACTATTCATTAGATTCTTGACGCACACGCTGCATTAAATGTATTACCCATTCATATGTATATCATTTAATGTATTGGACCTTTCATGTACAGCCTTGAGGCTATAAATACCTTGTATCAATCCCATTCAAAGGGACCGGAATTTCTTGAGAGAACTTGTAATCAAGAATTCCACAAACACTCAGCAATAACATAACAGTGGACGTAGGCTTTATTCCTAGCCGAACCACTTTAAAAATCTTTGTCTTATTTATTTATCTGTGATTGAATAATTAGAGCAATCTAGTTTTTTACATCAACAGCATCCTTAATAAAATGTTTTGGGGGATATGGAAGACCAGTAGGACATGTGAATAAATTTTGGGACCCTTGATGTCGGGCAAAGATTGTATTTTGGGATAATTACATAAGGGTCGGTGAATTTATGATTTAAAGAGAGAGACACGTAAGAGAGTTACTTTGGGATAAATGTGTATACCTACTGAATTTTATAATTTGGAGAATAAAGCCATGAGAGTTGTGTGGTACGTTGGAATAATACCGAATCAAGGTTAGAAACGAACCGTTATAAGTGTTTACTAAAATATGATAATAAAGGATAAAAGTCGTAACTATGGGATTTGAGAATATACCCATTATTGACATGGTAATATTAGTATAGTTATATGATTGTGTATGCATATTCTATCTATGTGTGAAAAACATACCCACTCTACTTGCTATCCCTGAGGTTTTCACGCTGGGACAGTCTTATCTCGATGGGACCTTTATGGAGGATATTGACGTGTACCCTAGAAGATAGATATCCTTGGTACAGTCTATTGATTTAATAGTTCAGACGGTCCTAAGAGACGCGGGTATGTGCCATCCTCTTAGAGACTTGGAATTTATGCTTCGCCTCATATTGTTTGTGTATAGATATCCTTGGTACAGGCTATCGCAGTGATAGTTCAGACGGTCCTAAGAGACGCGGACATATGCCATCCTCTTAGAGACTTTGAATCTATGCTTCGCCTCAATATTGTTTGAGTATGTGTTAATATAGTTCGAGAGTGATTCCGAATTTGTATTTCCCTTAGTACGAGTGATATGGGGATTGGATAGTAGAGTATGCCCGCACCATAGTTTTTATTTGGGGTGCTGTTATGATATATATATATATATATATATATTTTACGAGTAGTTAATATATACATGAAATTCTAAAATCTGGAACTGCCTACTGTGATTTGATATGTAGGACATGGTTGATGACTCAAATTGTAAATACTTATTTTGAGAAAATATAATATGACACTGGAGAACTTTATTGATTAATAAAGTTAAAATGAGAACTTTGGTTACTAATTGAAATATTCTTTTCAAATAATTGAATCGTTAAATTTTGAATCCTGCGAATAATCTAAGATAAGTTAAACCATTGGGAAAGGATAGCATGATATATGATGAGATAGACCACTGGGAAGGTTAGTGCGATAGGTGTGCACATTAGAAGAGAGGTGAGAATTTCTCAAGAGAGTGTCGCACTAATATGTTGTTGCATTGGCCTGTATCAATTTAAATACTTGCTAAACGAATTTTTAAATCATATACACTATCGGGCTCTGACCCGTTTCTCTCTCTCTCTCTCTCTCTCTCTCTTGTATATATATGTATGTACTACAGGTGCCCAGCCACAGGGGCGTCTTGCTTAGGATCCCTTGGAAAGAACGTGCTGCAGCTTAGGTGGGAGTTGCAGGCCACTTGCTTAGACGATTTCATTTACTTGATTCCACTTCTATGATTCTCAGTTATTGGGGCATGTGTTGCCCTTTCCACTATTTATCGGTTTTGTTGGGACATTTGTATTTCAGTTATTTCTAGTACTGTTACTTTGGGATTTATTCAGCATGTATGTTTTACATTAAGTTTAAATGTTGGGATTTTGGATGTTGAATGTTTAAAGTAATTGGATTATGTTCCAGGATAATTGTTGTATGATTCTTACTTATTGAAAATGTTGTTACTAATTAAATAAATAATTTTCCTTTAAAAATAAAATTGGTCAGAAATGTTGAAAAATGGTTTTGACACTTAGCTTACTTATTTAGGATGTTTAATTGGAAAAGATTTTTATTAACGACAGTGATGCTGAGAATGAACCAACTGTTCACCTTGATTTTAATTTAATAAAGGAGTGATCGCCCGGTATTTAATTAGGCGGGGTGTCACAGAAATGTGAAATTTAGCTATAGTTTTATTACGATCTAATTCAAACTCAAATTCAGCAAACTATAAGACAAATTCAATCCAAAAAGTTAATAAACTGATAAGGAAAGATTCATAATCAAAACATTATATTCAAGACATCAACATAAAATGAAGAAATTATGATCACCTTAAGATTGAGCTCATGAGAAAAAACATCTTCAATTATCAAACTCATGGAATCACTTGATTGTCGGTCTCAAAATTTTCACCATCAAGTTCTATAGCATGGGGAGGAAGGATCAGTTGTATTCAATTATACTAGCAGTGGGGCACACACGATGCGTGTATCACACGGGTAAAAATTATAAACGTATCAATTATCAAGAGCGTGTGTATATAAAGGGGACCCTATACATTTGAGAAGGGTTTAATAGCAACACACGCAATGCGTGTGTCATACGGAACAAAATTAAAAAAAAATTAAAAGTTAAATTGTGCATAAATATAATGTACAAATGTTTAATACAAGCCATAAATTATGTACGGTGCCAAAAATGATACATTAAAAATAAAGTAATTTCAATAAGTAATCATAATTGAAACAATAAAAACCAAGGATTATAAGGAATAACCCAACTCTTGTCAATCATAATATCACCATTATTGTCTAAAGAAACACATATCCCATCGCATCGTCGGTATATTGGGTATGAATGAGTGCCTTGTATCGTGAACATCCAAAATTACTTCGGATAGCTTCGTTTACATTTACCATCTTTCATGCCTGGGCATCTTTCAGGCTTACCAAATTTGTGTACCCGTGTCATCAGGATTACAAATTTGGATTACATGTCATGGTGAAATTTGTATTTTAGCATTATTAAAAATGAAATGTATCCATATTATCACCTGCAACATATATGCATAATAGTCGCGACATGTAACACATCTTCCACATTTAGTGCATCTATATTTGTCCCAACCGTAAGTCCCATAAGGTAGTGGAAGTGGATATTGTAAAGGATCACCTTCTTGAGGTGATTCTTGTATGGTTGATGTTGTGGCATTCACACGCTATAAAACTATAAATTAGGTTTATAAACAAAATGAAGTTAGGTATACCATATCTGACATAATGTTTTCTGAATGTTTATAATTCCAAGTAATAAGTAATTACCTGAATCAGTATGTAGTACTCTTTCATATTGGTTTATCAATCTTTGTATTACAGGTGCTTGAATTGATCGAGCTAGTCATCGTACATCAGTTATACGCAGTGTTCCTCGACTTGTGTTTGTGACAATTAAAGAAGTTTCCAATGTTATACATTTAGGATAAAGCAAGCCATAAGAAGTGATATTAGATATTCTATCCAAAGTAAAATAATGTTGTGAATTATGGTTGGACTCACAATTAATGTTTGGGTCTGAATTATCATGTGAGCTCACTTGTGCAGTACCTCCCACATAAAAATTAACGGATGTTTTGAGCGGAACTAAGTTTTTATTTGCGAAAGGATCAACATTGTCCAGCGTAGTAGTTGGAGGTTCTAGTTCAAACCATGTGTCGATGTTTAACTATATAGATCGACACAATTGGTAGTTATGACGCCTTCGAGGATTGAATACTGCTCGTCCTGTTGTAGTCATAGCATGTCTCCTATGTCATTGGCATATCCGATCTCATTATCTTCTCAATTCCACTTCTCTGATGATATTTTCCATTGCATACGACGATTTTTCTCTATTAATTCTATGATTCTAAAAGTTGGAATTTGAGGAGAGGATTATCTGTTGAATGTAAGCAGTCATCACTACTAAGATGCTCTGGATAAGAGCTATTTATCTGAAATACCAAAACTCCAAAAAATAAGCACAAAAATAATTAGTATGGTTAGTCTTTGCACTTCTTTCTCAATTTAAAAACATTCTTCACCAACGAATGTTTTTAATTTAAAATATGCATAATATTTTAGATTATGCATTTCTTTCTTATAATGTATATATATGTCTTCTTAATAATTAAGAATAATCTAAATATTAAGATGATCAATATTATATTGAAATAGCCAAAATTAAATAAAACATCAAAGTGGACGAATTTCTTACCAAAAATCATAACCAAATCAGAAATTAGGACCAAATAAACTGCCAAGAGCAAGCATGTATAAAGGGGTTCTAAACATTTCTGAAGGGTTCAACAAGGGCTTGAGGCCTCAACATTTCCGTCTGATCACTTACAAAAATAATTCTTAGTTATAGTCACTGTTATGACTAAATCGGGAGCTTATTGACCAGGACATCACTTCATAATTTGAACTGACCAACAAAGCTTCAATATTCTATTCTTGAACAGCTGGCGACCTTAATTCTACAGCATAGGTGGTTTACAACTAATCTGTAACTCAAACTTGGAAAAATGAAGTAGTTACCATAACTAGACAATGATAATAATAACAACATGTTTATCACTCAGCGAGGCTGTTATTCGGCTAACAATTGTTGAGAACAATGTTTGTAACTATAAATACTTCAGGGGCCATTGGAAGTCTAAAGAAATAGTTTGTGGATTGTGATGGAATTGATAAACAAAATCTTGTATACTATGTGTGCTTTATATACTGGGGCTACACAAGCATTCGAGAGAATTTGTTTCGTCAAATCATCTAGTGGATTTAAGAAGAAAAAAACATAATTTTACAGAACATGGATAAAGAAGTTTCAGGAGTGTTAATTTTTTTTACGTTTGCAAAAGGAACTAAGGGTGGATTATATGCCCTGGGGGTCATTTTTCATGTGATGGGTTGATGGAATTGGAAGCTCCCAAGGGCTCCTCAATGGACACAAAATTGCAATACCCTAAAATCCAATTCCATCACTATAACTCCCAATTCATTTCTCATACGAATTCTGAAACGGTTGAGGAAAACTTGAAAGATAGTGAATTAACAGTGACCATTAATTTCGTTCTCAAAGAAAAATCACAGCTGAGTGATGAGGATGATGAGGCACCTTATGTGTTGGAAGAAAATACACATCTTAGATATGAGAAAACTGAGGCGCGGGATGACACTCGGTAGGACAATGACTCAGATGCTACCCATCAGAATCTAGGTAAATATTTTTACTATAACTCACCACTTGTTAAAGAAAAAACGGTTTGAATACTCGTATTTATTCCACCAATGTCAGAAAGTGAAGATGAAGAGTGGAATAGAGGTCTCTGCTTCAATGGGGGCTACTTCCCTATTAGTGACATGGGTTCAAAATATTTTGTTGAAGAAGACAAGGAGATGACTATGTGGTATGTGGTTCTTAATGGACCAGGTAAAGAGAGCCCGTAACGAGTCTGTGATGTATGCTGTGTCCGGTTCGAGTCGGTCCAGCTGTACTTAATGGACCAAGTAAGTCGTGCAACATAGTTGTTGACACAAGATGTGACAGATCTCAACACATTAAGATCTTAATTTAATTTTCCATGGGGAGTCTATGGAATATGAAATTTATAAAGCAATGAACAGAATTCGGGATTATGATAAGATTGGTTCATTGACACCTGAAAAATCCATACCTGGTGTTATCTTAAAATAAGCGAAGGTCCTTGCCATTCTTACCACCGCAAAGGTTAGTGTAATGGTGACCTACAATCTCGACACATAATTAGTTGTTGCTTAGACAGAAGACGGAACTTGGCCTCCGCCATTTGTCATTTCTTCCTTTAGCATTGGTTGGGGATCTCAGGTTGGATGAGAACTGGTTGATTTCATAATAATTTTAAGAAACAATGATGCTGTGAGGACATTTGGTGGAAATGTGAATCAAAACATATAAGTCATATCTTTCATACCATTGTGACTCCAAACAATTAGGAAGGAGGGATTGCATTATTACCACCAGAGAAAAATGAAAAATAAAATTAGAAAATCCACACACTTTGATAATTTAATTTGGGCCATCTTCTCTCTGCAACACCTCCCGAGCTCTCGTCCTGATGTCAATAAAATTTGAATCAATTTTTGTTTAGAACAACTCCAATGTCTGGAAAAAAAAAAGAGAAACAATGAATTATTCAGCAAAGGGGAGTAAGAACTCCTCAAGTTGAAGTACCAAATGGCAACAAGTGCATGCATATCCAGAATCTACAAAAATAGTGTATAACTACTTCAAGTACACATCGTTGAATACTTTGAATAGGAAATAAGCCAATTTACAGAAGGGAAATATTACCTTTGGGCGAGTTTCTTTTCTAGACCCCAAAACACCAGCAAAAAGTACACAACTAAGAAAGATGAAGTATTCGGGCATCCACATAGAGGTCATTTATGATTATCATTTGAATCTGGTCAACTATCTAATAATTTAAATTAGAGTGGGGTAAAAAAAAATTTAGCGATAGAGTTGTTGAGTTTCTCTATTATTATCAATATTAAAAACTTTTATCGCTATTATATTATCTCACCTACAAAAAAAAAAAAGAATGCATCTCTCAGATCGGGATAGATTTTTCCAACAAACGGTGAATCTAATTTAATTAAGATGGCAAGAACACTCTACATTGGTTCTTCATAACTAATAGATGACTGTTCCTAAGCTTATTGTAGTGTATGAATAAACATATTTCCATATTAATAATTAGCAATATAATAGAAAATACAACATTTTAAATAATTTTATATCTACCACCAACTACAACTGGTTCCTCATAAACTTGTTGTTTAATATAGATTATTAAAGTAATGATTATTAATTACTAGAGCGCCTACTGAATTGGAAAATAGTGATTGGTGACCTAAGTGCTCACTACTCAGGATGATCCATGATACTTTTAAGTTCCACATTCAGCTTCATCATCATTAAATTAATTACTGAAATAAAAACAAATACAAAAATTAAAATTACCTGAACAATGGTGAGGGTGGAAGATGTAACAGGATTAGAGAAATCTCCTCCAGGAGGAGAAACAAGAGCTACGATGGTGACACTACCAGTAAATTCTTAACCATCAATACATTTCACTTTGCCAGCACACTCATAAAAGGAAGCCAAATGTGCTTCCAAATAAGTAGGATATCCACTATCGGCAGGCATTTCTGCCTGAATGAGAAGAAAAGGCAAGGAAAATTAGTACAAGTGCAAGTTCTAATTCTTCTAATGGCCCCATTTTAGATATACTCCTTATATTTTATATTATAGAATTAATCATTGAGAGCTGTAAATGGTATAAGCTTTAGAGTTTGATCTTACTGATTGCCTCCATTGGATTTCTGTAGAATAAGGGACACTGAAATGGCTCTGCCCCCATCACCAATCTTCTTAGCTGTAGATTCTTTCCCTCTTATTACTGGTACTAATCCCATTTTTACCCCCTTATATGCATGTTGAGAGACACTATAACAATTATTTGGGGAATCTGCCACGACCTCTTTTCTTCAACTCTCATGCCCTCCTTCTATGCTTTGAACTGTGCAATATGCTGCTATCAACTCTACTGTCATTTTGTTGAATGAGAATGTTATTAGTGTTTATTACTACAAAGATCAATAGAAATCAAAAACATCATATCATCTTAAAATGATTCCAAAAAAAATTGAATAATTAAATTACCGTAATCAGTTTTTTTATGAACTCCACATGTAGACGTTCAAATCTCGCAGACCAGTAATGCCTATATGACCTGAAAACAGAATGAAACAATCATGTGACCTTATTAATACGTTTAGATCAAAAAGAAAAACAAGACTATCAATTTGGGAGAAAAAAATATGAAATTTGGTAAAGGTACCTCCACACCACGAAGATTATGTCCATAAAATTTCATTACAAAAATAATTTTAGGGTGAGATGAAGATAATAGTCATAAGTTCACACGGCAACACACACACACATTAACTATCTCTTTTCTTATTCGGTTATAGCAATCATGGTTTTAATTTAGTTAATTTTCTTTTTTTAATCAGTAGGTCATGCCACCTAAACATTTTCCCGAAAATTCAAGCAGTTCATATCCAAATTTCGCACAAGTCCACCCTCAAGTGGGCAGAACCAACCTTGTTTTGAACCCCCTTATAAAAATTCCAGCAATAGTCACTTGAAAATACCTAATGAACCATTTTCATCACCTCTATCTTATTTAAAAAAAAAACTAGCCACCCATATTCCGTACAAAATCAAATTAATTTTTGTCAAATAAAGAGTCAATTTTTCACTCACAATTCTGCCAACTTGGCTCCAAATTTTAACAAAAATTGTAGCTCTCCTAATGGAAAATTTGGTCTATATAGTCCAATGCAAAATAAAAATCAGTTTAGCCAAATACAAAGGTCATGACGTAAATGACGCTAAATGGGAACAAGAAAAGAGGACTCTCATCTCAACTCTCTCTAATCAATATCTTATAAAATGGAAGAATGCCTCAAATGAGGCTACACGTGAGTATTTATAGGAATGAGGTTGTTTGGCCTCTAAGCTAATAATTATATTTACAATTACGTCCCTAGGAGCCAATAACCTTCCTTCTTCTAAATACTAAACAAAAGGAAAATACAATGAAATACTAAAAAAATAAAAGAAAGACTAAAAATGACAAAAAGGCCTTTATTAACATTAGTTCAAATTATACTCATTATGGCCAGACTTTGTATAACTTTTGTATGATCCTAACATTTTAATAATTTTCTAATATAGTGAATTCATTCTTTACTCCCAATAGTTCTTGTTGTCAGATTTTGGGAAGGGACACCTGTAGGAGGAGTCCAATTCATTCAGGTCCTTCCAAGCGATGACCTACTCCTATTAGACGCTTATAAGTTCTAAAGTCCTCAACTCGAGTGTTCAAATAATTTGGACGTTCCAATATTACTGCAATCATACCATTAAAAACGTAAGCTTAGATCTGCCCTTCGGTGTTGGAGAGCTTATAAAAAAACATTAAATGCTTTTTCAGCCAAGGCACGATATTGCATCGAAGGAACCACAGTCACGAAGACATTATCTGGAAAAAGGCAGCAGTAACCATAATTAATATCTAATTACAAAATAATGAAATTGTTTAAAAGTACTGAAATAAGCATGTGTATGTGAGGGGGAGAGAGGGAGAGAGATTAAAACCTACACATTAAAATAATAGGTGAATAATGAGATTGCAAGCCTTAGTTTATTTTCACAACGAAAATCAAGTTGTTGGAGATGTAAAGATAGTTCACCAATAAGATGATACCCTAAACACCAAGGAAAATAGTGTCACCAAGGCTGAAGTACTTCCTCAAACATACCAAACTATTCCGTAACTGCTTGCCAAATTGTTCCTTAACTGCCAAAGTAGATCGCTCTACTTGCACACAGCCAAGTGCTTGCCGCATTCGTCAAATCTACAAGCATAATAAAATTCAATTACAAATACTCAAATAAAATACTAAAAAATAGGAAAATACAATTAAATACTAAAAAATAAAAAAAAAAGACTAAAAAATGACAAAAAGGCCCTTATTAACATCATGTCAAATTATACTCATTATGGACAGAGTTTGTATAACTTTTGTATGATCCTAACATTTTAATAATTTTCTAATATAGTGGATTCATTCTTTACTCCCAATAGTTATCGTGATCAGATTTGGTAAGGAACACCTGTAAGAGGAGTCCAATTCATTCAGGTCCTTCCAAGCGACGACCTACTCCTATTAGGCGCTTATAAGCTCTAAAGACCTGAACTCAAGTGTTCAAGGAATTTGAACGTTCCAATATTACTGCATTCATACCATTAAAAACGTAGGCTTGGATCTTCCCTTTGGTGCTGGAGAGATTATAAAAAAGAATTAGATGCTTTTTCATCCAAGGCACGATATTGCATCGAAGCAACCACAGTCACGAAGACATTATCTGGAAAAAGGCAGAAGTAATCATAATTAATATTTAATTACAAAATAATGAAATTGGTTAAAAGTACTGAAATAAACATGTGTATGTGAGGGGGGAGAGAGGGAGAGAGAGATTAAAACCTACACATTAAAATAATAGTTGAATAATGAGATTGCAAGCCTTAGTTTTAGTTTCACAACGAACATCAAGTTATTACAGATGTAAAGATAGTTCATTGGCAAGATGATACCCTAAACACCAAGGCAAACAGTGTCACCAGGGTTGAATTACTTCCTCAAACATACCAAATTGTTCCGTAACTGCTTGACAAATTGTTCCTTAACTGCCAAAGTAGATTGGTCTACTTGCATATAGCCAAGTGCTTGCCCCATTCTTTAAATCTACAAGCATAATAAAATTCAATTACAAATACTCAAGATACTTTTAAATTATACAAATGTAAAGAAATATCATAACTTTTTTCCTAAATATTATTGCACTAGACTCCCATTTTCTTTTTCTACTTCATTTGGCCTAGGTTTTTTTTCTATGACTACTTGTGAGTACTGATCTTACATATAACTTGATTTCCATGAAATTTAATCCAGACTCTAAATTCTGAACAGTAGAATGAGGATTGTGAAGGGCCATAGAGTTGTGTTAAAATAATAAATACAAACATAACAATCATGGGTCCATGTACTCCCTCTATCCCAAATAAGAGTTGGCCAAAAGGAGTATTTCTCTACTCATCTGTATTTTGTTAAATCGGTAGAAATGCCAAAAAGCTGCTTAAATTTTTGTTATTTTCATTATTCCAAGAATAGCATTTATATGAGTTTTGTTTGTAAGTAATGTTCATTAATTTAAACCAAGAGATGATAATGTTTTCCAGTGCTTTCAATGTTTACTGGATCTCTAGATATGGGGAGAAAAAGGAAAAAGTAAAATATTACACATTTCTTAAAATCACTCAAAATTGTTATGTTTTATTTCAATGAGGAATAGTTTAGAAACAATAGTTAGTTAAAATAGTTCAACACAAAATAAAAAATATAGAAAAACATAAACTAATAAGATGAAATAGGTAATATGATTTCATTTTCGCTACCCCAATAAAGAATTAAAAGTTTTTCCTCAAAAAGTAATGAATTAGTGACACATAGTTTCATCATGAAAATATCAACTAAATCAAGACCAAATGCCTCCTCCATATCTACATGGATGCATTCAGCGTCTATCACCTACTCTGATGGAAATTTCATCAATTTTGATGTTATAGGAAACAATAAACAATCTGTACAATTCCTCAATGGCCAAAGATGAGATATAGACAGATGGACTAAGATTCCTACATATAATCAAAAATAAAAACTATCACGATGAACCTATTCTACGAGTTTTCATTTTAGAGGCACACAACATATTTGCTATTGAGCTTCATCGAGTCATATTTTTCAAGCTAAAAATCATCACATTTTATTGATTCCTCACATGAGATGATACAAGTATAGATAATATTCATTACACCATAATTCTTAATCACCCATGTCAAAGTGGTGTCATTGTAAATTTTGCAACACACCGATGCATCATCCTAACACTTCCTATCTCATACAAAAGTTCTTATTCAAATGCTCAGGTGTCACCAACAACCAATGTTCCTCTCTTACAATATCAAAAGAAATAATTAATTTATCGAAACAACAGGGTAAATAGAGGCTTCAATTCACAAGCTAGTGCAAAGCACCACTAGCATGCATAAAAAATGCTATATTAAGGGAAATCCCCATCGTAAACCACGAATTTAATTTCATAAAGTAATCATTCACTTCATAATCAAATGAACCATTATCTACATCATATAATTATACAAACCTCACTACCTTGTAGTCATTCGCCAACTGATCAATACATAGACAAATGTTCATAAGTTTTTATTTAACTCAACACCCACGTTTAATTGTTGACTTATGGCACTCTTAATATTTGAAACTTGATATTAACTCTAATTAGGAAAGATTCCTACATTAAGAAAGTATAACGATGCCAGTGGTTGTAACTCGTATGTGGTGATGAATAATGTTTTTAAGTTCCTAAAAATCCAAAAATATGTATTAATTTTCATGCATGTTACCAACACACACACACACACACACACACACATATACTTGCAAGCTCCAGTGTACACATTATATTAAACTTGAGTGGTGTTGAAGTAATCATATCAAAACAATAAATTCTCCGAACATCGTACGTATATTTACGATTTATAATGTCAAATACCATTTTAATGAAGAATTAGAGGTGTAAAAAAAGGAAACCCGTAACTGTTTAAGGAAATTCTGGGCAAATACCTGCTTGATCGATCGATCGACTCAAGAATGTCGATCGATCGACGGATCGATCGATCGACCCCTTTTCTTTGTTCGATCGACCTCTTATGATTTTTGGTAATTATTTTCCTTTAAGGTTTAATGAAAATCCCAAAGCCGATAATAATTCTTAGGGTGATTAATATAATATTCTAAGACTTAGTTAAGGTCAGTAGGGTCTTAGTTGATGCCCAGAAAAATGGTTTACATTATGAAATTAAATGCTATTACTTATGAGGGTCTACCGAGTGAGGTAAGGCTAGAAATCGTTCGAATTGAAACTATCATGGGAATGAATGATGATGTAAGCATAAGAAAATCCACGGAAGGACTTTAAGTTAGTGAGATAACATTAGAAACTAATAGGAGGCCTAGTGAACTTTTGGGATAGGTTTAGGTACCCAAATTGATATGACAAGAGAGTTATCAAGTTAAATATATATTATGTAGGATGTTCGGGATAAACTTACCATGTTTGAGACTTGTAATATGGAATGTGTGAATACCTATATGTAATACCCCGTATTTTTATGCTATATTAATTTGGGGTTTTATTTAATTTAATGTGACTGTTTATTTAATAAAAATTCGGAAATTAATTATGTTATAATTATTAACGTGACGAGAGTTAGTAATTATGGGAAACTTGTTGAATATTACTAATGAGCATAGTAAAATATTATATTGGTTATATTGAATGTCATAAGTGAATTAAATGACTATTTCGGAAATTTAAGTCGGGACGTGCCCGTGTCATGCCGGGACTAATTTTGTTATATAAAAAGTGAATATTTTATAAGTTGTTCGTATGGTTATTTTGAGTCCGCCAACGCGTCCGTAAGGGTCGAGATAGTCTGAAAAGTGTACCCGGGGGTTTAGTTTGGGTCTCGGGACGTTTTTAGGCCTAATTAGTACCTCGGGAGGGCATTTTAGTCATTTTACATAATTGGGTAATTAAACCCACGAATTTCAGCCAACCTATATCAGCCATTAGGTTAGCCTCTTAGGGTTAGAACTTTCACAAATCAAGTTACGGGCATTGGAGAAGAGAGGAGAGAGCTCCAAGGCATTTAAAGGCCAAAAAGCCACCGGATTTCACCACCACCACCACCGCGTAGATCGCGAGACAAGGAACGCAGCCATACCAAAATCATCCGGGAATCTGCATACCAAAAATCCCAGGCAGGTGTTTAACTTGCGTATTTTCGTTAATGCAATCTTCATATTAGTTTATGATTGAATTGTGATGACAATTATGGAAGAAAACCCAATCGTTGATAGAAAAAATCCATGTAGTATTGATGTATATGTTGATCCTGGAAACTCTTTCCATGTAGAGGCAATAAACCACGAAATTTGGTGATCATAATAAAGAAATATTGGAGAAATATTCATTAGAAATCTGTTTAAGAAAAATCTAGGGTTCTTTATAATTGGACATGATTTTAGGTTGAAAATCCATGTTTAATGATGGTTACCCTGTGACACCCCACCTAATTAAATACCGGGCGATCACTCCTTTATTAAATTAAATCAAGGTTAACAGTTGGTTCATTCTCAGCATCACTGTCGATAAAAATAAATTTTCCAATTTAACACCCTAAATAATTAAGCTAAGTGACAAAAACATTTTTCATACAAACTTTCCAAATTTTAATTAAGGAAACAGATTTATTTATATAAAACAACATAACTACAATTAAGAATCACACCACGATAAACCAAATAATATAATACATTCGTCAATCGAATGTCAACATATGAAAACTAAAATCACATGTCCATATTGAATAAATCCCGAAGACCAATACTGGAAATGACTGAAATATAAATGTCCCGATAACAGATAAATAATGGAAAGGGCGACACGTGCCCAATATGTAATACCCCGTATTTTTATGCTATATTAATTTGGGGATTTATTAAATTTAACGAGAATGATCTATTTAATAAAAATTCAGAAATTAATTATGTTATAATTATTAACGTGACGAGAGTTAGTAATTATGGGAAACTTGTTGAATATTACTAATGAGCATAGTAATATATTATATTGGTTATATTAAATGTCATAAGTGAATTAAATGACTATTTCGGAAATTTAAGTCGGGACGTGCCCGTGTCACGTCGGGACTAATTTTCTTATATAAAAAGTGAATATTTTATAAGTTGTTCGTATGGTCGTTTTGAGTGCGCCAACGCGTCCGTAAGGGTCGAGATAGTCAGAAAAGTGTACCCGGGGGTTTAGTTTGGGTCTCGGGGCGTTTTTAGGCCTAATTAGTCCCCCGGGAGGGCCTTTTAGTCATTTTACATAAATGGGTAATTAAACCCACGAATTTCAGCCAACCTATATCAGCATTAGGTTAGCCTCTTAGGGTTAGAATTTTCATAAATCAAGTGACGGCCATTGGAGAAGAGAGGAGAGAGCTCCAAGGCATTTCAAGGCCAAAAAGCCACCGGATTTCACCGACACCACCACCACCGCGTAGATCGCGAGACAAGGAACGCAGCCATACCAAAATCAATCCGAAATCTACATACCAAAAATCTCAGGCAAGTGTTTAACTTGCATATTTTTGTTAATGCAATCTTCATATTAGTTTAGGATTGAATTGTGATGAAAATTATGGAAGAAAACACAATCTTTGATAGGAAAAACCCATGTAGTATTGATGTATATGTTGATTCTGGAAACCCTTGCCATGTAGAGGTAATAAACCACGAAATTTGGTGATCATAATAAAGAAATGTTGGAGAAATATTCATTCGAAATCTGTTTAAGAAAATTCTAGGGTTCTTAATAATTGGACATGATTTTAGGTTGAAAATCCATGTTTAATGATAGTTACACACATGCTTTACGTTATAAACACCTGGTATGATGTTATAATGATGATAGTAAGATTTGTGGGGCGATTAGAATGGAAAAACATCGTTTTAGATGAAGAAGTTGGATGAAACCCGTAACTGCATTCTGCAAAATTTTGCCCAGACCTGCTTGATCGATCGATCGAGCCTAGAGCTTCGATCGATCGAAGGTTCGATTGATCGAGCCCCAAGCTTCGATCGATCGACCCCTCCTGACAGACTCCTAATTCCCTCTTTAAATGAGTTAAATTCAAATTGTCGTGATATACTTCTTGGGCATTCTTGATAAATTGATTTGGGAGACATTAAGGACCAGTAGGGCATATGAATAAATGTTGGGACCTTTAATCTTCAACAGGAATGGTATTTATGGGATATTTACTTTAGGTTGGTAAATTTATGAATTTAAAAGGGTGAGGTGCGTAAGAGAGTTACGTTGGAACCTAATAAAGTCACGTACTGAATTTCAGAATTTTGAGGATAGAGTCCACTAGTGTCATGTAATTAAGTGAGGGAACCCTTCAAGTTAAGGTTAGTGACGGAACCTTATATAAAATACTTAATGCGTATATTAAGGATAAGTATCGTAATTATGGGTGATGAGAGAAACCTATTTTTATATAAAGGATATGTGGTATATTTATATGGTTGTGTATGCATATATTATATACGTGTGAAAAACATACCCACGCTACTTGCTATCCTTGAGGTTACCGCGCTGGGACAGTCTTATCTCGATGGAACCTTTATGAGGGATATTGACTTGTACCCTAGAAGGTAGATATCCTTGTTACAGGCTATCGGACCGATAATTCAGACGGTCCTAAGAGACGTGAGTGTATGTACTGACCTCTTAGAGACTTGGAATCTATGCTTCGCCTCAATCTTGCTTTGTGTATATATGTTTTTACAGTTCGAGAGTGATTCCGGACTTGTATACCCCTTAGTGTGAGCGATACGGGGATTGGATAGCAGAGTATGCCTGCACCATAGTTTGTATGTTGGTGCTGTTAAGATATATATATATATATATATTATAAATTATGAATACTTGTTTTGAGAAAGTATAATATGTCACTGGAAAACCTTATTGATTTTATAAAGTTAAAATGGATAACTTTGGTTACTGATTGGAACATCCTTTTAAAAATGGAATCCTGAATTGTAAATCTTACGAGTAATCTAAGATAAGTTAAATCATTTAGAAAGACTAGTGCGATAAATGATAAGATAAACCGTTGGGGAAGGTTAGTACGATAGGCGTGCACATTAGAAGAGAGGTGAGAATTTCTCAAGAGAGTGTCGCTCTAATATGTTGTTGCATTGGCATGTATCAATTTAAATACTTGCTAAGCGTATTTTAAATCAAACACACTTTCGGGCTCTGACCCGTTTCTTTTTCTCTCTCTTGTATATATATGTATGTATTTCAGGTGTCCAGCCACAGGGGCGTCTTGCTTAGGGTCTCTTGGAAGGAACGCGCTGCAGCTTAGGTGGGAGTTGCAGGTCTCTTGATTAGCTGACTTCGTTCATTCGAAACCACTCTTAGTACTTTCACTAGTTGAGCATGTGTAGCTCTTTCCATTATTTCTTTATTGTGGGACATTTGTATTTCAGTTATTTCTAGTACTGTTATTATGGGATTTTGTTCAGGATGGATGTGATGCTTTATTTCTCGCATGTTGACATTCGTTGATGAATGTTTTAAATTAATTTGGATTATGTTCCAGGCTTATTGTGGTGTGAATCTTATTTATTGGAATTTTGTTAATAAAATAAATAAATATTTTTCTTTAATTAGAATTTAGAAAGTAATGTTTAAATATGATTTTTGACACTTAGCTTAATTATTTAGGGTGTTAAATTGGAAAGTTTATTTTTCGACAGTGATTTAATTATACATTGGAAATTCGTACTTCTGCGGTATGTTTATTTGAATGATGAACTCATCCAAATTTACTTAATTTTTCAGATGGATCGTCAAGAAGAACTAGCTAAGACGGTTAAGGGAGTCATCGAACAAGATCAACTCACACCTCAGGTATCCCCAGGGAGAATATCAACCGCCGAGTTAGAAGGTATCGTGGCACAAGCAGTTACCACAGCAGTTCTACAATACCAAGAACGCATCCTACAACTTAAAGGAGGCAAAAGACCTAGAGAGGTTACCCAAATGCATGAGACTTACGTTGAGAATTGTGCGAAGGCACCGAATCTGCGACAACAAAACAATCAAGATCGAGTCAGTTCTAGAAGTAACGAGATTTATGTACAGGGGCAAGAGTGTCAGGGCCAACGAAGTCAGGCTCAGAATGAAATCACCAAGAGGTGTTTCGGTTGTGGAATGGACGATCACAAACGTAAATCTTGTCCGAATCAGACTGGGGATAAACTACAATCTGACCAGCGGAGAATTTCGAAACTCTGTTATAAATGTGTACAACCGGGTCACAAGTGGATGGATTGCCCTCGCCCTGACATAGCTTTTCTGCAGATTTCCCCTCAAGGCCAGCAAGACCAAGGAAAAAGCGAGACTAGTCAATACCATAATGAAGTGAAGTAGTTTCGAGGGATGTGCTTCCAGTGTGGTAGGAGTGGCCATAGGCGTCAGGATTGCCCAGAGAAGAATAGGGACCCACGACAATAATGTGCTAGCAATAAACCCCAGAAGCCAGCTCCACCACCCTTTCCAACAGCCTCAGTTCAGCAGAGAAAGCTACAGGGCGGACGTGCCTATAACTTCCCACAGGTAGCAACTCCGCAGGCACCACCCGCGATTGAGGGTATGTTTTCTATCTATGTTACTATGAGTCGAGTTTTAATTGATACTGGGGCAACGCACTATTTTATAGCTACCTATTTTGCGAAAGCTTTAGGGTTATTAGCCACAGCAGAGAGCACTGTGACATGTGTAGACTCACCACTGGGGAGTGGGTCGACTATTTTTCTTTATATGCCGGGGAGTGGGGGTAGAGATTGGTAGCTTGGTATTACCTGCAGGCATGTTAGTTTTAGATATGCACGAGCATGATGTGATTATTGGTATGGGTTGGCACGCAGCTTATAGAGCCATGATTGATTGCTTCGGTGGGACCATTTTTTTTGCCATTGCGGGGCAAGAGATGTTTGTAGTGGCGATGCCTCCCCCAGAGGGAGGCTCGACCGCTCATTTGTACTACATAGAGGAGGATCCCTCTAAGGAGGTTGTGATTCCCTTAGATTCGATCCCAGTTATCAGGGAGTATTCCGATGTGTTTCGGGAGATACTAGGCCTACCCCCCAGTCGAGAGATAGACTTTGTCATAGATTTATTGCCAGATACGAGACCTATAGCACGCGCACCATACCGTATGGCTCCGGCAGAGATGCGAGAGCTACGAGATCAGATAGAGCAGCTGTTAGGTCAGGGCTTCATTCTTAGGAGTACCTCACCTTGGGGCACTCCAGTCTTGTTTTTGAAGAAGAGAGATGGTTCACTGAGACTGTGTGTGGACTACCGGGAGTTGAACAAGGTCACGATACGGAATAAGTATCCTTTGCCTCGAATCGATGATTTGTTCGACCAGTTGAGGGGAGCAACTTTCTTTTCGAAGATAGATCTGAGGTCGGGGTACCATCAGTTACGTATTATAGAGCAGGATGTTTCAAAGACTGCCTTTTTATCGAGATATGGGTCCTACGAGTTCAGGGTAATGCCGTTCGGACTCACAAATGCCCCAACCGTTTTCATAGACTTGATGAACCGAGTATTCAGAGAGTTCTTGGATCATTTTGTCATCGTCTTAATAGATGACATTTTGATATATTCACACTCTGAGGAGGAGCATGCCGAGCACTTGAAGCAAGTTCTTCAGACTCTACGAGAGCATCAGCTGCATGCTAAGTACGAGAAGTGTGGATTCTAGTTGCGAGAGGTACAGTTCTTGGGGCATATTTGTTTCTGAGCAGGGGATTACCGTTGATCCAGGCAAAGTGTCAGTGGTGAGGGAGTGGGGATAGCCCACGACACCGACAGAAGTGCATAGTTTCTTGGGGTTAGCCGGATACTACAGGAGATTCATTCGGGGATTCTCCAAAATAACGGGTCCATTGACGAATTTGACTCGCAAGGGAGTACCATATGTTTGGGATGACGCTTGTCAATTGGCTTTCGATGAGCTGAAAGACAAGATTACTTCAGTGCCAGTCCTTGCGTTACCGAAGCCGGGTGTGGAGTACCTGGTTTATACCGATGCGTCCTTACGGGGACTTGGGGGAGTACTTCAGCAGGAAGAGAAGGCTATTGCTTTTACCTTCCGCAAGCTTAAGCCACATGAGAAGAATTACCCCACCCACGACCTGGAATTAGCAGCGATCGTTTTTGCATTGAGGATATGGAGGCACTACTTATTGGGTGAGAAATTCCGTTTGTTCACAGACCACAAGTCATTGCAGTACCTGTTCACCCAGCGAGAGCTAAATATGCGTCAGCGCAGATGGCTGGAGTTTGTGAAGGACTACCAGTTCGATATACAGTATCATCCGGGGAAGGCCAACGTAGTTGCTGATGCATTGAGCCGTAGACCGGTAGACGATGTAGCAGACGTCTGGAAAGCAAAGTGGAAGGAGTTGGGTCACCAGGACGTAGTAGCCCGTTCTTTCATATTCGTTATGTCAGTCACACCCGAGATTGTTACGAGGGTGATAAAGTCACAGACCACAGACCCGTTTTGCCAGGAGCAGATTATGCGACTCCTAGCCGAGGGTACTGAGTCCTATTCTGTTAGTTCTGATGGAGGGTTGCGGTTTAATGGGAGATTGGTGGTTCCAGAAGGAGCAGAGTTACGTCATGAAGTGATGACTCATTCTCGTGGGTCCCGATTTGCAGTACATCCGGGAGGCGATAAGATGTACCAGGATATGAGGCGACAATACTGGTGGAGTGGTATGAAGAAGGACATTGCTGAGTTTGTGTCCAAGTGTTCTACCTGCCAGCTGGTTAAGGTGGACCACCAGAAACCGTCAGGATTGCTTCAGCCATTGGAAGTACCCGCGTGGAAGTGGGAGAGTATTTCCATGGACTTTATTACATGGTTGCCTACATCACAGAGGGGCCACGATTCTATCTGGGTGATTGTAGACCGTTTGACCAAGGTAGCTCATTTTCTGCCAGTGTGGACAGATTATACTACGGGTCAGTATGCTCTGTTGTTCATTGCTGAGATTGTCAGATTACACGGGGTGCCCCTGAATATTGTGTCAGATAGGGACAAGATTTTTGTGTCACGTTTCTGGGAAAGTTTTCAGGAGGCTATGGGTACTGAGTTGAGGTTGAGTTCAGCTTACCACCCACAAACAGATGGACAGACAGAGCGTACTAATCAGATGTTAGAAGATATGCTACGCATGTGTGTTCTCGATTTTGGGAGGAGGTTGGGAGCCACATCTGCCACTGGTAGAGTTTGCTTATAATAACTCTTATCAGTTTACGATTGGCATGGCTCCATTTGAGGCTTTGTATGGAAGGCCTTGTCGTTCTCCAACTTGTTGGCTCGAGGTGGGGGATAACAAGTTGCTAGGGCCAGAGGTGATTCAGGAGACCTCCGCGAGGATTGAGATGATCAGGAGTCGTATTCGGGTAGCCCAGAACAGGCAGAAGAGCTACGCCGATGCAAAACGGTTCTTCCGGGAGTTTAGTGTGGGGGACCAAGTGTTATTGCGTGTATATCCTATGAAGGGGTAATGAGGTTCGGGAAGAAGGGGAAGTTGGCTCCGATATACGTGGGACCATTTCCCATCATCGAGAGGATTGGGCCAGTTGCATACAGGTTGGGACTGCCAGAACATTTACATCGCATCCATGATGTATTCCACATCTCGTCGTTAAGACGATATCTTCGGGATGATATGGCCCATACTCACATTGCGATAGATGAGATCGACTTACAGCCTGATAGCTCTTACGAGGAGAGACCGGTGGCTATCCTAGACTATAGTGAGAGGAGATTGAGGTCGAAAATAGTTCCACTTGTGCGGGTCCAGTAGGAGCATCATAATGTGGAGGAATCCACTTGGGAGCGCGAGGCAGATATGTGCGAGAGATATCCAGAGTTGTTTTTATCAGGTATGCCTTATTTTCCGAATTTCGGGACAAAATTCCGTTATTAGGGGGAATACCCCGTATTTTTATGCTATATTAATTTGGGGGATTTATTAAATTTAACGTGAATGATTTATTTAATAAAAATCCGGAAATTAATTATGTTATAATTATTAACGTGACGAGAGTTAGTAATTATGGGAAATTGTTTAATATTACTAATGAGCAAAGTAATATATATGATATTGGTTACATTGAATGTCGTGAGTGAATTAAATGACTATTTCAGAAATTCAAGTCGGGACGTGCTCGTGTCACGTCAGGACTAATTTTGTTAAATAAAAAGTGAATATTTTATAAATTGTTCGTATGGTCATTTTGAGTGCGCCAACGCGTTCGGAAGGGTCGAGATAGTCAGAAAAGTGTACCCGGGGGTTTAGTTTGGGTCTCGGGGTGTTTTTAGGCCTAATTAGTACCCCGGGAGGGCAATTTAGTCATTTCACCTTTTTGGGTAATTAAACCCACGAAATTCAGCAACCTATATCAGCCATTTAGGTTAGCCTTTTAGGGTTAGAATATCCAGAAATCAAGTGACGGCTATTGGAGAAGAGAGGAGAGAGCTCCAAGGCAATTCAAGGCCAAAAAGTCACCGGTTTGCACCGCCGCCACCACCACCACGTAGATCGCGAGATGAGGAACGCAGCCATACCAAAATCAGCCGTGAATCAGAATACCAAAAATCCCAGGCAAGTGTTTAACTTGCTATTTTCGTTGGTGTAATCTTCATATTAGTTTAGGAATGATTTGTGATGAAAACTATGAAAGAAAACCCCAAATTTTGATAGGAATTTGCATGTAGTAAAGATTTAAACCTTATTCTGGAAATCTTTGGTGATGTAGATGTATAACCCATGAAATTTTGATGTTATATTAGAAGGAAATTCTGGTAAAAACTTATTAGAACCTTGATTAAGAAAACTTTAGGGTTCTTGATGATTAGATGAGAATTGGGGTTGTTTAGCCATGTTTAATGATGAATATACACATGCTTAACGTTAAAAACATCTGGTATTATGTTATAATGTTAGTAGTAGAATTTTTTGGACAATTAGAGTTGGAAAACATGGTTTTGGATGAAGAAATTTGGTAGAACCCGTAACTGCATTTCTGCAGAAATTTCGTAGACCTGCTTGATCGATCGATCGAGCCTAGAGCTTCGATCGATCGAAGGTTCGATCGATCGAGCCCCAAGCTTCGATCGATCGACCCCTCCTGGCAGACTCCTAATTCCCTCTTTAAATGAGTTAAATTAAAATTCTCGTGATATAATTCTTGGGCATTCTTGATAAAATGATTTGGGAGACATTGAGGACCAGTAGGGCATATGAATAAATGTTGGGACCTTTAATCTTCAACGAGAATGGTATTTACGGGATATTTACTTTAGGATGGTAAATTTATGAATTTCAAAGGGTGAGGTGCGTAAGAGAGTTACGTTGGAACCTAATAAAGTCACGTACTGAATTTCAGAATTTTGAGGATAGAGTCCACTAGTGTCATGTAATTAAGTGAGGGAACCCTTCAAGTAAGGTTAGTGACGGAACCTTATATAAAATACTTAATGCATATATTAAGGATAAATATCGTAGTTATGGGTGATGAGAGAAACCTATATTGATATAAAGGATATGTGGTATATTTATATGGTTGTGTATGCATATATTATATACGTGTGAAAAACGTACCCGCGCTACTTGCTATCCCTGAGGTTACCGCGCTGGGACAGTCTTATCTCGATGGGACCTTTATGGGGGATATTGACTGTACCCTAGAAGATATATATCCTTGGTACAGGCTATCGGACCGATAGTTCAGATGGTCCTAAGAGACGTGAGGGTATGTACTGACCTCTTAGAGACTTGGAATCTATGCTTCGCCTCAATATTGTTTTGTGTATATATGTTATTACAGTTCGAGAGTGATTCCGAACTTGTATACCCCTTAGTGTGAGCGATACGGGGATTGGATAGCAGAGTATGCCTGCACCATAGTTTGTATGTTGGTGCTGTTAAGATACATACATATATATATATATATATATATTATACGAGTGCTTAATATATATATCTGAATTGGGAAATTTAAACTGTTGCTGTAACGTAGTAAGTGAGAAATAATTCTGGACTATAAATTATGAATACTTGTTTTGAGAAAGTATAATATGTCACTGGAAAACTTGATTGATTTTTTTAAAGTTAAAATGGAGAACTTTGGTTACTGATTGGAACATCCTTTTAAAAATGGAATCGTGAATTGTAAATCTTATGAGTAATCTAAGATAAGCTAAATCATTTAGAAAGACTAGTGCGATAAATGATAAGATAACCCGTTGGGGAAGGTTAGTACGATAGGCGTGCACATTAGAAGAGAGGTGAGAATTTCTCAAGAGAGTGTCGCTCTAATATGTTGTTGCGTTGGCCTGTATCAATTTAAATACTTGCTAAACGTATTTTAAATCAAACACACTTTCGGGCTCTGACCCGTTTCTTTCTTCTCTCTCTCTCTCTTGTATATATATGTATGTATTACAGGTGCCCAGCCACAGGGGCGACTTGCTTAGGATCTTTTGGCAGGAACGCGCTGCAGCTTAGGTGGGAGTTGCAAGTCACTTGCGTAGACGGCTTCCCTTATTGACTCCACTTTTAGTATTCTCATTTATTGGGCATGTGTCGCCCTTTCCATTATTTCATTATTGTTGGGACATTTATATTCAGTTGTTTCCAGTATTGTTCTATGGGATTTATTCAGTTTGGATTTGTGTCTTTAGTTTTGTTATGTTGACATTCGATTGACGAATGTATGATATTATTTGGTTTATTGTGGTATGATTCTTAATTGTAGAAATATTGTTTTTAAATAAATAAATCTTTTTTTTAAATAAAATTTGGAAAGTTATGTATGAAAGATGTTTTTAAATTTAACGTGAATAATTTATTTAATAAAAATTCGGAAATTAATTATGTTATAATTATTAACGTGACGAGAGTTAGTAATTACGGGAAATTGTTGAATATTACTAATGAGCAAAGTAATATATATGATATTGGTTACATTGAACGTCATGAGTGAATTAAATGACTATTTCGGAAATTCAAGTCGGGACGTGCCCGTGTCACGTCAGGACTAATTTTGTTAAATAAAAAGTGAATATTTTATAAGTTGTTCGTATGGTCGTTTTGAGTGCGCCAACGCGTCCGGAAGGCTCGAGATAGTCAGAAAAGTGTACCCGGGG
Source organism: Sambucus nigra (assembly GCA_949130495.1). Lineage (NCBI taxonomy): Eukaryota > Viridiplantae > Streptophyta > Magnoliopsida > Dipsacales > Adoxaceae > Sambucus > Sambucus nigra. The sequence continues at coordinate 724,194,017 of OX422209.1, forward strand.
GTTTAGTTTGGGTTTCGGGGCGTTTTTAGGCCTAATAAGTACCCCGGGAGGGCAATTTAGTCATTTCACCTTTTTGGGTAATTAAACCCACGAAATTCAGCAACCTATATCAGCCATTTAGGTTATCCTTTTAGGGTTCGAATATCCAGAAATCAAGTGACGGCCATTGGAGAAGAGAGGAGAGAGCTCCAAGGCAATTCAAGGCCAAAAAGTCACCGGTTTGCACCGCCGCCACCACCACCGCATAGATCGCGAGACGAGGAACGCAGCCATACCAAAAATCAGCCGTGAATCAGAATACCAAAAATCCCAGGCAAGTGTTTAACTTGCTATTTTCGTTGGTGCAATCTTCATATTAGTTTAGGAATGATTTGTGATGAAAACTATGGAAGAAAACCCAATTTATGATAGGAGAATCCATGTAGTATTGATTTATATGTTGATTCTGGAAACCCTTGACATGTAGAGGAAACAAACCACGAAATTTTGATGATAATAAGAAAGAAATTCTGGAGAAAGATTTGTTAGAAACCTGTTTAAGAAATTCTAGGGTTCTTGATAATTGGATATAATTTTAGGTTGAAAATCCATGTTTAAATGATGATTATGTACATGCCTTACGTTAGAATCATCTAGTATATTAATACCGGGCGATCACTCCTTTATTAAATTAAATCAAGGTGAACAGTTGGTTCATTCTCAGCATCGCTGTTGATAAAATAAATTTTCCAATTTAACACCTTAAATAATTAAGCTAAGTGTCAAAAACATTTTCATACATAACTTTCCAAATTTTAATTTAAGAAAAAGATTTATTTATTTAAAAACAACATTTCTACAATTAAGAATCACATCACAGTAAACCAAGTAATATAATGCATTCGTAAATCGAATGTCAACATATGAAAACTAAAATCACAAATCCATACTGAATAAATCCCATAGAACAATGCTGGAAATAACTGAAATAAAAATGTCCCAACAACAAATGAAATAATGGAAAGGGCGACACGTGCCCAATAAATGAGAATGCTAGAAGTGGAGTCAATAAAAGAAGCCGTCTACTCAAGTGACCTGCAACTCCCACCTAAGCTGCAGCACGTTCCTCTCAAGGGATCCTAAGCAAGACGCCCCTGTGGCTGGGCACCTGAAAAATATACATATATATACAAGAGAGAGAGAGAGAGAAAAAGAAACGGGTCAGAGCCCGAAAGTGTGTTTGATTTAAAATACGTTTAGCAAGTATTTAAATTGATACAGGCCAATGCAACAACATATTGGTGCGTCACTCTCTTGAGAAATACTCACCTCTCTTCTAATGTGCACACCTATCGCACTAACCTTCCCAAAGGGAGATTGAGGTCGAAAATAGTTCCACTTGTGCGAGTTCAGTGGGAGCATCATAATGTGGAGGAATCCACTTGGGAGCGTGAGGCAGATATGCGCGAGAGATATCCAGAGTTGTTTTTACCAGGTATGCCTTATTTTCCGAATTTCGGGACGAAATTCCGTTATTAGGGGGGAAGTATGTAATACCCCGTATTTTTATGCTATATTAATTTGGGGTTTTATTAATTTTAATGTGAATGATTATTTAATAAATATCCGAAAATTAATTATGTTATAATTATTAACGTGACGAGAATTAGTAATTATGGGAAACTTGTTGAATATTACTAATAAGCATAGTAATATATTATTTTGGTCATTTTGAATGTCATTAGTGAATTAAATGACTATTTCGGAAATTTAAGTCGGGACGTGCCCGTGTCACGTCGGAACTAATTTTGTTAAATAAAAAGTGATTATTTTATAAGTTGTTCATATGGTCATTTTGAGTGCACCAACGTGCCCGGAAGGGTCGAGATAGTCAGAAAAGTATACCCAGGGGTTTAGTTTGGGTCTCGGGACGTTTTTAGGCCTAATTAGTACCCCGGGAGGGCATTTTAGTCATTTTACATAATTGGGTAATTAAACCCACGAATTTCAGCCAACCTATATCAGCCATTAGGTTAGCCTCTTAGGGTTAGAACTTTCACAAATCAAGTGACGACCATTGGAGAAGAGAGGAGAGAGCTCCAAGGCAATCCAAGGCCAAAAAGCCACCGGTTTGCACCGCCACCACCACCACCGCGTAGATCGCGAGACGAGGAACGCAGCCATACCAAAATCAGCCGTGAATCAGAATACCAAAATCCCAGGCAAGTGTTTAAACTTGCTATTTTCGTTGATGCAATCTTCATGTTAGCTTAGGAATGAATTGTGATGAAAACTATGGAAGAAAACCCCATTTTTGATAGGAAAACCCATGTAGTGTTGATGTATATGTTAATTCTGGAAACCCTTGCCATGTAGAGGTAATAAACCACGGAATTTGGTGATCATAAGAAAGAAATTCTGGAGAAAGATTCATTAGAAATCTGTTTAAGAAAATTCTAGGGTTCTTGATAATTGGACATAATTTTAGGTTGAAAATCCATGTTTAAATGTTGAATATGTACATGCCTTACGTTAGAATCATCTAGTATATTGTTACAATGTTAGTAGTAGAATTCTGGGACGATTGGAACTCAAAAATATGGATTTGGTGTAATTTTGGTGACGAAACCCGTAACTGCATTCTGCAGAATTTTGCCCAGACCTGCTTGATCGATCGATCGAGCCTAGAGCTTCGATCGATCGAGCCCCAAGCTTCGATCGATCGACCCCTCCTGGCAGACTCCTATTTCCCTTGTTTGATTAGTTAAATTAAGTTTATCGTGAAATAATTATTGGGCATTCTTAATAAAATAATTTGGGAGACATTGAGGACCAGTAGGGTATATGAATAGATGTTGGGATCTTTAATATTCGACGAGGATGGTATTTATGGGGTATTTACCTTAGGTTGGATGAATTATTGTTTTAAGGGGAAAGTTACATAAGAGGGTTACGTTGGAACATAAAAAGGACACCTACTGAATTTTATACTTGGGAAGAGAGAGTCCGTGTGAGTTACGTAACAAGATGGAAGAATACTTCGAATTAAGGTTAGAGACGAACCCTTATACGCGACACTAATAATATAATAATATGGAAATGTCGAAATTATGGGAATTGAGAATTTACCTAATATTGATATGGTAATGTTAGTATAGATATATGATTGTGTATGCGTATGCTATCTATGTGTAAAAATCATGCCCACGCTACTTGCTATCCCTGAGGTTACCGCGCTGGGACAAGTCTTATCTCGATGGGACCTTTATGGGGGATATTTACTTAAACCCTAGAAGATAGATGTCCTTGGTACAGGCTATCGACGTGATAGTTCAGACGGTCCTAAGAGACGCAGGCATGTGCCATCCTCTTAGAGACTTGGAATCTATTCTTCGCCTCAATATTGTTTGTGTATGTATGTTAATACATTTCGAGAGTGATTCCGAATGTATTCCCCTTAATATGAGTGATATGGGGATTTGGATAGTAGAGTATCCCCGCACCATAATTTAGTTGGGGTGCTGTGATAATATACATTATGCGTGTAGTTAATATATATATGAAATTTTGAAATTTGGAACTACCTACCGTGATTTGATATGTAGGACATGGTTGATGACTTAAATTGTAAATACTTATTTTGAGAAAGCAGAGTATGCCTACACCATAGTTTATACGTTGGTGCTGTTAGTATATATATATATGAATTATACGAGTACTTTATATATATATATCTGGATTGAGGGATTTAAACTGTTTTTGTAATGTAGTAAGTGAGGAATAATTCTGGACTAGATTATGAACACTTGTTTTGAGAAAATATAAAATGTCACTGGAAAACTTTATTGATTTTATAAAGTTAAAATGGAAAACTTTGGTTACTAATTGGAACATTTTTTTAAAATGGAATCGTGGAACTGAAAATCTTACGAGTAATCTAAGATAAGATAAATCATTTAGGAAGACTAGTGCGATAATTGATAAGAACAAACCGTTGGGAAGGTTAGTGCGATAGGTGTGCACATTAGAAGAGAGGTGAGTATTTCTCAAGAGAGTGACGCACTAATATGTTGTTGCATTGGCCTGTATCAATTTAAATACTTGCTAAACGTATTTTAAATCAAACACACTTTCGGGCTCTGACCCGTTTCTTTTTCTCTCTCTCTCTTGTATATATATGTATATTTTTCAGGTGCCCAGCCACAGGGGCGTCTTGCTTAAGATCCCTTGAGAGGAACGTGCTGCAGCTTAGGTGGGAGTTGCAGGTCACTTGAGTAGACGGCTTCTTTTATTGACTCCACTTCTAGCATTCTCATTTATTGGGCACGTGTCGCCCTTTCCATTATTTCATTTGTTGTTGGGACATTTTTATTTCAGTTATTTCCAGCATTGTTCTATGGGATTTATTCAGTATGGATTTGTGATTTTAGTTTTCATATGTTGACATTCGATTTACGAATGCATTATATTACTTGGTTTACTGTGATGTGATTCTTAATTGTAGAAATGTTGTTTTTAAATAAATAAATCTTTTTCTTAAATTAAAATTTGGAAAGTTATGTATGAAAATGTTTTTGACACTTAGCTTAATTATTTAGGGTGTTAAATTGGAAAATTTATTTTATCGACAGTGATGCTGAGAATGAACCAATTGTTCACCTTGATTTAATTTAATAAAGGAGTGATCGCCCGGTATTTAATTAGGCCACCGCGTAGATCGCGAGACAAGGAACGCAGCCATACTAAAATCATCCGGGAATCTGCATACCAAAAATCCCAGGCAAGTGTTTAACTTGCGTATTTTCGTTAATGCAATCTTCATATTAGTTTAGGATTGAATTGTGATGAAAATTATAGAAGAAAACCCAATCGTTGATAGGAAAAATCCATGTAGTATTGATGTATATGTTGATCCTGGAAACCCTTGCCATGTAGAGGTAATAAACTACGAAATTTGGTGATCATAATAAAGAAATATTGGAGAAAGATTCATTAGAAATCTGTTTAAGAAAATTCTAGGGTTCTTGATAATTGGATATGATTATAGGTTGAAAATCCATGTTTAATGATGGTTACACACATGCTTTACGTTATAAACACCTGGTATGATGTTATAATGATGATAGTAGGATTTTGGGGGGTTTAGAATGGAAAAACATCGTTTTAGAAGAAGAAGTTTGATGAAACCCGTAACTGCATTCTGCAAAATTTTGCCTAGACCTGCTTGATCGATCGATCGAGCCTAGAGCTTCGATCGATCGAAGGTTCGATCGATCGAGCCCCAAGCTTCGATCGATCGACCCCTCCTGGTAGACTCCTAATTCCCTCTTTAAATGCGTTAAATCCAAATTTGTCGTGATATAATTCTTGGACACTCTTGATAAATTGATTTGGGAGACATTGAGGACCAGTAGGGTATATGAATAAATGTTGGAACCTTTAATCTTTAACTAAAATGGTATTTATGGGATATTTACTTTAGGTTAGTGGATTTATGAATTTAAAAGGTGAGGTGCGTAAGAGAGTTACGTTGGAACCTAATAAAGACACTTACTGAAATTCAGGTTTATGAGGATGTAGCCCATGAGTGTTAGGTAATAAGTGAGAAAACCCCTTCGAGTTAAGGTTAGGAATGAAACCTTATGCGTAATTCTATAAATGTGAAATTAAGGATAAATGGTATAATTACGGTTGATGAGAAGAACCTATATTAATTTGATGAAGTTGTATATTTATATGATTGTGTGTACATATATTATATGCATGTGAAAAATCATACCCACGCTACTTGCTATCCCTGAGGTTTCCGCGCTGGGACAAGTCTTATCTCGATGGGACCTTTATGGGGGATATTGACTTGTACCCTAGAAGATAGATGTCCTTGGTACAGTCTATCGATGTGATAGTTCAGACGGTCCTAAGAGACGCCGGTATGTGCCATCCTCTTAGAGACTTAGAATCTATGCTTCGCCTCAATATTGTTTGTGTATTTATGTTAATACAATTCGAGAGTGATTCCGAATGTATTCCCCGTAATATGAGTGATATGGGGCTTTGGATAGTAGAGTATGCACGCACCATTGTTTTATGTGGGGTGCTGTTATTTTATATATATTATACGAGTAGTTAATATATATATGAGATTTGGAAATTTGAAACTGCCTACTGTGATTTGATAAGTAGGACATGGTTGATGATCCGGATAATAATGACTTGTTTTGAAATAGTATAATATGTTAATGAGAAACTTTTTATATTAATAAAATCTAACACGAGAGTTGTGCTGTTAATCGGGAAACATTCTTTTTAAACAAAACATTGTTCGGTTTTGAAGTCTTATGAGTAAGTGAAGATACGCTAAATTATTGAGAAGATTAGTATGTTAATATTGATAAGAACAAACCAATGGGAAGGTTAGTGCGATAGGTGTGCACATTAGAAGAGAGGTGAGTATTTCTCAAGAGAGCGACGCACTAATATGTTATTGCATTGGCCTGTATCAATTTAAATACTTGCTAAACGTATTTTAAAATCAAACACACTTTCGGGCTCTGACCCGTTTCTTTTTCTCTCTCTCTCTCTCTTGTATATATATGTATATTTTCAGGTGCCCAGCCACAGGGGCGTCTTGCTTAGGATCACTTGAGAGGAACATGCTGCAGCTTAGGTGGGAGTTGCAGGTCACTTGAGTAGACGGCTTCTTTTATTGACTCCACTTCTAGCACTCTCATTTATTGGGCACGTGTCGCCCTTTCCATTATTTATTTGTTATCGGGACATTTATATTTCAGTCATTTCCAGTATTGGTCTTTGGGATTTATTCAGTATGGACTTGTGATTTTAGTTTTCATATGTTAACATTCGATTGACGAATGTATTATATTATTTGGTTTATCGTGGTGTGATTCTTAATTGTAGTTATGTTGTTTTATATAAATAAATCTGTTTCCTTAATTAAAATTTGGAAAGTTTGTATGAAAAATGTTTTTGTCACTTGGCTTAATTATTTAGGGTGTTAAATTGGAAAATTTATTTTTATCGACAGTGATGCTGAGAATGAACCAACTGTTAACCTTGATTTAATTTAATAAAGGAGTGATTGCCCGGTATTTAATTAGGCGGGGTGTCACACTATATTGATATATGATTACTTAGGTTGTGTGAATGACTAGTGTATGGATTTATTATATGTATGGCATACCTACCATTCTTGCTATCATGGGAGGTTAGCTTTCGGAGAAGGACCATCTGATCTTTTTGTGCCTACGGGGGGGGATTTAGATTGGTACCTTAAGGAAATAGGATTGTGAATGACTTATTTGTGAGTTTATAAGTCAGCTGACCATGGGAGTGTAGGTATATGTGCGTGATCCGTGGGTATGTGAACTATGTTCGCCTTCAATATGTGTGATTTTGTTTATTGAAATGGTCCCTGAGTGATTCGGAATGCGTAGTCCTTATGTACGTGATGTACTGGGATTCGATAGAAGAGTAAGTGTGCACCGCAACTTAGCCTTTAGGTTCCATATATGTATATATATATATATATATATATATATATACACACACACTTGTGACTGGTTCACTATGGCTTAGTAGATGTGAATAACTAAGATATTTGAATGGGCCAAGAATATGAGAAATTAAATAACACTTGTGATAAGTAATTAAATGAATGTGGATGTGAGTTATAAATATAACTTAGTTGTGTAATACGAGTAGACACCTTATATTATAATGTGATAGAAAGGGTTAGTACGGACTAATTAGATAGTGGCATAACTAGGATGGGTTAAGGGTATGCGTTAAGCGTGCACATTAGTTGAGAGGTGAGAAACTCATGTGAGAGTACGCAACTAAAATGTTTATAATATGTGTTGTTTAATTGTAATTTAAACAGTTGCTATATTTTTAAATTGTTTTCACCTCGGGCTCTGACCCGTTTTCCTCTAAATCTATTTTGTTTTGTAAAAATATTTTAGGTTCCCAGCCATAGGGACGCCAAGAATAGGATTTCCATTACATTGACATGTTGTAGGTGTTGTGGAAGTTACAGGATCTCGGTATTATACGCCTTCACATTCTGCACTTGATTCTATTCAGGGTTACTCATCTATTAGGGCATATCTCCCATTTCCATTAAAAGATAGCATTCTCAGACTTTCAATTTTATTTCAGATGTTGGTTTATTCATTCAGACTCTTGTATCGGGATTTTATTTTACTCTGCCATTATTATTGGAGTGTTTACTCTGGAACAAGTTTATTTCACTTCGTTGGTTATTCATATGAGATTTTTTATGCGATTGATGGTTGATGATTTAATTACTTAGTTATTGTTAATTTAATTAATAAAATTTGGCATCTCTCTATTTTAAATATTAGGTGGCTAGTAAGTAACTAAATGTTTTCGACAGTGATGCTAACACTGCACCAACTTGATACTATGTATTAGTTTAATAAAGGAGTAGCTACCCGGTATTTAATTAGTCGGGGTGTCACAGGTGGTATCGGAGCATCAGGTTCTAGTGTCCTTGAGGATCTGTGCGGCTTATTATGCTTCCAGCGTAGCTTTCTTTGTTATAGAGATCTATGTTTTGGATTGTTGATTTCTTTGGTGAGATTTCGTTATCCTTCTATAATGTATGTGATAGTGAATCTTATTTGTATTCGGGTGTGCTCGTGTGCCGAGAAATTCAGTATGTTTGGCGAGGATAGTTGGGAGGACAGCAGGAGGCAAAGCTCAGTTGAGGTTATTGGGTACATTCAAGAATTATGACCGTAGTTGAGGTCGCCCCTATTATGGCACGAAAGGCCAGGATGGTAAACACGACTAAGGCACAACATATGACTTCCAGGTACACCACTATAGTAGAAAGTGGGGTCTAATTAGACTCACCCAACAAGGTTGGATTGGGATAGATTTAGACGAAACATTGAAGAGAACTAGCAGTGGAAATTCTAGAATTGCGGAGATGGCGTGTATTAGCCAACGAAGGTAAAATATCCAAAGGCTTCGGCATGTGTCGAAATGTGGTTAACCGGAAGTGAAATTTGGGGTAAGAATTTTTCTTGGCGCATTAGAGAAAAATATTAAAGGTAGGTGTCAACCACCACATTTATAAGTGGAACATTGTGTCACTGGAAGGATCTTAGGTATAGTCTAATCGTAAGTTCCTTCATCAGATGTTCAGGATAAGGTGCAAACGTTGTTCTGAACTCTTACCAGAGGGCCAAATAGAGGTCCCTTTGTGAAAGGGAAATTAATTAATTAGCGAATATCACACCGGATGAAGTAGGTAAAATGTAGAAAAGAATTTTAGAGTGGGAAATTAACTTATAAAAAGAGTTGCTAGCACTTATAGGGAATTCTGCTTGGACGGGAAATTTAGATAGTAACAATGTTGAGTTTGTCGATGTAGATGTTAATGCTTCCTTGTGCAGGGAGCTACAAGAATCGAAGAATTTAGTCAGAGAGTAAGACTGGGTGAAACAGTGTTAGTAAAGCTCAACAAGGGGGAGACCCATCAGGGGACCCATTTAGATGATTCAGATAACTGAATTTTTACCGAGCGATGGTGAATTCAGTAAGGGCTATTGAAGCCAGTACCATGTTCCTTAGGGACATCAAAGCTAAGGGAACAATGGAGGCACCATCATAGTCGAGACTACCAAAGTTCGAGAGAAGGAAAACCCTAACATGGTCAGTATAATCGAAAATAAGTGGAGTATGTGTAGAGGTATTTTGTGGGGAGTGAAACCCCATGTGTTAAAATTTTCTCAAAGTGAGTAAAGGGATAAGGGTATGATGCCTAGCAAAGGAAATAGTTATTGTAAAATTTCGATTTCGTTCGGACATGTATGTTATATCCAAGGACCATTTAAGCAACCAGGCTATTTGCAAGGTAGAAGCGTGTATTTCCTATTTATGAGGATGAGGTGTATTTTATGTGTTACGAATGAGTTACCACATCTTTTCTTATTATTTCTATATTCGTATCAGAGACGAGTTTAGTGCGTATATCGGCAACGTTATTTTTTAAGTGGATATTTTTCCCTGGTATAGTGGGGTTACCTTTAGTGTTATACGTGAAGGATGAATGGGTGTATCGATAATGGTATATACTTTAATGTAATTACTCATGTTAGTGTTGTGTTATACGGGCATAATATTATCCAAATTATGATTTTATAATAATGATTAAATCGATAGTGTGCGGATATTGCAAGTCTATCGGGGTGACTACCTTAGTGTAGAATATTTTGTTCTGATGAGACCCCATCTGCGAGAGGGACAAGCTCACGTTTATGCATTTATATATGTGTATATATATTAGAGACTTCGAAAGGTATAATGGTTTCGAGATATTCAATCCTGATATGTGTAGGGACTTTATCGTTATGATTCAGAGTGTATTCAGTTTACTGTTCAGCGGAAAGATTTAGCAAGTTATTATGTTTAACATTCAGGACTTGGGAATAAGAAGAGCGATTTGTTATATCACACTTTAAAGAAATGGAAGTTTATACTCATAGTTGAATGTCTGGGAATAAGATTTTGAGAGCCCCGATTATATGCGCCTGATGTTATGGAATGTGATTACCACCAATCTGTAGTGACAGTGTCTTTTGAAAGAAGTTCCTTATTTAAGTGAAATTGCGGAAGGAGATGTAACTTTGTTGTCAAGAGACGGGAATATAGGGGTACACGTTGTGGACGGAGGAACTAATGAATTTCGATGACCGATAATGGTAGGTATTAGTGTATCGGGGAGTTCCTTGTTTGGATTTCGCTTTGCGAGACATCAGACGCATAAAACTTAGCGTAACGTTGGTAGTAGGGAAATGTTTGGCCATTCGTCCAGGAGTCTGGTACCTCGGTCGTTATGGAAGTATGTAGTTATAACTGAAAACTAAAAGGTAAATTACGATATAAGGCTATTAGAGCCAGTTATGTGGTGAGGAAGTACTAAAAAAATTATGTTATTACGCCGGGTTAAAGGATGGAATGATGTTAAGGAGGATTTAGGATTTTAAATTCTGGGGAATCCAGAATGCCCAAGTGGTATATCCACGTTGCGGATACAGGGATAATAAAGAATTAAGCATATGTATGAAGTGTATATGACGTTTGGACTCGTATGCACGATTTATAGGGTGTATGGGCACCTTGGTTTGCTGGTGTCTGGATCGTTGAAAGAAGTGACACGAAAATAGATGGGTTAAATTTATGCTTGTGAGACTGATATTACATAATGGTAGTGGTAGAATGGATTAAGCATCGTAAGAGAAGGATGATAATCAGTATATTCGTGTGCAATCAGAGTAACACATCCGAACTTGGTGGAAAGGCAGTTAGAAGCCATTTAAATAGGGGGTATCCTTTGAGAAGACAAATATCTAACTATTATGGACAATTTAGAGCGGAGTTCCACCCAATCGAATGTTGAGGGTGCCTTACGCATAAATAGAATAATAATGTCAATAAGGTATAAAGATTTCAGAAGTGCACATCGTGGTGAAAAGTGCACGGGTCGAAACTTTTGGGCATACACCGAAGGAAAAGGAGGATTATTAAGTACCACTGAGTGGGAGAAATTATAAGTGAAAGTCGGTGTTATGCGGGATATTGTAAGTAGTCTCAAAGTGCACCGCTCATAGTTAGAAAGCAATTGGAGTAAGACGATCAGCCAGAAATTTTGTATCCAGCTGACGATTCCAGTGATGGTAGAGTCAAATGGTAAATTTCTTTGATGGGTTTCCAACCTAAAGATAAGTAACAAGTTCCTTCAAATGTGTAAAATGGGTTGTCTAGAAGGAAAGTGATTGTTATATCCTTGGGTGATTTACAATATTATATAGTGAATGCGCGGATACGTGGTCCTACCCAGTATTATTCTGAACTACGATGAGATCCTTAAAACCCACCTTCAATATGGGGTATCGGGAATTAGTGGGAATAACGTTTCATTTTGAGAAGGTTGTATCAGCTATAGCCCGAGGAGTGGGCACAAGGTGATTGACAACGGGTGGAGATGTATGAAATTAAGTTTATACTCATTGCAATCATTTCATTTCCATAACGGGTATAGCTAGTAAGCGAGTACAATATGGTAAAGGGGAGAGGACATTACCTAATGGTAGAGTGGTGTGAAAGAACCCGTACCTATTTATAGTGGACAAGGTGCTTACTGAGGTTTGTGTGGATAAAACTTACTATTCTTCCTCTGGATTTTTAGAAGTAAGTGGATTATCAGAGTTCTAGATCAGTCAGAAGTTAGAGTCCGATGACTATAATGGGATAACCACCAACCGTCTTAAGTGGATTTTTCCTTTCGCAAAAGTCACACTGCCGGGAGCAGAAATTCGAAGAACGGACAAGAGTAGTCATATTTCCTATGGTTTCTTCCAGGATGGGAGTTTTACATTTAGATAAACACGGGAGTTGATACAAGGTGAGGTGCCTTCATTGAGGTGTGACCCTATAACTGATAAAGAGACGAAAGTGTTCAAAAAGCTTGTTGTGAAGCGAGGGATATAGTGATTACAAAAAAAATTGAGTACTGGAGGATAACAAATTTTTCCAGGTATGCCTTGCTTTTCTGAATTTCAGGACAAAACTCCATTATTAGGGGGGAGTATGTAATACCCTGTATTTTTATTGCTTTTAATTATGGGATTAATTAAATTAATTTGGGATAATTAATTGGAAATTAATTCATATTTAAATAACTAGAGAGACGAAAGTTAGTATCTGATTATTATGATAATGTTGAATATTACTGAGTGATTATGGTAATATGTGATTATTGAATTTACTAAAATTATCGTGAGTTCAAAATACGGCAGTTTAGGTAATTAAGTTGGGAAGTGTGTGTCAGTCACCTCAGGACTCGATTTAATGGATTTAAAAGTAATATATTTTTTTATGTCATCCGTATGATCATTTTGAGTGTGTTAACGTGTCCGGAACGATCGAGATAGTCAGAAAACACTAGTCGGGGGTTTAGTTTGGACCCCGAGGTATTTTTAGGCCTAACCGGCAACTCAAGAAGGTATTTTAGTCATTTCTACTTTTGATGAATAGTGACCTACAAAATTTAGGTTTTATTTATCAGCCAACACTTACGGTTATTAGGGACAAAATTTTTTAAACACAAGAGAGAGTAACGTGAGAAGAAAGAAAGGGTTTCAGGAGAACTCCAAGGGTTTTCAAGGTAAAACAACCACCACACACCACTACCATCGCCGGATTTGTTACCGAAAAGAGAGGGAGAACCAACCAATACCGTCCTCAATGGATCAGAACTTCTAAACAGAGGCAAGTGATTTATCTTTCAAAGATTCAAAGCATATATTTTACATGATAGTGTAGATTTGAAGATTCATCATTAACCATAAAATAAATTGTGAAATGGGAGAATTAAACATTGAATCTGGGTAGGGTTGCATGTATTTAAAAATTATGGTCGTATATTAGATGTGAAATCACGCTTCATGTGTAGGGGAGTAAAAAATTTAACCAATATTTATGATGTTTATGAAGAAATTTGGAAGAACTAGGTTTAAAGGAATAATTATGACTTTTGATCCAAGAAACTGTTGATTGAGGATGATTTAATGATTCAATAATGTTAGAAATTATGTAAACATGTTGGTATGATGATTAGTATACTTGGTTGGGAGTTTGGGATGTTCTAATGAAGAATTAGAGGTGTAAAAAGAGGAAACCCAAAATTGTTTAAGGAAATTCTAGGCAAATACATGCTTAATCGATCGATCGACTCAAGAATGTCGATCGATCGACTGATCGATCGATCGACCCCTTTTCTTCGATCGAGTGACCTCTTCTGATTTTGGTAATTATTTTCCTTTAAGGTTTAATGAAAATCCAAAATCCAATAATGATTCTTAGGGTGATTAATATAATATTGTGGGACTTAGTTAAGGTTAGTAGGGTCTTAGTTGATGCCCGAAAAAATGGTTTACCTTATAGAATTGAATGTTATTACTCACGAGGGTCTATCGAGTGAGGTACGATTAAAAATCATTCAAATTGAAAATATAATGGAAATGAATGATGATTTAAGGATAAGAACATTCACGAAGGAACTCTAAGTTACTGAGATAACATTAGAAACTAATAGGAGACCTAGTGACCTTTTGGGATAAGTTTAGGTACCCAAATTGATACGACAAGAGAGTTATCAAGCTAAATATATATTACGTAGGATGTTCGGGATAAACTTACTACATATTAGACTTGTAATATGGAATGTGTGAATACCTATATTGATATATGATTACTTTGGTTGTGTGAATGCCTAGTGCGTGGAATTCTTATGTGTATGACATACCAACCATAATTGCTATCACCAGAGGTTGGCTTTTGAAAAAAGACCATATGATCTTTGTGTGCCTACGGGGGGTATTTAGATTAGTACCTTAAGGGCATAGGACTGTGAATGACTTATTTGTGAGTTGGTAAGTCAGCTCGCCATGGGAGTGTAGGTATGTGCATGACCCATAGGTATGTGAACTATGTTCGCCTCCAATATGTGTGATTTTATTTATTGAAACGATTCCGGAGTGATTCGGAACGCGTAATCCTTATGTACGTGATGTACCACGATTCAATATCAGAGTATGCATGCACCGCAGCTTAGCCTTTGGGTTCCATATATGAATATATGTATTGAGATTGATATATATATATATATATATTGGTTCACTATTGCTTAGTAGATGTGAATAACTAAGATATTTAAATGGGCTACGAATATATGAAATTAAATAACACTTGTGATAAGTAATTTAATGAATGTGGATGTGAGTTATAAATATGACTTGGTTGTGTAATACGAGTAGAAACCTTATATTAGAATGTGATAGCAGGTGTTAGTACGGACTAGTTAGATAGTGGCATAACTAGGATGGGTTAAGGGTATACATTAAGCGTGCACATTAATTGAGAGGTGAGAAACTCATGTGAGAGTACGCAACTAACATGTTTATAATATGTGTTGTTTAATTGTAATTTAAACACTTGCTATATTTTTAAACTGTTTTCACCTCGGGCTCTGACCTGTTTTCTTCCAAATCTATTTTGTTTTTTAAAAACATTTTAGGTGCCCAGCCACAGGGATGCCAAGCATAGGAGTTCCATTACATTGACATGTTGTAGTTGTTGTAGAAGTTACAGGATCTCGGTATTAGATGCCTTCATATTCTACACTTGGTTATATACAGGGTTACTCATCTGTTAGGGCATGTCGCCCATTGCCATTTAAAGATAGCATTCTCAGACTTTCAACTTTATTTCATATTTTGGTTTATTCATTCAGACTCTTGTATCGGGATTTTATTTTACTGTGTCATTATTATTGGAGTCTTTACTCCGAACCCAGTTTATTTCACTTCGTTGGTTATTCATATGAGATTGTTTATGCGATTGATGGTTGATGATTTAATTACTTGGTTATTGTTACTTTAATTTATAAAATTTGTCATCTCTCTATTTTAAATATTAGGTGGCTAGTAAGTAACTAAATGTTTTCGATAGTGATGCTAAGACTGAACCAACTTGATATTCTGTATTAGTTTAATAAAGGAGTAGCTACCTGTGACACCCCGCCTAATTAAATACCGGGCGATCACTCCTTTATTAAATTAAAATCAAGGTGAACAGTTGGTTCATTCTTAACATCACTGTCGTAAAAATAAATTTCTCCAAATTAACACCCTAATTAATTAAGCTAAGTGTCAAAACCATTTTTCAACATTTCTGACCAATATTATTTTTAAAGGAAAATTATTTTATTTAATTAGTAACAACATTTTCAATAAGTAAGAATCATACAACAATTAACCTGGAACATAATCCAATTACTATAAACATTCAACATTCAAAGTCCCAACATTTAAAACTTAAAGTAAAACATCCATACTGAAACAAATCCCACAGTAACAGTACTAGGAATAACTGAAATACAAATGTCCCAAATAAACAGATAAATAGTGGAAAGGGAGACACGTGCCCAATAAATGAGTATGATAGATGTGGAATCAAGTAAACAAAGTTGTCTATGTAAGTGGCCTGCAACTCCCACCTAAGCTGCAGCTCGTTCCTTTCAAGGGATCCTAAGCAAGACGCCCCTGTGGCTGGGCACCTGTAATACATACATATATATACAAGAGAGAGAGAGAGAAAAACGGGTCAGAGCCCGATAGTGTATATGATTTAAAAATTATTTAGCAAGTATTTAAATTGATACAGGCCAATGCAACAACATATTAGTGCGACACTCCCTTGAGAAATTCTCACCTCTCTTCAAATGTGCACACCTATCGCACTAACCTTCCCAACGGGTTGTCTTATCATTTATCGCACTAATCTTCCCAATGATTTAACTTATCTTAGATTACTCGTAAGATTCAAATTTTAATGATTCCATTGTTTGAAAAGAATATTTCAATTAGTAACCAAAGTTCTCATTTTGACTTTATTAATCAATAAAGTTTTCCAATTTCATATTATACTTTCTCAAAACAAGTATTTACAATTTGAGTCATCAACCATGTTCTACATATCAAATCACAGTAGGCAGTTCCAGATTTCAGAATTTCATATATATATATATATATTAACTACTCGAAAAAATCTATATATATATATATATCATAACAGCACCCCAAATAATAACTATGGTGCGGGCATACTCTACCATCCAAACCCCATATCACTCACATTAAGGGGAATACAAATTCGGAATCACTCTCGAATTGTATTAACGCATACTCAACCAATATTGAGGCGAAGTATAGATTCCAAGTCTCTTAGGACCGTCTGAACTATCACTGCGATAGCCTGTACCAAGGATACCTATACACAAACAATATGAGGCGAAGCATAGATTCCAAGTCTCTAAGAGGAAAGCACATACCCGCATCTCTTAGGACCGTCTGAACTATCATTCTGATAGCCTGTACCAAGGATATCTATCTTCTAGGGTATAAGTCAATATGCCCCATAAAGGTCCCATCGAGATAAGACTGTCCCAGCGCGGAAACCTCAGGGATAGCAAGTAGCGTGGGCATGATTTTCACACATAGATAGTATATGCATACACAATCATATAACTATACTAAGATTACCATATCAATAATGGGTAAATTCTCAATTCCCATAATTACGACATTCGCATTTATTTCACATTATATAGTTATCATGTATAATAGGGGTGCACACGGTTCGGTTTGGATCGGTTTTGGTACTAATCCGAGAACCGAACCGACCTGGGTCGGTTCCAAATTTTTGGAACCGGAACCGAACCGACTTTAATACAGAACCGAACCAAACCGAACCAGCGGTTCCCGGATCGGATCGGATTGGTTTTCGGTTCCAAAATCATATTTCATAACTAATTTTTTTTAAGATTAATGTGTTTCATAACTAATTTTTTTAAGGTCAAAATTAATTTTGACCTCAATAACTTAAGTTAGAAACTCAAATAATCACAAAAATATAAATTACAAGTGTTAAATATATTAAATAAATATATATATGTAATTATAAATCGGTTCGGTCCCGGATTGGTTCGGATCGGATCGGTTTTCGGATCGGATTGGGTTTTTTTACCCTGGAACCGAGAACCGAACCGATGTATCGGTTTTTTTTTTTCAAATCGGAACCAAACCATTGAGCAAAAAAACTGATCCAAACCGAACCAATGCAGTCGGTTTGGTTCGGTTTATCAGATTTTCGGTTTCGATGTGCACCCCTAATGTATAACCATTCACATCTTACTTTAATTTGAGGAACTTTTTCACTTACTACATAACGCTTCATGGATTCTATCCTCCCAATTATAAAATTCAGTAGGTATACACATTCATCCCAAAGTAACTCTCTTACGTGTCTCTCTCTTTAAATCATAAATTCACCGACCCTTATGTAATTATCCCAAAATACAATCTTTGCCCGACATCAAGGGTCCCAAAATCCATTCACATGTCCTACTGGTCTTCCCAATCTCCCAAAAGATTTTATTAAGGATGCCCAAGAATTATCTCACAATAAATTGAATTTAACTCATTTAAAAGGGAAATAGGAGTCTTCCAGGAGGTGTCGATCGATCGAGGTCTGGGGCTCGATCGATCGAACCTTCGATCGATCGAAGCTCTGGGCTCGATCGATCGATCAAGCAGGTCTGCGAAAACTGAAATTCTGCAGTTACGGGTTTCATCTCCAAACTTCAACAATTTCCATATTTTACAATCCCAAACGTCTCAAAATTTGTGCTACTAACATCCTAACATGATATCATACATTTCCTACGTAAAGCATGTCAATTTACGTCACTAAACATAAATTAATCATGCCATAATTCATTTAAATATTCAAGAACCCTAGAAATATCTAAATCATGGTTCCAATCTGTTTTTCCAGAAATTTCTTCTTATACTACATTAAAATTTCGTGGATTATTCTTCTACATCACCAACAATTTCCAGAATAAGGTTTAAGTCATCACTACATGCAAATTCCTATCACAATTTAGGTTTTGTTCAATGGAATTCATCCTTAATCATCCCTAAACTAATATGAAGGATGCACCAACAAAATAAGCAAGATAAACACATGCCTGGGATTTTCGACGTTCTGGTTTGCAGATGATTTCGTTGTGGTTGTGTAGTCCGTTGCGCGATCTACGCGTTGGTGGTGGTGGCGGTGCAAACGGATGACTTTTGGGGACTTGGATTGCCTTGGGAGCTCTCTCCTTCCTCTCCTATGGACGTTCTTGTGCTTGAGATTTCTAACCCTATCTGACTAACCTAAATGGCTGATATAGATTACTGATTTTCGTGGATTTAATTACCCAAAAAGGTGAAATGTCCAAAACGCCCTCCCGGGGTACCAATTAAGCCTAAAAAAGCCCCGAGACCCAAACTAAACCCTCGGATACACTTTTCTGACTATCTCGACCCTTTCGGACGCGTTGGCGCACTCAAAACGACCATATGAACAACTTATAAAATATTCACTTTTATTTATCAATAATTAGTGCCGACGCGACACGGGCGCGTCCCGACTCAAATTTCCAAAATTGTCATTTTATTCACTCGTGACATTCAATATAACCAATATTACATATTACTTTGCTCATTAGTAATATTCAACAAATTTTCCATAATTACTAACTCTCGTCACGTTAATAATTATAACATAATTAATTTCCGAATTTTTATTAAATAATTAACTCACATTAAATTTAATAAATCCCCAAATTAATATAGCATAAAAATACGGGGTATTACATACTTCCCCCCTAATAACGGAATTTTATCCCGAAATTCGGAAAACAAGGCATACCTAGTAAGAACAAATCTGGATATCTCTCGCACATATCGGCCTCGCGCTCCCAAGTGGATTCCTCCACATTGTGGTGCTCCCACTAGACCCGTACAAGTGGAACTATCTTTGACCTCAATCTCCTCTCACTGTAGTCTAGGATAGCCACCGTTCTCTCCTCGTAAGAGCTGTCAGGCTATAAGTCTATCTCATATATCTTAATGCGAGTATGGGCCATATCATCCTGAAGATACCGTCTCAACGACGAGATGTGGAATACATCGTGAATGCGATGTAAATGCTCTGGTAGTCCCAATTTGTATGCTACCGGCCCAATCCTCTCGATGATGGGAAATGGTCCCACATACCTCAGGGCCAATTTCCCCTTCTTCCCGAACCTCATCATTCCTTTCATAGGAGATACACGCAGCAACACTTGGTCCCCCACATTAAACTCCCGGAAGAACCGTTTCGCATCGGCGTAGCTCTTCTACCTGTCCTGGGCTACTCGAATGCGACTACTAATCATCTCAATCCTCATAGAGGTTTCCTGAATCACCTCTGGTCCTAGAAACTTGTTATCCCCAACCTCAAGCCAACAAGTTGGAGAACGACAAGGCCTGCCATACAAAGCCTTAAATGGAGCCATACCAATCGTAAACTGATAAGAGTTATTATAAGCAAACTCTACTAGTGGAAGATGTGGCTCCCAACCTCCTCCAAAATCAAGAACACACATGCGTGGCATATTCTCTAACATCTGATTAGTACGCTATGTCTGTCCATTTGTCTGTGGGTGGTAAGTTGAACTCAACCTCAACTCAGTACCCATAGCCTCCTGAAAGCTTTCCCAGAAACATGACACAAAAATCTTGTCCCTATCCGACACAATATTTAGGGGCACTCCATGTAATCTGACAACCTTAGTAATGAACAACTAAGCATACTGACCTGTGGTATACTCTGTCCGCACCGGCAAAAAATGAGCCACCTTGGTCAAACGGTCTACTATCACCCAGATAAAATCGTGGCCCCGCTGTGATGTAGGCAACCCTGTAATAAAATCCATGGAAATACTCTCCCACTTCCGCGCGGGTACTTCCAATAGCTGAAGCAATCCTGACGGTTTCTGGTGGTCCACCTTCACCGGCTGGCAGGTAGAACACTGGGACACGAACTCAGCAATGTCCTTCTTCATCCCACTCCACCACTATTGCCTCCTCATATCCTGGTACATCTTATCTCCTCCAGGATGTACTGCAAATCGATACCCGTGAGACTGGGTCATCACTGCATGACGTAATTATGCTCCTTCTGGAACCACCAATCTCCCATTAAACCTCAAACCCCCATCAGAACTAACAGAATAGAACTCAGCACCCTCGGCTAAAAGTCGTATAATCTGCTCCTGGAAAAATAGTTATGTAGTCTGGGCCTGTATTACCCTCATAACAATCTCAGATGTAACTGTCATAAGAGATATGAAGGAACGGGCTACTGCGTCCTGGTGGCCTAACTCCTTCCACTTTGCTTTCTAAACATCCGCTACCTCGTCTACCGGCCTACGGCTCAACGCATCAGCAACTACGTTGGCCTTCCCCGGATGATACTGTATGTCAAACTGATCGTCCTTCACAAACTCTAACCATCTGCGCTGTCGCATATTCAACTATCGCTGAGTGAATAGGTACTGCAGTGACTTGTGGTCTGTGAACAAACGGAACTTCTCCCCCAATAAGTAGTGCCTCCATATCCTCAATGCAAAAATGACAGCTGCTAACTCCAGGTCGTGGGTGGGGTAATTCTTCTCATGCGGCTTAAGCTTGCGGGAGGCAAAAGCTATAGCCTTCTCCTCCTGCTGAAGTACTCCCCCAAGTCCCCGTAAAGAGGCATCGGTGTAAACCAGGTACTCCGCACCCGGATTTGGTAAAGCAAGGACTGGCTCTGAAGTAATCTTGTCTTTCAGCTCGTCGAAAGCCAACTGACAAGCGTCATCCCAAACATATGGTACCCACTTGCGAGTCAGATTCGTCAATGGACCCGCTATTTTGGAGAATCCCTGAATGAATCTCCTGTAGTATCCGGCTAACCCCAAGAAACTACGCACTTTCGTCGGTGTCGTGGGCTATCCCCATTCCCTCACCGCTGACACTTTACTCGGGTCAAATGCTATCCCCTGCTCAGAAACAACATGGCCCAAGAACTGTACTTCTCGCAACCAGAATCCACACTTCTCGTACTTAGCATACAACTGATGCTCTCGTAGAGTCTGAAGAACTTGCCTCAAATGCTCGGCGTGCTACTCCTCGGAGTGTGAATATATCAAAATGTCATCTATAAAGACGATGACAAACTGGTCCAAGAACTCTCTGAATACTCGGTTCATTAAGTCCATGAATACGGTTGGAGCATTTGTGAGACCAAATGGCATCACTCTGAACTCGTAAGACCCATATCTCGTCAAGAAGGCAGTCTTTGAGACATCCTGCTCTCTAATACGTAGCTGATGGTACCCCGACCTCAGATCTATCTTCGAAAAGAAAGTTGCTCCCCTCAGTTGGTCGAACAGATCATCGATTCGAGGAAACGGATATTTAATCCGTATCGTGACCTTGTCCAACTCCCGGTAGTCCACACACAACCTCAGTGAACCATATCTCTTCTTCACAAATAGAACCGGAGTGCCCCAAAGTGAGGTACTCCTGCGAATGAAGCCCTGACCTAACAGCTTCTCTATCTGATCTCGTAATTCTGGCATCTCAGCCGGAGCCATACGGTATGGAGCACGTGCTATAGGTCTGGTATCTGGCAATAAATCTATAACAAAGTCTATCTCTTGACTGGGGGGTAGGCCTGGTATTTCCTGAAACACATCGGAATACTCACGAACAACTGGAATCGAGTCTAACGGAATCACAACCTCCTTAGAGGTATCCTCCTCTATATAATATAAATGAGCGGTCGAACCTCCCTTTGGGCGAGGCATCACCACTACAAACATATCTTGCCCCGGAATGGCAAAAACAATGCCCCCACCGAAGCAATCAATCATGGCTCTATAAGCTGCGAGCCAATCCATACCGATAATAACATCATGCTCATGCATATCTAAGACTAACATGTCTGCAGGTAATACCAAACTACCAATCTCTATCCCCACTCCTAGGCATATAAAGAAGATAAGTGGCCCACTCCCCAGTGGTGAGTCTACACACGTCACTGTGCTCTCTGCTGTGGCTAACAACCCTAAGGCCTTCGCAAAATGCGTAGCTATAAAACAATGAGTCGCCCCAGTATCAAACAATACCCGACCCATAGTACCATGGATAGGAAACATACCCTCAATCGCGGGTGGTGCCTGTGGAGCTGTTGCCTGGTGGACGTTATAGACACGTCCGTACTGTAACTGCCCCTGCTGCACTGGAGCTGCTGGAACGGCTGGTAGGGCTGGCACCTGGGCTGGATCTGGGAGTGCAGCCGGAAAAAGTGGTCTCTGTGGCTCATTACGGGCACCCTGCTACTGTGGGGCCCTATCTCCCTCCGAACAATCCTGGCGCCTATGGTCGTGTCTACCACACCCAAAACATCGGCCCTTGAAGTTGCCTCCCCTCTGACCCTGCTAACCACGGCCCTGCTGGCCGTTACCTCCCCGCCACTGGCCCTACTGGCCCTGATGAACACGCTGTTGGCCCTGTTGGCCCTGCTGTCGGTGTTGGCCTTGCTGGCCCTGATGATTAGGCTGGCCCTGCTGACCCTGCCTATAACCCCCAAATCTCTGCCTGGAATCACCTGAACGTAATCTCTTAGCAGGGTCCCCCTGATGGGAACTCTGCTCGTGCTGACGAGTCTGTCCATGAGATGGTACCCCAATGGCACTATTACTCCCAGCCCTACCCTGCTGGCTGGACTCTCCTGCTCTCTTGCTTCCCTGCAGATGGAAGCGGTGATCCTGGAAATGTTGTAATGCAGCATTGAGTACATCAGTAAAAGTACTCAGAGATAGATTCCCTATAAGATGCTGATGGATCCTCCAAGCCAACCCGTCCACAAACAACATAATCTTCTTACCCTCAGTGGGTGCCTCATCTGGCACAATGGTGAGAAGTCTCGTGAACTCCTCCTCATACTCAGCTACGGTAGAGCTCTCCTGCTTCAAATTCAGTAATTTCCGCCTCATCTCAGTCTGCACGGCGGGTGGAAAGTACTTGCGGTCAAACCGCTCCCAAAATAACTGAATAGGGATCGTGTCCCTCTCTTCCAAAGTGGTAGTGGACTCCCACCACTGCAAAGCGGCTCCCACCAGCTTAAAGGAAGCCAATACTTGCTTTTGCACGTCGGTGCACTCATACATACGGAGATGCCGCTGGATGTCTTTCTTTCATTGGATAACTGTGACAATATCGGAGCTACCAGAGAACTCAGGGGGTGCGCTTTCTGAAAAGCATCCCTAACCCTCTCCCATACAGATGGAAGTTGTACTGGTACTGGCGCCATTGCCTGAATCTGGGGTGGAGCCTGCTGATTCACCGCTAGCGCATCATTCACCGCCTGAGAAACAATGGCGGCTACTTCATTTGCATTCATTGTACCTTGTGCCCGAACTGCTGGCTGCTCGGCCTGGGCACGCCTATCCTTCGGCGCACGTCTCGGAGGCATCTGAAACGTGAAGAAGTTTATTAGTCTACAGTCATTATCAAATCTCAAATAGCTGAAGACATAAACTTGAAAGCAAGAATACAACCATCCGTAAATAGGGCTCTATAGCAATAACGTTAAGCTGAAAGCGAAATAAGCCGTACAGATCCTATGGACACTAGAACCTGATGTTCTGATACCACCTGTGACACCCCGCCTAATTAAATACCGGGCGATCACTCCTTTATTAAATTAAAATCAAGGTGAACAGTTGGTTCATTCTTAGCATCACTGTCGTAAAAATAAATTTCTCCAAATCAACACCCTAATTAATTAAGCTAAGTGTCAAAACCATTTTTCAACATTTCTGACCAATATTATTTTTAAAGGAAAATTATTTTATTTAATTAGTAACAACATTTTCAATAAGTAAGAATCATACAACAATTAACCTGGAACATAATCCAATTACTATAAACATTCAACATTCAAAGTCCCAACATTTAAAACTTAAAGTAAAACATCCATACTGAAACAAATCCCACAGTAACAGTACTAGGAATAACTGAAATACAAATGTCCCAAATAAACAGATAAATAGTGGAAAGGGCGACACATGCCCAATAAATGAGTATGATAGATGTGGAATCGAGTAAACGAAGTCGTCTATGCAAGTGGCCTGCAACTCCCACCTAAGCTGCAACTCGTTCCTTTCAAGGGATCCTAAGCAAGACGCCCATGTGGCTGGGCACCTGTAATACATACATATATATATACAAGAGAGAGAGAGAGAGAGAGAGAGAGAGAGAGAGAGAAACGGGTCAGAGCCCGATAGTGTATATGATTTAAAAATTGTTTAGCAAGTATTTAAATTGATACAGGCCAATGCAACAACATATTAGTGCGACACTCCCTTGAGAAATTCTCACGTCTCTTCTAATGTGCACACCTATCGCACTAACCTTCCCAATGGGTTGTCTTATCATTTATCGAACTAATCTTCCCAATGATTTAACTTATCTTAGATTACTCGTAAGATTCAAAATTTAATGATTCCATTGTTTGAAAAGAATATTTCAATTAGTAACCAAAGTTCTCATTTTGACTTTATTAATCAATAAAGTTTTCCAATTTCATACTATACTTTCTCAAAACAAGTATTTACAATTTGAGTCATCAACCATGTCCTGCATATCAAATCACAGTAGGCAGTTCCAGATTTTAGAATTTCATATATATATATATATATATATATATATATTAATTACTCGAAAATATATATATATCATAACAGCACCCCAAATAATAACTATGGTGCGGGCATACTCTACCATCCAAACCCCATATCACTCACATTAAGGGGAATACAAATTAGGAATCACTCTCGAATTGTATTAACGCATACTCAACCAATATTGAGGCGAAGTATAGATTCCAAGTCTCTCAGGACCGTCTGAACTATCACTGCGATAGCCTGTACCAAGGATACCTATATACAAACAATATGAGGCGAAGCATAGATTCCAAGTCTCTAAGAGGAAAGAACATTCCCGCATCTCTTAGGACCGTCTGAACTATCATTCCGATAGCATGTACCAAGGATATCTATCTTCTAGGGTACAAGTCAATATTCCCCATAAAGGTCCCATCGAGATAAGACTGTCCCAGCGCGGAAACCTCGGGGATAGCAAGTAGCGTGGGCATGATTTTCACACATAGATAGTATATGCATACATAATCATATAACTATACTAAGATTACCATATCAATAATGGGTAAATTCTCAATTCCCATAATTACTTCATTCACATTTATTTCACATTATATAGTTATCACGTATAACCATTCACATCTTACTTTAATTTGAGGAACTTTTCCACTTACTACATAACGCTTCATGGATTCTATCCTCCCAATTATAAAATTCAGTAGGTATACACATTCGTCCCAAAGTAACTCTCTTACGTGTCTCTCTCTTTAAATCATAAATTCACCGACCCTTATGTAATTATCCCAAAATACAATCTTTGCCCGACATCAAGGGTCCCAAAATCCATTCACATGTCCTACTGGTCTTCCCAATCTCCCAAAAGATTTTATTAAGGATGCCCAAGAATTATCTCACAATAAATTGAATTTAACTCATTTAAAAGGGAAATAGGAGTTTGCCAGGAAGTGTCGATCGATCGAGGTCTGGGGCTCGATCGATCGAACCTTCTATCGATCGAAGCTCTGGGCT
Source organism: Sambucus nigra (assembly GCA_949130495.1). NCBI lineage: Eukaryota > Viridiplantae > Streptophyta > Magnoliopsida > Dipsacales > Adoxaceae > Sambucus > Sambucus nigra. The sequence goes on from OX422209.1 coordinate 724,220,220, forward strand.
CGATCGATCGATCAAGCAGGTCTGCGAAAACTGAAATTCTGCAGTTACGGGTTTCATCTCCAAACTTCAACAATTTCCATATTTTACAATCCCAAACGTCTCAAAATTTGTACTACTAACATCCTAACATGATATCATACATTTCCTACGTAAATCATGTCAATTTACGTCACTAAACATGGATTAATCATGCCATAATTCATTTAAATATTCAAGAACCCTAGAAATCTCTAAATCGTGGTTCCAATCTGTTTTTCCATAAATTTATTCTTATACTACATTAAAATTTCTTGGATTATTCTTCTACATCACCAACAATTTCCAGAATGAGGTTTAAGTCATCACTACATGCAAATTCCTATCACAATTTAGGTTTTCTTCAATGAAATTCATCCCTAATTATCCCTAAACTAATATGAAGGATTCACCAATGAAATAAGCAAGATAAACACTTGCCTGGGATTTTCGACATTCTGGTTTGCAGATGATTTCATTGTGGTTGCGTAGTCCGTTGCGCGATCTACGCGTTGGTGGTGGTGACGGTGCAAACGGATGACTTTTGGGGCCTTGGATTGCCTTGGGAGCTCTCTCCTTCCTCTCCTATGGACGTTCTTGTGTTTGAGCTTTCTAACCCTATCTGACTAACCTAAATGGCTGATGTAGATTACAGATTTTCGTGGGTTTAATTACCCAAGAAGGTGAAATGTCCAAAACGCCCTCCCGGATACCAATTAGGCCTAAAAACGCCCCGAGACCCAAACTAAACCCCCGGGTACACTTTTCTGACTATCTCGACCCTTTCGGACGCGTTAGCGCACTCAAAATGACCATACGAACAACTTATAAAATATTCACTTTTATTTATCAATAATTAGTCCTTACGCGACACGGGCGCGTCCCGACTCAAATTTCCAAAATTGTCATTTTATTCACTCGTGACATTCAATATAACCAATATTACATATTACTTTGCTCATTAGTAATATTCAACAAATTTTCCATAATTACTAACTCTCGTCACGTTAATAATTATAACATAATTAATTTCTGGATTTTTATTAAATAATTAACTCACATTAAATTTAATATATCCCCAAATTAATATAGCACAAAAATACGGGGGATTACACTACCCGGTATTTAATTAGTCGGGGTGTCACAACCCCTTACTTTTATGTATTTATTTCTACATTAAATTATCGGGTGCGGGTGATTTAATATAATTGAGGATTAAAATAATGATTCAGAATACATATTGATTTTGTTAGAACAGTTAATATTTATGAGAATTACACATTTACTGTAGTGATATGGTAAATATAATATTGTTTTATGCAATTTCGTTGTATATATGTGTATTAACGGCAGAATTTAGTTATTTCTCAACCGTGGCACATTTTAATGAATTATCTAAGGTTGGGAGATGGTTTTTATAATCTGAGTTTCAAATAAAAATTTGGAGGGCACGGTTGATTCCGAAAAGACCGAGAAAGTAAAAATCACTGTCCTCGGGTTTTTATTAGAGTTCCAGAATCTTTTTGACTTGTTTGACTCGATTTGGGGTACAATAGTTATTTTATGTGAGTATTATCATTTAAGGATGGGATTACTAATAATAAGACGTTTTTAGGCTTAAGAAGTTCAATTAATCTCAATTTGGATAAAACCCATTTGAGAGAGAGAACATGAGAAGATGAGAAAGAAGGAGAAGCTTAAGAATCTTCAAAATCTTGTAGAATCCTTGACTTTGAGGAAGAATCAGACCCTACAATCTTTGAGGCAAGTGGATTAACTTGCTAAATGATTAATTGTGTGACCTATTACATAAATTATGGTATGAATTTGGTAACATTAGAGATACATGTTAAACCCTATAATCTAGTATAGAAGATTAATTTTTGTTGTGTGCATATGCGTTCGAAGGTATAGACATGGTGGAACTCAAAATTTGGGTGGATTATGAAGTGAAATATAGTAGAAGGAGAGTTTGATGGAGTTATAGGAAAAAAAATCGTAGGATACAGAACTGTGAAATCCAAACCGGTTCATTTTCTAAGGATCTCAGATCGGTCCAAAAGTTCAGGGTTTTCTGGCAAATTTAAGGAACCGAACCGGTTCATTTTTAAGGATTACCGGATTGGTACAGAAGTGGAAAGTTTCTTTCAGTTTTTAGGAACCGAACCGGTTCATTTTTGGGGACCTCCGGTCCAGTCCGATTACTATAATTGTGAATTTTGATGTTATTCCTCTCTAGATGATTTAAATACTTAGGAAACCCCTTTATGTTATTGTGTAAACATGTTTATAGGGTAGAATGTGGGTATGATATTAATCGATGGAGGGGTTACCTTAGGGCTATTATAGAAGCGTATTTGAGAGGATATTATATTGCTTCCTTTTTATAAATCCTCCATGGAATGGAAATTCTTTCGAGGAATGTTATGGGCTAATGAGTGAGAGTTCGTGGGTCCTTACTAGGGAAAAATCAAGGAATAATCATAGGTGTGATTGGCTATCATTAACTAAGAAAATGATTAAAATACGATATGAACTTGAGATGAGTGTGTGGATCATTAGCTACCGTAACGTATGATGCTTACATATACCTAGGATTAGTAATATATATACTTACATTTAGCAGAAGATTGTATATGTATGCTTTGATGTTTATAGACTAGAATTTAGGAGTATGTTTTACGGACTGAGGGCCTGTAACACCCCGTCCGCCCCGGGAGAGCGAGCGGAGTGCCACTCAATGATAAAACTAACAAAATCCACAATGTAACAAGGTATAGAGCATCTAAAACAAATCCCACGATATAATATAAAGAATCCACTAAACTCAAATCTCTTCAAAATAAAATACAACTAAAAGTCTATCGAAATAATACAACTATCTATCTCGAAAATAAAATTAAATCTCCAATGCTCTAAACATCAAAAATAAATAAATACAAGTCTTCTCTCTTATATCTAAAATATTTCCAAAATAATCCTCGCTAAAATAAGACTCCGTAGCCCCCCAAAATCCGCGCTAACTTGCCACGAAAAGAAAAGATGGGGAAGTACACAATACGACAGGAAAGATGCTCAACAAATGTGTTAGCGTTGAATAAAACCTCACAATACGAATACGAATATTCAAATCAAATGCGAATCTCATAAGCAATTATATCACTATAATTTCTCAATAACACATTAATCGGGTCACCAAGCCTCACCACCGTACCGCGCCTATGCATTTTTTTAGCATATCCGAAAAAAGGAATATTGGCGGGTGCCCAACTTCCGTGCCATATTAAAATCTTCATGACAACATGCTCAACACCAAAAATAACACCACATGAATCAAAATTAAATTTCAGGAAATATTTCCAGATTCCAATGAATTTAGCAATTCAAATACGAGTCAATAATCACAAGAAAACAACGAGAATAATACTTGCGAGATTAAGGAGCATATTGTGTAAAACCCCATACCTCAAATCACCAAAAGATACCATCAATAATTCTTCCCAGAAATGCTTAAAAAGCCACCAAAAATCTGCTCTCAAAGATCACCAAAAACACCTCCTAGAACAACCTCAAAACTACCCCAAGAACACCTCCAAAAACCTAAGGTTGAATGCATAAATCAAAGGGCTTATTTGAGTATAAAAGAGAGGAATTAAAAACATGTTTGCTGCCAAAAAGTTGTACCAAAAAGGGTCACCCACGACCTTATTTTAGAAGGCAAAGAATAAGAGTTGTAAAGAAACAAAACTCTAAAAATTGCTTGTTGTGCACGTTTTCTACTGGGGTCGATCGATCGACCCCCAGGCGTCAATCGATCGATCGATCGCCCACAAAAACTGACAGTTCGCTTAAAAAATGCCTATAAGGCAAAATATTGTAAAATCAATATAAAACGGAGTTAAAACGGATTTTATATTGATTTTACAATATTTTGCCTTATAGGCATTTTTTTAGGCGAACTATCATTTTGCCTAGGCGATTGATCGATCGATGCCTGGGGGTCGATCGATCGACCCCAGCAGAAAACGTGCGCATCAAGCAGTTTTTAGAGTTTTGTTTCTTTACAACTCTTATTCTTTGCCTTATAAAATAAGGTCGTGGGTGACCCTTTTTGGTACAACTTTTTGGCAGCAAACATGTTTTTAATTCCTCTTTTTTATACTCAAACAAGCCCTTTGATTTATGCATTCAATCTTAGGTTTTTGGAGGTGTTCTTGGGGAAGTTTTGAGGTTGTTCTTGAAGGTGTTTTTGGTGATCTTTGAGAGCAGATTTTTGGTGGCTTTTTAAGCGTTTCTGGCAGAACTATTGATGGTATCTTTTGGTGATTTGAGGTATGGGGTTTTACACAATATGCTCCTTAATCTCGCGAGTATTATTCTCATTGTTTTCTTGTGATTATTGACTCATATTTGAATTGCTAAATTCATTGAAATCTGGAAATATTTGTTGAAATCTAATTTTGACTCATGTGGTGTTATTTTTGGTGTTGAGCATGTTGTCATGAAGATTTTAATGTGGCACGAAAGTTGAGAACCCGCCAATATTCCTTTTTCCAGATATGCTAAAAAAATGCATAGGCGCGGTACGGTGGTGAGGCTTGGTGACCCGGTTAATGTGTTATTGAGAAATTATAGTGATATAATTGCTTATGAGATTCGCATTTGATTTCAATATTCATATTCGTATTGTGACGTTTTATTCAACGCTAACATATTTATTGAGCATCTTTCATGTCGTATTGTGTACTTCCCCATATTTTCTTTTAATAGCAGGTTAGCGCGGATTTTGGGGGGCTACGGAGTTTGATTTTAGCGAGGATCGTTTTGGGAAGATTTTTAATATAAGAGAGAAGACTTGTATTTATTTATTTTTTATGTATAGAGCATTGGAGATTTAATTTTATTTTCGAGATAGATAGTTGTATTATTTCGATAGACTTTTGGTTGTATTTTATTTTGAAGAGATTTGAGTTTAGTGGATTCTTTATATTATATTGTGGGATTTGTTTTAGATGCTCTATACCTTGTTATATTGTGGATTTGGTTAGTTTTATCGTTGAGTGGTGCTCCGTTCGCTCTCCCCGGGCGGACGAGGTGTTACAGGGCCGAACGGATTTCCATGACTAACTATGTTAGGTAGTAGTGTATCGGGGGGGTTCCTTATTTTAATTTCTCTTGCGAGATGTCCCGCGCATGAATACAAGGGCTATGTTGGAAGTGGGGAAATGTTTGGTCATCGGTACATGGGGTAATTGATTTTTGCATAATAGGGTAATGTCATCTAACTGATAATATGTTATAGTTACGTGCATGGGAGTTAGGTATAGACTTGAGGGTTATGGTTCATAGATTTAGTGGGGTACCTTAACTATATACTTATGTGTACGTTTAGGTGCACGCTGTAGCTGAGAGGTGAGGTTGAGTCTCAAGGGAATACAAGTCCACATCAATTATGAAATCTTTCATATTTAACTATTATGCATTTAATTCACTTGCTACAATTATTTTCAAACCCAGGGCTCTGACCCGTTTATATCTTCTCCTTGATATGTGTATATGGAGGTGTTCCTCAGCAAGGTTTCCCTTGATGGTTATCTATTCCAGAGTTTTGGGGAGCTATAGCATGTGCGAGATGTTACAGGATTTTTTGGACGCATCTCTTTTTGTAATCTAGTTAAGAATTCACAGTTGTAAATCGGGTGTGTGTGTACCTAAAGGTCTTATTGGTTGATCTCTTTTGTAGTTGTCTTGTGATTTTTGTATGGTTTGTTTCCCGACAGCATATTCGGGAATATTCTTTTGTATAACTACTCAAAGCATGTAAATGATCTAGCCTTTTACTTGTTTATTATTGCCTATGCTTCGTAGTAAGTGAATTTTATATTATCTGTACTCTTTAAAAAAAATTGGCACCTATTTATTTAAATATTTAGGGTCGCTTTCGATTATATTTATATTCATCAGTTCATGCTAAGAATGATACACTTGAGTTTCCTATTGTATTTTAGTACAGTGATGTCCACCCGTATATTTGAATGGACGAGGTGTCAGAGGTGGTATTAGAGCATCAGGTTCTAGAGTCTTAGGATATGTGAGGACTCCTACATTCTACCGTAGATTTTTTTATATAGAACCTTATCATTAGGATTGTTGTGTTCATACTGCATCCTCGATATTCTGCTTTGATAAACTATTTGAACTACGTATTGATAAAGTTTGTTCTTATTACAAATGTCGCCAAAGTGAGGTCGCCCTGCTAGGGAAAATAAAGGAGCCGAGAATGTGGAACCCCAAGTGCCTTAGGGTACCATGACTGCCACAAAAGTTGCAAATATTGTGTCACAAGACTTTAATGCAGCAATGACCGCAATGGCACAACATTATCATCAGGCTCCGCAATAGCCTGTTCCTCCAGCGGTTCAAACCCACCCGGGGCCATTTATGTGGGAGAGGGTGCGTGAAGCTTTGCATAAGGGTCACCATCCATAATTTCAAGGAGGAGCTGACGTTATCCTTACTAGTTAGTGGAAAATTGATATTCAAAGGCATTTATGTATGGTTGAATGCAGCGACATTCATAAATAGATACTCGCCACTTTTAAATTGGTTGGTGCGGCTCTTCAGTGGTAGGAGTCAGTTACTACTCCTATGCAAAGAGATACGATGCCAATAGATTATTTTTGGATACTTTTTTATCGTAAGTATTTTCCTCCGAATTTTTAGATAGAGATGACGAGGAGGTTGTTGGACGTGACCCAAGGGGATCGAACTGTGGTTGAGTACAAAGAGGAATTTACCCGCTTAGCAAACTTTATGCTGGATGAAGTTAATGATGAGGAGAAGAGAATTTTAAAGTTATGGGAGGTCTAAATTGGACGATTTGACAACACTTATTTAGGAATCCATCTTTGTTAACGTTTGTAAATGTGACGAATGTTGCACTGTTACATTATTAGGATTATCAATTGCATTTGAAGGGGAATAATAAATTAGAAGACGCGGGTTCATCGAGTAAGATGGGAATAAATAGTGCCAGCGGGGCACATCAGGCACTTCAAAAGGTGAATAAGTAGAAGGAGAGGGATATCCCTTCAGGGGATTCGGTAAAAAGGCAATGTTCAGGAGGCTCGCAATTTAATGGTGGTGGTTTTAGAAAAAATCTTTAAGGGTACTAGTAGTAGTAATAAAATACTCCTCAGGGCCAAGTAAGCCAGGGGAACAACGGGGGAGGTCAATAAGGTCGAGGTCATCCGAGACAGTGATAAGGACAACCCAGATTTAGGCAATAGGGCCAAAGGCCGAGGAACTTTATAGGCTGTTGTTTTCAGTGTGGTGAGACGGTACACATGAAGGTAGATTGCCCTCAGTAGAATAGGGTGTAGGCGCAAGGAGCTCAGTAGGGTCAGCAATCACTTTTACCACCTCAGGCGCCCGTTCATATTACCCCACCTACGCAGGGTCAGTTGCAATATAGACGAGTGTACAATGTTCAGAATGCAGTGCTACTGCAAGTGAAGCAACCTCCACCAACCATTAAGGGTAAGTTCCCTCTCCATGGTCATATTGGACGGGTATTATTTGATACTGGAGCATCCCATTACTTTATAGCTGTTCATTTTGCTCGTGCGGTGGGAGTGTTAGAGTCAGCTAAAACTATTCAAATGTGTATAGAATATTCCTTAGGAGATGGGTCGCTGATCCATTTTATTTATAAATGGGTCGATATAAACTTTGGGAGATTATGTTTAGCTGTTGACTTATTAGTATTAGATATGCATGGGTATGATGTTATATTAGGTATAGACTGGCTGGTTTGATATCGAGCTATGGAGGATTATTTTAGGAGGTCGATCGTATTTGTTATTCCGGGACAGGAAATGTTTCTTGTCCTATGCCTCTTTCGGAGGGAGGTTAAAGAACCCATTTGTATTATATCAAGGAGCAGACTTCGCAGTAAGTGGTTGTTTTTGTAGACTCGATTATAGTGGTTCAGGAATTCATAGACATTTTTCAGGAGATTCTCGGCTTAACTCTGAGTTGTGAGATCGAGTTTGTTATAGATTTAGCTTCGGGTACTAAGACGATTGAGTGAGATCCATGCCGTATGGCTCCTATGGAATTGATAAAGTTATGAGACCAAATACAACTGGTTTGGGGACAAGGTTTCATTCGTCGGAGTACGTAACCTTAGGGAGATCTTGTGTTGTTTGTAAAGAAGAAGGATAGTTCTTTGTGCTTATGTGTAGACTACCGAGATTTGAATAAGGTGACGATTAGAAATAAGTACCCATTACCTCATATTGATGATCTGTTTGATCAGTTGACAGGAGCACCTTACTTCTCAAAAATAGATTTGCGTACGGGATATCACCAACTTCGTATTAGGGAGCAGGATATCTCTAAAACTGCATTTTTTCCCCGATACAAATCCTATGAGTTTTTAGTTATGGCGTTTGGGCTAACCAATGCCACTGCAATGTTCATGGATCTGATGAACAGTGTCTTCTAGAATTTCTTAGACCAATTTGTAATTGTGTTTATTGATGATATTTTGATCTATTCTCGAACGGAGGGCGAACATGCCGAACATTTGAGAATGGTTATGCAGACATTAAGGGACCATCAATTGTACGCCATGTTCGAGAAATGTGGATTTTGGTTGCGAGAAGTGAGAGTAAAGTTACTACAATGAAGGAGTGGGGTCAGACCACATCACCGATGGAGATTAAAAGTTTCTTAGATTTGGTGAATTATTATCATCGTTTTATAAGGTCTTTTCAAAATTTTCTAGCCCTTTGACGAATATGACCCGAAAAGGAGTCCCATTTGTGTGGGATGATTCCTGTCAATTAGACTTTGATGATTAAAGGACAGGTTGATGTCAGCATCCATTCTCGCTTTGCTTAAAGTAAGAGTGGAGTATTTAGTCTTTACTGATGCGTCTCTTCAAGGTTTAGGGAGTGCTTCAACAAGAGGAGAGGGAAATTATGTATGCGTCTCGTAAACTCAAACCCCACAAGCGTAATTACCCTGCTAATGACTTAGAATTAGCTGCAGTAGTCTTTATATTGAGAATTTGGAGGCATTATCTTCTAGGCGAGAAGTTTAGGCTTTTCACGGACCATAAGTCGTTGTAATATTAGTTTACCCAGAAGGACTTAAACATTAGGCAGCGTAGGTGGTTGGAGTTTGTAAAAGATTATGAGTTCAATATCCAGTATCATTCGAGAAAAGCTAACGTTGTAGTTGACGTGCTGAGTCATCATCCCACTGGACAGTTAGCAAAAATATGGAAATCCTAGTGGAAGGAACTTCATCAAGATGATGTAGTGGCCAGGGCTTGTATGGCCATTTTGTCAGTCACACTCGAGATGGTAATGAGGATTGTGAAAGCTCAATCTGAAGATGTATATTTTAAGGTTATATTACAGAAATTACTAACCGGGGGAGAAAAAATTTACGCCATTAGTTCTGAGGGTGGATTACGATTCAATGGTAGTTTGGTAGTCCCGGACGATCCTAATTTGTGGCAAGTTGTTATGTCAGAATCCCACGGGTCGAGATTTATTGTTCACCTAAGTGGAGATAAGATGTATCAATATATGAGATGAAAATACGGGTGGGCAAGTATGAAGAGGGACACAGCTGAATTTGTCTCCAAATGCACCACTTGTCAGTTAGTAAAAGTGGACCACCAGTAACCCTCAAGAACGTTACAACTGCTGGAAATTCCTGTATGGAAATGGGAAAGCATTTCCATGGATTTTATTATGGTATTACCAATGACGCAACGTAGCTATGATTCCATTTGGGTTATCATGGACTGTTTGACAAAGTCGGCACACTTTTTATCGGTGAGCATAGATTTTACGACAGCATAATATGCTCAGCTCTTTATTATCGAAATTTTGATATTACATGGAGTACCGACAATATTGTGTCTGATTGAGATAAAATCTTTGTCTCCCATTTTCAAAAAGCTTTCAGGAAGCCATGGGGACTGAATTGAGGTTGAGTACAACATACCATCCCCAGACCGATGGGCAAACGGAACGGGTAAATCAAATATTGGAAGACATGCTTTGGATGTGTATGCTAGATTTTGGAGGAAGTTGGGAGAAATATCTACCATTGACGAATTTGCCTATAAAAATTCTTACCAATTTACTATAGGTATGGTGCCTTACGAGGCATTGTATGGGCTCCCGTGTTATTCACCTGCGTATTGGTTAGAAGTTGATGACACTCTTTGGACCAGATTTGATCCAGGATACTTCGACAAAGATTGAAATGATTCCTAACCGCATTCGTGTTGCTCAAGGCCGCCATAAAAGCTACGTTGACACAGACTGTAGTCATGTGGAGTTCGAAGTAAGAGACCAAATGTTATTAAAAGTATCTTTGATGAAAGGTATTATGAGGTTTGGCAAGAAAGGCAAACTTTCTCCAAGATATGTAGGGCCTTTCCCAATTATTAAAAGGATTGGTCTTGTGGCTTATAGACTTGCCTTGCCATAACATTTACAAAGAATTCATGTTGTGTTCCACATTTCATCCTTGAAGAAGTATAAATGATGTGAGGGGGCTCACTAGCATGTTCGATTGGAAGAAATTGAATTACAAACTGACATCTCGTACGAGGAATGATCGGTTGTCATTTTAGATCGCGGTGAGCGGAAGCTACAATCGAAAGTAATACCTTTAGTTCGAGTCCAATGAGGGCACCATAACGCAGATGAGTCAATGTTAAAATGAGAGTATGATATGAGAGCCATGTACTCTTACCTCTTTCCATAATGTATGTCTAAATTTCGAGGGCGAAATTTCTTTAGGGGGAAGTATGAAATACCCCGTAGTTTTGTGTATTTATTTTTATATTCAATTATCGGGTGCGGGACATTTAATATTATTAAGGATTAAAATAAGGATTCGAAATACATATTGATTTGGTTAGAATAGTTAATATTTATGAGAATTACACATTTACTGGAGTGATATGGTAAATATAATATTGTTTTATGGAATTTCGTTGTATATATGTGTATTGACAATGGGATTTTGTTATTTCTCAACCGTGGCATATTTTAATGAATTATCTAAGGTTGGGAGATGGTTTTTATATTCTGAGTTTCGAATGAAAATTTGGAGGGCACAGTTGATTTCGAAAGGGCCGATAAAGTCAAAATGACTCCCCCGTGGTGTTTATTAGAATTCCAGAATCTTTTTGACTAGTTTGACTCGATTTGGGGTACACTAGTTATTTTATGTGAGTATTATCATTTAAGGATGGGATTACTAATAATAAGACATTATTAGGCTTAAGAAGGTTAATTAATCTCAATTAAGAGAAACCCCATTTGAGAGAGAGAACCTAAGAAGAAGATAAAGAAGGAGAAGCTTAAGAATCTTCAAAATCTTATAGAATCCTTGACTTTGAGGAATAATCAAAGCCCACAATATTCGAGTGGATTAACTTGCTAAATGCTTAATTGTGTGACCTATTTCATAAATTGTGGAATGAATTTGGTAACACTAGAGGTACATGTTAAACCCTATAATCTAGTATAGAAGATTAATTTTTGTTGTGTGCATGTGCGTTCGAAGGTATAGACATGGTGGAACTCAAAATTTGGGTAGATTATGAAGTGAAATAATGTAGAAGGAGGGTTTGATGGAGTTATACGAAAAAAAATTCGTAGGATACAAAACTGTGCAGTACGAACCGGTTCATTTTCTAAGGATCTCGGATCGGTTCAGAAGTTAAGGGTTTTCTAGAAAATTTAAGGAACTGGACCGGTTCATTTTTAAGGGGTACCAGATTGGTCCGTAAGTGGAAAGTTTCTATCAGTTTTTAGGAATCGGACCGGTTCATTTTTGGGGACCTCCGGTCCGATCCGATTATAGTAATTGTGAATTTTGATGTTATTCCTCTCTATATAATTTAAATACTTAGGGAACCCCTTTATGTTATTGTGTAAACATGTTTATAGGGTAGAATGTGGGTATGATATGACTCGATGGAGGGGTTTCATTAGGTCTATTATAAAAGCATATTTGAGAGGGTATTATATTTCTTCCTTTTTGTAAATCCTCCACTAAATGGGAATTCGTTCGAGGAGGCTTACAGGCTAATGAGTGAGAGTTCGTGGGTCCTTACAAGGGAAAATCGAGGAATAATCATAGGTGTGAGTGTCTATCATTAATCAAGAAAATGAGTGAAATACGATATGAACTTGAGATCATTGTGTGGATCATTAGCTAGTGTAAGGTGTGATACTTACATATAGCTAGGATTATTATTATATGTATATAAATTCTAAAGTTTGATAGTTTGTATATATGATGTGGATGTATATTGGATGTGTAATATATACTATGTGGTGCATACTCTTCTAGTGCTATCATGAGAAGTTGCACGATGTGGGCAACTCCTCTTGCTCGAGGAGCAGGGAAAGTACTGTCCCCAGGTCATAGCGACCAGTATTTTACTGCGTGTAAAGCCGGGGTAAGACGTATTGGGTAGGATTCTTCTTATCTTTAAGTGATGAACTATGTCCACTTCCTATACTCTTGTATACAGGTCTTATACCAAGTCGATGTGAGAGTCCGACTGCTGGTAACCAAGGATGATAAGTGAGTAATCCCCTAAAAGATGATAGGATTGTAGAGACTGTTAGTGTACCTTTACGATGTGTGTTATGTATTTCCCTACTTGTACGATATGTGAGATATGTATTACCCCTTTTTAGAACAAGATTGTATATGTATGCTTTAATGTTTATAGACTGGAATTTAGGAGTATGTTTTATGGACTGAGGGACGAACAGATTCCCATGACTAACTATGTTAGGTAGTAGTGTATCGGTGGGTTCCTTATTTCAATTTCGGTTGCGAGACGTCCCACGCATGAATACAAGTGTTATGTTGGAAGTGGGGAAATGTTTGGTCATCAGTACATGGGGTATTTGATTTTTGCATATAGGGTAATGTCATCTAAATGATAAGAGGTTATAGTTACGCGCATGGGAGTTAGGTATAGACTTGATGGGTATGGTTAGTAGATTTAGTGGGGTATCTTAACTATATACTTATGTGTACGTTTAGGTGTGCGCTGTAGCTGAGAGGTGAGGTTAGGTTTCAAGGGAGTGAGACTCCACATCAATTATGAAATCTTTCATATTTAATTATTATGCATTTAATTCACTTGCTATAATTATTTTCAAACCCAGGGCTCTGACCCGTTTATGTCTTTTCCTTTTTATGTGTATATTGTGTCTATTATAGAGGTTCCTCCGTAAGGACGCCCATGATGGTTACCTGTTCCAGAGTTTTTGGGAGTTGTAGCATGTGCGGGATGTTACAGGATTTTTATTTTAGACGCATCTCTTTTTATAATCTAGTTAAGAATTCACATTTGTAAATCGGGGGTGTGTACCTAAAGGTCTTATATGGTGATCTCTTTTGTAGTTGTCTTTTGATTGTTGTATGGTTTGTTTCCCGACATCATATTCGGGAATATTCTTTTGTATGACTACTCATATCATGTAAATTATCTAGCATTTTATTTGTTTATTATTTCTTATGCTTCATTGTAAGTGAATTTTATATTGTCGGTACTCTTTACAAAAAAAATGGTACTTGTTTATTTATATATTTAGGGTGGTTACCGGCTATATTTATATTCATCAATTGATGCTGAGAATGATACACTTGAGATTCCTGTTGTATTTTAGTATAGGATTGTCCACCCGTATATTTGAATAGACGGGGTGTCACAAAGACCTTTTACTAACAAGACATCATTTAGAGTAAGAAGTCCCTCTTCACAAAGCGTTCCCTTACCAATGATCAGGGATGAGACTTCGTCGCCAAAAAGGACACTAACTCCTAAATTTTTTTTCTTATTTGTTAATTTAGTCTCATCCCCGGTCATGTGTTTAGAACACCTGAAATCCAAACACCAACCTGTTGAGGTACGTTCGGCTTTAAATGTCGTTATAACCATATTACACCTAAGTTGGGGTAAAAGGTCATCCTTTTAAACACAAATGTCCCTTGTTTTAATATCTTTATTGGCATTGGACTTAGAAAAGGTTTGAGGAGTCTTTCTTAATGATTTTTTTTTTTATTTCGAGGTCCTCCCTTTTTCTTCCTATAGTTAGAGTTTGAGCGGTTTGCCTATGGAGAACATACATATTCTTACTCTTCCTAGAATAGTTAAATTTTTTATGAACAGGTTTGTATAGATATTTTTGAAAACATTCAGTAATGTAGTGACCATAGACATCACAGTAATCACATTATCGGTGCGAGGTAGGCTTAACTTTACTACTTAAGTCCATAAAAATATGTTTGATCATATTAGACACATTGGTTCTAACTACAACAGTCTCACTTCCTAATCCAAGGTCTCTTATAGGGGGGACAAACATACTTATCTTTACTATTAAGTTTTGGATTTGGATTACACACATTTTGTGTTGCTCTATAGACATCAACATGTAAAATTCCTTTCTGAGATTTTTGCAAAGCCTGACCTACTTTAACAAAGACTACAATTGAATTTGGTAGAGTTGTCTTTGTTTTCTTAAGATTTATATCAAAACCAAGGTCAGTTTTATCATCAGAATAAAGTTCACTAGAACTAATGATATCATCATAAGTCTTAGCATGTGTTTCAAAATCCAGATATTTCTTAAAGACATTTGAAACTTTTTTTTAGATTATTCCAATTTAAATTGGTTTCCTTATACCTTTTTTCCAAAATATTATTTTTCTCAAAAATATCTTTTAATTTAGTAATGTATTTGTAAGGACATTTTTGTCCATTAACTATTTATATGTCGTACGCCGTTACACCGTTGAAGAAATTCAAGTTTCATACATTCATCAACGGATTCGAATATCAAAAGAAGAAGAGGAATCAAAGTCTGACAGACCGGACCGGTCCGCCTGAAATAAAAGAACCGATCCGGTCAACCGGACTGGTCCGCCTCAGACCGGACCGATCCGTTTTGCTGAAGGCCAGTATACCCCGGACCGCAAGCAAACCGATGAAGCAGGAATAAAAGAACCGATCCGGTCACAACCGTACCGATCCGCCTCAGAATAAAAGAACCGATTCGGTCAACCGGACCGATCCACCTCAGACCCGGACCGATCCGCCTGGGATAATCTTAAACAGATCGTGTTCAGATCGTGGTCAGATTTTTGTGGCTCAAGTACTCTTATTTAATCCCACTACGGCAAGTGGTTTTCTAAGACTCATAGACATGATTTTTAGAGTATAGAAAGCCCTAAGTCTTCACCTATTGAGCATCTAGACTCTAGGTATTTGATTCACACAAATTGCCAATCCTTTGTGAATCAGTTTGCAACCTAGGAACGCACTTTTGCTGTTCACACCCTTGTGGAGAATACCGTTCTTCTTCTCCATTGCAGCCCTACTGGAAAGGGATAGTTCCAGCCGCCGACTACAGAATCCGACACCTGGGGGTAATTCTTAGTCACTTATATTTTCATTGTAATCCGAAATTGTATAGCTATAATATTATAATGAAAATAAATGGTTTTTCCCCTTTGGGGGATTTTTCCTCAATTGCATGTGTTTGAATGTTCTTGCTTAGATTATCATCTTATTCAATCACATATTGTTGCATGTTTAGGGTTTGTTTGGGTTAAAAGGTGTTTAATATATAATTTTCTCATTTGAACGCAAGCACATACGTTCTCAGTATTATTTTATTTTGTCTCACGTGCAACACATTGGGTTGTGTAATCCTCAACATTCTTCCTAACAGTATCACTCAGTTATTCAACATGTTTAGTCATTTATTTCACCATTTTATCTAACTTGACACCCCTCTTAAGGGTCTTAGTGTAAAATTCTTGTATATCAGGTAGGTCATCTTTGAACTCACTAAGTGATGCGTGTGATATGTCCCCTAACGCTTTAGTTTGTGTAGGGTAACTCACACACACGTTCAATTCATCACAAGATTTTTCACTTTGACTCACACATAACTAAAGCTATCTACATTATTTACAACATTAGTAGATACAATATTTACAACAGTAGGAGTTCTATCAATATCAGCAGGCAATATAGACGTCTCACCAGGAAAGCATGCATTGTCATCAAAATATATTATCTTAGCAACAAAGTTCATGCATGTTTCATTAGCATTGGATGACTCAGGTTCATCCTCTTCAGAGTCACTAGAGTTATCCCAGGTTTTGCGCATATTAGCCTTGACAAGTTTATCGTATTTAACCCTACATTTGGCAGCACTGTATCCCATTTTCCCACAATAATGACATTGAATATTACTATAGTCTTTCTGAGGTCTATTATGACCGGAGTTCTATTTGTAACCATTCATATCATGTGGTCTATTATTTTAAAACTTCTTGTATCCATATTTCCCTTGTTTAGAAGCAACTAAATTTTTAAACTTAAGGAGTTTCTTAAAGTGTTTACTCATTAGGACAATTTGGTTATCTAAACTTTCCAAGACACAATTCTCTTCAAAGTCTAGGTCAAAGTCAGGTGGGTTCCTTTTATAGAAAGTTAACTGAGATGAGAATACGACATTAGAACCAGAGGATCTTTTACTATGGGATGTCATTTTTTTCTTATGCTCAAACTCCATTTCCATCATTCTAAGTTTGCTACTTAAACATTCACGAGTTAAGTTAAGGGTCTCAAGATTTTAAGCATATCTTTTATTATCAAACTAAGCAGACGATGATCTTAAGATTTTAAGAATAATTTCTTTCATATCATAAACTATCCCATTTTCATGCAAATTAGTCATAATATAAGTCAACTTAATGTAGAAGTCATCAAAGGATTCAATCGCATCCACCATATGGGTGTTATACTGTTAAACTAACATTTGGATATATCCATCCTTAACACGCTCATCACCTTCATAAGCAGTGACAAGGGTTTCCCAGGCTTCTTTGGATATGGTACAGATGGATATACGTTTAAATTCATGTTCGTTCACAAACATAAATATGAAGTTCTTTCCCTTATTGTTACTAAGTAACATTTGTTTTTCATCCTTAGTGAACTCACTAAGACTTTTCTTAATTTTTATAGCAATGATTTCTGCTAAATGCTTAGTAAGGTGAATATAGCCATTTTTAATCATGTCCCAGACATCATCACCTAAAGTATCTTGAATGAAAGCAATCATCCTTACCTTTTAGAAAGGAAAATTATTTACACCATAGAGGGGTGAATGGGATAGGTTACCAAGCTTCTCAAATTCTTCATCCATTTTTAGAAAACTTGATTCCAAAAGTAATTTCATGAGTTTCAGGATCAAAATATTTATGGCAAACCCGCTCTAATACCACTTAAAAATAGTTTACCAAGTTGTTAACCTAATCATTAACTTAGGTAAATAACTTGGTGAACGATTTTCAGCATATCACTAGGAAACATTCAAGGCCACTAGGACATTTAGCCTGATGTAATAAATTTTCATCTTTACTCAAACTAGTGTCTACATTATTATTATAATAATAATAATAATTATTATTATTATTATTATTATTATTATTATTATTATTATTATTATTATTATTATTATTATTATTATTATTATTATTATTATTATTATTATTATTATTATTATTATTATTATTATTATTATTATTATAGCCAAATTTCATTCATGTGGGGAATTGTAGAAAATGGGTTTGAAAAATAACCCAAACGAGCATCTTTAGGATGATTTTATTATGGGACTCACATTTCGATTTTGGTTGGGACCACGCACAAATACGTTGTCCTCCGTGAGGAGTATAATGTACTTTGTTTTTTTATTCAAAACCATTAAGTCATGAATGGAAAAATTGAACTCAAAGTGACCCATTTGAAAGCTACTTAACGTATTGTAGTAAATATGGAACATTTGTTCCACATAGAAAAAATTGAAAACTTTCAAAAACTTTCACTAAGGTGGGATGCCTTTGGGGTATCCCAACTCTTTGAAGGGGAGATGGCCTACACTAGACAAAGATGAAGAAGAACCTGAATGGCTTTGAAATTTCTTAGTGAATGTTCCAAATTCGTCAAAATTTGTGCTCGCAATTCATATACATTACGATAGTCAATCGGCAATTGGAAGGGCACAAAATCACATGTATAACGAAAAGTCACGACATAGTCACCGTCGACACAATACCGTTAGACAACTTCTCTCAAACAGAATTATCTCAATTGATTATGTAAATTCAAAAGATAATATAGCGGATCCACTAACGAAAGGTTTAAACCGAGAACAAGTTAAAAGATCATCGAGAGGAATGGGTCTAACGCCTATAAATAAATAATAATCAATATAGTGGCAACCCAACCTACCTGACTGGAGATCTCGAGATCTAGGCTCAATGTGCAAACCGAACTACATTGTATTCAGTAAGCACTGAAGGATATTTAATCCTATCCATTCCAAAGATGAGACAGTACACATCTGTCGCGAAATTAGGATAAGTTATTCTTTTAATGACTTTTGTATCTTAGTATGTCTAAGTGGGGTATTACAGGATACTCTTTATGGAAGTCACCTACGTGAGTAAGAAGGGGGTCACTTCTATGAGACTAATGAAAGGAAAATTCTCTAAAATACTCAGGAAACCAAGTGGTGTTCATAGCCAAAACGAACACAAATGTGAGAACCAACTATGTTAAAGATTTGTTGTGTGAATACTGTTGTCTAGGTTTACAAAAAATGGTTGACGGTTCAAAGACGTGAAGTCTACTAATTAACCAAGTAAATATGATGGTATATCACTAAGGAAAATTCAAGGCCACTAGGCTACTTCTCCCGATCCAGTCTTCAACCTTTCCACAATTCATAAGGTATCTTGTGAGTCTTCTTGTGAGGTACTTTGTTGAGAATGTAATTAGCAAAAAGTAAGGATTCCCCTGACAAGTTCTGGGAGCTCCTGAACTTAATAACATTAAGTTCATCATCTCCTTCAATGTACGGTTTTTGCGTTCAGCAACACCATTTGATTGAGGAGAATAAGGAACGGTTGTTTGATGGATTATACCATGCTCAAAACAAAATTCCTCAAAAGGAGATTCATATTCTCCTCCTCTATCACTCCTTATTGCCTTTATCTTTTTACTTAATTGATTCTCAATTTCATTTTTATATTGCTTAAATGCACTAATAGATTCATCTTTACTGTGTAGCAAATATACATAGCAATATTTTGTGCAATCGTCAATAAAAGTAATAAAATACTTTTTCCACCTCTAGTTTGTACAAATTTTAAATCACAAATATTAGTGTGAATTAAATCTAAAGGTTCAGTTATCCTTTCAACATAATGGAAAGGTAATCTAGCTAATTTAGATTCCACACAAATTTCACATTTATGATTTTTATCAATATTAAATTTGGGCAAAAAATCCAAGTTAATTAATATATGCAATGTATCAAAATTAACATGTCATAATCTAGCAAGCCAAATATTAGATGACTCAATCAAGTAAGAAGAACTAGCAAATTCATTCATTGAACAGATTTTTTGGGGTTATAATAAGAACATTGATTTTAAAGAGCCTCTCATTTATGTAGCCCTTTTCTATATACATGTCATTCTTTGCCAACACAAAGCGATCAGACAGAAACACAAGCTCAAACCAATTTTTAGTCAGGAGAGATCTAGAAATTAGATTCTTTTAGATATCAGGCACGTGAAGAACATTATTGAGAGGAAGTTCCTTTCCAAAAGTCATTTTTAGAGTAATCTTTCCTTGTCCCACCACCTTAGAAGTGGAAGAATTCCCCATAAAGAGGTTCTCCGCATTTTCCAAAGGCTTATAGGTAGAGAACATCCACTTTTCTTTTGAGACTCATGGTTATCTTCTTCAATTCTCAGCCTGACTACCAACTCCTCCACATTCATCTCTTTTCGCTTGTGCTTGAGATAATTTTTTAATAAAGTCCAAGATGGTGGCAACTTTTCAACAATTGCAGCAACTTGAAAGGTTTCACTAAGGGACATTCCTTCAGCATGAATGTCGTGGAGGATCACGTGGAGTTCTTGCACCTGCAAGATCACTAGTTTATAGTCAACCATTTTGAAGTCTAGAAAACGCCCGACAATAAATTTCTTCATCACAGCATCTTCAGTTTTGTACTTCTTTTCCAAAGAATTCCACAATTCCTTGGATGTCTTGATCGTGCAATAGACATGATACAATGTTTTGTCCAAGTAGGCCAATATATAATTCCGGCACAGGTAGTCAGAGTGCTTCCAAGCATCAACATCAACAACCTTTTTCTAGTCATCTCCATCTTGAATAGAGCGACATTCTTCATATATAAACCTACCCAGTTGGTAGGTAGTGAGATAGAAATACATTTGTCCTTGCCGACATTTGTGTTAGTGACAGTCATCCCCATTTAACTTTTTTGGTTTCTCCCCGTTTGGCATAGATACGGGTGCAGTCACATTTGTGTTAGTGACAGTCACATTTGCAAGAATAGTGTTCGTACTATGCGATTTTATTTCTGTTACAAAAACAGAATTTTTATCAACGATAATATTCATATATAAATGAATTAATCAAAACAGAATACACAATTATGTTATACAATTTCCTCACTTATAATTAACAATAAATGGATTCTAAAAGAATTCTAAATTATATTCAGAATTAAACTAAAATATAAACACAAGTTTATACTAGCAAAAAAAAATCTGTGTCACACTGTTTTTAATAAATAAAAAATCCGTACAAATCAGAATTATTATTTCGAAGTAAAATCTTATATAACCAAATTTAACGAAACAAAAAAAAATTACAAACAAATTTTTATTTTCTAGCCAGAATGTAAAAACAAGTAGAAAATTGATTTTCTACAACACCAACTGTCTTATTAAATTTCTGTGATAAAACAATATTTAATTCAATTTTTTCTGTCAAAACAAATTTATTTTATATGAAAAAATATCTGTAATAAAAAATTTATGTACATTATACAAAATAGTAGAACAAAATAAAATTGTCTTGAGATTGTTATTTCTACTATTTATTTGATGTAATAGCACAGAATTATGAATAATAATAATTACAGAAATTACAGAAAATAATACTTACTTGTATTTGCAGAAATAATTACTAGAAACAAGAAAGAATCTGAGCCTTGTGTGATACCATAGTATCCTTAAGACAATTTTATTCCCTCCTTAGTACTTTAGGTTAATGAATAATTGTCTCCCAAGATAGAACGCATTTTCAGATTAAACAAGTAGCACAACAATAAAAATCCCATCGAACACAATTTGTGTGTTTACTCAACCCAAATAGTATGTCAAATGGTAATCAAATGAATGGTGGAATACATAATTCATTTTCTGGGAATATAAGCATTTAAGTTGGAAGAAATTTAGAGAGTGAATTTTTTCATTAGTTTAAAAATGGAGGGAAGCATTTGTATTTATAGCAAAGTAAGTGACTATTCAAAAATAACTGACAAAATAGTTAAACGAATTTAACTGTTGGCAAAAACTGTCAATAGTTTATTAATTAATTAAATAATTTTGCAATTAGTTAATAATGAAGGCCCAGAAAGTCAAATTAATTCGGCCTAAAAATGTAGGAGATTTTTATAAGCCAAGCCGGAATCGAGCCGGCCGGACGCGTGCGTGTGGACTTTTGACCAAAAGTCAACTCAAGCATAGCTTAGGTCTGGTCATCTCCCCTTCCATCATTTGGGTTTTATTAACTCATCATTTTTTCACTACTCTTTCAATGTGGGACAAGAGTTAAAACATATATAATTCATTAATTTTCATTGTTTTGTGAGTCACTTTGGAGACATATTTATCATTCATAACTTATTAAAATTGAACATATGAATATACTATGTTAATCTCTTTGCGAAGAAAATCAATTTCGTATATGATCTCGTTATTATCGAAATGTGAGTTCCACTTAAAATTAAGCTCAAAATTACTCAAAAATCCATCCAGAAAATCTAGACAGTTTTGTGTTCAATTTTTCCAACAATTTGACCGAGCAGTAATTTGGGACTGAACTAGTGTGTTTTCTGAAGACCCAATATTTTTCTGTCCAAAAGTGCATTAAATAAGCTACATGTGTAACCATACAGAAATGTATCTTAGATGCAACAATATTCATTTAATTTCTTGATGTTCATTTTCACAATTTACACGTGGTCAAATAATGGGCTTCAAATAAAATCATGGGTCAAAGGCTCAGTAATACGGTTTCTTAACATCCTTTGTAATATATTGGCCCAATAAAGTTCTCTAGTGTTGGAGTCTGGTTTATATCAAAGTGGGATAAGTCTATTATGAATATATTTTACAAATTAAAAGAAAACTAAATTAAGAGACTTATTTTTTTAAGTAATATATGAAACTAAATAAACTCCAAAGTTGCTCATCATAATAATGTGTATGGGTTATAATAATGTAAATGCATATGTTGCATTCAAAACATATACACAAATTCTTAATTATAAAAATTTGGAAAGTAAATCATTTTCTAGAATGATTGGCTCTTAAATTAAGACGGGTTAAAATAGACAAATTTGTACTATCAACAAATAAAAGAAAAAAATTAATTAAAAAATTAGGAATTTTCAATTTTAGTCCGTGGCTTGTATCTTTTTTAGCTCTAGTCCACTTTAAAAAAAATGGCACTAAGGTCTCTCCCCCTTAATGTACAATTTATAAATTATGATATAGACAAACTTAACAAGTGTATACTTCAAAAATTCGTGCATATATTATAAAATGTCACTTTAGAATTTTTTCAAAAAAAATCATGTATATATTACAAAAGTTATTATAATTTATATGCATTATTAAAAACTGGGTTTACATTAAGAAACCCAAAATATATTAACCGACTACAGCCAAACAAAATTGCCGACCATTAAGTTGGACAAAAAAAAATAAAAATAGGTTAAAGGTATTATATGTATGATTTTCACCCAATTTTACCACACATAAAATGTGTCACTCATAATATGTGGCATAAAAAACAGTACGCAGTAAACTTGAAGGAAAAAAATCTTCAATGCAATTGTTTATACTAAATCCTTAAATCATACACAACACTATTTTATCTTAGATCTTGATAACATGTAACCTAAATTCATAAATTTAAGAATTTAAAAATAGTATGGACACAATATCACTGTACCAACATAAAAAAAAAATTATTTCAATTTTTTAGTTTATTACTATTTGACTAAATTTTTTGTTAGTATATTAATTATAATATTTTTTTAGAATAGATTACAGTAAATTCACTTGAATAGTAATTTTACAGATCACTTCTATAACTAAAAACAGCCAACATAGAGATTATAAACTATTGAATTATTAAAACAAACACATTTTTATTAAAAAAATGATATAAACTTGATGTTATGTGTTAAAATTACTAAAATTTTAATAAAAATATATTAATTGTGACGATTTAATACTGCACGAAAAACTGTATGAGGTTGTTTTAGATGAGAATATTATACATAAAACTTCTATAATTTATAGAAAGTTATAGTAACTGAGCCTATTTTAAATAACAAAAGTTAAAGTTTATTAAATTTTGACTTTTATACTATACATCCCCCATAAACCGAAATTCTGAACTGAAAATGTTGCTTTCACAAAGACAAGCCTGATAACGGATAGCTTTTTCATAATCAATTAAAAAAGTAAAACTTTCTAGAAACCGCAATTTTTTTTTTTTGGCCATCTGGAAACCACAATTTAACCTAATATGATTGATAGGGATAGGGTTGGTGGTTTTGGCTTCAGTGTGGGGTGCTGTGTGCTCAGTCAACAAGGCAACAATTTATTTGACTTATGAAAACAATAATTTCAACTTTAGAAAGGCTGATATCATGTTCCACGCAATAGCAATAATATCACATGAGATCATATCCAACAAACTTTCAATATTCATGAAAATTAATTACACTCTCAACCCTCTAACTTTAATAAATCTATATGACTCAGATAGGTGACGTATTCACATGTCACACTCACCATTACTGTTAGTGACGAGGCCAGAATATTAGTTGGAATGGGGCATTCGTGTTGTATATATGAATTTAATATAATAAGTGTTAAATTAATTTACGTATGAAATTTTATAATGTATACATGATTTTTTATGATGCCTTCGTGTTAAGTTTATATATACACAAAAATATGACATATACAAGAAAGTTGTTGAATTATAGTGCTGGAAAATTATATTAGTGCACTAGAGGCTAGAGCTAAGAATATTTTTGGCTAAGAATGAGGACGTTCCCTTATAAAATAAAATAAGGGCACAAGAAATCCCAAACAATTTAAAAATTAACTAATATATTTTAAGGGCTAGAATCTTAACTCTCCTAATTTTTTAAATATAAAATATTTAAGATGTGATAGATTAATGATTTGATAAAGGAGACATAACATGTATTAGGACAAGTCTTAGAAATTGATATATCAATAAAACTTGAAGAGATGATGGATATTTAACAATAGGAAAATGATATTGGAACCGAAAAAATTATCGAAAGTGGAGATACCGAATTAGGTGGCGGGCTTCTATTGATTAGTCTGTGGGGTCCGCGCCAGCGGGTCCAAAGAATCAACCAATAACACGTCTCCACGTGTTATTTCAGTCAAAAATTATGTCAAAAATTCAGTTACAATAGAAGGACTCTTAACAATATGCAATACATATGCCAAACAAACCTAACCTATCTCATCAATAGAAAATACAACGAAGGTCCTAAACTAGGAGATAGGGGACCATATTTGATCTTTAGTCAGCCAATAATTTGGTAGCATACGAAAGTATGCTATTTACATTTTCCTGATCTTAATTTATTAAAAATACCATTTAAACCTTGAAATTATAATTTTGCATTTTTTTCCTTCAAAATCTTGGCTTGGGCACTTGCCCTCCCCAACTACAACACTAATTCACCCCTGATTACTGTAAAATATGGATGCGACACGAGAAAATACGATTACAACACATTAGTGTATCACACTAAATGTGTCTCATCTGAGTCGTCATAGAAGGAGTCCTTTAACTTTTCTCTCCTTTTAGCATCAATCTTATTTTTATTTTTTACACTTAATCCTATCAACTTATTAAACCAGTTTAAGTTGTCCCCTATGATCCTAACTGTGCTAATTTTTTGAATGAATATATAATCATGCGCATGTTGCATGAGGGTATTTTTGTTCAATTCTAAAGTTATAAAATATTTTTTGAGGGAGTAATTTAGACTATTTTAATAAGTTGAGAGGGTTAAGTTAAGAAAATGAAAGTTAAGGTGGTGAGGTGAAAATGGAAAAAAAGTTAGAGAGGGAAAAGTGTAATTAATCTAAGCAAAAATAAAAACAAAAAAGCATTTTAATTTCACGGGAAAAAAAGATACTACGATTTTTGAATAATTTGTCTTTTCTACAAAGTCACAAATATAGGCTTCATATAATCTCGGTGCATCGCATTACCTGTGTAAGTGTTTTATGATAACTCTGTTTAACCAACATTGATAAAATATTATAGAAGGATATTTTAATTTTCGTTATTTCAATATTTGCTCATAAATCCTTTCTTTGTTAAGTTGATAAATTATTACAAAATTGAGGATTAAAGTGTCAAATAGTAAAGTACCTATAAATTTACTTGATAATTATTGCTTTAAATTTATTTCTGACATAATTATGAGTTACTTTAATTTACTTGGTCAAAGATGCATAAAAGACTATGGTTTTTATCTAATACTCTGAGTCTTTTTTTTTTAAATAAAACAAGTTTAGACAACTGTATCCCTTACACATACTCATTACAAACTCACTTACTCTCTCTCTCTCTCAAACAAACACACATCTATCAGTAATGCTCAAAACATCTCCAAAATGCATTAAGTACTTGTACCTTATGTGGGTTTCACCCCAATGTACAAATACTTAATGCACTTTGGGAGATAAGTTTGGAGTACATATCATTTTCCACCTCTCTCTCTCACTCTCTCTCTTCGTCCGTCTCTCTTTCTTTTTCTTACATTTATTAACCCAAATCAATGATAGTCACCGGAGAAAATGGGGAACATCTAAAAAATGGAATTTTTACAAAATTGAATATTTTATCTGTTTTATTTTTTCATAAAAAAATATCGAAAATGCCTCTTGTTTGATATATATTGATCAATTGATTCCAAATATATAAATTTTGTGATTTTTGGATTTGTTGATTTGAATTTATGGATTTTTAAAGATTGAACGATTGTTTTTTTGCGAAAAATGAGGTAATTCTGAAAAATGCTTTGTGTGGGTTATTTTAAATAAGTAACTTACATATCATCTTTTGAAGCTACTTAAACAATGAATTTTATTTATTTTATTTGTTAAAAACACTCAGATTGCGAATTTATATGCATTAAATTCTTTGACAAAATTAAATATTCAATATGGATCTCTTTTGACCTAAAACTTACGAATCAAAGATGCTCCCACTGAAGTTATCCTACCAGTTGACCTAGAAATACTTTCTGCTCGATGCAACTTGTGAAGTGCGATGCTCCCACAAAGCATGAATATGAAGTTAAAAGCCCTAGATGGCATAGGGACAATGTAAGGAAACACTTCGAGATGTACAAAACGCAGCTCTCCAAGTCATATGACCAGATGGTGAAACCAAAAAGGTTCAAGGATGGGGACCTGGTACCGAAAGCTTTCACAAAGCACATATATTGTCTCTCACTGCCAAAGTTTGAAGCCAAATGGGAAGGGCCCTACATAGTGTGCAAGGGACCTGACTCACGCTAATGCGAGATCTAAAATGGCTCAAAATTTATTATGTCTAAAATGTTTTTATTTTATTTTCCTTTTGGGGGATGTAAAGCTAAGGAAGGTTCATAATTATTATGGTTTGTCAAGAGGTTGTTCTCACACAGCCTATGGAAAAGTATATTATTTGTAATACAATGAAGTTATATGACAACCTGGCCAAGTTCATATTTTTTTACGATGAATGAACAAAAGTAAAAGGGCACAAATAAAAGAAGATGGAATCAATAATCCATTCAAAATATCAACAAAGTTGTAGGAGGAACCATTGAGTCACAATATATATATATATATATATATATAAAGGAAAAGAGGATTCTAATAATCACTTGGGGTCATCTATAATAACCATAGAGCTGTCAACGGGTCGTGTTAACGGGTTAACGGGTCGTGTTAACGGGTTAACGGGTGAAAACACCCTTAACCCGTACACGACCCGTTAAGACTAACGGATCAAATTATAATACCCAAACACGACCCGTTAATATTAACGGGTACACGACCCGAACCGTTAACACCCGTTAATATTAACGGGTCTAAACGGGTAACGGGTTGGGTGACCCGTTATACACGACCCGAACCGTTAACACCCGTTAATATTAACGGGTCTAAACGGGTAACGGGTTGGGTGACCCGTTATTACCCGTTAATACCCGTTAGCACCCGTTAATACCCGTTAGTATTCGTTAATACCTGTTAGTACCCGTGTAATATTGGTTCGGGTCACACGACCCAATAAAACCCGGTACCACTAACGGGTGATAATGGGTATAAACGGGTTTAATCGTGTAAGAGTACAAACCCAAACACGACCCGTTATGATAACGGTTCTACCGTGTTGACCCATTAATGACCCAAACCCGATAAGACTAAACCCATTAACTTCTAATTTCGTATCGTGTCGTGTCGTGTTATCGTGTCGTGCCTCATTTTGCCAGGTCTAAATAACCATAAGTTGGTAGATGCAACAAGCCTATGGTGAAGGCTTAAGAGAGCAGTTTCTAGTGCAGCCTGCTTGTTGGTGAGGTCAGCCATATCCTTCTCATTACCTTCTATCTCCCGTTGAAGCTTCTCCAAATCTAACTCGGCTTGGGCCAAGGCTTCTTGCACAACAACAACTTTCTCTTTTGCCTTGATAAGCTCGGGACGAAGGCTATCCATTTCCTCAACAATATCATCTTGGGTCCTATTACTAGCTTTAAGAATTGCATAAAACGAGAGCATGTTGGATTTCTTGAATGACCTTAAACACTCAATTAACCATGTCAAGGAGAAACCATCATTCGCCAGTACATTGATCTTGCCCATCAACTCCTTAGCTTTAGAGGAGGTGAGAGATTGCAAGGAAGTATTTAAGACTTCACTCAACACAGTAGTAAACCCGAGCAATCCGCAAGCCATCGTTACGGGAATTAGCTTACTGCAGTGAGGGCCGAAGGTAGAGGGATGAAGTTCAATAAACCGTTCCAAGGGTTGGCAATGCAAGATAGAAAGAATGTGGGGAAATACCTAAGAGATTTATGTAACACCCCGTATTTTCTTATAAACAAATAATGAAATAAATATCTTTGGAATAAATATTTAATTTTGGAAATTGGACCTAATTAAAATTTTATTTCAAAATTTCAGAGTTGAAATTCATTATTTAGTTATATTTGTGTGTACCTAATTTTTATGTGCATGAATATGGCATTTACATATAATGAACAAAAATACATAATTAATATGCGACACAAATTAAAAGTACCTATTATTGACATAAATAATTCGAAACACATTTCGGGACACATATGGGCTCATTTAGATGATTTAGGCCTTTAAAAATAACCCCAGGTCAATAGTGTATAGGTTGGGGAAGTCTTGGGCTAATTTGATTATGGATACGGGTCCAATTGGAGTTTCAAAAGTTGAGTTATAGGCCCACCTCGAGATTAGCCACTTATTAAGTTTTTAAGTGGGGGAAAACTACTCCCCCGCTATCATTAGAGAAAACCTAAAACAACAGTTACGGGATAGGAAAGGAAAAATACCAAAAAGAGAATAAAATGGACAAGAACTGAAAAGTGTCGTAAATAAATGCGGTATGTGATATCGAATAAAAATTATTCACAAGTTTCCAAGAAAACCATATTTAATTAGAGTATATTTTTAAACGAAATAAATGCAGCCCCTAAACATGCACCTACATGTGTGCGTGTGTCAAACAATAAATAAATAAATAAAGCATTTGACACAAAATATCAGGAAAAATTCCCGCAGGGCAAAACCATATTATTTTCACTATAATTTGTAAATAACGGTTACACAGATTATAATGAAAATAAGTGTAACATATGAAAATATCCGTAGGTGTCGGTTCCGATATCGTCAGCTGAAATCTCCCGCAAGAATTTCAGATGGACAGCAATGAAGAAGGGACTGGCTTCTCCACAAAATACTCCTAAATGAGTAAAATAAATCTCTTGAAGGTTTATAAATCTGCACATGTAAATGGGAGTGCAAGTGTGCATTTAAAAGGGCATAAAGCCTTAAAATGATGAAGTCTAAAAAGAGGGTCGTTTTAGGGTAGTTGGACCAAAAAAAATTCTTTGAAACAATTGAGTAGAAAGGGACATAAAGAGATTTGTGTCACTTTTTCCTAGGAATCTTCTCCATTTTCAAAGGGCCATAACTTCTTCACCGTAGCTCGGATTGAGGTGTCGTTTCTTCCAGTATCTTTGTGGCATCGATCTCTTCAACTTTCCAGTTGATCGGTCCTCTAGACGGTGGATGTAAAAATTACCAAAATACCCTTGAACTTTCATATCGTGCCTTCTTTCACCATTTTGACTTCTCTTGCGTACCGCTTGCATAAGGTGCTTAAAATCATGGAACGTGAAGTCGATGAGGCAGATGTGGGACACATATGGAGATGTTGAATACTTGATTCTTGAAATTCGGATAGAGGTTGTCATATGAGATCGTGTAGAGACGTGCCGAATGTAGTTGTATCAGACATACAACTATGATCTAGGTAAATAGAAAAATCCTAGATTCTACCCGGACATTTATAAAATTATGTCCTTACAAATCTCCCATATGTCTATGCCGGTATATACATAAAAATCCGAATTATGAAATCTCCCAAAAATAAATGACATATAAAATAATATCCCCATTAAACCCTTAAACTGAGAATACTAAATGACATGTCTTCAATCAAACTTCAGCATCTTCAAATCTTCAATCATTTCATAAACTCCCAAAGCTTTTCTCATTAGGGTGCGTAATCCAATAGATATCAACTTTGTATCTACACACATGAGATAAAGCAAATACCCGTGATACGCAACAGTTTGAAATATAATGATATGCGAAAATCAAAGATCAATTAAGCTTAAACAAATCATAGATAAATCAACAGATATTTCTCCCCCATAATTCATTCTCCCCCTTTTTATGATATCCCCAAATAGACATATATGAGAAGCATAAATATGGAAAATGTCACAAAAAAATCTTTCAAATGTTTGAAAAAAAAATTTAAAAAAAAATCAAACAAAATATATATTAAAGAATATGGGAAGTGTAAAATCCTCTATATTTGAATTTTTCAAAAATATTTTAAACTAAAATAAGCTGCTAAAAATCATACCATGGATTTAAACTCAAACAACCAAGTCATGGAAACAGAATGAATGGGTGTGAATACATTCGATAGGTAAATAAAATCAATCAATCATATGTGCATGATGAATACGTGTACTCCTAACGAATAAACATCAAAAGATCCTTAGGTGTAAAAATTATTGAATTTAGATGATATCGTCTTATAAAAATCAACAAATCAAAGTCAAAGTGATTTTCACATCAATAACGTCCAAAATAATTTAACGCTTTTTCAAGATTTTCAAGGACGTGCAAACCCGTTATAAAATCTCCAACCAAATACCCTAAAATATATTTTCTTTTAGAGGTGATAAACTAAAATCTCAAACTTTGGAGAATTGATGGTGAAACCTAATGGCCCATATTTGGCATGAATTGCTTTTTATTGCCTTTAAATTTTTTCGAGCTCTTTTAACCTCTTTGGACCCCGGATAATAAAATTCCTCAATTTTTTAGGTCCATTTTAATGGTGGCTTTAGCGCAAAAGATAGATAATTACCTTTCGTAGCCCCTCCCTATTTTTAAAATACCACACAATCTCACCAAACGGTTTTTACATGCACACCTTTTTTATCAAGTTTTATCACGCTTGGTTCATTTTAAGAACAGGATTGAAGTGAAAGCACCCAACCAATATGTGATAAGACAAGCACAATAATCAAACAAATCCGTGTATGTGCGCAATAAAGGAAATAATGAGTCAAACATGTAAGTAGTAACACTTAATTACATCTTAATGGCTCCAAACATTATAAAGCACATGGATAAATTGACATATTATCTCAAAACACTATCAAATAGTCACATGAAAAATAGAATGATGTTGTGACTCGATCATCCTAAGTGTCCATCCATAAACGGTGCAAAAAAAATACAAAAAAAATCTTTTTAGATTATCAAATAAATTTATCAAAATAAAATCTTTTTGTATTTTTTAAAAATTTTCAAAAACAAAAAATTACACAAAAAGGATACATACTAGCAATAGGCAAAAAATGCATCATGAAAATCATTCTATGCTAGTAAACAGGCCAAACCTCAATCGTTAGGTGCAGAGGGGTTAAAAGCACAGTCCTGAACATTTTTAAAAATAGGCTCCATATTAAATGAATGTTCCATTGGAAAATTTGCGAATATACACAAAACTGGTTTTTCAAAAAAAAATCAATATCACACGATGTTTCGAAAAAAAGGAATACGCGAAAAAATAGCGCAACCCACTCTGATATCAATTTGAAAAGTCTCGTAAATAAATGCGACGTGTGATATCGAATAAAAAATTATTCACAAGTTTCTAAGAAAATCATATTTAATTAGAGTTTATTTTTAAACAAAATAAATACAGCCCCTAAATATGCACCTACGTGTGTGCGTGTATCAAACAATAAATAAATAAAGCATGTGACACAAAATATTAAGAAAAATCTCCGCAGGGCAAAACCATATTATTTTCACTATAATTTGTAAATAATGGTTATACGGATTATAATAAAAATAAGTGTGACATACGAAAATACCCGCAGGTGTCGGTTCCGATGTCGTCGGCTGGAATCTCATGCAAGAATTTCAGATGGGCAGCAATGAAGAAGGGACTCGCTTCTTCACAAAATACTCCTAAATGAGTCAAATAAATCTCTTGAAGGTTTATAAATCTGCACATGTAAATGGGAGTGCAAGTGTGCATTTAAAGAGGCATAAAGCCTTAAATGATGAAGGCTAAAGTCTTAAAATGATGTAATCTAAAAATAGGGTCGTTTTAGGGTGGTTGGAGCAAAAAAAATTCTTTGAAACAACTCAGTATAAAGGGACATAAAGAGATTTGCGTCACTTTTTTTCTAGGAATCTTCTCCATTTTCAAATGGCTATAACTTCTTCACCATAGCTCGGATTGAGGTTTCGTTTCTTCCAGTATCTTTGTGGCGTCGATCTCTTCAACTTTCCAGTTGACCAGTCCTCCGAAAAGTGGCTATAAAAATTACCAAAATGCCCTTGAACTTTCATATCATGCCTTCTTTCACTGTTTTGACTTCTCTTGCGTATCGCTTGCATAAAGTGCCTAAAATCATAGAACGTGAAGTTGATGAGGCAGATGTGGGACATATGATAGAGATGCTGAATGTTTGATTCTCGAAATTTGGATAGAGGCCATCATATGAGATCGTGTAGAGACGTGCCGAATGTAGCGGTATCAGACATACAAACTGTGATCTAGGAAAATAGAAAATTCCTAGATTCTACCCGGACATTTATAAAATTATGTCCTTACAAGAACAAAGGGAAACCAAGGGAATTTCAAGAGGCTTGTTTCTAAAAATTTTAAGGCAATAATTCTCTTGCTTAATTTATGCTTTTCAATATATTTCTTGATGCATATAATGACCCCTTAAAATTTCTGGGAATTAGGTTTGAATATGTTTGATTTGATGATGAATAACACATGTAGAGGACTCATTATTATGTAGAAATTGTCCCAAAAATTAGGTATCATAAATCTAAAATTCATGATAGAATCCGTAGGATTTTTATAGTTAAATTGGGGATATTTTGACGAATTGATGTAGAGATGGCAATGTTAATTAATGGAGTGAATTTTTGGATTTAGATTCCCTAATGAATTCCCTTATTACGAAATAAGTATGGTTAGAATTTGGACAAGATTTAAATTTAAAATCTAAAATGAATATTAACTTGGTGTGGGATTGATTATACACTGTAGTTATAAATTATGGGTTTGTATATATAAAAGTTCTGGGTGTTTTTGTATAACTAGTAATGGAATTCGTATAAGGGGTTTCTGGGTTTGGAGATCATGTTAGAAGAAATGTAATTTAAGAAACGGCGTGAGAACAAGATAAGGTTCGCTCAGACGACGCCACATGTCGCGCAAACGAGCCCCCCAGTCGTTCGAGTGACGTGGTGGGATTTCTGGGTTTTCGTCTTTCTTACATGAATGGTTTTGGCTTACTGTTATGGGTAACAAATAAATTAACAAAGGAAATTATAATTAATGGTTATGAAGTGATATGCCCACATATAATTGATGATAAGTACTAATAACTAAATAGTTAAGTAATTATTTTATGGAATGGAATTAATAATTCATTAGATGATAAATTATTAATCAATGAAAAAATCTTGTGGACTTTGGTTGGACTTTTTAGGGTAATTATAGAGTAATTACCTACACACATTATATGGGATAATAATATATATTATTATGTATTTGTGTGGACATACCAATATTTATGGACTGCCCTATTGGCTCGGGGATTCACGCGTTCGGAATGGGTACCACACGTCGGAACAGGTGGGCTTGACGATGTGTAAGTCATATATGTACTACGTGGAGGCGCCATCTACGAGAGATATGTGTTGACGTTGACCCTTCCCGTGTCACTGTTGGGTATGGGACGTGTACAGGTGTCCTGCATAGGGGCATCCCCCAATTTATGTGTGTTTTATGATGTCCGCGTAGGATAAGGGATTCCTTCGAACTTGCCGATAGAGCACGAATTAGACACCAACGGTAGATGCCCTTTTGTGTCAAATATATAGAAGGACATATATTAATAATTTCTCGGACTTTAATGTAATAAATTTAATTGTATAAGAATATGGACAATAATTTTATTCTTGACCCTATAATGCATAATAGATGCTTATTCCTTATATGTGATACTTATGAGACTGGGATAAATGGGTGTTGGAAATTAAATGTAGAGATTGCATTTAAATATTTAATTATCGATATATCCATATTATATATTTGAGATGATGTCATAATCATTATTTGGGACGTATTTAGGATGCGATTAATGTCAGACTTAGATGAGGGGTGAGGTGTTAAACGCATGTGAGTGGCGAAGGGGATATATTTATTTTCCATAGATTATACTATTGCATCGTAATTTAATTAACTTAATTCTTGCACACCTAGGGCTCTGACCCAAATTTAAATATTTTCCCCCAAGTGCTCCTAGACAGGGATATTTGGATTGTGTTATATCAGTCTTATAGTCTCACTTTCTCTTTAGACTTCGGATCATTCGATTCTATAGGTGCTTTTCCTACTGTAACTATTTATTTATTTAAAAAATTTGTAAGGGCATAAGCCCGAGACTTCTTTACATATGTTGGTTGGGATTTTTATTGCACTGGTTGGATTTATTATTTTAATCGTGATGGTTTGGACTTATTTGTTTATCATGGATGTATTAGTGACATTTCAAATATGGGCCTTAAATAATAATTATTTTATATTCGCATTTGTGCTAAGAATGGTATTAATTGACAAGCAAGCCATATCTTCGGCATAACGTGTTTGGTCAGCCTTTACGTGAGAAAATATGGGTTGTTTTAATTTCCTAACCAAATCTACGAGAGATGCCTAAGGAGGATGAATGTTAAAGGCACTATTACTAGTTGAGGGCACCACTGTGTTCGAAGCCTTGTCATCTTCTTCCAGGAGAGGAGTGGCAGCGCAAGATTGTATTTTAACATTTTGACCATTAGAAGGAAGGGTAGATTGACCTAAAGGAGAAATAATGGTAGTAGGGCTCACACTCATTTCCCTACCAACACCCGCATGGAGGACTTGCACAATAGACAAAATGGGTTCAACTAAAATTTTAATAGACTCCCCACCCAACATAACAGCAGGGCAATCGAATATAACCTAGTAAGTTAAATAAATAAAGCCAGAGGGAGCAGTTTGACAAAGTATAGATTGACCTTATGGTCATGAAAGTCCCATCGCACCTGGATAAGCACCATTAGTTGCTCATTCTAGTATTTTCTACAAGTTTTGATCTTATGATCGCAAAAGACCCATCGTACCTGGATAAGCACCATTGGTTGCTTGTTCTAGTACTTTCGACAAGTTTTGATATTATGATCGAAAAAGTCCCATTGTACTTAAAACACCAATGGTTTCTCAACCAAGTACTCTTGGCAAGTTTGACCTTATGGTCGCGAAATTCCCATCGTAGTTGGATAAGCACCACTAGATTCTTGAACCAGTACTTTCGGTAAGTTTTGATCATGTGATCGCAAAAGTCCCATTATACTTGAAGCATCAATGGTCGCTCGACCAAGTACTATTGACAAGTTTTGATCTTATGATCGCAAAAGTCCCATTGTACTTGGATAAGCACTAATGATTGTTCGGTCAAGTATTATCGTCAAGTCTTTTGGTAAATGATC
Organism: Sambucus nigra; assembly: GCA_949130495.1. Classification (NCBI taxonomy): domain Eukaryota; kingdom Viridiplantae; phylum Streptophyta; class Magnoliopsida; order Dipsacales; family Adoxaceae; genus Sambucus; species Sambucus nigra. The sequence goes on from OX422209.1 coordinate 724,255,956, forward strand.
AAAGGAATTTTCAAAAGATACAACAGCAAACACTTTGTCAAAATTTGGGAAACTCTTTCTCTTAATTTGTCCCCAAAGAAGAAAATCAATTAGGGGAAAAGAAAAGAAATATAACTCTATCTTAAGAGGTGCATCAGGGGCTAATCACTCAATAACAGGTTCAACAACAGCAATTCCAATAACCTCAACAGCAGCCGCACCTTCCAAAATAGAAAGACCAAAAAGGTTTACAAGCATTTATTCATTCATGGTGGGAACAAGTATCAAATCCCTACAAGTGTTAATTGGCAAATTTTTAATATGAACAATACTCTCAGGGGAAGAAGGGGGAATAACCTACAATCAAGAAAAAAAGGGTCAAATAAAGATAGGAAAAGGAATGGTCCAGTTATGAATATTTATAAGATAAACTTAACATACCTCAAACTCAGCCATAGGATTAATAGTAGTGACTGGATCAACGACTAAGGGCTGCCTCACATCATTTTCATCTTGCTCCAACCTAGCTTGGGCAATAGCAGCCTCGTTACGTAAGATAGAAGAACCAGAAGTATAACCGGTACTTATGGACCCACTTAGATAGAAACCACCCCCACCACGAAGGGGGAATCAACCATTACCTCTGGGTCCTTTGTGACAACTGTTAGTCTTTCAAGAAGTAGATGTTTTTGTGATGGAGTTTGTTCTAATGTGGAATCATTTGTTTTGATGGTTCATGTGATGATAGAGAACTTTATTGGGTCCGATGATGAGAAGTATTTTGTTGTGTTTCTTCTATTTCCTAATCTTTCGCCTGCTCTCGTTTGTCCATGACAGTATTAACATAGGCATCAATCTGAGTACCATAAACAAGGGGTAAGAAAAAAAAAGAGGGAGGCTAAAGGAGTATGAAAAATCATGAAAAAATACAAAGGCGCAAGTTGGTGTTAATAGTGCCTCTTCATTAACAAAGTCATCTAGAATGGTGTAATCTTTAGGGGGAGAAGAAGGCTTGTTAGTGCTAAACATTTTGCATAATCTGCATGATTATTGCATTAAAGGAACCACCTCAATATCCTCTTCTTCAACACAACCTATTGTTACATGAGAAGGCATTGCCTTCGACCTATGTATTTTTTGACCACTTGAACTTGGTAGAACGATAAAATAAAGGCCCCTAAAGACCATTTGATCCTTAATAAAGGCCTGAGCATCCATAGAACCTTGATCAGAATTGCTCATGAGGTCGTCAAAAAACTCTGTTACTTTATTTTTAATTGAGGGATCAACCTCTGTCGCTATAAATGAAGCCTCCCAATGACCAACGGTAGTGGTCTCCTTCCTTTGTTATTTCTTCTTTACTTTCACAGTTTCTCCAACCTAGAGACTAAGAGGTGTCTCATCACTAAAATCGTGATAGGAGGCCACAGGCGCATCCTTAGTCTCATCAATAGGACGTAGAGTGGAGGCTCCCTTCTTCTTCTTCAAAATGGCCTCCTCGACGGGTGCCAAAGAAGGAAGTTTGTTGGGCATGCTATCATTAAGTCCGCTCAAGTCGAACGATCATTGGTCAATCTAACAATCCTTTAGTTTAAGCTCTGTTGGGGGAAACCTCTCAACTATTAGGTAAAGTGGTTGACGCAAAATGGCTTTCTAGAATCTAGCTAGCTGATTGGGATAAAATATAGTAAGGTAAGTAGTGGATCTATTACCTCTTAAATTTTTGGAAGGGATCACTAATTTTCCCCTATAGCGAACCGAGAGAGCTATAACCATACTGGTCAAAAAAATTCCATAGGCAAGAAAAAACTTAATGGCCCGCTCCAATGAGTTATAGTAACAAAGGAACTCCCTGGTCATGGCCAAATTAGGTGGCTACACATTAAGGAGAGTAAATTGTATAGAAAGATTCCCACTCGGTATAATAAGGAAGGTAAGAGGGGGTTATAATCAAAAGGACATTTGTCACAGGGAAGTTATGGGAGAAAGCCTCGTCGACCTCGTCAACCGATCAAGAGGACTTACTAAAGAAGTTGTTAGTATAAAGTGATTGACAGTAACATAAGGACGGGTAATAAATACCTTAACATTTTCAATCAAGGTGTTGAGGGGTTTTTTGCATTGTTTATGACTCCAAGCACATATATAAGGCATCTTAATAGGATGGGAGATAGGAAATAAAGCACTAGGGGCAAAGGCAGAAAACCTAGCATACAGGAAGGCAGTAAAGAGCATGTGATTAGCATAATTTGAAGCATAAAATCTCCAGATAGACATGACAGAATCCGCATGCACTCGATTAGACCAAGTGTAGAGATAGACCAAAATTACGATATCCAAGGGAATTTTGACACCCATTGACATCATAATGGACATATTAATTAAGTCTCCTTGGGCTGTCGTGAGGCTTCCCAGATAAAAAGATTCTTAAAAAAACCACTAATATATAGGCAGAAAATTCCAAATTGCTCCCAAACCCTTCCTCAGTTAGAGGTAAATTGATTTCCTATACACTTCCTACAAACATTCTCTAGCCTCTTTCGAATGGCTTCTTTCGCTATTGAAAGAAAATCTTCAAAGAAAGTCTCATTACCAGCAGCATCTAGTCCCAAGAGATCACAGAAGTCTTCCAAAGTTATAGTGAACTCTCCCCAAGTAGCCACGAAAGTGTGGGACTTATGGCTCCACCAAGAGACTAACGACCTCCACATATTGTTATTATTACTCACAGTTAAGTTGCCAAACTACATTGTGTAGGATAATCCCACCTGGGAAAGTTTATTAGAGTACTTGTCATGGATGTAGTCAGTCGAAGGACTCAGGCGGTCACAAGATCCATCAGCAGATCCGAATTCCAAGTTCGAGTAGAAAAAATCTCCACCCTCATCTTATACTTCACTGTTCACTACCTGTATGACATCATGATTTCTAACAATTTAGGAACTTGAGGAATCTGACACTAAAGTAAGTTATATCTTAGGCAACTAGCTCATTTAAAGGGAACATCACATCATCCGTCACAAAATAAACCTTTGTGTTAACGTGTCATGTCTTAATCAATGCAAATAGACTTTTGATAGAACAAATAGTGTTCCCACCAAAATATAATATTTCATGCATTTAACGTGCTATCTTTAGTATTAGATACACGGTACCCTTAGCAATAAAGGAGGTTAGAACATATAATGTGGGTAAGGTCACTCGAATGACCTCACCCTCATATAAATACTCTCATTAATTTCATTTAGGGGCATTGCTTCTTCTCCTAAGTTGTTATCCAATTTTCTCTAAACACGAGAACGTATTGTCAGTGTACCATTTGGTGATTATCTCCCTCGATCTCGAAGCTCAACCACTCTTTACCAACAATCATTAGCATTTATTACACATAAAAGGTTTACTGCCTTGCCTTTATTATGCTAAAGTGCTTGTTCCTTCTCCCTCCAATCAAGTTAATTGTGGGGTTCCATTTCATTTATTGTAGTCAAAGAACATTTATTTTGTAAAGATTCATTCAATATAGATTCTTGGCTTTAAAGACTACTCGTTGCAAACATTATAGTTCCCATTTATTGTATCATTCTTTGTGAACTAATCATCATTCTAAGAAGGGGTTGTGCCTCACTAAATACTAATTGTACCTAAAGAACCCACATCTTACAAAATTAAGGTATTTCATAGGTCAACAATGCATGTTAAAGCTTACATGACTTAGCCAAGTGGTCCCTGATACATCAGTTTAGGTCTCATTATGACCAAGCTTTGGAAAAGGTAAACCCTCTGAAGAAGTTTGTCACCCCACATTCTAAAATCATTAATGGAAATACATATCTCACCGATCAGTTTTGCTAGTATTGCTAATCCGTGGCCACATAAAAAAATAATGAGGAACTAATGTGCCAATTTTCCCTTACATCTTACGAGACATTTCTTAGAAGTGACTCAAGAATGTCCCCTTTAAGTGAGTAAAAATGCTAAAGTAGTTGGATAAACCTTTCACGACCAATTTCATCACCAATGACTCTCATCTGAAGAAAATGGATTACCTACTTAAACTCAAGAAGAAGACACATGCGAGCCTCCAATATTGACTCCATCATTCATTGTAAAATAAACCTTATCCCCACTATCATACACTTCCCCCATCATCGCTGGCAATTTAATGGCATCACCCTTTATCCATTCTATGTTATTTATTCTCCGTGTATCTCTCCCATTATCACCTCCACGTCTGTGTTCTCTCACCAGTAAACAAATCTCTGATAATATTTTTATCAGTATGACAATACAACAAAATTAATACCAAGCTTCATATTTTTATCTCAAGATAACAATTATGATGATTTTGGATTTTGTGAAAGCCAAGAAAGAAAACCTTGTTCCTACTTTCTCTGTATATATCTATTATTTAGTTTTGTTGGTTTCTCTTGATTTTTCCCCAATCTCAACCCTTCCCCACTTCTAGGAATGGAAAAGGAGTGGGTATGGGTATAGGGGTTCCCTCCCCGCCCCCACCCCAGCTACCCATCCCTAAACCTGACTCCGACCTCTCTTACCCCACCCTCGCTCTATTTAAAAACCCCGTGGAGGCCTTGAACCCGCCCCGAGCCCTCCCCAAATATTTTTTTATGATATTTTTAACTTATTTTATATATGTATTCTAACTGATTTCAATTTTTTTAAGTTTTGTAACATGTGAAAAATGTCATTGTTTTTAATCCTTGAATAAAAAAAATATAAGTAATATTAACAATTTAAAGGTGTTTCGAAAGTTTAAATCAACATTACCAATAATTATGTAAATACAAATATTATCACTATATGTATCCCTAAGACAAAAATATGAATAATTCCAACGACTTGAAAATGCATCAAAGTATAAAAACTTATAAATTACAAACTAAGTTCATATTGTCATACATCATAAAATTCAAAATCCCATTCAACATAAAATGAGATGTGATGGACATAAAACCACGTAAAATCCATGCATCATCAATGAAATGAGACTATATAAAATCCATGAATCATCAATGAAATGAAATGTGATAGCCATAAAACTTCTCTTTGTATGCTTGGACGACCACATATCGGTGGTGATTTCTACTCTACACCCAAGATTCCCCATCAAATGCATTACTTTTGTCTTCTCATAATTAAAGATATTGATAATGTCACTCTTAATTGCATTTATCAAGGGTATTTTGAATTGTAGTTGAAGACTACTCATGAACTCTTGAAACCTAATATGATTTACAATTAATAAGGGGTACTTATGTAAAATAACCATACATGCAATCTCATAATGTGATTTCTCTTTATGAAAATAATGATTATTGATGTCTACATTTCCATCCTTTTTTGCACTAACTCTCAACATTTGTTGCCCTACATCCATACTTGTAGTCTTAATATGTTTATCTCTATGATCATGCAAGGACATGATCCCATTTTTACTATTTTCTTTGACCCTGCTTGAGCAAGTATTACAAATAGAAAAGTCCTCGCCATCAACGTTTCTTTTCGTGAAATCTACCCAAACATCCTATGTATATTTCCTTGTTCTACCAAGAATAACTCAACTAGAATTTTAACCATTTTGAGATAAAGGAGGGTTACTTGAATGTGGATTAATAAAAGGTTGACTTTGATTGTCACTGTGTTTTGAGATTTTTCATTTAGGAAAATATTATGTTCACCACCCCACCCCCAATAAATATTTTACATACTTTAAACAAATAAAAGTTTAGATGAAGATTGTAAACTTTAAAAAAATAATAGTATAGATAGAAGTTGTGTAACAAATAAGAGCATGTACGGAAGTTGTACACTCTAAACACAAAAAAAAAATGTTTTACATACTTTACACAATTTATTTCCCATATAAAATGAGCAATGTGCATATAAATAGTTTAATTCTAGGACAAAATATCAAGGTTGAATCAAAATAAATAAAAATTGGGTATTATTTTACATGGAAGTTGTACACTTTAAGTTCAATAAATTCTCCTCACAACTATCTGAGATACAACTTCACGTAAATAAAATATACCAATATATAGTTTTGATGACAAATAAATAAATGAGTGATGATGATACCAGAAATGGTATCACCAACTCAATGTAAATATGCAAGATCAAACTAGTGTATCAATGGAGCATAACAAATATGTAAATATAGAAGGATATGAGACAAAGAGGGAGATAACATAGAATATAAGTGGTTCAGGCTATCTTGTCCTACTCCAATGTGTGAGTGTGTGTGAAATCGACTAAGAAAGAGCTCTAATGGCCTTGGGATATAGAACACTCAAGATTTCTCTCTCTATGTAATGAATCTAGCAGATTTTTAATAGGGTTGTGAATTAGAGATCCTTCTAAAGGTTAAAGAAGGTAGGTATTTATATGGTTGGGGTGGTTCCATGCGCACCCCATCCATGCAAGAGGCGTGTACACTATGAAGTGGCCAATGTCATGCTGCCACCTGTCATCTATTCATGTAAATCATGATTGAGAGATATTCTTCACACGTGAGGAAGATGTTGTTGCAATAGTTTTGTCCATGTGGGGTTCGCAGCCCATGTGCACTCTCCCACGCGTGCGCCATTCCATGCGCTCAGTCAGATGTCAAATGTTTCCTGGTAAGATGAGGTGTCGAACTGGCCAAGTAAGAGACCACCAATTTACTATTGAATCACATGTTGGTACCTCCCGAGTAGAGTCTCGACTGACTTACGTCAGGCCGAGACAAGCTTATGAACAAGCTGATGAGGTATCGTCTTTCCTGAGGTAAACGAGATGAGGCATTAGGCCCATCGATATGGCATGTGATCTCGACCTAGTTGAAGGAAGAGGTTGAGATGATTGTTACACGATTCTTTGAGAGAGTGTGTTTCGCAAGGTCGGCCAGAGCTGAGATAGGCCTAAGTCGAGACAAGGTCATATATTAATATATCAATCACCCCCTCGCCCTTAGTCTTCTGTGTAGATAGGATACTGAGGGGTAAAAATGTTAGGTTGCAACCGATGATTGGACGTCTCTAGCCTGTCAGATGTTGATTGACTGATGGGTATGAGGGAGTTACACTTGTCATCTAATTTCAAGCTTTGCGTATTACCCAAGTAGTGACGGCGGTGTGTGTGCATTTTGAGAATTGTGCCTTAATGATGAGCACATTGAAAGTTAAACCTCATCAATGTTGGGGTTTAAAACGGTTTGAATAATTTTTTATTTCTCTTTCCTCATTCGCACGCCATTACTTTTTCTCTCTAGAAATAGAGCTTTTTGGTGCCTCCTTCTCTCTCCACTGTCCAAGCATTCTCCGACGGGTTTTTAGGTTTCTCGTGATTCTTAATCCCTCAAACTCCTCCAGGTACTCCTTATTTCCACCATTTCTAAGTTTTATGTGCTTTTTATAATGTTGTAGGTGTTTTAATTTTTTCGACGACTTTCATCTTTTCTAGTTTCTTTTTCAGGTAGCTTTAAGTGAATTGAGGGCTGAGTGTGGTAGTTTTAGGCTTAAGTATTTGATTGGGATTCCCCCCTTTGAATTTTTAATCTGTTATTTCCCTTTTGATTTTTCCAGTCAAATTTCAATCAAGTTTCTGGTCTTCTTCTCCAGTGGGATTTGGTTGAGTTCTTGGTGAAACCCATTCAACTTCCCAGTTTTAATCTTTTGGTCAAACCCAGTCAACACCATAATTATTTGTCCTTTTTGTTGTTTTCACCATCCAAGTGGAAGGTCTCCCTTTGAATGTTGAGGACATTGTATGAGATAATAGATCATTTCCCAAATCTTAGGGAAAGACTCTTCAGTGAGATCTGTCATTACAAGGCCAAAGCCAAGGCTAAACGCCAGGCCAAGGGATTTCCTTTTCGCCCAATCTTCCCAATTCCTCTCCCTGTTATCTGACCTCCTATAAATAAGAGTTGAGACGATCCTCCACCATCCTGTCCTCCTACGTTTGTTAGAGGAGAGTCTCCTTTCAGAAGTAATCCTCCAATAATTGTCATAAGTGGAGATACGATGAGTGCAAACTTGCCTACGAGTGATGATGCTATAGATGTCTCGTCTTTTGATGGTTGTAGTCCTTCAGCCTTTAGGGTATCGGCTAGGGCATAGGCTGAAGTTGACTCCTTTTCCCATACCATGGAAGTGCCCGCCTCTTATATTGTCGAGACAGGAGCACCAACTCTAATGAGGTAGAGATCCTTTTCTTTGACTCTTGTACAGTCGATAATGTCAACTCTTAGTCTAATAAAGCAGACCTGCCTACTGATGAATCAGTCCCGAAGATTCGAGAGTCACCATTTTTCATCCCCCCATTCAAACGGTTACCCCATCTAGACCATGACCGAGGGGGATTTTAAAAATATATTTCCAAGTGGGGTATCGGCTGTCGATGTCGTCAACTCAGGGGATGAGGCCGAGGAACCATTAGATAACCATTATTCCCTGACATTTCAGATTTTTATTAGTGATGTTGACCTCATATACTAGAAACACTTGTATGGAATTAACTCTGATATCACGATGAGGGATCTCGACGAGGCTGAGAGAGGTTTCAGTGGCCGACCTGGCAAGGTTATAGTATACAAGCATATGTTCAAGTTAGGCTTTAGTCTTCCCATACATCCTATTGTGCGTGCCATCCAAGCCATTCTTGATTTATCCCCTACTCAACTTTCTCCGAATTCTTAGAGAATCCTTCTCGATTTTATCTTGATCCGAAAGTTTTTCGATGACGCCAACCTTCTAGTTAGCGTGCTATAACATTTCTTGTATGAGGGCTCAGCATGGATACCACCACTTTGTGGCCAGGAAGCCGACCAAGAAAGTGATATTCATCAACCAAAAATCCAATCATGATTGGAAGTTGAGATATTGCTTCATATCTGGTGCATGGGAGTTTCTCACCAATCACTTCTGTTCTTCCTATGAGCCGAGGGTCCCCTAAAAATGGGGCAAGGTGCCCATGGCTATAAATCTTAACCCCGTCTTGAGTTTAGAGGACCAAGAGAAGTTAAAGGCGATTCAAGTCCAAGGTGAGGGGGTGGTCTTCTAAAGTATGAGGACCTTATGACCCCTAACATATTGGTCGATACGAGATTAGAAATTGGTCCTCTTACTAAAATCTGTAAGTTTTCTTAACTGTAACCCCATATATTAATTGCAATGTCGGCTTTAACATTTTTGATGTTTAACTCTGAATTTTTACATGTCATCCATCTGGTGTTCCTGAAGCTCTTTGGAAAATGGTGGCCCTCAACCTCGCAAATATGGTGAATAAATTCAGATAGAAACTGACAGCCAACAGTGCTCATCGTCAAACAAAATAGGGCCAGCAGGAAAAAGAGACAGAGAGGGAAATCCCAATCTCTTTCGATGATTCCCTTATTGCTCATCTTGCCCAATTAAAACTCAGTGACGAGAGCTTAATCAGGAGTGTGCCAAGAAATCCATAGACTCTGTCGCCTCCCTAATATCTGATGCTGATAAATATTTCTTGCACTCCATGAACTCCTCCTTTATAACTGAATTCGAAATTCACAGGGTCGTCCAAATATTTACTTAAACTTTATAGATTTTGAAGTTTTCTAAGTGTTGACTCGTACTAACTTGATTTTTCACTATTTTTACAACCTCTGCTTGCCTTCTACCGCCTAGTAGACTGGGTTGAGAGGAGGCTTCCCTTGATCCAAAAAGGAAAAGATGTTGATAAGGTGGATGAGGGCCTTAGGTAAGAGATTCGACAGGAAGCATCAATTCTATAAGAGAAGAGCTAAGAGTTGGACAATATGAAAGTCGATCATGAGAAGACTTTGAAGGGGTTGGATAATAACAAGCATGTCGAGATAAATGCGATAGTCAAGTATGCTTTGGAGAAGTCTAAGTCACAAGTTATGGTCGAGTTTAAAGAGTCTAACGAGTTTGGAGGGTACGCTTTTGAGTACCTTGAGAGAGGCGTAAAAATCGTTGGCCAATTAGCCACCCTAAAGCATGCCGCCTCAAGGACTCTGGACCCTCAAGACTTTGAAGGTCTCAACTTCAATGACCCCTTTCTTGAGACTACTTTATCTAAAGTGTAGAATCTGACTGAGACCCTTGAGGCCAATCTTACAGAGGAAACTAAAAACATTAATGATGCGGCCGAGGGAGGTGTCGACGGTGATAGGGTCGACACCGAAATCCCTGCACAGAATGTCGTTATTACTTCTTCTGAAGTTTACCTTAAATAGTCTCAACCTTGACTTGTTATAGGCGACCGTATGTGTCCTTATTATCCCTTTCTGATGTAACACTTAAAACATTTTTTATTTTGTAACTTTTTACTTCTTGTATCAATACTATGTCTAAATAATTTCATTTTTGCTCTGAATGACAAATGATAATACTTGTGTTGCTTACTTATGTCGTCTCTTCTTGTTATTACATTCCTTCTATTTTATCTTTGCATTTTTATTATTTAGACAAAGCTATTGATGTTTTAACAAGTAATCATAATTGAACGGCTTATAATTTGAGATCACCGGTTAATCCATCTTTTTGCACATTATCTCATCCTTACACGGGATATATATAACTAAATGACTCATTTTTTAATTTGAATTCACCAAATTATGGTATTATATCACAAGTCCCCTCTCATCATTTTGAGAGTGTGTGGATGAGAGCTACCTCATCCATACACTGTCATCTCGATCGAGAGAGTGTAATGATGTTAAGATAAACCATAATAAAGCGATTTTTGATTTTGAATTCACCAAATTATGGTGTTATATCACAAGTACCCTCTCGTCATTTTGCGGGTGTGTGGACGAGAGCTACCTCGTCCATACACTGTTGTCTCGGCCAAGAGAGTGTTCCACCAAATTAATGATGTTAAGATAAACCACAATAAAGTGATTTTTGAATTTGAATTCACTAAATTATTATGTTATATCACAAGTCCCCTCTCGTCTTTTTTAGAGTGTTTGGATGAGCTAGCTACCTCGTCCATACACTGTCGTCTCGATCGAGAGAGTGGTCCACCAAATTAATGATGTTAAGATATTATTCCCCCATCTAGGTGTTATTGAGAGTCCATAGATGAGGTTAGCACCGTCCAGACTGTCATGTCATTGAGAGTAAGGTAAATCTACTTCACCACGAGTGATGTTCCATAGCTTAGGATGAACTGATACATATAATCTGAACTACACATACAAAAAAATAGGAGGGAACACTTTGGAAATTTTTCATTCATAACTTTTTTTTTCATACAACGTTACATTGATAGAAGAAGTTTATACAAAGTCCTACTGATAATACTTTTTTAGATAGTTGGAATTCCAAGGGTTGGAGAATGTCTCTCCTTCCAACTTCACAAGCCGATATGTTCCTGTAACCACCTCTTCTGTCACCCGATAGGAACCATGCCAATTAGGATAGAATTTGTTGGTATTTTGCCAAGTCTTCTTCAAAACTAGGTCTCCTACTGCCAATGGTCGGGCCTTTACTATTTTTTTATATAAATTTATTTCTCTCTACTAATAGGCATATTGCCTAACCTCAGCATCCTCTCTCCTTTATTTTATTAGGTCCAAGTCCGGTCTACGCTCTACAGTATTCTCATATGGATCATATGTATAGACTTTGTGAGTTGGAAGACCGATATTTGTTGGCACTACGGCATCTAAGCCGTAAGCAAGCATGAACGGGGTCTCCCATATTTGCATTCTTTCCGTCGTCCTATAGGCCCATAAGAAGGCGTACACCTCTTCGTTCCATCATCCTTTAGCATCTTATAAGTTTTTCTTGATCCCATCGAGGATTTTTTTATTCGGCACCTCAGTTTGACCATTGTCTTAGGGTCGGCCAGGAGTTGAAAAGAACTGCTTAATGCCAACCCTCTCACGGTACTTCTCCAAGGATATATTCGTAAACTACTTCCTGCTGTCTGAGATCAGAGTGTTGGGTAGGCCATATTTGTAAATAATATTCTTTCAAATAAATTGGAAGGTTTTCCTCTCAGTTATGGTGATCAGTGCCTCGGCCTCCACCCACTTAGAAAAATAGTAGATAACCACTATCAGATATCGATAGTTATCTATAGCCCTTGGTAATGGTCCTACCAAGTCAATCCCCCAAACTGCAAATGTCCAGGGGGAGTGATAAAAGTTAGAGGTTGGTGAGGTTGATAAGGGATGTTAGCGAATCTTTGGCATTTGTAACATTTTCACGTAACTGGCTGCATCATTGGCCAATGTCTGCCACTAATACCCCCTGAGTGACAATTCTCTTTTCTAATGATCTTCCTCCTATGTGGCTCGATCAAGATTCCTTATGCACATCTTCAAGATATACTCCACCTTAGTCAGATGGACATATTGAAGTAGGGGAGAAGGAATCCCTTCTTGTATAGGACGCCTCCTTTGATGGAGAACTTTTTCGCTTTGTATCTCAATTTCCTCCTCTCAGGTTTTGAACCGAGTAACTTCTTATCTCTGATTTATCGGATGATGGGGTCCATCCATGAAGCTCCAATGTTCAAGTTTAAACAAAACTCCACCATGTTATCCTCTTCTTTAATAGTTGCCTGATATAGGACATCCACTGCATCGACCTTCTGATCTCTGTCCTAGTGGTGGAGGCTAATCTTGCCAAGGCATCGGCTCAGCTATTATCTAGCCAAGAGATCCTTTTTAGCTTCACCTCCTTGAAATTTTTCAGTGTTACCTTTGCCCTTACTAGGTACTTGGCAATTCTATCATCCTTGGCCTCATATGCTCCCAATATCTGATTCACTATCATTCTGGAGTCACTGTGAACCCCAATGTTTAATGCTTTGGCAAGGGAGAGTCCTTCCAGAAGAGCCTCATACTCTAACTCGTTGTTGGAAGCCTTAAAATTGAATCTCAGAGCATATTCTATGTCAAACCCATCTGGGGTAGACACGATCAAATATGTTCCACTTCCCGCTTTGTATGAAGAGCTGTCAACAAATAAATTTCAAACAGTACCTTCCTCGGAAAAAGTACCCTCCGCTAGGGTCATATATTTGAAAAGATATCTCTCCTCTTCATTTTCAGTCACTCTACCTCTTATCGTGCCTGTCTCGACTTCAGCTGGGCTTTAGCTTGCTTTTTCTGGCTCTAGTGTTGGGTTTGTCAACTCTTCAATGTCAATTTCGTCCCAGGTGAACTCGGTGACAAAATTTACTAAATTCTTCCCATTAATGGTTATTATCGATTAATAGATAATTTCAAATTATCCTAACTCTATCGATCAGGCCATCAACCTAAACGATTTCTCAGGTTTTTGGATGACCTTTCTAAGAGGAGAGTCGGTGAGGAAGACCATAGTGTGCCCCTGAAAATATGGTTTCATTTTTCTCGAGGCATGAATTAAAGCGTAGGCCAGCTTCTCCATCTTCATATATCTCTACTCGACCCCCTGAAGGCTTTACTATTGAAGTATAGTGACTTTTGCACACTATCCTCGTCTCTAACGATTGTTGCACTGATGGCCAACTCTGACACAGACAGATATAGATATAACCTTTTCCCTTGAATAGGCCGGGATAATAAAAGTAGCGAGCCGAGATAAGCCGTTAACTGCTGTAAGACTCTTTCACACTCTTCATTCCATTTTAAGTCCTTTATTAACACTTTCAAAAATGGTAGACACTTGTCTATTGCTCTTTACACAAATCTATTCAATGCCTCTAGTCATCCAGTCAACAGCCGAATATCTTGTATGGATTTTGAAGTTTTCATCTCCATCAGGGCTTTAATATTCTCGAGGTTGGCCTTAATACCTCTTTGATTTACAATAAAATAAAAAAACTTCCCTGCCCCCACGTTGAAAACACACTTGGAAGGGTTGAGTTTCATTCGGTACTCATTCATGGTATTAAAAGTTCGCTCAAGGTCGGTCACATGAGTATCGTCTTTAAGTATCTTTGTTAGCATGCCGTCAACATATACTTCCATGATTTTCCCTAGCTGATCTTCATTTACCAATCTCTGATATATCGCCCCGACATTCTTAAAGCCAAAAGGCATGACCTTCTAATAGTAGGTCATTTTATCGATAATAGACATCTATGAAAATCTGGTTATAGCCTAAATAGGCATATATGAAACTCATCAATTCATGGCCATCCATGGAATCAACCATTTGGTCTATTCTTGGTAGAGGATAGCTGTCTTTGGGGCATACCTTGTTCAAATCTGTAAAATCCATGCGCATTCTCTACTTGTCGTTGGCCTTAAGAACGATGACAACATTTGTTAACCATTCAGGGTAGATAACTTCCCTGATGAAGTTGGCTTTCTCCGACTTCTTCGTCTCATCTTTGATAATATCTTACTTCTCTCTAGAGTACACTCTCCTTCTTTCTCTCACTGACTTTGCCTCTTCGACCACATTGAGCTTATGGCAGAGGACCTTAGGATTAATGCCAGGGATATCCTTATAGCTCCAAGTAAAAATATTTTGCCTCTTCCACAGCAATTTAATTAACTCCTCTTTAATCTTTTTCTCCAGGGACTTACCCACTTGGATGGTTTTTTGACTCGTCCTCATTGAGGATGATGGATTATACCTCCTCGGTGGCGTTGCCCTTTTTCAGCTTGGTCTCATATCTAGGGTCAAGAGTGTCAATGTTATAAGTTGTAGTGGCCCTCTTATTTACCTCTTTCTCTTTAGCTGAGTTGAAGTAGCACTCACGTACCTCAGTTTACTCACCCTGAACTTCCCCAACTCCTTAAGGAGTCGGGAATTTTATCATTGTAAAAAAATGATGTTCCGTGTGCGATATTGATTTGAATAAATTTGCAAATTCCAACCACAAACTTATTTAATTAGAGTCAATTTTAAACCAAATTAAATCAGCCCCTAAACGCACAACTATGTGTGTGCGTGTGTCAAACCATCATAAACACAAATATGTTAACTCACGGATTTTAGGAAAAATCCCCGAAGGGTAAAAGCTTTTATTTCACTTTTAATTAAATTAAAATTTATAATCACAATGAAATCTATAATAAGTTTACCTCAGCATACCTACAAAGACATGCAACCTAGAATCAGTAATGGATTCCATGCACAAACCCACATAAACCGCATTCCAATCTTCAGCAAAGATCCACACGCAGCGAACCTCAATGACCTCAGTCTTCCGGTGTAGAGACGCACTCCACAAAGATGAATAATAACAAAGTTTTTCTTGGATTACAAAATAATTCACACAAACTATTTGGATTTTGTGAATTAAAAACAAAAAGGTTTAAACCCCTAAAAGTGAGAAGACAAATTATTCTGCCAAAGGAATTTCGTCTTTGTTTAAAATCACAGGTCTTCTAATTAAAAACGAAGTTGGAAAAACCTTTTTATAAAAAATCTAAGGTGTCGTGTCTCTAGAATGAAACAGGGCTCTCACTCGAATGAGCTTCGCGTGACATAGGGATGTCGCTCGAACGAAGTCTTCTGTCGCTCAAACGAGAAAATTAAAAAATAATTTTTTCTTTTCCTTTCGTCAGTAAATGTTCCACCCTGAAACTTTGAAAAAAATTGACGTAAAACATAAAAACTCCGCTCCAACACTAAGAAAATATTTCATGAAAAATATCCCAACACTCTAAGTGAATTATTAAGGACTTAAAACACAACCTTACCAAAGTTAAACTTACGAAGGCTTGAATGTTGAAGAAAACTTGATATTCGGATTCGTCCTTTATGCATATGTGATCTTGAAAATTTCTTTTGACGGTTGTAGCGGTATACAACATACTCAATTGATAACGGACATTTATAAAATTATGTCCTTACAGTCATCTGGTGAACTATTGAGGGCACTGCCTCAACTCCCTGAGGGATACTCTTCTCAAAATTATGTTGTAGGTTGAGTAGATATTCTCATCCATAACAAAGAAATTGATCTTCTTTTTTAGGCATTTCGGCCAACTGTTCCCCATTCTGACCTCTATCTCATAAATTCCCGAAGGTTGGTGATATGGGATTAGTCTCTTCTTGCTCAACCCCAGTCCCTTGTAACAATCCCAGAACATTACATCGGTTGAGCTGCCACCATAGACCAATATCATGGGGACTTTATACCCATGTACCAAGGTGGTGATCACCAAAGGGTCATTGTGTGGGGCTAAGATCCCCTTAAAATCCAACCTCGAGAAACTAATAATCGAGTCTTCTTCGTCTTAACAGCTGTCGAGTGCATATCTTTGGTCTTTAGAGGGAGAGATTTGGCTTCTACCACATAAGCTTTCCTTTCTTTTCTTTCCACCGCCTGTAAGTCCTCTATAAATCATTTTAACTCTGAGAGAAATCGTGTGCAACCAGCCCTTAGGAGCGGTGATTGGAGGTGGTAAGTCTGGGTCAACTTCATCATCATTGTTTGAAGCATCATCATCTCAGTTAGCTGGGTATCAAGCTTGCATTTATCAGTCCTTTTTTTGGGTGTCATCTCGACCACCCTTTGAACTGCTCTTATCTATAAATTTCCTTAACTTTCCAGCCTTCAACATCTTTTCAATCTCGTCTTTGAGAGCGAAATTTTTTTCGGTTGTATGGCCATGATCTTGGTGGAATTCGTACCACAGGTTCTTATTCCTATTGTGAGGAGGAACTCTCAACTTCTCCGCACATCTTAAAGACCGATCGTTCTTTATCTCATTCATAATATGCTCAAAGCTTACTGTTAGCGGGATATAGTCAGTGAACTTATCGTCCGTCGACCTCTTCTTACCATCCTTACCCTTTGACTTCTAGAATTTACTTCCACTTCTTGCTCTTTTATCAGCGTCTCCATTAGCATCCATTGCCTCCTCTGCGTTCATAACCTTCCTAGCCGTAGCTAGGAGTTCGGCCATAGAATTTAGAGGATCTTTATCTAGCTTCCAGAGGAGCTTTCCTTCTTGAAATCCTCCTATCAAGGAAGTCATAACAATATATCTTCATAGTCTTCGACTTATAATTTCTCTTTATTAAATCGGGCTATGTACTCCCTTAAACTTTTATTCTTTCCCTTCTTAATGTACAGCAGGTGTTTCATCTTCCTTTAGGGCTACACTCCGAAGCAAAAATTATGTATGAACCTTTATGCCAACTGCTTGAAATTTTCTATTGAGTTTTTAGGGAGAGAGGTGAACCACACATGGAAGGCACCTATAAATGTGTTGAAGAAGGCCCGACACCTCATCTCATTCGATACCGAATAGATATTTGTAGCAGATTGGTACATCTCCATATGATGGATGGGATTAGTGCTCCCGTTATATTTTGGAGTGACTAGCGTCGGATTGAACTTAGTCAGGGTTGGATAACTTATAAGTTTTGCCACAAAGGGGGAGCCTTCAGTGTAGCCCCTATGCAAAGGGTCTCGGCTCTTCAAAGTATCCCATATCTTATCCTCTAATCACTATATGGAATCATTCCAAAGCCTTTCGGCTGTAGCTGCAACCTCTCTCTTGGTCTGGACAACATTGTCTGTAGCCCCTTCTCTGTCAACCGGACGAACTGAAGGCTCTCTAGCAACCATTCTTTGTCGAATATTAACCTCGCGATGTTCCTCTTATCGGCCTCATGGAGGCCTACGGTCTCCATATCTATTATTTCTATTGGATCCAACAATGCTTTGAGACGAGCAAGGTACTATTAAATAACATGTTGATTCTTGCCGAATAGAGTCTCGACTGGCTTACGTCAGGCCAAGATGAGCATATGAATAAGTTGATGAGGTCTCAACTTTCCTGAGGTAGATAAGATGAGGCATTAGGACCATAGAGATGGCATGTGTTCTCGTCCTACTTGAAGGACAAGGCTAAGACGGCTGTTACACGATTCCTTGGGAGAGTGTGTTCTGTAAGCTCGTCCAGAGACGAGATAGGCTTGAGCCGAGACGAGGTCATATATTGGTATATTAAGTGACAAGATATTTTTAAGCTAAATTATAAATGTGAATATCCATAAAAAAAAAAATCAAAGTCATAAAAAAAGGAGTAGATCCGTGAAACTAACCGAGCGATAGCATTTCAGGTCTTTATCTATGACCATGAATGGAGAGATGACTTTTCGGTGAATTTCAGGTGGGAATTTCAAGATTCTAGCCATGAATGATGTTCATGGTGTTTCAAATCTACGATGACATTTCACATATGCGGCGAAGAGGATAGATAACTGGACAACTTTGTTTGGAGATGGAAAAAAAGGAAATAATGGAATGCTCGGAACGGAATGGGAGCAGAGAGTTGAGATATGGAGTAACAACTTAGTGAAAGTGAGAAAAAAGGGGAAAACCCTAAACACCACTATATATATATATATATATATATATATATATATATATATATACACACACACACACACACACACACACACACACACTAGGGTATGCATGTGCTTGAAGGCGCACTGATAATTTTGAAAAGAATAAAGTCGTGTATAAAATAAATAATAAATGTTTTATATGTTAGAAGTGTAAACTTTCAAAGTATAGAATCGGATAAATTTAAGTCGTACAATTTTTTTAACAACAAAAATGTGAAAAATTTTGACAATTTGGACCTCATATAAACATCATAATCAATTTAACTCAACTTGTCGATATAGATTTAATAAATATTGGTAAAAAAATATAAATTCATATCAAATTGTTAATCTATATCAGCCCCCAATCTAACATTATCTAAATTAAAAACTCATATACAGTGAAGGATATCGCCAATAAATTGGTAAGTTGTTCTTAGCTCTGAAAATCATCCAAACAGATGGTTTGGCATATTAAATAGATTATAAATTCATAGCTAGGTATAATGCAAAACCACACAACAATCCAGCAAAACCTATACTCCAATTCTTTAGCTTAGCAACTTTACCTATACAAATTTTTTAACCAAATTGACCCTATATTACAATAGAAGTTTTACCTATACAAATTAAAGATTCCTTTTTATCAACAACGGCATCCATTTTGAACATCTGCACATATGTACTCAGTAAAAAGCGTTCTCCAAAGATGTTTCCCACACCAATCAATACGTCACTAATGATGTCAAAAAACACAATCAAAAGAAACCTTAAAATGAACAATATGTGTAGGCTTTGGACTTGAAGAAGCAACAAGGCCTCAAAGCAATCTCACAGCATTTGATGTATCATCAATGTAATACATTGCCTAGCTCGACTTTTGTCCAACTGTGCACGCAAATATCTCAGGTTTGGGTCTGCAACCTAAATATTGAATTAGATCTGTAGAAATCAAAGGTTTAGAAACAGGAGTTGGGGTTGGTTACATTACAACTAATGCAATGTAAGTAGTGTTTGAATAAGCCTAGTTATAAAAATATCACCCGCAAATTTAACTAATGCAACCAACATGAACCCTCTAACTTCATTAGCGTTACGCATTACAAAGAATAATTTGACTCCAAAATACAAAAACACCCATAGTTCTGGCAGTAGAAACACCTCACATACATTAAAACTTCTCCCGATAGTCTGAGCTCCCCTTCAGAAATTTTGGTAGTAGAAACACCCCTAATTCTGGAAGCTTCGGGATGGCATAAATGTTTATTAAGTAGTATAGGTTCTCCCCTCCAGCAACCTTCGAACCTCATCATAAATACAGTTTTAGCTTGCTTGAATTTCATTGAGTAATCTTCTCGGGTGTTGCTAATGAATCTATTTTCCTTATATATCATGGAAAGATTAAAAAAAGTGTGAAAGAGTACATATCATCATAATCCATTTGTATAATCACAATAATCAAAATTTACACAAATATACACTTGAAAACAACATATCAACGGCTGTTTTAGAGCTCCATTGGTACCTCCTCCTCCCCCCCCCCCCCCCCCACACACACACACATTCACCCACCCACCCACCCTTTTTTTTACACAAATATACAATTAAAAAATAAGAACACAATGGGCAACAAAATTAAAAACTAAACCAAACCGATAATTAAAGTCACTTCCACATTGATTCCAAACTCAACTACTTTAACCAAATAAAACAAGTTGACAATGAGCTTGTACCAAAATGTACAAATATATATAAGGAAATCACTATTTTAGTTTAAACACGTTGATGTACCAATATAAACAAGTTAATGTACCAATATGTACCTTGCATTGTTGAATCATGTAATCAAAGTACTTATGCTCTGGTTGACATAACGCTTGAAAATTTTCCACTGTGTCAATGACAACCTTATGCCTGGTATTAGGCTTTGGAGGCTCAAATGGGAAGGTCAAGATGGCAATTTTCTCATCTTCAAAATTGCTTTGGCATCTGCGGATGACTCATATTTTCGCATATTCAATTTTCTTTAGTATAAAATTAACAGTACCTAGAAATTTGTTCATACAAAAAGAACAACTCAAGAGAAAAAAAAGGGTGATAAATATTTTTCCTTAAGTATACTGATATGAAGCTTTGAGAAGACACTGCCAGCTCATAAATTCCTCCCTGTGAAGCTTAAAATTGCAACTGAAACATTTCACATCAAATTAACATAAAGTAAAGCCTGTGACACTACTTTCGGCACGTTGATAATATTTTATTGATGTGTGCTTTTTATATGCTTCACACTTATAACATGTCGCGTATACAATGCAATTATATTTATTTTTCAATAACAATTAAAAAATTTATACACTAAGAATTTATTGAGTTTTTTAATACTTAGACATCATAACATATATGAACCTAATCCATCTCATTCTCATTTCCGGAGTTGGATATCATAACATATATAAGTTCAAGGCCTGATTCATGATTTTTTTTAAAGAAATAAGAACACTCACCCTTAATTCATGAATTTTTTAAAGAATAAGAACACTTGGATATATATTGAAGAATAGAACATGACAGTTATAAAACCCCACGCCAAGACATATAAAAGCAGCATTGTTTCTATTACAAATATTTTATCAGCATCCATATGGAGACCACCAAAATCACAATCTGGATAACTATTAAGAGCAAGCATAGGCAGGAGAAACCACCCTTAATGCGTTTGTTCAGAAAATCTAGATTCCTCTATACTCGTTGTAGCCTAGAGTTTGAAAGTAACACACACACTTGTTATTTGTTAATTAAAAATGACTGAGATGGCCTCAACGATGTACACATAGAAGAATATGGGATATTATCTGTACATACCTTTCCTACAATCGTTAATGCAGTCGTTGTATAGGATCGGTACTGTTCTGACTGATTAATGCAGTCATTGTTCTGACCGAATCACTGTTGTTATAAGCTTATCGAACTCGATTTGTCACTTATAAATACATTCAAGTTTTTATTAGTTCTCTAAATTGGTTCCAATACGAACTACAAAGAGAAGGTTGAACTCAAAAATAAGCTAAAAGAAGTAGATATGGAGATAAATGTTTTGAAAATGTTTAAAACCAAAAATACCCCCCAAAAATATCAACATTTAATACAAAGCCACTTGTTCATGCGTCTTTTCTGAATACGATATTTCTGATAAAAGAGAAGGTGGTTCGTTCGGACATGATCCCAAGCGTGGTCATCCTTGAATATATCTGCCATACATCTAGGATTAACATAAGAAACATGTTAACTATATATTAGAAAAAATTCAGGCATTGACTTTGGGCGCCCATCTCGTAATCACATATTCTTTTACAGTACTTATTTTCTTGAAGGACTCCCGAGCAAAGAGTAATTTTATGTAATTATGCACATGCGCCAAGATTTCAGCAGGGACAGTTCGACTCTTAAAATGGCCAAGAACCACCTCCAGATGGTACAGTTTGGGTGCTAGGCTCAAATCAACAGCGGATATGTTCTCCTCATTAACATAAAGTCCATGTGCCTTGAGGTGTTCATCCAAGGCCTTCAACTCATCAACCAAAGCATGTTCAATCTCGTCATTGGGATCCTTTTCTCTTTAAGATCTAATTACATTATGTGAAAGATAAACAAAAATTGATTCAACTTACATATTAAAGGCGTTACAATAAGGAGGAAAAAAACAAAATTAGATCTATTACTTAAAATGGTTTTGCTAAAATTTGTGAGACACATATAATGCCTAGGACAGTGTGTATTCATGGTCATGAAGGCATAATGGTTGAAACTTGACTAATTTTTTTAAATCATCACTTATTTAGTAAAAATCATTATCTAACCCATATTATTTTGGCTATATGCATTGGGGCAGTAAATTCATGGATATAAATTTGAAGTTTTAGAACATAAAGGTTGATCACAATGAAATTGATCAAAAGCAAAAGCATTGGATTCTATCCATTCACCACTGCATTAAAACCATATTAGTAGCTTAAAGTGGAAAAATAATATAATATGAATGACATAGATTTGGCATGAGAAAACTCTTAAATAGTGTTAGAAAAGAGATGATAGATCTACAAATTAAGCAACAAATTTGTATATAACAAATTCAAGGGTTAAAAGTTAGAGATACCATGAATGGTATGTAGATCCCCTATCAATAACCACACACAACCACCTGAAACATTGTTGAGATAATACAAAGATGGTTAACAAAGCATAAATAGGGGTGGAATAACATGAATACACAAACTAAGTTTAGAATGAAAATAAAAAAATGTAAAAAAAAATAAGAATACTAATAGATATGGATAACAAAACTAAAGCAATGCCCGAGTATATTTTGGTCAATAACAAAAAAAATGAATATTTGTTGACAAAATTACTGAATAAATTGCAAATTTTTAGATTCAAAAGCGAATGAAGATTCAAAGCTTTCAATAACTAATAGAGTAAATAATAATCCCGAGTAAACTCAGGTATACCTATTAGTTTTGAATAACTAATAGAGTAAATAGCAATCCATCTCTATTAGTTTTCTGAGGATTGTTATTTACTTCGGTTTTCTGATCTTTCAAATGGAATACTTGTTATTTACTCAAATGGAATACCTGTGTAAATTTTTATTTACTCAAAATGGCTTTCAAATCTTGACACCTTTACATCGTTATCTTAAGGCTTTCTACACACTCTCTCCACTTCTTATAAAAGAGACACCACATAACCTCTTGCATAAATCAACATTAGTGTAAAATGAACCAGTTGGAGTGATCACCTGCCTTTCATCTTCACCTAATCAAACCCAAAAAATCACCCAAAAAAAGTAAATTTTTAGCTATGGTCAAAAAAGCAACACCATTAACAAGATGAACACCATTAGACAAAATTAACACCATATAAAGCATTGGTTTTCTCAGTAATAAACAAAAAAAATGAAGAAAAGTTTTGAAAATAAGCTTTTGACAAAAAATAGAACAAAATTTTAAAAATATATCATAACACTAAAACGAATAAATCAGAATGCTAGAAAAAAACCACCCTGAACATTAAATTGTGTTAAGACTATTAGTTAAAATACAAAACTATATGTGACACCCCACCTAATTAAATACCGGGCGATCACTCCTTTATTAAATTAAATCAAGGTGAACAGTTGGTCCATTCTTAGCATCACTGTCGAAAAATAAATTTTTCCAATTTAACACCCTAATTAATTAAGCTAAGTGTCAAAACCATGTTCATACATACTTTCCAAATTTTATTTAAAGAAAAGTCATTTATTTTATTAACAACATTCAATAAGTAAGAATCACACCACATTAAATTCTGCAACATAATCCAATTAATTTAATACATTCGTCAATCGAATGTCAACATACGAAATCTAAAGTCACACATCCAAACTGAATAAATCCCATAGTAACAATACTGGAAATAACTGAAATACAAATGTCCAATAACAACGGAATAATGGAAAGAGCTACACATGCCCAACTAGATGAAAGTACTAAGAGTGGATCCGAATAAACGAAGTCGTTTAATCAAGAGTCCTGCAACTTCCACCTAAGCTGCAGCGCGTTCCTTCCAAGAGATCCTAAGCAAGATGCCCCTGTGGCTGGGCACCTGTAATACATACATATATATACAAGAGAGAGAGAGATAGAGAGAGAGAAAAACGGGTGAGAGCCCGATAGTGTATATGATTTAAAATTTGTTTAGCAAGTATTTAAATTGATACAGGCCAATGCAACAACATATTAGTGCGTCACTCTCTTGAGAAATTCTCACCTCTCTTCTAATGTGCACACCTATCGCACTAACCTTCCCAACGGTTTGTCTTATCATTTATCGCACTAATCTTCCCAATGATTTAACTTATCTTAGCTTACTCGTAAGATTCAAAATTTAACGATTCAATTATTCGAAAAGGATATTTCAATTAGCAACCAAAGTTCTCATTTTTAACTTTATAAATCAATAAAGTTTTCCAGTGTCATGTTATACTTTCTCAAAACAAGTATTTACAATTTGAGTCATCAACCATGTCCTACATGTCTCATCACAGTAGGCAGTTCCAGATTTCAGAATTTCATATATATATTAACTACTCATAATATATATATATATATCACAACAGCACCCCAAATAACAACTATGGTGCGGGCATACTCTACTATCCAATCCCCGTATCACTCGTACTAAGGGAATACAGATTTGGAATCACTCTCGAACTGTATCAACACATGCTCAAACAATATTGAGACAAAGTATAGATTCCAAGTCTTTCAGGACCGTCTGAACTATCACTGCGATAGCCTGTACCAAGGATACCTATACACAAACAAAATGAGGTGAAGAATAGATTCCAAGTCTCTAAGATGAAAGCACATACCCGCATCTGTCTGAACTATCATTCCGATAGCCTGTACCAAGGATATCTATCTTCTAGGGTACAAGTCAATATCGCCCATAAAGGTCCCATCGAGATAAGACTGTCCCAGCGCGGAAACCTCAGGGATAGCAAGTAGCGTGGGCATGATTTTCACACATAGATAGTATATGCATACACAATCATATAACTATACTAACATTACCATTTCAATAATGGGTAAATTCTCAATTCCCATAATTACGACATTTGTATTTATTTCTCATTATTTAGTTATCACGTATAACCATTCACATCTTATTTTAATTTGAGGAACTTTTCCACTTACTACATCACGCTCACGGATTCTATTCTCCCAAGTATAAAATTCACTAGGTATACACATTTGTCCCAAAGTAACTCTCTTACGTGTCTCTCTCTCTTTAACATATACTTACATTGTCCCTCATGTAAGATATCCCAAAAATATAGATTTCGCCTTACATTAAAGGATTTTGAATTTTATTTTCAAAGATGAGAATTTCAAATGGTTTCGAAATCGGAATCAAAATGGAGTTTTAATTGATTTTTTTTATTTATTTAGAAGAGTCCTCAAAATATAAAACTCTCTAAGAGTCCTCAAAATATAAAACTCTCTAAGAGTCCTCAAAACATAAAACTCTCTAGTAAAAATAATATTTTTAGAAATCCGACTGTTCGATCAAGCTGAATTTTTGTCAGCAGTCATGTCTCGCCGTTCGCTACAACATACTAAAATTTCAAGCGATACCAATGGTCCGATCATCCGAAATAAAATTTTTAGTGTTTGTATCTAATTAGAACTCTTTTCTTAATCAAACTCTTAATCCTTTACATGACAAAGGGTTTCCAAAATATCATTTAAGTCATCACTACATGCAATTTCCTATCTCAAATTGGGTTTTTCTTCCATACAATTCATCCTAATCATTCCTAAACCAATATGAAAGATGCATCAACGAAATAAGAAAGATAAACACTTGCCTGGAATTTTTAGAAATCTGGTTTGGTGCCGAAATTGGTGTGGTTTCGTTCCCCGTCTCGCGATCTACGCGTTGGTGGTGACGGCGGTGCAATCGGAGGTGTTCTTGGCCTAGAACTCCTTGGAAAGCTTCTCCTCTTCCTCTCCAATGGCCGTCATTTGTATTTGGTTGTTCTAACCCTAGAAGACAACCTAGATATCTTATATAACCCTTTTAATTTTCGTAGGTTTAATTACCCATAATTGCGAAATGTCCAAAACGCCCTCCCGGGGTACTAATTGGGCCTAAAAATGCCCCGAGACCCAAACTAAACCCCCGGGTACACTTTTCTGACTATCTCGACCCTTCCGGACAAGTTGGCGCACTCAAAACAACCATACGAACAACTTATAAAATATTCACTTATTAATCAACATTTAGTCCCGACACGACACAGGCGCGTCCCGACTTAAATTTCCATAATTGTCATTTTATTCACACATGACAATATTATAACAATAAATCTCATATATTACTATACTCATCCAGTAATATTCAACATATAATAAATTTCCAATAATTACTAACTCTCGTCACGCTAGTAAATATTTAAAGCAACATTCCGGATTAAAATTAAATTAATTTATCTCAATTAAATTTAATAATTCCGATAATTTAAAAGCTATAAAAATACGGGGTATTACACTATATACCACACACACAAGGAAAAAAATAAAATTAAAATTAAAATATCAATATACCATATAAATTTCATCTTCAAAAATTGGATGGAATATGATGTTCAATAAATAAATGGAATCAAGTTGCAAGAACATAAAAGAATAGGTCAATAATAAACATTACCAGAAAAAAAATAATGAGGGAAAATCATATATATATGTATATATACAAAAAATTTGTATTTTAGATCGTTAAATTAATAATACACAATTTGTATTTTCTTCCCAAACAAAGATTGTTTTCATTGATCAAACCAAAAAATGATGTTTTCAAAATGAAAGTTAAATAGAGAGAGAAACGAAGATATACCTCAGATCTAATGTTCAAAAAATCACTTACATCTGCATATAAATAATAATTACATCAAAATACAAAAAATATTGTTAGTTATACAAAATCGAACCAAAAATATACAAAGGCAGGCCAAAACACATCCATATAAAAGCTTAGAACAAATTGAATGTGTGGAAAATATTACCTATAGGAGTGTGTGTGAGAGAGAGGTGGATGAGTGTGAGGGGGCGGATGAGGGAGAGGGAGAGAATAAATGTAGGGTTTGGGTGAATCGAGAGAGAGGAGATGGGATTTGAATGTGTTTTGTGTGGTTGAAGAGTGTGGGAGAGAGTATGACTTGGGTAATTTTACTACTTTACCCCTGATTTTGAATTTTAAAGAGAAGGGGAAAACAAATTAGAGTGTGTCAAAAGAGGGGGAATCCAAATTTGTAGGGGGAAAAATAGGTAGTGTAGAAAAACTCATAAAGATGACATCATAGTTATATCTTATGACATACATGAGTTTTACTCCTTATTATATATATGTATGTATGTATGTTTGTAAGAGAGCACTTATTTTTTGGTGGTGAGAAGAAGTGTTGATTTCTCTTGTCGTCTGGGTGTTTATGGTAAAACTGGGGTGTAACCCCTATTAATGGTGATAGAAAAGTACACTTTGCAAAAATGATGGTAAACAAAATAAATAATAAAGGAAAACATGCTCAAAATAGGAAACCAACTATAAAGAACACAATAAAAAATGTGGTTCACCCAACTGGGGCTACGTCCAGAGAAACTCAAGGTTTATTCCACTTAGAGAATGAAAATAAATGCTTATAATCACTCATTATCAATAGTAAAACATCTCCTCTCAAATGTTTATAGTGTTTAAACCCAATCATGATCTCCTCAAATCTATTGAATTATTATCAAGAAATATCTCTCTTTTATCCTGTATTATTTGTGTATGTCTTTCCTGCTCTGAGTCTCGCCCCCTCTTCAAATGGAACAACATAGCATATATAGTCTCCGTCTCAATTTAGTGGGACCTTAATTTCCCTTTTAGTCTTTTTGGACCCTTCTGCTGGTAAATCACTATCAAGAATTTAATGGGGGAGAAACTCGTTAGACATGGTTTAAAGTTGTCTCAAAATATGAACAAAAGTATTACTTTAATCCAAAGTGATAAGAATACTGCCCAATATATTATATAAAGTTTGCACACATGGGAACATGTCCAAAAGGAATATTTTTTTATATCAAATAGTGCTCTTTATGTAAGCACCTTTTTTACAGCTCATTAATACTTCAGCCGAGCAAGCAAATAGTTACTCGCAACATGTTCAATCGGGTGAGATATTTCGCAACATGTTTGATTATATAGAGTTGTTTTGGTATCTATTTTATTTAATTAGGTAACCTTCCTAGCCAGGTCAATCAATGGTGCATTGAGCTTCCTTTGGTCTGCTAGACTTGGTCTTTCAAGTATTCTAATTAATCTCATTTATATAAGATCAAATAAACTCCCATTTGCCTTAGAGAAGTAGCTTAACTCTGAGTAGGGAGTTTTATAGATAAGCCCCTTCTACATTCCCCCCCCCCCCCCCCCCCCCCACCCCCTATTGAGTAAAGAAAAGTTTATGTACGAAACATCTATTTAAGATGAACCATAAAACACCCTAAATGGACAAATCTAAAAGTCAAAGTAACTTAAATTAAAGTAGTTTTATACAAAGTGCCTTCCATTTGTAAAATTATTTGGGGATATTTTGAACTGATAAACTTGGAATAAATGAACCCTAACTTGAAGAACCTTGTATGTACACATGTTAATCTAGATCCATCATATATATTTAGCATTAAATGTTAAGATTCATTTCCTCTCACACCGCGTTACTTTTATTTCACGTGTATCCAAGAGATGATTTCTATAATATTGGGTTACGTAACTATTTTCCCCCCAATTTCAAACAGTCGCGTGTAGTAGTGAACCGTCAAAAGCATTTTAAATAATTATTTTATTCAAACCCTATAAAAACTCTTCTTTTTCATTTTCCTGAAGCCTTCCAACTATTTTACCTCCATTAAAACTCAAGCTTCCAAGCGTTCTAGAGAGACAAAAAGTATTCTTTTCTTCTTGAATCTTTGCTCGTTCCTCATTCTTATTGATTGTCTTCCTTTCTTGTCATCTTTAAAACGTTTTGTCCCTTTTTCTGGTAATATTCTTTATATGCAACAATGGAGTCATCGAGCAAAGCCATAGAGGTTTATGGTGAGAACACTAGCGAAGCTCCAATATCAAATATAGTTGAGCGGGAGGCACTCTAAAATCTTTATCATCGTGCTTCATTTTTGGGAGACATAGATGAATTTGGACTTTGGTAAGATTTTCATCGCCACTGTGAAAATTCAAGATCTTCCATTGTTAGTGGAAGAAGAACCATAAGACTAAGGTGATTATATTTTCCCTAGTGGCGTATTACGATTCATCCTAGAACGTGGATATTTTCCTTACTCCAATATTGATTTCAAATCACTAGGTGGTTCTCTTGATGGCTTTGATGTTTGTTCCTTCTATATTGATGATAATTATAATAATAACCGCATCAAGGTTGGTCTATATCGTGTAGTCCGTTGGCTTGGGAATTTCACATTATCAAAGAATAACCATGCGCTTTAGGTATTGATTTCTCAATGGAGCCTATAATCCCATGCATTCATTTCTTATCGGGGGGATTTTCAATTACCTTAAAGGACGTGTGTGAATTATTGGGCATAGAACCCTGTGGTGCCTTTGCTTATGGTGAATATCATCTTAATGGAAATGAAGTTAAAGCATGAACAGAGTTGGACAAGAATTTCATGAATGCATTAGTGGTTCCTCAAAGGCTACTTTTGCCCAATTGATTAAGCATTTTTACAAGGCTCATGTGAAACAAACCAAGGAGCAACAGTAAAAGGTACCGTATTTGATGTACCAATTGGTCTGGCAAAGGACATAGTTTAGAGTTAGCAGCTTATATTTGTTTTCTTATTTTCGCAGTTCTTCCTACCAGGTAAGCCCAACGATCAACCTCGTGGGGATTTGGTCAATATTTCAGTTAGGTTGCCTCGTGGAGTTAACATCCCACTAGCTTCTCTAATATTGGTGTGACACACCACCTATTCTAATACCGGGTGATCAATCATTTATTAAAATAAAATAGGCATCCAGTATGATTTCATTCTTAGCACCATTGTCCTAACAAATAATAAAATATAAAACAGAATAAAACTTTATATACAACTGAACTGGTATAATGATTAAATACATAATGTGAACTAAATAAGCCATCATCCACTACAAAGAATCATCCAAGTGAAAATAAAAGTGATAAATAAGTCAAGTATGACTTGAAATAAAATCCTATCCAAGTACGGGCAACACGCCCCAAAGAAAAGATTGAAATGAAACTGCATTATATCTAGATAGAAAATACTAAAGCAGCTACAATCACATCCAACAGTATCCATCGTTACTGCTCGCAACGGCATGAAATGTCTATCTTTGTTGTCCCAACTACTACTGCACACCTGGAGTTTTAAAAAGGAAATAAGAAAAGAGATTTTCCCATGGGATAAAGCCCAAAAAATTTTGAAAATATTTTGCAAGTAACTAAATGCTTTAAATGAATAAAATACGTAGTGTATATAGAAGGAGTACTAACCTCATACACAAATCCCATAGTGTACTAGTCTGCCAATCCCAAATTTTGAACTAACTTTTTGATCATACATTTTTAGTGCTCACTCAATTGAGTTCTTGGTTCATCTCACCCGAACCCACCTATCCTTTGGACTAACACACGTACCGAATCTTGAAAATACGCCCTCGTAGTCCCACTCTACTCGGAATCCCCTACGCTCATCACCCAAACTCTAATGGGTCAAAATAACGAGTAAATAAAATCTGGGTAGGCCAGTAAAATGAACCAGTTAACTTGGAAAACTCATTCAATTTTCTCAACATAACCTATTTTCTCCCTCAACGAACCGGTTCGGTTTGTTGGGCTATCAATCGTCTCTTTCCTTGTATTTTCTCCTCCAAAACCCTCCAACGGAGTTTCCAATCCTCCTAAAACTTCAAATTGATAACCCACATCTATTCCTAACCATCCCAGAAATATTCTAACCTCATATTAAACCTGAATACATTCCCAAGACCCTAGGATTGTTAATCATTAATCAATTTGATCAAACCCATAATTAATCAAACTTGAAATTTCATTGATTCAAACACCCTATCAAGTTTTTACATGTTCATACTTATAAACCCATAATTAAATCATGAAATTATTATTTGTTCATCATCAATTACTATCCAATACAAATCAAAAGTTACACGACTTGAATCTCTTCATTCTAGTTCTCAAAGTTTCATTATTCAAATCTCAGATTTTCAGTTCCTAATTAACTATAAATGTAATTAACTATATAATTGCAATCTAAAGTAAGTAAATACTTTCCTTTTGGATATGAATCTGAAGCCTTTTTCTATGTAGGAACAATTCTGAATCCGGAGATGCTCTTCTCCCCTCTTCTCCAAGGTTTTTCTCTCATTTTCTTTTTTTTCCTCTTCTCTTAAACTTTCTCTTAAGAACAATTATGCAGATATTGAAAATTGGATTGTCATCCACCTCACTAACCTTTAAATACCTCTTGATTACACCCTAATCACATTTTTCATTAGACTATAAGTGTAAAAATACCACAGTACTCTTATACGGGTCATGATATGTCTACAAAGCTCATGGAACCCAATCATAACACTCGGGAACCTATTTTGGACTATTTCAACTCATTCTGGATCACCTGTGCACTCAAAAAGGCCATTTGAGTAACCCAACTATAAATACTCCCACATCTTATTAACCGAGCCTGACGCATGCATACCGTACGCGTCACCCATAAAATATATAAATATGTCAATGTTACTCTCTATCTGCATACGCGAATTATAATAAATCACATATTTATTTAATTATCACACACAAGTAAATAATAATTATAAATATTAATCCTTATCTTGCAAATTAACATTTATCAAAATTAATTTAATTTTCCCAATTAAATTAATAAGTCCATGCACACGTGTAAATTAAATACTCATAAAAGTATGGGGTAGTCCTTGAAATTCAAATGTTCCTGCCACAAAGAGTTCCAAATACTTTTCCCGTTTCAAGCTCCCACGTCAACTCGAAAACATTGTGATGTCCCCACTGCACACGCACTAGCGGTACCACCTTTAACCGAAAGATTTTGCTCATTACGACCCAAAATGGTAACAGGTTTCTCTTCGTAAGATATATTCGGTTGTAAGTCAATCTCCTCTAGCACTATATTCCCTAAGCCATGAAACATATTATGAATCCTTTATAAATGCTCCGGTAAGGCAATCATATACGCAATCGTCCCTACCCTCTCGATGATGGGAAAGGCCCCATCTACCTAGGTGCTAACTTCCCCTTCTTCCCAAACCGCATCACTACCTTCATGGGAGATACTCGCAGCAACAACTAATCACCCATGTCAAAGTATGAGAATCTCCATTTCACATTGGTATAACTCTTCTGTAAGTTATGAGCTACCCGGATATGACCCATGATCAACTTAATCTTCGTCGAGTCTCCTGAATCACGTCTAGCTCAAGAAGCCTGTTGTCCCCCACGTCTAACCAACCAGAGGGCGAACGACAAGGTCTCACGTACAAAGCCTCAAATGACATTATGCTAATAGTAAATATGTGCAAATTATTACACGCAAACTCTACCAATTACAACTACTACTCCCAGCTACCCTTAATATCCAGAATATACATCATATCCTCCAACATCTGATTCACACTCTTCGTCTTCCTATTGGTCTATGGATGATTCACCGTGCTCAGACACAACTCTATCCCCATCAACACTTAGAAACTCTACTATAAGTGGGACACAAAGAACTTATCCCGATTTAAAATAATATTAAGTGTCACCCCATTCACTCTCACTATCCTTTCTTTGAAAAGTTGGGCATACTGCCGTGTCTCATAATCCAATCGAACTGGTACAAAATGCGCTACCTTGATCAATCAATCCACCATAACCCTAAGGGAATCGTGACCCCTCTATGACATCAGTAACCCCGTAATGGAGTCTATTCGTCTACTATCCTATTCTTACACCAGAATCTCCAATGGTTGCAAAACGTCAATTGGTTTCCTATGATCAACCTTCAATATCTAACAAGTGGTGCACCTGGAGACAAACTCGGATTTGCTTCACACTATCCCACTAATACTGGTTCCTCATAACCTGGTACATCTTATCCCCTCCAGGATGTACCTAAAATTATAACCCATGTGCCTCCTCCATAACTGCGCACCGTAAGTCCCCGTTGCCCAGGATAATAAACCTCCCTTTGAAATGTAATCCATCCTCAAAATGGAATGAGTAAAACTCTACCCCACCTGCCAAACATTATTGCATCCTCTCCTGAAAATAAGGATCCCTATGCGTGCCTTCACAACCCTCAAAATAATCTCGGGTGTGATGATCATCACTACCATATAGGACCAGACTACCTCATTTTCCTAATGAAGTTTAGCCCACTTTGCCTTCCAAACTGCTACCAACTGACCTACAGGCATATGGCTCAACACATTTGCCACCACATTATCCTTTCCTGGATGATTATGAATATCGAAGTGACTAGGGCACCCATACACCATATACCATGTGCATACACGCACAATTATCACTTATGCAACTCACATGCATCCCAAAATCAACAACAAATACCATGTGTGACCATATAGTAAAGGTATACTCAATTACCCTACTAATCGTGTCTCAACTCTCCTTGATATCTCCCCACTTATCCAACTAGTGGAACAAACATCCCTGAGTGCTCTCGACGTTGCACTCCTTGGCTCCGCTTATCTTAAATCATATAATAGCTCACTGCTTGATGCATTAAATTTTCACAAATATAATGCCTAACGTATTAAACTAACATCCTAGAGCCCAATTGTGTCTCAACTCCCGACACTTACAAGGCCTCATGTGTGGGATGTCTTGTAAGATAAATCCAAATAAAGAACCTTTCTGATACACTATAGCCTAGTTTAGTTGGTTAACGAGATCGATTGGCCCAAGACACAGTACTGGGACTGTAAATCGGTTGGGTAAGCCAGGTTTGAGGTTTCTCAGGCTCGGCCCGAACTAACTTACCCAGGATTAAGCCTGAGCTGGTCCCGAACTAAACTTTTCCACTTAAGACCAAACTCGGCTCATTAATATTTCGGGTTTCGAGCCCGATTTCATTTTTTTTAAAAGTTTGAATTAGTGTTTTTTTCTTGCGTTTCCATCATGGAGAAAATGTATAAACCAAAATCTAATTGCTATTTCATAAAATAAAGTATATAATTATGAAATGTATTAAAATAAAACAAGGGAGGTAAGAATAAAAACCTACAAAGACTAATTATATTTCATACATATAAAATTAGTTAACATAAATATGCTATATTTTATAAAATAATTTATTCATTTATTTATATATTCAAAGATTGGGCTTCGGTCCCAATTCGGGCTTGGCAAAGTTCGTCTCAAGCTCGGCCCGAAATTCATTCAGGCTTGAAATTTTGGCTCAGGCTCGGCTCGACTCAAACTCAAATAAAGCTCGGCCCAAAAATAGCAGTCCGAACGAGCGAGCTTCGGGTTTGCCCGAATCAATTTACAGGCCTAACTAGGACACCTCAAGGTAATATACTCCTATAGAAAAAACCATGCACCAAAAGATGCTAAATCTGATCTCTCAACTCCCGCATCTCTAAAGGAGCCATACAATATGGCGCCCATACTATCGGCTTAGTCCCAAGTTCTAAGTCAATCACAAACTCAATCTCCCAACTCGATAGTAACCCCGGTATCTCCTGAATCACATCATCAAAGTCCCTAAACACAGGGATCAAATCTAACGATACGAATATACTCTCTCAAGTCTCATCCTCGATATAACACAAATGTGTGCTGACCCCCCCCCCCCTTCGGACATG
Organism: Sambucus nigra; assembly: GCA_949130495.1. NCBI lineage: Eukaryota > Viridiplantae > Streptophyta > Magnoliopsida > Dipsacales > Adoxaceae > Sambucus > Sambucus nigra. The sequence goes on from OX422209.1 coordinate 724,290,728, forward strand.
GCATCACCACAAGAAACACATCCTTCCCAGGAATAGGAAACCCGATATTCTTTCTGTATCAGTACACCATCGCTATAAAAATCTCTAACCAGTTCATACCCACGTTAACATCACCTCGTACATCTCTAAAATTATCATATCCACTGCAAAGCATAACCTCCCAATGTCCACACTCACTCCCTTGTGAATGGAATAAATAAGATCCCTGCTACCCAATGGTGAATCTAAGGTCATGATAATATGATGTTGTATCCACTAAACCCATCTCATATGCGAACATAGTGCTAAAAAAAGAGTGTGATGCATCTGTGTGAAAAAATACTCGACCCATGTGCCCATGGATAGAAAATAGATCCTCAATCGCTAGTGGTACTGGTGAGGCTGGAAATTGGGGTAACTACTACCCTAGCTGGGCATCTTGTTATTGACCCCTATCCCTATTCGGGTATGCATGCCACATGTGACCCTGCTCCCCATATACAAAACACCACCTCATAAAATTTGCTCGCCTTTGTCCCTACTGGCCCTAATGAGGCTGCCTTTGTCCCTAGCCCTACTGACCCTAATAACCACGACCCTATTGGCCTCCAATTTGGTTCCCCTAACCCTTTTGGCCCCTAGGAGCATGCTAATGTCCCTAATGTCCCTGCGTGTAACTACTATTATTTAACCTAAACCTCTTAGTTGAGTCCCTTGCTAGGAAGCCTATTCTTACTACCTACCCTGCTGCCGTGGTGCCCTGCTGGCACCATTGTCCCCGGTGTTGACCTATTAGCTCGATTTTTATATCCTATTCACTCCCCTCAGATGGAAGTCATTGTATTAGTAGTGAAGGAACACATCATTAATGACATCAATATAAGTCCTCAATGTTAGGTTTCCCAATAGATGCTAGCGGATCCTCCAAGTAAGTCCGTCCATAAATTTGAGAATCCTCTTCTCATCAATTTTCACCTCATATGTCATAAAGTTCACCATGTGAGTAAACTATTTTTCATAGTCAGCCACTGTCCAGACCTCCTGTCTTCACGACTAACGGAAAGAACTTACTATCAAATCGCAACCAAAATCTCAAATAGTCTTCACATCTCTCTCCTTTGGCATGGTAACTGACTCGCACTACTGAAGGGATGCCCCGAGTAGCTATAACGTAGCTAGTACCTACTTCTGAGTGTCTCTGCACTCAACCATATGAATATGCCTCTGGATGCCCTTCTTCCATTGGCTAGTTGCTACTACACTCGTATTGCCCTGAAACTCAGGCGAATTGCCCTTTTGAAAGGCCTCTCTGACTCTCTCCCACACTGACAGTATTAGATAAGTCTGTACTGGTATTACCATTGGCAGTTGTGGCTGTACTTGGGGAAAGTGTTGTTCCATTACGGTCATGGTATCATTAACCATGTGTGCTACGATAGACGTAAACTCTATTGTGGTTATAGTCTCTTGAGAAGCTTGCGCTCCGATTGAGTCTCCTCCTTTCCAATCGTCCTCGTTGCACGTACTAGTCTACCTCTTCTATTGTTTGGCATCTGAAACCAAACCAAAATTATAGGAGATTACCTTCAATTATAAATAATATTAAAATAACATAAACGTGCAATATGAAACAATAGTCCTAATCATAAGGCTTTATATTAAAAAAAAATGCAAAGCTTACAACATGAAAAGTTTAAACAGATCCTAAGGACATTGGAACCTAATGCTCTGATACCAACTTTGACACCCCACCTATTTTAATACTAGGTGATTAATCCTTTATTAAAATAAAATAGGAATTCAATATGATTTCATTCTCAACATCACGATGCAAAAAACTGGAATGGATATAATTATTTGATCACAGATAAATAAGTAAATAAAAGAGACAAGCAAGATTTTTAAAGTGGTTCGTCTGAAAAAATATCCTACGTTCATTGTCTTGTATTGCCTGTTGGATTGCATTTTAGTCCCTTTTTCTTGTAGGGATTACAATGTATTTATAGCCCTCTATGGGATAAAGATTCGGAATGTTAAAGTATGGAATGCATTTATAAATTAAGTATTTACATCAGTACATATTGTTCATAATGTATATGACTGTTGGCGCTATGTTTAACCACGTTGGTCGGTCTTCCTGCTGTTGGTCGTCATTCAGAATGTTAGTTAGCATTCTAGGCCTTGGTCGGCGGTTATTCTTTGCTGACTAGGATTATTCCCACATTGGATGACACATGTTTATTTCTAATTGGTCCACGTAGGTGGGTAAATTTTGGTATCGACAAAATCCACCAATGTTTCATGCTTGATACTTTTGCGAAGGTATGGAATATTTAGTTCTAACAGTTTCTCGGGCAACCTTTCTGGTCGATTGACGACTTCCCGCACTTGTAAATTTATCAACACATATGGTATTTTTAGGGAAACCTTTCTTATATTTCTAATAACACATATGGCATTTTTGTAATTACCTATAATTATAATGATTCATTTTTGGGGCAAATACATCTTTTTTAGCTTAGCCGTAAAAGTTTCGATCATCGTTTCCATTTAATCATTACTTTCGCCAATTTTTTAGGCAATCTATAAAGGCGATAAAATCCCGGTTGTCTTCTACCTCAAACTTTTTGGTTTTTGCTGCGATCTCTTGAGCTTTTCATGCGATCGTTCTTTCTGTCTTTCAGTTATTGCTGAATCCTTAAGCCTTTGTAAGAATCCTTTCTCTTTCTCCTTTTCTTCACCTTCAATCATGGTTTATTCAGTAGTTTCTCCGAACGAATTTAAGAGCGAATGGAATATTCCTTCGTGGTTGGATTTGGAGCTTCCTAATCTGCCTGTAGATCTTTTTTCTTTATTTTTACTTTCTGCTTCATATCAATGTACTTGTAATCTAATTTTCATCAATGAAAATGAATATTTCTTCGCACTTGTCTTCCTCTGTTTTGAATGCTTTATTTTGTTGTTGATTGGAGATTTTTCTTACTCTTTATAGTTCGTGGCTAAACCCAATCAATTCTCCTTTAATGACTCCGAGATACTCAGAAGATGTAATGATCTATTCAAGTCTGGTCATATATCTTTATCCGAGGAAGACCTATCCAACTTGCTTGAGGCTGATGTCTCAGATCAGTCTAAAGAAGCTTATCTATACCTTAAGTGTCTTTTTGATCGGGCAGTGGCCAATAATGTTGCATACTTTGAAATGATAGAAGAGCTTCAGGAAGATCACAAGGAGACTACAGCTCTTTTACATGCCAATTATGAACAAAAGTATAAAGTTTTGAGTGAAGGTTGGGGTTTTGAGAAGAAGTTAGAAAAGAATGCATCTTTCTTCAAGAGGCAGGAATTTCTGCTTAATCGTGAAGTAGAGGAGGCTAGAGCCATCATCAAGTTGTTGGAAGAAGAGAATAGCAGTTTGAGGGATGAATTGAACTCATTGAAGGCTTTTTCTACTACTATTATTGCTGCTGATGATGGGGTTTCCTTCTTAGAGACTGAAAATGACAGACTAAGGGAAGATTGAAAGTACTAAAGATAACTAAGCACGCTTCTTCCTCCCGAGCAAAACTTAAACCTGGTTAAGCTACTAGAGCTGAGGCTAGGACCCAATAAACACTTGTTAACCAGTCTGCACAATTGAAAGTAAAGAATTTGGACATTCCTGATATGTCCAAGAAATTCCAGACTCAAGCTGAGAGACTTTCTACCCAGTCTTCCCAATCACAAGCTAAAGATGGAGTATTGAAAAAATTGCATTATCAGGTTGAGAGATTGACTTTTCAATTTCATAAACAACTTAAGGAATTTTGGATGGAAGGATATAATGAGGCTTTTAGTCATTATGATGAACGATTTAAGCAATGCCAATGTAAAGGTTACAGGTGGGGCTGGACCAACTGCTTGACAGTTATTAAGGTGGAGCAGAACAATAATCTTTGGAACTGGTATGATTCTGATTTGCTGGATTGTCAAGATCCTCCTTTCAAACTGGTCGTTATTTGGATACCTATCAACACTATTACCTAATGCTTGATTTCAAAATACTTATGGGATTATGGACTTCATGACGAGTTAGAGATTGTTCATCCTCCTTATCTTCAAGATACCCCGAGAAGCATTAATAGAAGGATGCTTCAAGACTTCAATTTTATCAACTCCCCTTACATACTAGATCACCCTCCAGCGGGCATGGAACCAGTGCCGAGCTCCTCTAAAGCAGAGGGGAAAGGTCCCTTATAGTATTTTTGTTCCTATAATTCAGTTATAAGTGATATTATATAACGATCAATTAAATGAATGAAATATTGGATTAACTTGTCTTGTCAATCTTTGGATGTGAATGGCTTCTTTGCTTCATTAATTCTATTGATACACTTAGGCTTTTACCCAAGTTGAATACCAATTACGAATGATTAACTTATCATGTTCTACCAGTATACTTAGATTAAAATCCAAGTTTGATACTAGTTACCCATGTTCCATAGGTTCTACAAATACACCTAAATGTTTAGGTTTTGCGTTGGTTACCAGTGGTGACCAAGCGCATGTGGAATATATGTCTACATTCATTTTTAGGAATCTTCACGACGTTCTTCCTTCATTTTTCCCGTTGGATAAAATCTATTGTTTTACCCTTAACTGCATTGACCAAGTTTCTTGAGCACTTGAGATCCTGTCTTACTTGGGGTTTTGTTTGTTATCGATCAACTTCTGTTTGTGCTGACCAACTTTTGAACAATACCAATCAATCAATTATGTGGGTGTTGTTCTGAGCTCCGACAAATTATGTGGTTGTTATGGCGAAGAACCAGGAATTAACTATGTGGTTATTGTTCTGAGCTCCGACCAACAATATTTCTGAACAGTCTTTTAATAGTTTTTCTGACCAAGTATAACATCTTGTTGAAGAAAATGCATTAATTATTATGGTGCATAAAACTAGTACTCCCAAAAAAAGTCAAAAAATGGAGAAAATCATCATTTTATTGATACGAAAATATCATGATTACAATTTATTTCATTACATTACTAGTAGTACTTTCTAAGATGTTCAGCATGTCAAGGATTTTTGAACTTTTTCCCTTCCAAAGTCTCAATTATGTAGGTACCTGGTCGGACAATTGTTGAAATATGATATGGCCCATGCTAATTGGCTTCAAGTTTGTTGTTCTTATGGATTACCTTTTTGACAACATAATCTCCTTCTTTCAAGTTGGTCGGCTTCATCCTTTTATTATAAAAAGTGATTTCTTCTGCTGCTAAGCTGCATTTGTCAAAGTTGTGTCTTCACGTACATCCTCCAGCATATCCAAATATAACCTTTGCATCAAATCACTAACAGGAGAATTAAAGTTTAACACTCTATGAGTGAGAAAACCCAATTCAGCTAGTATTACTGCTTCAGTTCCAAATGCCAGCATGTATGGGGGCAGTCCTTCGAGTTATTCGGTTTGCCCATAGAACGGAGTGTAGTTAATTAATATAGTTCCCATTAGCATCATTAAGTCTTTTCTTCAGTCCATTGACCATAGTCCTATTTGTTACTTCGGTTTGCCCATTGCTTTAAGGATGGCTTGGAGCAGAATAAAGCTTTTGAATGTTTGACTCGACACAATAGGCAGCAAACTCCTCGTTATCAAACTGTGTGCCATGGTCTGTAATGAAAGCTTGAGGCAGACCAAATCTATAAATAATTTTTTTCCAGATGAACTGATAAACTTTCTCATAGGTCATATCTATCAATGGTTCTGCTTCGACCCATTTGGTGAAATAGTCCACAGCTATGACCAAGTATTTAAATCTTCCTCGGGTGGTCAATGGTGGACCGACCAAGTCTATTCCCCATATATCAAATGGACAAGGTGAAGAGATTGTAGTCAGATAAGCTTGTGGAGTTCTATGAATGCTGGAATATCTTTGGCACTTGTCACATTTCCTAGCAAATGTCGTGCAATTTGCTCTCATAGTCGCCCATTAATATCCCTGTGTATTAATTTGATGCAATAATGATATGCTTGCTACATGATCTTCGCAAGACCTTTTATGGAATTCCTTTATCAAGTCTTTCACCTCTTTTAGGTGAACAAAGCATTGTAGGCTAACTGTAAATCCTCTCTTATAAAGTACCCCTTTGTCTAGAACATATATCGTCGCTTTATACTTAAAACTTTTTAGCCTCGATTTGGTCTGCTGGTAAGACTCCTTCTTCAATATAAGTTATGATGGAATCAAACCAAGATAGCCCCATATCCACTGTGATGAAATTAATCATCAAGTCTTCATCAATACTCTTGTTAAGTAGAATTTCAATGGGAATAGTTCTTTGAAGTTTAATTCTAGTTGCTGATGTCAATCGAGCAAGTGCGTCAGCTCGGGCATTCTCCAATCTTGAAATTGTACTCATCCGAACAGCTGGAAAGTTTTTTATAACCTTCAATGCTTTGGACAGGTATCTTATCATTAGCTGTCCATTAGCTCCATACAAACTCAGTATTTGATTCACCACCAATTGAGAATCACTGTGCACAACAACTTGCTCGACGATTGAGCTAAACTTAGCATCATACTCTACTTCACTATTTGAGGCCTAAAACTGGAATCGTAATGCATATTTAATATCTATCCCATCAAGAGTTTTGATTATTATACCTGCTCCACTTCCAGTTGCGCAAGAGGATCCATCAACATACAAGTTCCATATGGGAAGATTGTTATCAAACTCTTGATCTGTTAAAATCCCATGGTGGAATGTTTTGCTCCTAGCTTCCTCATACTTCTTGGACATCTCCTGCGCTCTGTTAGAAGATTTTGGTAGGTCGATAATGATTTCTCCTAATCCTCCATCTGCTGTGGTCTAGTCGGTGATAGCCCTAGTGGGATTATCCTTTCCTAGGTCTTGCTCCACCTGAATTCCTTGTTGGTTAGGAACCTCTAGATAAGTGAATTCGGTAATAAAATCTTCCACAACCTGGCCTTTTACGGAAGACCTTGGTTCATACATAATATCATACTATCCCAATTCTACTGCCTAATACATCAATCTCCCAGACTTCTATGGTTTGTGCGGGTCTTGCCTAAGAGGCATATCAGTGTACACCACAATTGTATGGGCTTGAAAATAGGGTTTCATCCATATGGATGCCTCAATCAATGCCAAAGCCAACTTCTCCATTCGTGGATATCTGATTTCTGCTCCTCGAAAGGCTTTTCTAGTGTAGTAAATTGGATTTTGAACTCCATTTTCTTCTCATATCAAGGCAAAACTTAGAGCTAACTCAAAGATAATTAAGTATAAATACAAGTTTTCTCCCAAAATTAGTCGGGAGAGAAATAAGAGTGATCCCAAGTACATTTTCAACTCTATAAAAGCCTTTTCACATTCCTCGTTCCATTTAAAACTCTTTTTATTAACTTTAAAGAGTGGAAAGCACCTGTCAGTAGTTTGGGACACAAATCTGTTCAAGGATGCTACTCGCCCAGTTAGCCTTTATAAATACTTTTTGCAAGTAGGGGACTGCATTTCAATCAACGCCTTGATTTTATATGGATTTGCTTCAATTCCCCTATGGTTGACTATATACGCACTTAGTGGGATTTAACTTCATCTCATGTTACTCCAGTTAGTCAAAAGTTTGGCTGAGGTCAACAATGTGGTCGGATGCTTTTTTGCTTTTTGTCAGCATGTCATCTATATATATTTCCATATTCCTGCCTACTTGTTCCTCAAATACTTTATTCACCAATCTCTAATAGGTAGAACCTGCATTTTTTAAACTAAATGGCATAACATTATAGCAATAAGTTCCTCGAGGGGGGGGGGGAGCATCAAACTCTCTCTCTCTCTCTCTCTCTCTCTCTCTCTCTCTCTCCCTCTAGTCGCAAACCTTAATTAGGGTTTCCATGGAATCCAATCCTCTCATGCCTTACGTTGATCTTAAGCCTCCAGACATAAAAAATGTTTAGAATAGATCATTTGCTTATGTAGTTGCTTCATCTTCATGATCCTATGATCTCGATCTCAAGAAACCATCAACTTACAAAGGGGAACATTTGTCTTATTTTCCCAAACTGATATTGAATCTCTTACCAAACCCTTACAACATGATCTCATAGGGAAGATTTCTCACGGAAGGACTTCTATGGAGATCATCAGACAGACTTTTAAAACTTTCTCACCCAATATTGCATTCATAGTGGGTTAATTGGATCACAAACATGTTTTGATCAGGAGGAATTCAGAGGAAGATTACACAAGAATGTGGATGAAAGATGCGTGGTATATAGGAAGATTTCGAATGCGGATCCTTAAATGGACACCCGATTTTTGACTAGAAATTGAAAGTAGTCTATCCCCTCTATGGTTTTCATTCCCCCACCTTCCCATTCATTTTTTTCGAAGTCATCACTATATTCAATTGCCTAGTTGGTTGGGAAACACTTCAAGCTCGATGCCTCAACTGTGGAGATAAATAGACCAAGTATTTGCCCCGTGTGTGTGGAAGCTGATCTCAATAAAAAGTTACCTAAGAGAATTTGGATAGGTTGTGGAAATCAAGGATTCTAACAGGAAGTTGTGGTGGAAAATATGCCTAAGAAGGGCCATAATGACGAATCATGCTTATTTTTGCACCCAACCTAAGAAAGGAACACTGTTAGGAAAAAAGAATTTGTTCCTAAAGCTATTCAAACTCAAAATGGGAACCAATTGATTGTAGCCCATTGAGAGAAGATAACTTATGATCCCAAAAAAAACATTGATCAGGAATTACAAGTTACCAATAACCAAGCTCTAATCAAAGAACGAGAAGCAGAAGGCATGGAATTATCAAAGTCTGAAAGCATATGTTGAAGGAGATAAAACCGAAGGCATGGAATTATCTAAGTCTGAAGCAAATGCTTAAGGAGAAAAAATTAAAGTTAATGATGCCCGAGATATTCAAATTGATCAATGGATTATCTCAGAGAATAATGACAAGTGTAAAAAGATCCAAAACCACATTAACAAGATTCACAATCAAGATTTGTTAAATGATGAAGTGTTGATTGTAGATCATTGCTCATTGTCTCCAAGGGGTTCTGAAATTCCTGAGTATGAGAAGAACCAGGCTACTAAGTCTATATATGCTTCTGATAATGAGGACGAAATTCATATTCCTTTTATTTAAGAAATTCAACTCTTTTCTAAAAGAATTGATAATAAGTTAAATTCTTTGCAAACTTCTCCTCCACCGTCAACTTTACAGCCTCCAACCATTCAAGTCTAGAAGAAGGGACTCAAGATAAAAGATCCTCCATTTAGAAGATTCACTAGGTCATCTATTAAAGGTATCAATCAATACTGATCCTCATTATCTAAATGATCAATATAATTGTTTGGAATATTCGAGGAGAAGCCAAGAAATTATCTTCAAGAAGAATCATATTTCTCTGCAAGAAGAATAAAATTCCTCTTATTGATCTGTTAGAACCCAAAGTTAATGCCTCAAAATATTAAATTATCAAAGAAAATTGGGTTTCCAAGGTTGTGCTAGTAATGTTAGTGGAAAATTTTGGTTATTTTAGAGGTTTGACATCAAAGTCCAGTGTATTTCTAACCATGTTCAGCATTATACAGTGAAATTAAGTCATAATGCTTTAAAGTCAGACATATATTTAACATATGTTTATGCTAAATGTACTATAGATAAAAGAAAATATCTTTGGGATCAGATGTTCTCTATATATAGTACTTTTGGGAATTATCCTCATTTGGTTCTTGAGGACTTTAATGTGGTTTCATCTCAAGCAAAGAAGTTGGGGGAAATAAAATTAACCACTATACAGTAGAGGATTTTAATTAAGCCATAGAGGATAGTGGGATTTCTGATCTTGGTTATTATGGCACCAAATATACATGGTGCAATCATAGAGATGAAGTTGGACTTATTATGGCAAGGCTTGACACATGATTATTTAATCAAAATTGTATGTAACTTTTCCCAAATTCAAAACTTAAGAACTTGAATAGAGCTTCATCTGATCATGCTCCATTATTATTGTCTATCAGTAATTTGAATGAGACCCCAACTAGACCTTTCAAATTTTAGAAAATTTGGTTCAAACATCCCAAGTTTCTTGATTCACTTGAAAATTCCTTGTGTGAAACCTCTAATTCATATGGTCTTTATAAGTTTGGTGATAAACTTAAGAGACTAAAAAGGGTTATTAAGAAGTGGAATAAAGAAGTTTTTAAAGATGTGTTTCAGAATGTTAAAATATAGAAGATGAGAATCTTCAAAAGGAGCTTGCTTATGAGCTACATCCTACTGATCTAATCAAGGCTGAGATGTCCAAATGTAAAGTTGAATTGATGGCTGCTTATAGTGTGGAGCAAACCTATTGGAGACAAAAGTCTTCAATTAACTATATGAATCAAGGGGATGCAAACACAAAATACTTTCATTCCAGTGTTAAGGCTAAGCACCAAAAACTTATAATCCAATCTATCTCTGATGAAGAGGGGCACAAATGGGAGAATGAACAAGAAATTAGCAATCATATAGTGGATTTATTCATGAAACAGCTGACTGAGGATCAAACAGCTACCTACAATCCTACAATAGACCTAATTCCTGCCCTAATCTCCACTCATATGAATGATTATCTAGAAGGCTTTGTCAATGAGGAAGAAGTCTTAGCTGCAGTAAAGTCTCTTAATGAAAATTCAGCTCCAGGACTAGATGGATTTGGTGGCTCCTTTTATCTTCACTGTTGGAATGTTATTAAGCATGATTTTGTTGATGCTGCTAATCATTTTTTGGTAGGTGGGTATCTCCCAAAGTCTTAGACAAGTACTTCAATTGTTCTTATACCCAATAAGAAAATTCCCAAAAAATGTGGGGATTTGAGACCTATTAGTATATGCAATTATTCATTCAAAATGATTACAAAAATTTTATCTAAAAGACTATCAACGGTTTTTCCTATAATCATTTCTTCTAATCACATTGGATTTATCAAAAATATATCTATTCAATACAATGTTCTCCTTTAAAAAAAATGGTTCACAACTTAGGAAGGAAAATTCATGGTGGTGATGTCATAATCAAGCTCGATATAGAGAAGGCCTATGAACGGGTAAATTTATTTTTTTTAATTCAAGTGCTTAGAAGTTTTGGATTTGGTGAAAGATGGATTGATATTGTTTGGATAAGTATCTCAAACAACTGGTTTTCAATTAATATTAATGGCCAAAATAAAGGATTCTTCAAATCAACTAGCGGTCTAAGACAAGGGGATCCTTTATCCCCTAGTCTCTTTATTATTGCTGCAGACTTTCTTAGTAGAGGCATTAGATTACAAATATCAGGGAAAGCTTTACCTTTTTATCATCCTAGTGGGAGTCCTATCATATCTCATCTAGCATTTGATGATGATGTGGTGATCTTTAGTAGAGCTGACAAGAATAGTCTAAAGAAGATTATGGAGTTTATTTCCAACTATTGTTTAATGTTTGGTCAGAAATGAAATTTATCAAAAATTAGCTTCACAATCCGTGACAAATGCCCCTTCCAAAGAAAATCCATGATATTTGTTGTTACAAGTCTTAACCACAAAGCATTACCCTTGAAATATCTGGTATGCCCTTTTTATTCTGGGAGAAATAAAGTTAAATATTATGATAGCCTGATTGGGTCTTTAAGATAAAAAAATAGTTGGTTAGCAGTACATTCTTTTGTCCAATGGAGGTAAATTTATCCTTATTAAACATGTGTTATCATCTATTCCCTCTTATCTCTTAGCTTCTATTTCTCCTCTAAAAACTGTTGTGGCTAAAATTCATAGTATGATCAATAAATTCTTTTGGGGTGGAAGTGAAGAACAAGGTTGGAGATTTTAGTGGAGAAAATATGAAGCTCTTTGTAGAGATTTTAATGAAGGAGGGTTTGGCCTCATAGATTTCAATATTCTATCTAAAGCATCTTTTATGAAATTGTATTGGAAGATAAATACTGAGAAGTTTCTTTTGTCCGAGTTCACTCTGAACAGATATAAAAACGAAACAAATTCCTTTAGTGCTTCTCATACATGGAGAAATATTATGGCTGCAAAGAATTCTTGTACTGACCATATGGAACTCATTGATGGAATCTTCCGCATTCAAGATTTTGAAGCCTCATTACTCTGCCTCTACAGTCCTCACAAACATTTGGGACTAGCACATCCCAAAAAAGATTTCTATCAATATGTGGAAAATTTTATCTAATTGTTTGGCCATTGATGATATTATTAAATCTGTGGGAATCAGTATTTGTTCCAAATGTAAAACATGCCCTATAAAGAAAGAATCCATAGAGAACTTGTTCCTTCATTGTCTAAAAATCCAACCAGTTTGGGACTATTTTCCAAGTCCGTTGGGCATTTAAATGTCTAATATTTCTATCTCATCTATGCTTCTGAGTTGGTGGATAAAATCAGCTCCCAAATACTTTGTAACATTCCTTGGTAAGTGTATTCCTCTTGGGGTTTGTTTGGAGATTTGGAAAAGTAGGAATAAAGCATTTTTTTTAAAACTCCGCTATGTACTTTAAGTCTATTATCTCAAATTTTGCTTCTTTGATTTCCAACATATGCAAGGGGATTACTTTCAAAAATAAATTTTCCACCTTTGATAAAGGTGTTGAGAAATCTTTTAGAATAAATATTTCGAAGCAGGTGTAAGTTACAAAGCCTATAAAGTGGGAGTTCCCTAAATCAAATTGCTACAAGCTCAATGTAGCATCCAAAGGAATCTAGGTTTGATTGGATATGGTGGCATCCTAAGAGATGAAAGAGGTAATATTGTTTTTGCTTTTTTAAATTCATATGGGATCTCTATAAACATTTGTGTTAAGCTTCTTGGTCTCTGTCAAGGGATCAAATTGTGCATTCAATTCAATTTCAGTAATGTCTATATTGAATCTGATTCTTTATTAGTGATAAATTTTATCAATAATAATTCGAAGCCCTCTTGGTGTCTAAAAAAATATGTGGAAGAAATCAAATATTTATTAGATACGCTTAAATTTCCTTTATCTCGCTCCTACAGAGAGTCTAATATGGTTGCAGATGCTTTAGCTAATACGGGAGTAACTTTATCGTCCCTTCAAGTCTTTCATTCTATGATGGATCTTCCTAAGATGGTGACAGGAGCAGTTGAATTGGATAAGATGGGTTGTCATTACCCTAGATCTTCAGTTATTTATCTCTAATGTTTCAAAAGTTTCATATTTGTAATGGGGTTTCTTATAAACCCCATATTTTCTGCTTTTCTGCTTTGTAATGGGAGTGAGTATAAACTCCCAAATTTATTGATTTTCAAAGTCAACTTATTGGTCTTAACAGTTAACTTTCAATTTTAAGATATTTCATGAGCTTGTAAATGCCACTAGAGAGGAATTTTCTATATGAGTATTAATAATATTTGTGGGGGTATTGTCCCTCTTCCCTAAAAAAAATGGTTCCTCGGGGAGTAATAAAAGAAGTGATTTCCCTATCTTCAGGCTTCATTCTAATTTGGTTATAACAAGAGTAAGCATCTATTAAACTTACCAGCTCGTGTCCCGATGTAGCATCAACGAGTTGATCAATTTATGGCAAAGGAAAATGGTCCTTTGGGCACGCCTTGTTTAAGTATGTGAAATCCACACACATTCTCCACTTGTTATTTGTTTTCCTGACAATAACGACGTTGGCCAACCAGTTCGGGTATTTCACATCATCAATGACTGAAGTTTTCTGAAGCTTTTCAACTCCTTCCTAAATAGCTTGGTTCTTCTCGGGGCTAAACACCCTACGCCTTTTCTTCACAGACTTAGAGTCTGTGCTAACTTTGAGCTCATGGCAGAGGATTTTGGTATCAATCCCAGGCATATCTTCATGACTCCATGCAAACACCTACTTTCTTTAACTTAGGAAAGTCACCAACTCCTGTTTAAGAACAGGATCCAGTGTTATTCCTATTTGAGTAGTCCGTTCCGGTTTATCATAATCAAACACAATGTTCTCCATTACTTCCACTATTTGGCCTTTAACTAATTTTGTTTCTTCTCTTGGATCTAAGGTTTCAACCTCAGATTCGCTATTAGATTCAAAGGTCTCCACTTGGTAAGTGGTGGTATTTCTCTTTATTTCTTCCAAATTTTCTTGCTTGGCAGATGAGTAGTAGCATTCCCGAGCTACTTTCTGGTCACTTTTTACCATGCCTACCCCAAAGTTGGTCAGGAACTTCAAACACTGATGGACTGTAGAAGGCACAACTTTAAATTTCTTCAACCCTACTCTTCCCATGATCATATTATAGGCAGAATGAACATTTTTGTCTATTACAAAGAAACGTATCATCTCTGTCCGACTTGCTGGCCATGTACCGATCAATACCTCTAATGTGATTGTCCCTAGAGGATATACCTTTTCGCCAAAAACCTATTAGATTCCTCTAATAAGGTTCCAATTGGCTGAGCTTCAAATTCAGACTATCAAAGTAGGGGTAGAACATGATATTCGTCGAGTTTCCATTATCGACCAACACTCTGGAAATAATTTTATATTCCCTTCTGAATTTGATTATTAAAGGATCGTCATGAGGGTATAGCACCCCTGAGAGGTCATTTTCAGAAAAAACCAATCACTAGCTTGTCTTTGTTAACCTTCCTTGATCGATCTTCTTCGACTAGGTTAATCCTCTGGATATAGGAATAAGATTGAGCCTCATTGAGGTAATATTTCCTTTCAGCAATATGATCCCCTCCTCATGCATCTCCACCAGTAATCATTTGACAATCAAAAAATCCAAAACTGAGTGTGAATACCTCATGTTCTGGTTGCCTAGTCTTCTTATGTAGGTCAATATCATCTTCATGAGTTATCCTTTTATCCTCCCTGGGCTTGTATGAAGACTTTGACCTTTACCAAGCTCCACCGTTGTTCTGTCGATCAACAAACATGTCTAACTTTTCTCTTCGGATGAGTTATTCAATTTCATTCTAAAGAGCAATGCAATGATCTCTTGTATGTCCGTGATCCCTGTGAAATTCACAGTATTTGTACTTGCCCCTCTTGGTAGAAGGTATTCTTAACTTTTCAGGCCAATGTGCATTCTTGTTGTGCTTTATCTCCTCCAAAACATGATGAATGCCATTGTTAAAGGAGTATAATTATTGTACCCTTTGAGCCGGTATATATTCCCTTTTTGCTTTGATTCTCTATGGTCCTTAGGATCTTTATGCTCCTTTCTATCAATTTTACCTTAGCCTTTACTTCTGAATTTTTCTTGGCTGCCATTGCCTCCTCGGCATTCATGATTTTGGCTACCTTTGCCATTAACTCTGTCATCGTCTTCGAAGGATCTTTAGCAAGTGTGCAGTAGAGTTTCTCGGGGAACAATCCACTCATGAGGGCAGTAATGGCTATTTTTCCTCCTAATCAACGACTTCTAACTTCTCATTATTGAAATGAGTGATGTAATCTCGGGTACTCTCTCCCACCTTTTGCCTTACACTAAGAGAATGAGCTACTCATTTCACCGATTTAGCTCCAAAATAAAAGTTACCAATGAATGGCTCGACAAGTCATTGGAAACTATAAATTTTTCCCCGAGAAAGATTGTTATACCAAATCTGAGCAGGTCCTATAATTATCCCTAAAAATGCCCTATATCTCATTTCATCGAGGACGGCATAGATGTCAGTTGCTTCCTGATACTACTTTATGTGAAGGACTGGATCATTTTTCCCATCATATTTGGGAGTAACTACAGGATCTTTAAACTTTGAAGGTGTGGTAAAATCCATAATAGCTTGTATGAAAGGAAATCCCTTCACAATGCTTCTTTATAAAGGGTTCTTAACCATAGCCATTTCTCCCAATCTATCTTCCAATTGCTGGATGGAACCCTTCCATGCATTGTTACCAGTGTCAGATCTGTGTGTTATAGCTTTTTCATTCTGACTAGCTATTTGTGTTGAACTATCCTCCTGTAAATGATGCTTGGTATGAGCAGTATGTCGGGCATCTGATCTAGATTGGCCTGAGCCCTCACGTTGATCGGTTTGTCATTGAGTATTTCTAGACAATGCCCTAGGAATATTTCTATTCCCCCTGGGTCCCAAACGATCAAAGGGAGACGCTCGACTTAGACTTTCTAAGGCAATCAATCTTTCAGGAGTAAAAGATTGATTGTCATAGGGCTCTGATGTTCTGAGCGAAGAACTTACTCCTGGGTGATAGAAAGTATCTCTAGTAGTCCTGTATTGGCTATGTCTATTGTTTCTTGGAGGCGGTGGTTGCATATTCCCACGAGTAGATAAGGAAGGTGACCTGGCTTGCAGGGTTTGTGCTAACTACCTCATGGTATCTTGCATAGCCTCTTGTCCTCTGGCGAGACTAGCTAAGATTCTAGTTAAATCATTGTTAGTTGGTGGAGCAGAAGGAATAGGATGGATTCCATCATTCCTGGTACTTGACTCAGGGATATCAATCATGTTTGGTAAATATATGAGTGAAAACGCTTAGAAACATGCTCCCACAGACGACACCAATTTATTAATGCAAAAAACTAGAATGGATCTATTATTTAATCAGAGATAAATAAGTAAATAAAATAGACAAGTAAGATTTTTAAAGTGGTTCGACTGAAAAGAATAGCCTACGTCCACTGTCTTATATTGCTTGTTGGATTGTATTCGAGTCCCTTTTGCTTGTAGGGATTATAATGTATTTATAGCCCTCTATGGGATCAAGAGTCATAATGTTAAAGGATGGAATGCCTTTATAAATTAAGAATTTACATCAGTACATATTGTTCATAATGTATATGACTGTTGGCTCTTTGTTTAACCACGTTGGTCGGTCTTCCTAGTGTTGGTCGTCATTCTAGGCCTTGATCGGCGGTTACTCTTTACTAACTAGGATTATTGCCACATTGGATGACACATGTTTATTTCTGATTGGTCCACATAAGTGGGTAAACTTTGGTATCAACAATCATTATCGCAACAAGTAATAAAATATAAAACGAAATAAAACCATACATACAAATGAGCAAATGGAATAACTGAATGCATAATGTGAACCAAATAAACAATCGGCCACTACAAATAATCTTCTAACCGAAAATAAAACTAATAAATAAATCAAGTCTAACATGAAATAAAATCTTATCCAACTACAGTCAACACACCCAAAAGGAAAGACTAAAATGAAACTGCATCATATTTAGATAAAAAAGACTGAAGTGGCTACAATCAATTCTAGTAATATCCACAGCTACTGCTCGCAATGGCATGAAAGATCAACCCCTATTTTTCGTACTGTTGCTGCACACCTGGGGTTTCAAAATGAAAATAAGAAAAGAGATTTGCCTACGGATCAAAGACCTAAGATGTTTGAAAATATTTTGCAAGTAATTAAATTCTTTAAATCAATAAAACACATTGTGTATTACTTTCACGATTAATTTACCGGCAGCACTCACATGAGATAAAACCTAACCACTAATCTACAGTGTGCACCTAATGCATTCATTTTATTATCCTAATTATGCTACATGGTCTAACTAAGACAATAACCACTATCAAAGTCCAAACCTGCTAAGAGTCACCATTAGATAACCATCTTCTACCCTTTCCAAGTATACTTTCATACATAATAACATAGCTATAACCCTGCATTAAATAGAGGTACACGTGAATGCAATAACATAGCTACACTCGTGTTGTAAATATATATACTGAAAATACAATAATATAGCTACATTAGCACTATAAATAGATATAATCACAATATAACAACATAGCTACACCCTCTCTTTAAATAGATATACAAATCACATCTCATGCACATACAATGTATCACTCGCTATATACGTATAACTGCATCCCCAAAGATGAGACCTCACAGATGCATCCCTTGTGTACTCTCACGCTCCAGGCATATCACACATCACACTGAGCCACCGGGTTGTAATCTCACCACCGAAACCAAAACGCATACACAAACAACGGAGGCGATTATAAACATACGTCTAGGGGATCACAATCCTACCACATTGCACCCCACCGATCTCCAAACTAATACCTATCATTATACATGGATAATGACCATGTAATGGTACTATGACCTAAGGAATTAATCAAACACCTGTTGATTAATTCCAAGGTGGACTGTCCACTATGTGTAACCTCCTAACGATAGCACCACCGAGTAGGTATGTTCAATACAAACAAGGAACAATCACACACATACACACAAACACACACAAACACACACACACACACACACACACACACACACACACACACACACACACACACATATATATATATATATATATATATATATATATATATACAAGTCACCCTAATACGTCTATATATAAAGTAGTAACCCCATGCGCAAATTCCATAGCATACTAGTTTAACGATCCTCAAGTCTGAATCCTGAAAAAACTCCCCAGTGGTCCCACTTTACCCCAAAAGCCCCTACGTTCATTCCCCAAACTCTAGCGGGTCAAAACAACGAGTAAACAAAATTTTGGCAGGCTAGCAAATTAAATCAGTTCGCTTGGCAGACTAAATCGGTCCGCTCAACTGAACTAATTCTCCCCCTAGAGAACCAGTTCGATTTGCTAGGCTGCCAATTGTCTTATTCCTAAGATTTTCTCCTCTAAAACCCTCTAATGGAGGTCCCAAGACTCCAAATTGGGAACCCACATCAATTCCTAACCATCCCAAAAGTATTATAACCTCAAATTAAATATGAATCTATTCTCGAAAACCTAGGATTCCTAATCATTAATCAATTCAATCAAAACCATAATTAATAAAACTTGAATTTCCATTGATTCAAACACCCTATCAATGCTTTACATGTTCATACTTATAAACCCAAAATCAAATCAAAAAATTCTTATACGTGCATCATCAATTACTATCCAATACAAATCAGAAGTTACACAACTTAAATCTCTTCATTTTAATTCTCAAAGTTTCAATCTTTAAATCTTAGAATTTTAGTTCCTAATTAACCAGGAATGTAATTAACTACATAATTTCAATCTAAAGTGAGTAAATACTTTCCTTTCGGATATGAATCTGAAATCTCTCTCTATATACAAATGATTTTGAATCCATATAGTGCTCATCTCTTCTATTCTCCAAGGTTCTTCTCTCCCTTTCTTCTCCTTTGCTTTTCTCTTAAACTCTCTCTTAAGCACCATTATGTAGAAATTTAAAAGTGGATTGTCATCCACCTCCTTAACCCTTCAATACCTCTTGATTACACTCTAATCCCGTTTTTTCATTAAAATCAAGGTGTAAAAAGACCATCATACACTTATACGGGTCATGATATGTCTAAAAAGCTCCTGAAACTCAATCATAACACCCAGGTACCTATTCTGGACTACTTCAACTTATTCTGGATCACTAGTGCACTAAAAAATGTCATCTGAGTCACCCAACTATAAATACACTCACATATCATTAATCAGGCCTGTCATACCCGTATAGTGTGCATCGCCCATAAAATATATAAATGTATTGATGTAACTCTCTATCGACATCATATAATAAACTATCATTTTTCACTCATACACGACTTATAATAAATCACATATTTATTTACTTATCACACGAAAGTATATAATTATAAATATTAATCCTTATCTCACTAATTAATATTTATCGAAACCTTTTTAATTTTCCAAATTAAATTAATAAATCCATGCACACATGAAAATTAAATACTCATAAAATTATGGGTTATTACAGTTGGGTGGTTCTTACACTTGGTTAGACAGAACACATGTCGACATGTGATGCTCCGTTGGTCATTGTGATGTGTCTTATTTTTCCAATGCAATTATTTTAATGGGATCCCTTTACGCCAGGTTCCCTGATCTTGCTCCAGTTGAATTATCTATCAGCAATTTTCCCATTAAGCATCCCAGAATAATACATTGGAATAAAAAACAGAGAAAGAAGCTCTATTTACCCCTAATTTCCTAGGTTCCTCGAGAGAACATACTCTTCAGATACTAATGCTTGAACGTGGTCTTTCTTTAAGGATAGGGCTTATAATTGCGCTTGTTAAAGGGGATCACGCTATTGTTGATGATCCATCGCTAGTTGTGGTGCTTTTATTAACACCAGGTTGTCTTCCATCGTTCATAGAGTGGAATGTTGAAAGTGAGGCCTACAATAATCACAGGAGTTCTAAGAAGTTTAGCTACGAATTAGGCATTCTTAACTCATAATGCTATGGTAGTAGAGTTGATAAATCTTTTTATGTTACTTGCCTTAACTTCACACGTAGAAATGCATCTACTCTGTGTAAGAAGTATCATGGAAATTTGGCTATTACTAGTAAGGAAAGGTTGGGCAATACAAAACTGGGATGGTTTCATCATTTTTAGACAACTCAACTAAAGATTTTTAGGGCTTTCCCTTAAGGAAAATTATGGACCATTGGAGGTTGGTGGAAAAAATAATTGAATTGTTGGCATTGAGTTTTATCACTATACTATGATAAAACACTTGCTTAATGAACAGTTTCCTTTGGCCTCAATCAATGAGATTGTTTAGGGGGAAAGAAAAGATAGAAAGGAAGTGCTTTGAATGTTGTTGGTACAAAAAGACCAGTTGCATCGGTTGCATACACCTTAAAAGGGAAGGCTTCCCCTAAAACTCTCAAGAAGTCCAAAGTAACTCGAGATTCCTCTGAGGTGGTTGGCATACCCCTAGAGTTTGTCCCCCGCCCCTAAAAAACTAGATCATATTGAAAAGGTTCATTTAAGGGGAGTTGATATTTTATCTAGAATGAATCCCATTCTTATTAGTGTGGATGATGCTTTAGTTATTTTAGATAGATGTTACTCAACTGGTGAATTTAGATCTAGAAGTTCCAATGGAGAAAGAATCTCCACTTGATGTACTTCGTCAACAAAAGAAACATTTGAGGAAGATATAAGTTCAGGCGCGCGTGATCATAACTCCAACTCCTTCTCTATAAGGTTCCTCTGAGAAAGTTTAACCGATAAATGAATTGTTGTTGTAGACGATACTTCCACGAATGATGCTCAGTCCGAGCAACCTCGGCAAGATCGCCACATAAATATTTTCTTTAAGAGTGAAACTAATTATTTATGCAATACATATCTTTTATAACATTTTCCTTGCTTTTCTTTTGCAGGATGTTCCTCCATCTCCAATGGGCGTTGTAAATATTGATGACAACCCTCCATATAAAGAACAATTAAGTCCAATTGTTGAATACTCCCACATTACACCTTCTTCATTGCCCTGTTCTTTGATTATGGGGATTACTTATTCACGGAGGCCCCCCTCTAAGCATACTACTATTATGGCACAAAATTAACTATGGTCGAATATCCAGTGGTGGATGCAAGTGCAGTTGTTGAATATTTTATTCCCTTTAATCCTTTAACTTCAATGGAGCTACCATTGACTGTGGTCCCTCCAACTAGTTCTATTGAGGTAGGTTAAGCAAGATCTTTATTATGGTTGTTATTACCTCATCTTAGTATATTGGATTATCAATACTTAGATTAATGTTGTGACTGCAGGTGAGCGTAATGGCTACAACTACGCTTCCTCTAGTTAAGCTTCCTCTTGCTCATAAAACCATTGCTGAGGTAATTGCCTTAAAAATGAAATGTTATTCTCTATATTTTTTCCTAAGCAAAGAGTTTCTAGTGAGCTTCTTTGGTCTTATTGTATTTTATATTTTTAAGGGCGAAGAAAGGGATCATTCAGCTCCTTCGACTGAGGTTCCACTGATTTTGGTGGCAAATGTTCCTTCGATAAGAAAAATTGAGCTTCCTTT
The DNA here is from genome assembly GCA_949130495.1 of Sambucus nigra. Taxonomy (NCBI): domain Eukaryota; kingdom Viridiplantae; phylum Streptophyta; class Magnoliopsida; order Dipsacales; family Adoxaceae; genus Sambucus; species Sambucus nigra. The sequence continues at coordinate 724,312,568 of OX422209.1, forward strand.
GGTAGAGACAACTTCTTTGGCTTAAGAGGACGCTACTACCATTGAATCTCAAGTGCCATCTGGGAATGTGTCCCCTCAAGATCTATCGGAGGATGTAGTATTCCCTTCCTCCTTAAATTTCCTTCCAACTGTTGATGAGGTAGCTTTCCCAACTCTTGTATATTTCTCTTTATGATTTATCTTAATTACATCTAAAGTTTCCAAATAAATTTACACTTTATAAATCAACTTAGTAGCTTACTACTAAGGTCCTTCTATAAAATAATTCACACTTTGTAATCCAACTTAGTAGCTTACTACTAAGGTTTTCTCATAATTTACATTTTGTAAGTCAACTTAGTAGCTTACTATTAAAGTTTCTCTGAAAATTTACACTTTGTAAATAAATTTAGTAGCTTACTGCTAAAGTTTCTTAAAAAATCATTTATGCTTTGTATGTCAACTTAATAGCTTACTACTAAGGTTGTTCTCAAAATTTACACTTTGTAAGTCAACTTAGTAGATTAATAAAAAAAATCTCAAAATTTACATTTTGTAAGTCAACTTAGTAGCTTACGACTAAGGTTTCTCAAAAAAAATTTAAACTTTGTAAGTCAACTTAGTACTAAGGTTTTTCTCAAAATTTACACTTTGTAAGTCAACTTAGTATTTTACAACTAAGGTTTTCTCATTAGATACACTTGATTGGTGACATAGCATAAATCTTGCTAAGGTATGGCCTAACTCTTATATTTCATTTGTCTTTGTATCCTATAATAGGAACCATCCCTCTCAAGGCACCTTAACTGGTTGTGTCTTCTATTGAGGTAGATCTAGATGCTCCAGCTCATTTTCGCTCATCCACTCATGATGATCAAGGTTCTATGACCAACCTAAAAACTGATCAAGGTTCTATGACCAACCTAAGGAGAATGGGTCTAATTTTGATTCTCTTTTTATAAACGTGGCATCAGCTTAATATTTTTGACGTGTGCTTAAGAATGGCACTATCATTCAAAGCTTGATCGACTTCTTATTTCTCACCCTAAGACATTTACCATTGAATGCATGAGACCTCATAATTGGATGATGGACTATCTTTTACAAGGGAATGCTTCCGTTGTAGTTGAGATTGAGAATATTTCACCATCTTCTTTGGATAGATCCGTGCTGAATCAATACATGGGACGTCTCAAAGCTTTGAGAAAAAATGGTTTTAATTTTACTTAGCTAATCAACAAGTTGAGGAATCTAAAGGATCTTTAGTTAGCATCCTGTCATTCTATCTATCTCAAAGTTATAAAGGTTTTGAAGGATGAAGAAAGAAAACTAAGAGTGCTCATACCTCAGTTTGAGGAATGCAATCAATTGGAATATGTAGAAGAAAGAGCTTGGACTGATGCCAAAAGAAAATGTGAACACGTGTCTAAACGAAAGGTATGGTCGAAGTAAACATACCTGTTATGTTTAAGCATCAACGAAAGGTTTCTTCAGAAATAGTTGCCTCAGTTGGAGAGAGCTTCTTCCCTACTTTTAGTTTAGGATTTTTGTTAGGTTAAGCATATTACTTTGTTCCTCTGGGAAATAGTCCCTTTTTTATTTGTAATTATCCCAATTTGAAATATAAAGTAAATATTTATTTTTTAATCTCATGTGTACACTTCATTCATTGCTTCAATACTTAGATCACAAATATTACAAATTGATGTGCTTTTTTGATATTCTTCAAGCAAAAGAAAATTATATGTGTCTTTCTGAAAAATGATAAATTTTTAACCATTTTTTGTTAACTTTGAAAGGCCTATTATCTTTAATTTTTGAAATCAGACAATAACCTGAGTCATGTACTTCTCTGACAACATATGGTTCTTCCCAATTTGCTGGAAATTTTAGCAAAGTCCTCTAATGTGATTAACATCTGCCTTCAAGACCAAATTGCCTTCCACAAACTTCCTTAGTCTCATGAGGTTCTCATAATCTTTGGAGAGTTACTACAAGTAAATTTTAAAGTGCTTCCTCATGTTGTCTTTATGTTCATCTATTTTAACATGCCTACCTTGAGGACATATGTTACTTCGCAGGTTATATCTAGTATATGACACTTCTAACTCCACTAGAAGGATTGCTCCGACTCCATAAACTAAGGATAAAGGTATGTAACCTGTTGGTTTCCTCTTAGTTGTTTGATTTGACCAAAGAACTATAACCATCTTTTCAACCCACACACCAAGAAAATGTTTCATTATTTTGGCTAAAATATTGACTGTAGTCTTGTTCATATCTTCTGCTTGACCATTACCTTTAGGCTAAGGCACTGCTGAAGTGTGGTAAATAATTGAATATTTGTCAGTCAACATTGTCACTTCTTTGTTGATAAATGGAGTTCTATTATATGAAAGAATAACTTGGGAATGCCAAAATGATAAATGATATATTTTTAATGAATTGTGCCATCACTCATATTGTTGCTCTTTTCAAAGGTACTACTTCTGCCCTCTTTGTAAAGCATTCAGTTGCTACGAGAATCTATAATTTTTCCCTACATGGTGGTTTAATTTCCCAAACAAGGGCAAAATGCCCCAGTATAGAAAGGGAAAGGTATTGTGAATGAGTGCTTATCAACCGATGGAGCATAAATTATATTATCATGAAATTGGCAAGATTTTCACTTCTGAACAAACTCAGCTGAATCTTTCTCCATAGTTGGCCAACAATAGCCAAGTGTCATTAATTGGTCATATAATTTGGCTCTCCAATATGAGTTGGATCATGACTTTGTTTGAGAACCTTTTCAGCTTCTCTTGTGGTGATGCATCGTAAAGGCCTGTTAAAATATCCTCATTGATGGAGCTTCTCCTCCAGTAAGTAGAACCTCGGGTCTCTTCTTTTAAGTGATATGGCATTTGATTTTTCTACGATAACAACTCCATCTTTGATAAAAATAAAGGTAAGGTTGCCTCCAGGCTATTTAAGCTTATAAGAAGTTACACTCAGTCGACTAGAAATAGATTTGGAATTTATCATAATCTCTTTGTTTTATTGTTGTGTCTTGCTTCATCGATGGATAAAAATAACTATCTCTTTGTATTCTTCTATATAGAGAAATTTCAGTGGTCTCATAATGCTCCTTTTGAGCTTCTTTAACCATATTTGAGCTTTCTCAAGGCCAAGGCATATTATCATCCATCTACAAAGATTTTTGTAATATAAGCTTCCTTAGAGAAGGAAGAATTATGCTATCTTGGTAATCTTCATCGAACTATCCCTTATTTCCATTTACTTTCTTATCACTCCTCTCCAATCTGACGCATCATATGTAGGAAAGAGTTGGAGCATAGAAGATGGAGTTATCCTGCGATGGATACCAAGGTTATTGATTCACCTTGGATAACTATATTTTCTATAATTGTGGCATAGGCATCGGCATATCGACTCATCATTCTTGGATGTCTCTCTACTTTAACTTCATAAAATTGATCGATCAATCATTGTATGATTGTTTGATAAGGATCTAGGCTAAGGTGCTTCAATGCATATTCATCATTAACTTGTTTGACCACCAAATTGGAATATCCTTTTATGCAGAATGAATAAATACATCTTCAAATGGCGTCGAGTAATCCTAGAATCAATCTTCATACTCTTCCTGGTTATTTGAAAAAAGAAAGTCTAATTTAAAGGATAGAGAAATCTCCTCTTTTCCTTTAGATAAAATTACCCTAGCCCCTCCTTTGCCTTTAGTTGATGAACTATCAAACTCCATAGACTATTCCTCCAAATCTGCCTCACATATATTATCTTGTAAATAATCACCTAGTATATCTCCATGAGGTGATTCAAATAAACTTTAAGGAAAAATAGTTAATAAATCTTCATAAGCTTTACTTTTGATTACGCGAAGAACTATGTGTTGGTGTCTAAAATTAGTACACTGATTATGATGAGTCTTAGATTAGTTATACTAATATTTATCTACCACATATAGAGTATATGGATTATAGAGACGAAAGACAAAGAATAAGACAAAGGTTTTTACGTAGTTCATCCCAATATGGTACCTACATCCACGAGTGTTAAGCCCATAAGTATTACCATTGAGTACAAGCTCTCAAAAAATCTTTAGGGCTAAGTGTATACTATTTTTTGCAGTTGTCTCCCAACTGAGGGGTGTGGTAAGCTATTTATAATAGTGCAAAGGAGAAGGGTCGGAATACCTTTATACATAGGGTATTTACACATTTCCAAGCTCTAGGTAACATCTTAGCATATCATCACGTTCAAGTGCATGGGTGGCTGTAGAAATTCTCATATGTGCATGTTCACCTGATTAATGGTTTGTGTTTCTCAAGGCGGTCGGCCATTCTACTGACTTGAGGGGATAATGATCATACCGCATCAATATCATGAGACTAGGACCACTAGATACTACGACAGATGGCATATTGTCATTAGTCTATGTAGGATTGTTATTTTAGGTTACAATAAAAGATCACAATACTTCATTCTTGATTGGAGTGAGTAATAACTGGCAAAGTGAAAGGATAGAGTATTATCCATCAGGGTTTGCTTAGCTTTATGAATGTTCTGGTCGACTGCCGATCTCTAGGAGTTTGCAAATTTTTTAATTTCATTCTTTAAGTCAATTTCAATTTTGTAAATAAAAAATAGAGAATTATCTGGGGGTACAATGTTCATTTTATTTCTTAGGAACTAACACGCCATCAAAAGATGAAACGATGGGTACATTAATCATTTCTGTTTGTGTAACTCAAGAGATGTCACTGAGCCCTATAAAATGTTCAGTTCCTTCCTTGTTCACTTCACCCATAATTTCAAATACTTTTCTTCCCTCTCAAGATTTTTGCACCATTTATGACATATTTTCTTCCTTGTTGTTTAGTTTTCACTGTAAGAATCCTTCTCTTCTTATATTTTTTCATATTTATTGCAAAAATATTGTATACAATTGATGAGAGTTCTTTGGAGCTCTTTAGCACTACCAATAGAATCATTCCTTGGGTAAAAATAGAGTTATTAATAGGTCCTTTTGACCTCTGTGCATTAGAGGAGGGTCACTGGATCCCTATGATTTTTATTACAGAGTTTGGGGTCACCTTCCATCCTAATCAATTATTCCTGGTGTTTTATCTATATTTTGATGTGATCCCTGCTCAAGTGCCCCAAACACTTATAGAGTGGTAAATGGATTAAGCCTCATTAATGAGCTGTATGGGACCAATATAGGAATGAATGAATTAATTTATTATTATAATTGGGGAACCACTAACGATAATATTTATTATTTGAAGATGATATTCTTTAACAGAGCCCTTATCGTGAGCTTTCTTGATTCTAATAAGGATTATTGGGATCGTGGTCTGACAATAAAGGATTGGATATTTTCCCCTCTTCCTAAGGGTGATGAATACACTGGGCCTCATTACCCTCAGAGAGGCGAGAGCATAGGTCGTCAGTCACACATTTTTATATTTTTTTGTCTTTTAAGGACCTTCCATTGATTTCATCATAATTTTTTTTTCTTGTCATTTTATTTTTTAGATAAGAAGAAGAAGAATGATATTCCTCGTGTCTCTGAGGCCAATTTTGTCAAGCTAAAGATCATATAGTCCATACAATAGAGGATTTGTGAAGTTCATCCTCGCTCTGCTTCAGTCTTGCTTGGATATCACAGTTCCATTAAATCTTTTGCTGCTCGCCCAATAGAGGACATATTAATATCCCCCATCAGTCAAGAGGACTCTACATCTTTATCTTCTGTTGCTTAATTTGAGTCCCCGCCATAAGCAACGGGGATTTCTATATGGATAACACCTTCTAATATTTTGAATCTCTAGACATCTCACTTGTGTCAACCAATGTCACTTTAGTAGAAATGGTAAATAGGAAGATCCCCAACCTCTTGGTTAATTCCAAGTCTCCCCCTCATGCTGAAAATAAGTATGCTGATGGGGGTTCCAAATAACCAATTGTGGTTAAAATTTCTCCAATTAAAAATAAGGAGCCCCAATGTAAGAGATTAAAGAGGGGTACAACCCTTACCTTGGAGTTGGCTGGAAAAAGTCAGGCCGACAAGGGCCAATGTAGTTCCCATTCTGTTGTTGTCAACACTAGGTTGGCTCGTAGCCTCATTGAAGTTGGGGTTCTTTCGATTTATGAGAGTGTAGCATCTTTTCTTCCTTATACAAGGTTGGTTGAACAGGCCAACCATAATCTGACTCTAGTGAGTACCACTTAGTAATTTCTTGTACATAATATTTCATTATCATTTGCTGTTAATGATCTTGAATGTTGGTTTTTGCAGTTCTCTTTTCACTATGGCCATTTACTGAGGAGGGATGATAAGTTGAAGAAATATTCTACTAATGTGGAGGCAGCCTTCAATGACATACGCAAATCCTTAAAGGATATCAAATTAAACCACTAGTATGATAAAAAAAGATGACTGATACTATCAAGGAGAATGAGGATAGGAGGAACCATGTCAGGCAGGATGTTGGTGATGGTGTGCAGAGGGTCGAGAAGGTTGAGAATGTGATCGATAAGGCTAAAAATGTTATAGAGAAAGCCAAAGATCAAGTGGCAGAGATGAAGGCCGAGGCCAAGAAAGACAAGGAAGATACCTATACCCGAGGATGGGATAAGGCATTTCTACTGCTGCTATCCAGATTAAATATTTAAATAAGTCCTCATTCAAAGAGGTTTGGGATACTTCTCTGACTAAGGTTGACATAGATATTGATTCATACTTGTTTCTTCAGCATAATTCAGGTATTCCTCTACAAATTGAAGAGGAAGTTAATGAGGAGGAGGAGATAGATAAGTTCACGATGCCTCAGGATTAAGTGATGGTGGTTTCTCGACTAAAAGGAGAAGTGGATCTGGATAAGGAGAAGGTGTAGTGATAGGAATTTTGATATTTTTATTTTATGTATTTCAGATATAATTTCCCAATTCCCTCTGTAATACCTTTATATTTTTAATAAAAGTATTTTTTTCTGTTATTATCCTGAACAGTTTAGTGCATTCTTTCTTACATCCCGTCCTTGAAAAGTTTAGTGCATTCCTTCTTTCATCCCATCATTACTTATGTATTATCTTGTTGATTTCAGTTTGATTCCACTGTGGCTAATTTGGTTGGAATTTAAAGTGAACTTTTCATGAAGAGTAATCAATTGTTTGGTGTTGGTCATGAAGAACTAGAACAGGAAAAGGTGGAGGAATTTCTTGACTTGGATGTATCTAGCCAAACTAAAGAAGCTTATCTCATTACGCACATGTTATTTCACCAATTTGTAGCGACCAACACTTCTTACTATGAAATGATTCTCAGACTTCATCTAGACCATAAAGATGTTGTTGCTAGTTAAAAAAAATTTGCTAATGAGTTGGGTCTTAAAAATAACTTTGTGCTAGGAGTTGAGTTTCCATAAGCACCACACATAAATATCCCCTCTCTGAACCGCCCCATTTTCCCCTATGAGTGATGTTCCTCAAAGGGAAAGAAGAAATTTATTGTTGCCTCATAAAGACCAGCTGCTACCACTCCCCTAATTGGTTCATCAAGTGAGGGTGTTTTCAATCTAGACCCAAAGAAATCTAAGTCCAAAACCCAAAAAAGTGTTGTTAAGATATCTGGGGTTCCTCCTAAGGTTGTTCTCCCTGTTGATCCTTTGCTGGCTAAAAAAAGTTGGCACAGAGGCTAACTGGGTGTTACATGCATTCAGAAAGCCTACTCCCAAAGATCATGTTTTGCCCCCACTTCCCCCAGCTTCTGCTTCACAAGTACTTGAGGGAACCAATTCATGCCTTGAGACCTCCAAGAAGGGCCCTTCTACTGGTGCCCCCTCATAAAGAAAGAAATGATTGGGCATAAAGAACTTGAAGAAACATGACCTCAAAGAATGTGTTAGTAACCCCTCAAGTCCAAGTGCCTCTTCCCGACCTCCTGGTTCCTCTGAGTCCATCATTCTTGATGGTAGTCATGTGTAGGAACAAACATCCATGGCATTAAGTCAAGTTATCCCCACGCCACCTCCTACCCCAATCCAAGAGGTAATTTTCTTTAATAACTTTGCCTAAGGAATACTCACAGTTTGAATCTTCCTTATAACACTTAACATATTTTTTATTTTCTCTTTTAGGGATCCCATTCCCTTGGATATTCTCCCTTATTACCTATGGGGCTCCCCAAGTCCAATTATAAAAGGGCTTGTTCATGAAACAGTTTCAACTCCCAATTCTTTTATGATTGGAATTACCTCTTCTCACTATCCTTCCTTTGGACATGCGAGCGAGGTTTCTCGTAGTCTTTTTTTATGGGAGGGAGGCGCTGGTCCTTCAGTGAGTGCTGATGGGGATACTTCAGTGTTAGAGGAAGCTTGATCTTATACTCTTGAATTTTTAACCTTGAGTATCCTTCCCTTGGCTATGGTGCCTACTTCTAATCCACCAGAGGTAACTCATTTCTCTTTAAATTTGTCAAAGTTCATTTCCCCAGATTGCTTAATGAAAAAGCTAAATGTTAGATATATTTTCCCTTCAGGTGGATATTGTATCGATAGTTAAGGCTCTCACTAGATCTTTACCTTCTTTCCCTGTCATGAGACCTATCGTGGACTAGATTCCAAGAGAAACCTTTGCAGAGGTAAATAACAATGACTCATTGACTTATCCATTTGCCCTCTTGCATTAGTTCATCTTTTTAACACTTGGCTATAAAAAAAATTCTCCTTATTTCTTGATGTAGCTCTCTTAGGGTGGTCTCCCCTCCTTTAGCCCTGAGGTACTTATAGCCTCAATGGAATTTGGCCTTCCTCCCTCTAGCATACGTGATTCCTCAGAAGAGCTTGCGTCTGAATTGTCCTGCCTGTGGGTGGTGAAAGTTTCATGCCATCACAAGAGGCAGCTCCTTCTAATCTTTTCATTGAGATTGGGGATGGTAGCATTCCCCCAGCGTTAACTATCAATAATTAAACTCCTAAAGTGTACTTTATCTTCTTCTAGGCCATTTTCTTTTCTTGTAATAAACCTGTATGTAAAAAGATAAACAAATCTCACACCTACTTGGTGACTTAGCAATAAAAACTTATTAAGATTTTAACTTAAAATCTCACACCTACTTGGAAACTTAGTAATCCAACACAGTTGCTAAGATTTTATCTCAAAATCTTACACCTACTTGGTGACTTAGCAATAAAACATACTTGTTAAGAATTTAGCTCAAAATATCACACCTGCTTAGTGACTTAGAAATAAAACATACTTACTAAGATTTTAACTCAAAACCCATAATCACTTTTGTTTCATTCTTTGTAAGCTTCGAGGGAACCCGATGTAACTCATGAGTTTCCTCCTTCTGTTCCTTAGCCCGCCGCCATGCTATCTCCAAAAATTCCCACACCAACTAAGTCCTCTTGTGACAGTGATCGTGGTACCACGACCAATGTATTTGTTGACCGTGGGTTTGGTTGAGAGGTCCTCTACCCAGCATTGCACCTCCAGAGTTTTACTTATAAGTTCTCTTACAATATCCTTTCATCTAAGGTTACCATCAGATGGTTTGGGAACATATGATTTGTCACCACCCAAACACATTTGCGATGGAATGCCTCAGGTCCAATCATGTCATAATGGGATAAAAACTTCAGGGTGTGGTGACCATCGTGGTTGAGATTGTAAACACCCCCACGAACAACTTGGATAAGGCTACTGTTGATACCAAATTTAGTCTGCTGACATGGCTCCATAAAGTTAAGACACGTGGCAATATACGTGGCAACAACAAACACTTTTGAGGAACTCACACGCTTCGAGGAACCATACTACAACGAGGAACACTGATTCCCCAAGGAACTCATACGCTCCGAGGAACAAGAACTCTCCGAGGAACTCTTGAGTACCGAGAAGCTTAGGCGGTCCGAGCAACTCAGGCGGTCTGAGCTGCACCTCGAATAAAGCATTAATAGCAGGATAACCAACAGTTTGCTGTTCATTAAATGCTTATCATTCAGACGCATACGCTTAAGGGGCATTGAATGTATTACCCTTTCATATGTACATCATTTAATGTATTACCCTTTCACATTACTGCCTCAGGGCTATAAATACATTGTACAATCCTCATTGTAAGGAGACCAGAATTTCTTGATTGAAAATTGTAATCGAGAATTCCTAAACAATCATCAATAACATAACAGCGAACGTAGGCCATTCTTATAAGGCTGAACCACTTTAAAAACTCTTTGTTTCATTTATTTTATCTGTGATTGAAAAATTAGATACGATCTAATTTTTTACATCAACAGATTGGCGCCGTCTGTGGGAAACGACTGGTAATATCGTTTTTCATCAAAAACAATTCATCATAAATGGCTGATATTCTAGAATCCAGCAATCGAAACGCTAAAAGCCCTCCAAATCCATCTGCTCCGCCAAATATTCCAGATCTGGCTGGAATAATGACAAATCTGGCTCAGGGCCAGACCGTCAACCAAGAAACTATGCGACAACTCATACAAACCCTCCATGGCGGTGCACCAACCCATTCAAGACTGCGAAGCATTCAAAGAAATATCCGTGCACCTTCTTCACGTACTAGACGTACCGATTCATATAGCAATGAGGAGTCTGAAGATTTTTCTTATCAACCTGGATGAACTTCGTCAGTGCGAGCCACAGATACTGAACAACGTATCACTCTCTCCCCAGAAAAGACCAGTGCGCTGGAAAGATTAAGCAGAGTATCTCCTTTCGATTGATTAGGTCCTAGGAGGAAAAAAAGTCCTCCTAGAGCCCCATCGAGGAGTTTTCGATGACCATCAGACTTAAGGGAAGGATTTGCCCAGTCGCGACCAGTTTCTCGTCAAGATAGATCCCAGAAAGCCACCTCAACGCGATCAGTTGCTCGAACCAATAGGACTGAGGAAGGAAATGATGCATGGAAAGGCTCTATTCAAAGGCTGGAGGATAGATTGGGGGAAATGGTTAAAGCTAAGAACCCTCTACAACGAACCTTTGTTCGAGGAACACCTTTTGTCCAGGCCATTGTAGATTTTCCAACACCATCAAAATTCAAAGCACCTGTTGTGACCCCCAAATATGATGGAAAGACTGACCCCGTCCTTCATATAGAATAATACCAAGCTGCAGCCGACATCTATGTTGTTCCAGATGAGATGAGATGCAGGGCATTCTCGGGAACTCTTACCGGATCTGCTCAAATATGGTATAATAATCTTTCTCGGGGTAATATCTCAACTTTTCTTCAACTGGCCGAGTTATTCATTGGGAATTTCTGTTTTGGAGCAAAGCCAATTAAACGAGTAGCACATTTGTTAAGTGTTAGACAAAAAGCTGGTGAGAGCACCAGAGATTATATAACTCGTTTTAATAACGAGAAACTTGAAGTCATTGATTATGAGGAGAAGACAACGATTACCGCCTTGATGAGTGGACTACTGCCAAATAAGTTTTACTACACTTTGGCCAAAGATCCACCTAGAACCATGTCGGACCTGATGGGAAAAGTGTCCAATATTATGAATGCCGAGGAGGCTATGGCTGCAAAGAAGAACATGGATGCTAAAGAAACCAAAGTGGAAGGTGATAACGCTAAGAAGAAAGACCATAAGAACAATGGTAATGACAAACATTCAAAAACTAGGTCGGTATGGGACGTAATGAAGAAATTTGATAATTATACTCCTTTGAAGAACGATATCAACTATGTTCTAGAAGAAATCAAGAACAACGAGGAATTAAACTGGCCAGAGAAAATGAAGGCGGACCCTGACAAGAGGAATAAGGCAAAGTATTGCGAGTTTCATAAAGATCATGGCCATATGACCAAAAATTGCATAGCTCTTCAGAATGAGATTGAAACACTCATCAGACGAGGAAAGCTGGCAAATTATGTTGATCGTGGAAGCGAAAGAAGAAACAACGACCGAACAAGAGAGAGGTCTAGATCTCCTCGTCGAGCAGAGGAGAACAAGAAAAGAAACCATGAAGTTGATCCCGAAGACGACCCCGATCTTCCCAAGAGACCAAGGTAGCCAGAACGAGAGGTATTTTCAATACTCTTGGGGTCATTTGACTGTAATATTATAACAGGTGGAGATACAGGAGGAGGAGACCTTACTGCTGAGAGAAAATCTTACCTCTATGAGGCTCAAGCTTGCTCATACATTCAACGAATAAATCTAGCTGAGGAGGATCGCCCGAGAAAGGTAAATAAAGAGAAATTGGTCATTGGTTTCTCAAAGAATGACCTCGCAGGTGTTCTATATCCTCATGATGACCCATTGGAGATCAAAATGAGGATGAAGGAAGTAATAATTTCAAGAGTACTGGTCGACAATGGTATCTCGGCAGACATCATGTTCTACTCGTGCTTCGATAGTTTAAATCTAAAGTTATCTCAACTGAAGCCTTATCATAGACCCCTCCTCGGCTTTGCTGGCGAGAAAGTATTTCCACTTGGGATGATCAAGTTGGATATATTCATTGGTACGTGGCATGCTTGTCGAATAGAAAGAATACGTTTCTTCGTGATGGATAAGAATGTTCAATTATCATATAATATCATCATGGGAAGAGTAGGATTGAAGAAGTTCGAGGCTGTACCATCTACTATACATCAATGCCTGAAATTTCCAACAAATTTTGGAGTAGGAGTTGTGAAAGGTGATCAGAAAGTAGCTCGGGAATGCTATTATTCATCTGCCGAGCAAGAGGAACTGAAGGAATCAAGGAAAAAGACTACTACCTATCAAGTGGATGAAGGTGCAGAAATTGAAACATTGGATCCTAGAGATGAGTCTCAACTCGTGAAGAGTCAAGTGGTGGAAGCTACTGAAAACATCATTCTGGACGACGAGCACCCTGAGCGAACTACTCAAGTAGGTTCGTTGTTGGAAGCCTCACTAAAACAGGAATTGATAACTTTCCTAAGAAGCAGAAAGCAAACTTTTGCGTGGAGTCGTGAAGATATGCTCGGAATAGATCCAAATTTCTTATGTCATGAACTCAATGTGAATAAGGAGATCAAGCCAGTGAAGCAGAGAAGAAGAGTGTTCAGCCCCGAGAAGAATCAAGCTATACAGAAGGAAGTCGAGAAGCTCCGAAAAGCTTGCTTCATTAAAGATGTTAAATATCCAGACTGGTTAGCCAATGTGGTGATGGTAAAGAAGAAAAACAACAAGTGGAGGATGTGTGTAGACTTCACCGACCTCAATAAAGCATGCCCAAAGGATCACTTTCCACTGCCCCGAATTGATCAACTAGTCGATGATACCTCGGGACATGAGCTGCTGAGCTTCATAGATGCTTATTCTGGCTATAATCAGATTAAAATGAAACCTGAAGACAGGGAAAGTACTTCTTTCATTACCCCTAGGGGAACTTATTGTTATAATGTTATGCCTTTTGGTTTAAAAAATGCAGGTGCGACATATCAGCGACTGATGAACAAGGTCTTTGCTGAACAAATCAGCTGCAATATGGAAGTCTATGTTGACGATATGCTGACAAAGAGCAAGAAAGCTGCCGATTATCTAGTTGACTTAAGTCAAACTTTTGATCAACTGGATAAATAAAATACCAAGTGAAGCTGAACCCGTCGAAGTGCATATTTGGAGTACGAGAAGGCATGTTTCTCGGGTACATTGTCAATCAACGAGGCATTGAGGCAAATCCTGAAAAGAACAAAGCTCTATTAGGGCTGCGATCTCCGACGACGAAGAAAGAGGTGCAAAGTCTTACAAGACGAGTAGCAGCACTCAACAGATTTGTATCACGAGCAACTGATCGATGTCTCCTATTCTTCAAGACACCCCGAAAGACTTTTGAGTGGAATGATGAATGTGAGAAGGCTTTTCAAGACTTAAAGAAATACTTGGAAGCACCTCCACTGTTGTCCAGGCCAGTGATGGGAGAAAAATTATACTTGTATCTAGCAGTATCAGAGAATGCAGTTAGCTCGGCGTTGATAAGAGTGGAGAATGGAGTATAAAAACCAATCTACTACACAAGTAAGGCCTTTCGAGGAGCAGAGATCGGATATCTAAGGCTGGAAAAGTTAGCACTGGCGCTGATTGAGGCGAGTAGGAGAATGAGGCCATACTTCCAGGCTCATACTATAGTCGTATATACTGATATGCCATTGAGGCAAGCCCTTCATAAACCAGAAAAATCAGGGAGATTGATGTATTGGGCAATAGAGCTCGATGAATACGATATAGTCTATGAACCCAGATCATCGCTTAAAGGGCAAGTTGTAACGGATTTTATAGTAGAGTTCACCTATCCTGATACCCCCGAGGAGCAAAATTTGCTCGCTGATCAACCTGTGAATATTACAGGATCAACAAACACAAGCTCAGACCAACTTAGGTTGGTAAAAAGGCAAGTGGATGTTACAGGATCATCAAATTCGAGCTCAGACCAACTCCGGTTGGTAAAAGGGCAAGAAAAGATGATCGACGGAGAGTGACAAATATCAGGGGAAGATGAAAGGAAGCAACAAATATTTCACCGAGGAAATCTGACAGATTATAAATTTGAAGACGAGTTACCTATATGGAGGCTATATGTAGATGGCTCATCTTGCACAATAGGCTGTGGGGCGGGAATAGTTTTGAGCACTCCGGACAAGGTCGACATGGAATACGCCCTACGTTTCCAATTCAAAGCTTCCAATAATGAGGCTGAGTATGAGGCCATGATTGCAGGTCTAAGTTTGGCAAAAATTATGGAGGCGCAGCAAGTTATTGTTTTCAGTGATTCTCAATTGATCATAAACCAAATGATGGGAGTATATGCAGTCAAAGGAGAATTAATGATCAGATATCATGCAAAGGCAAAGAAGCTGGTGTCGGAATTTGCTACTATTTAGCTGGTCAGAATACCGGGAATGGAGAATGCGAGAGCAGACGCCCTAGCTCGATTAGCCTCAGCTACTCATACCGAGCTCGGAAGAACAATCCCAATTAAAGTTTTAGCTGGTCGGAGTATAGATGAAGATCTGACGATGAACTTTATTACCCTTGATTTAGGACCATCTTGGATGGATCCCATCAGGGCATATATTGAAGAGGGAGAATTACCAATTGACAAGCTCGCAGCCAAGAAATTGAAGTTTAAAGCTGCTCGGTATGTATTAACTAACAGTATTCTATATAGACGAGGAATTATGGAAGGTTTGTAGAGATGTGTGCATCCCACCGAGGTGAAAGATTTAATTGAAGAGGTCCATAAAGGGTCCTGTGGAGCCCATGTAGCAGGTCGGAAGCGTTTTCAAAAGGTGATGACGCAAGGATACTACTGGCCAACGATGAGGGATGATTGTATAGCCTATGCCAAGAAATATGACAAGTGTCAACGCTTTTCCTCCATCCGAAGAACTCCACAAGCATTATTGACACCCATAACTTCCCCTTGGCCATTTGCCATGTGGGGAATAGATTTGGTCGGGCCACTGCCAACGACCAGAGGAAGATTCAAATACCTCGTCGTCGCAGTGGATTATTTTACTAAGTGGGTCAAAGCTGAGCCTCTCATCGATATGACGTAAGACAAGGTGTACAAATTTGTTTGGAATGACATCATTTGTCGATATGGTCTTCCTCATGCTTTCATCACAGACCATGGAACACAATTTGATAACGAGGAATTTGCTGCCTATTGTCATCAGTCAAACATTTTAAAGATCCACTCCGCACCAGGCCATCCTCAAAGCAATGGACAAACTGAAGTGACAAACAGAACGCTGCTGAATGGATTGAAGAAAAGACTAGACGATGCGAAAGCAAATTGGATCAACGAGTTACAGTCAGTACTGTGGGCTTATCGTACTACTCCCCGAGCAGCAACTGGAGAATCTCCATATATGTTAGCGTTTGGAAGTGAAGCTGTTATACCTGTCGAGTTAGGCCTCCCAACACACAGGGTATTGAATTTCAATTCCCCTGTCATCGACTTATTGAGAAGATTGGATTTAGACATGCTCGAGGAAGTTAGAGAAGAAGCATCCATCAGGAATGCTGCATACCAACAACGAATAACTTTGTTCTATAATAAGTGGGTGAAGAAGTGCGACCTTAAAGAATGAGACTATGTGCTGAAGAAAGTGATTCAAAAGCACAATAAACTGGAGGCAAACTGGCATGGACCATACTGAGTTACAGAAGTTGTTCGACCAGGAACTTACCGAATAGCAACTTTAGAAGGTGAGGAGTTTAAAAATGCATTGAACGCATAGCACCTGCACAAATATTATCAGTGATGGATATTCTCTCCTTTTATTGAAAGTTTTTCGGGGAATATTAGTTCTACACACTACTCGGCAAAACTCGGCAAAACTCGGACTACTCAAATTTATTCTCGAAAATGCCAACTAAGGTTGGTCGAGAAACAAATATATTCCTCCGGGAAGTAAAACCTATATTCCTCCAGGAAGTAAAACTTATATTCCTCCGGGAAGTAAAGCTACATGTATTCCTCCGGGAAGTAAAGCTACCTGTATTCCTACGGGAAGTAAAGCTACTTGTATTCCTCCGGGAAGTAAAACTTGTATTCCTCCCGAAAGTAAAGCTACCTGTATTCCTTCGGGAAGTAAAACTTGTATTCCTACGGGAAGTAAAACTATGTGTTCCTTGGGAAATAAAAGTATTCCTAAAAATGCCAACTTATGTTGTTTAGGAAGTAAATATATTCTTGAAAACGCCAACTAAAGTTGGTCGGGAAGTAAAATTATTCCAAAAAGTGCCAAAGCTCCTCGTAGAGGAAAAATACACTAACTATGGCTGGTCGAGGATAAAAACCCACTAACTGTAGTTAGTCGAGAAGGAAATTTACCTACCTTGGTTAGTCGGAAACATTTTATGAAAACGAGAAAGTGATCGAGCAACATTTTTTATACTCATAACTTTTTAATTAAGTTGGTCGATAAACAAAACTTCATTTTTGCCAAATGACTACCACAAATTCAAGCTAGTCGACAATAAGTTGATCGACAAACAACACAATATTGTTATCTTTTACACATGCACAGATATAAAGTGTTTTACAAGACAATAGCAATTAAGGTTGCGAACAAAAACAAAAGTCTTTCATTAAAATAAAAAATAAATTACATTGAGAATAAAATGCATACTAACTATTACATCAAAATTCCTACTCTATTGGTTTCTTCCCCTCTGCTTTTGAAACAGGTTCCTCGCCGGCAGGCTGATCATTTAAAGCAAGAGGAGAATTTATAAAATTAAGATCTTTCAATATCCTGATATTCATCATGGATGGTCGATCTAGGAGGTGCTTGGGATGAGATATCTCGACACTTGAATGGAGATTGTAGTCGCCGAGATATTTGGAAATTAAGCATCGAGGAATGGACTGAGTAGGGATCCAATCATATCCAGTTTGAATGGTGGCACGGGTAGGTCGAGCAGCCCAGGATCGTGGTAGTCCCACAGGTAATGACCCTATTAGAGTTGCAGCACACCCAAGGCATTCAACCAGCCTTGCTTATAGCCCTCATTATTGGCATTTTGGATACGATCATCCAAGTGGTAGAGAGCCTCGTTGTACCCAGCCATCCAGAACTCCCTGGGCTGTTTGTGGAATTGATATGTCAATCTTTCCAGCTGTTCGTGGGGATTTTTGATGAAGAGTTCCTTATTCTCCAGGACAGACTTCTGCGTAGAATGCTGCTCTTCCAGGTCCCTGATCTTCTTTGACATTTTAGCCAACGCCTGGTTCTTCGCCATTAATTGGAAGGCCTGGTTCTCTAAGGCAGATTGAGTCCTTTGTTCCTCGACAGGAATTCGAGCAGCTCTTGCTCGTCCCCAAGGAGCTCTTACTCGTCCACGAGAAGATGTAGAGGGGCCAGCTCTCTTCAAGGTCTCCAATTCGTCCCTCAAGTTGGCGTTCTCTACCTCCAAGAATGAGAATCCCTCATCAGTCACTGGGATCAAGGCTTTTGAAGTAGAAGCTGCAGACTTCAACTGCGACAACTCTCTTTGCAGGAACAACATTAAAATATTGACAAAATTCCAGATATAGAGGATTGGGCGGAAAAGAAAATCCACACTCAGCAACAAAGAGACTGGGGAACCAATGTCCCTCAGCCAAACGAAAATAATCAGAAGGCTCAGAAAGCTCTTCCAGAACAACCTAGGAGGGAATAAAAAAATCAGAGTGAAACTTATCAAGAGATTCAACAGGGTAAACCATGATGAATAAAGGAAATGAAGAAGAAGGAAGAAGATCTTACAGAAAAAGAGTGGATCTGTTGACAACGAACGATGAAAAGGATGAACGCACAAGAGAGTAAGACAATGGAAAATTCGAAGATACAAATTTGAAAAAGTAGAAGACGATGGGATTATCTATGACGCTTAAATACTCTGCCTTGGGAAACGATAAAGTAATGATTATAAAAAGAAACGATTACGCTACCGGCGGCTAGAAGAATAAAAAGTACGCAGAGATCGAGGCGCTTATAAAAATTCAAAAAAGCCTGATTCTACGAATTTGGAAGGAGAAATAAATACAAAAGACTCCTAAATTTAAGGATGACCATTTAAAACTGCCATATTCCGAGAAAGAATGTTCCACACTCCTCAAAGTTCGAACTATGAAACATTGGGGGCTTCTGTTGATACCAAATTTAGTCTGCTGACATGGCTCCATAAAGTGAAGACACGTGGCAATCTACGTGGCAACAATAAACACTTCCGAGGAACTCACACGCTCCGAGGAACCATACTACAACGAGGAAAACTGATTCCCCGAGGAACTCATACGCTCCGAGGAATAAGAACTCTCCGAGGAACTACTGAGTACCGAGAAGCTTAGGCGGTCCAAGCAACTCAGGAGGTCTGAGCTGCACCTCGAATAAAGCATTAATAGCAGGATAACCAACAGTTTGACTATTCATTAAATGTTTATCATTCAGATGCATACACTTAAGGGGCATTGAATGTATTACCCTTTCATATGTACATCATTTAATGTATTACCCTTTCACATTACAGCCTCAGGGCTATAAATACATTGTACAATCCTTATTGTAAGGAGATCGGAATTTCTTGATTGAACTTGTAATCGAGAATTCCCAAACAATCAGCAATAACATAACAGTGGACGTAGGCCATTCTTATAAGGCTGAACCACTGTAAAAACTCTTTGTTTCATTTATTTTATCTATGATTGAATAATTAGATACGATCTAATTTTTTACATCAACAGCTACCATCAGCCAACACTTAAGTAATTTCAAGGATTTAGCTAAATATGGTTTTAACCTTGGTTATCTCATCAACCATTTGAAGCTCTTAAAGGATTCTCGTCTGAAGACTCAACGGGAGCTTTATAGCAAAAATGTGGAGGCCCCATGGGCTCAAGTCCCATTAGCTCACGTATATTATCTAAGGTGATTGTGAATTCACCCTAGGCAACAATGAAGGTGTGAGACACCACATTCCAACGAAAAACCAAGACTTAGAGAGCAGCATTATGTTTAGACAAAGTAAAGTCCCCAAACTAGAAAGCACAATCAAGACCTACCTTCTTAAGGATGTCTAGGTAGGTGGCTTGCATGTAGTTAGACCAAGCAGTAAATCCATGTGAACAATCGCTAGGCCCTTCGAAGTTGATGTGAATAGGAGAAGTCCCCACGGTCCAGACAAAAGTGCAAAGTCCCTTATGGGGCAAAAAAGCGTTAAGATTCCCTATCCTCAACCTCGTCACCCAAAATCAAGGCATCATACCTGGCATTTAATTAATCATAAAAAGCCTTGCATTCACCTTGGAAATCATCTCCTTTACCAAAAAATGGAGAATGGCGATAAGTTTGCAGCTGCACCTGATGTGCTACCACTTCAGCGGACACACTTTGGCTGAAAACCTCTGGTATAGTAGTGTATTTGGTTATAAATATTTAAATTGTGTATTTGTAAAAGACATATTATGACTTTTAATATTTTTGTAATATGAGAGTGAGGCTAATCGGTATTCATGAGGGATAAAGTATGGAAGGGCTTAGGAGAGCTTTCATGCCCTATCGAATGACCTCAATGTGGGAACCTTCGAGGGAACTGGTTTGGAGGATTGAGAAGAATGGCAATGTTAAGGCTTAACTTAAACACTATATATACACCTTATAAAGCACCAAGGGAGTATAATCCAAGAGAAAATAACAAAGGCAACCACGAGTTCCATTTTACATTCGCCCTAGTGCCAAATAACCCTTTACCAAAAGTAACATCTGTCTTGAGTGTTGTCACGCATGACTTACATGCTTTCCAATACAAACTTGAGTAAACCATGTCGATTTAGGGGTTTTCAGGTAGTTTGGTGGATTACCAATGTGATGAGAGTCGCTTGACACATGGTACATCAACAAAATTTGTCCATTGGCATTTAATGCTTATGACGTAGGGGCATGCTGTCACATTTTCACAATTAGTGTCAGTGATATAAAGGGATAAAGAGCCATTTTCACATTTCTTGGGCCTCAGGCCACTCGAGTGAGTTTAGTGACTATTTAGGCATCTTGGCCACTTTAAAATAGAGAGCGGGTTTTCACGACTAAGAGATTGTTCTGAGACTAAGATAGAGAGAAAGAGTTATTGCAAAACCAGAGCATTTACTCACCCACCATTGACACACTTTGCCGAAGATTTTATTACAAAGAACCAAACCATTTGTTAATCTGTAAACACTATTTGTGGGACGACCTTGGTGTTTGAGCTGCCTACCTAGGGTGTATCCAAGAGTGTTTGGTTTTCTCTCCCTTTAACCGAGTAACTTTAAAGGTTCAATTATTGCTTATCATGAGTTATACACAAGTGCTTTTATGAGTTCAATACAAAGTGTTTGATCTTATTTATTTAAGTTCATCTAATCATTGTTGGTAACACCCTCTTTAGTGATTTATTACCATTTTAATAGAGGTTACACCTTCGTTTGTATTATAACACCCCGTCCTCAAGAGTACTCCCCACTTACACTATGAGATGATTCTCAAACTTCATCGAGACCATAAGGATGTTATTGTTAGTTTATCTGCTGACTTCGAGAAGAAGTTTGCCATTCTTCAGAGTAATAGTGGACTTACTCATAAATTACATTATTTATCTTCGGCATATTCCAAAAAGGAGTTTGTGATGTAGACAAACTTGAGGAGTGCTCGAGAGGTGGCCAGTTTTCTTAACCAGTAGAATAATTTGTAGAGGGATGATTTGGAAAGCCTTGAAAATCAACCACGATCATTCTGAGTGAAAGGGTTTCATTCCAGGAATGGGAGAATGCTCGTTGGATGGAAGAGTTAGAGCAATTAAAGAAAACAAAAGGAAGAAGTTAGTCTTCATAGCTGGTGGTTAGGGTTGTCCTGTCAGTCGAAGAAGAAAGGACTACGAAGACTTTAACTGACCAAGCAAATCTGATAAAGAATTAGTCGATTACCATCAAGTGGCTAAGTGAGAAATTTTATCATTTTACCTATCATTTTCAATAATAGCCTCATAAAATATGGATAGATGGTTATGATGAAGTACTTGCGTATTTAAATGAAGAGCTTGAATAGAACCAGAGAGAGGGTTATAAATAAAGGTGGATAAATGATCTTACTGTGATGAAGTTGTTGAAGGAAGACAAGATCTAGTATTTTCATGACCCCGGTTGCTTGGACTAGTCTAATCCTCCTTTCAATTTGGATGCCTCTTGGATTCCCCCGGATGTGATCCCGACTAGACTGATTAGAAAGTATCTCGAAGACTATGGTTTGTATGGGGATGATGTTCTTAGCCGAACCCTGAATCTGGTGAACAAGGTAAGATCTATAAGTCAACCAAGGCTTAGATATTTGAGCACAACTATAACTCCTTATGCTTTAGATGTTCCTCTTGCTGGAATGGAGAAGGCATTAGGTAAACGTTCTTCTGATATGGTTTAAACGACTGATATTTCATTGTTATTTTCTATTGCTGGTTGTTTCTATCTAAGAAATTTGTTAATTTGGATTATTTGAATTAATACATTGATTATTTGATCGTGTAATCATAGCCTACTAATAGTTTATTCTTACAATTACATGTTCGGTAATATGCCAGCTAATCTACCTTACAGGTTGTCGATCTGGATAAACTTATGTTGTCATGCCTTAGGTTCTACTAGCGCGTAGTTACTTGTGGTCACTTAGACGGATCTTATCATTTACACCAAGTGCTAACGTTGGTTACCATTGGTGATTAAATTTTTTAGGATTATTCCTTAATTCGATATGGTAAAATTCCTTGTTCTTGACATTATGGAATCATACATGAAGTTTTTTTATTAGGACTTCTAGTTCTTGACCTTATGGGGCCATACATGAAGTCATACTTCTCGTTTGTGGCTTGTCCAAAGATGAAGTCATATGTGAAGTTTTGAAGTTTGATTTTAATTGTAATTTGAGATTTCTTTAAATTTATCACATTTCCCACTCTGGAGAAAACTGTAAAAAAGGTCAATAATCTTTTATGAAACTTGATGATTTTTATTGAGAACTAAAAACGGGTTAGAGAAATAAAAAGAGATTACATTTTGTTGGATAACTAATAATATTTTTTAATGTCTCTCCTTCTAAGGTTTCAATCTGATAAGTGCTTGGTCGGACCACTACATAAATGCGATAAGATCATGCTAATTGGGTTCTAAATTGTTCCATTTTGGGGGCACTATCTTCAGTACGTAGTCTCATTCCTTGAGATTTATTGGCTTAGCCCTCATGTTATAGAACTAAGAAGTTATTTGTTGGTATGCCTCCACGTGAAGTGTAGCGTGTTCTCTAACTTCCTCAACCAAATCCAAATATAACCTTATCATGAGACCACTTTTCAGCGAATTAAAACTGAGCACTCTACGACTAGGCAGACCAATATTTGTGGAGACCACTATTTTTATCCAGAATGCTAACGTGTAAGGGGTTTCACCGGTGGTTGTCCTCGGCGTAGTCCTATAAGCCAAGAGTACATTTTTTAATTCATTGATACATTTTCCTTGTCATCATGTAGTTTCTTCTTCATTCCATTGAGTAGAGTTTTGTTCGTCACCTTCGTCTATCATTTGCATTACGGATGTCCCGGGGCGGCATGTAGCTTTTGGGTTTTGGACTGAACACAGAAATATCCAAACTCTTGGTCTTTAAATTGCGTTCTATGGTCAGTGATGAGGGCATATGGCATTCCATAACAATAAATAATATTCATCTATATAAAATGGAATACCTTCTCATAAGGCATATCCACCATTGGTACTAGTTCCACCCACTTGGTGAAGCAATGCACTGCGACGACCAAGTACCTGAACCTTTCCCTTTTCTTCAGTGCCAACTGAGTTAATCCCTTATATGGAAAAGGGCCAGGGGATGTGATCGGCGTGAGCGTAGCCCTCATCATTCTATGGATTGTAGTATATTTTTAGCATTAGTCGCAACATCTTGCATAGTTGGCACAATCTGCCTTCATAATGGTTCAGTAATAACCTTATGTGTCCATTCGCCTAACTAGTGGTCTTCCTACTGAATATGATTCACACAAACCTTTGTTTGCCTCCTTTATCAGGTTGGGAACCTCAATTTGATGGACACATCTGAGTAACAAAATAACATATCCTCTTCTGCATAAGATCCTTCCTTCCATAACGTATCTAGTTACTTTGTATCTTAATCTTCTAGTCTCTTTTGGATCAGTCAAAAAGATGCCCTTATCAAGGTATTCCTTTATTGGATCCATCCATGATGGGCCTAAATCTAGTTCAATCATATTGATACTTTATTTATTGATACTCCGGTGCAAGAGGATTTCTATTGGGATGGTCCTCCTCACTTCTGTTATGGTTGTAAAAGTGAGCTAAGTAAGGGAATCTGCCCCAGCATTCCTAGGAATCTTGATTACTTTGATCGCCAAAAACTTGGATATCATTTCTTGTGCTTTAGTAAGGTACCTTGTCATGAACTCTCCCATGACTCCATAGACACCTTGCACTTGGTTTACAATCAATTCATTCACACAGTATCAACAAGTCTAGTTTAAGTTCGTTAAATTAAATTAGTCCTAAAATTACCAGGTTTCCACCAAATGTGCAAGCCCTTCCACCAATTTTTGTTCACCTAAACAACAACCACTTAAGGAATGGGTGAACAGGGACACTACAGTTAACTAAGAAGTTATAATTATATACAAGAATATGTTATATAAAAGAAAAAATAAGTAAAATACATGAATAAATAATGCAGCTAGAATTAGTTGAGCTTCAATAATTGTTCTCCAATTGCATGTGAACATAGAACAAGAAGAAAACATATTAGCGGATTATTCGATCAAAAATGTTACCAAATTACTATATTCTAAACATGTAATTTATATATCTCATGTTACTCAAGACTTTCATATAGGTAGAAATTGTATTCATTATATATACATGTATGTGTTATATGTGTGCGCGTATGTGTATATATGTGCATGGGTGTGTGTATATGTGTACATATGTTTAAAATTATGTGCATATATATGTGATTGTGTAAAAGTATAAATATGTATGAAGGTGTAATTAATTACAAAATTACTATTTTAATGCGTATATACCCAATTTTAATTTCACATCTATACATTTATATACCCATAATAATATCAAATTAACGATAACAATTTCACATTTACACAATAAAATGGGTTTAATTTCAGGTATAAACCCAATTTCAATATTAATTTCACATTTTTACAACAAAATGGATCCAATTTTATGTACATACCCAATTTCAATATCAATTTCACATTTACACAACCAAATGGATACAGTTTCATACACACACACATATATATATATATATATATATATATATATATATATATATATATATATATATATATATATATATATATATATATATATATATATATATATATATTTAAATTACAATTTCACCAATACACAACTAAATTAATCTAATCTAAAAGGTTTACCCAATTTCATTATATACACACAGAGAGAGAAATGCATGCACACACACACACAAACACACATATATGTCTTGTGTAAAAACTCACCAACATAGGAAATAAGGCCCTTTAAAACCCTAAAATTCCTAAGGAACCCTTAGAATTTTCTAGATTACCAAAATACCCCTAAACAAAGAATCATGATAATATATACTTTACCATAACTATTTAATCCAAACTTAATCCCCAAAGTTTGACCAAGTAACATGTATTTTATAGGAATATCATTAACTAATCCCCTAAGTTTGAGAAATTACACATAAGCCCTTAAAATGTTCAAAAAGTAAACAATAAACCTAAAAATATAAATTAAACCCACCCAAGGACCAAAACTAATAGCTAAACATATTTCTACTTTCTACCCTAATGATGTGGACCAATCGGCTGCCTAAATGGCAGTATACCACATGGGTAAAAATCTGTACCCACATAAACCCTTCTTGAAACCTAAGCCTAACCAAGTTAAAAGACCTCCATCACAAACCCTATAAATAGCCCAACTTACCTCAATAAAATACTCACCCATCTCAGAGCAATTTCAAATTAAAAATATGATCTTTTACGCATATTTATCATTTTATGTATGAATGTTGTTGACTTTTATTTAGTTATAATTCTACACTTTCCTAGAGTTAATATATTTAGTTACATGTAAGTTCTAATGTGTGTATGGCACTGAACAAGCTTAAAAAAATAGAAAACTCCAGTAAATCTTGAGCTTCGATGGTGAATTCTACCTCCTTGACTTTGAACCATTTTCAAAGTGAGGAAACCTAAGCTCTATCCCACTAAACTTAATTTCATTACACCCTGTCATTTATGCTCATTATCAATGAAACCCTAGTAGCATACCTTACGATTCATGGATTATACCCCGGCATATCAGGAAGTTTTAATTGTCATATAGGACTCAGATGGTGAGTGCCTAGTTGATGTTTGTTGCATACGTACAAGTTCCACTCTATCTAAGTATGCAAGCTATTTTATTATTCCCCAACTATTTGAGATTGCATGTCCAAAGGTTTTGGATGATATTTTAATGGTATGATTACATAGTTGCAGCCCTTATAATCGATAATTTTTTGGTTATCTTATTATATTCTAGACCCTTATCCTTGTAACTTAACATATTCAGTTACGATTCACCTTATTATTCTCTTACATATCCATAAACTCTAGTATACCCCTATTAGTTCTATGATAATTCCTTTTGTTTCCACCTATAACATCTATATAATTAAAATCCTGGTTATATTCTGGAGATATATTTTACTCACTTCCTATATAAAAATAAAATTATCTACTTAGCATATCTGCTTAATTGCTTTCCTTCCAGGTGGACAAGCTCGAAGAAGGAGAAATACCACCCAAACCTATGGACTTTTATTCAGTTTTACCCTCAAAATTATTTTTAATAACTTATGCGTGGGCGGTAGCAGACTTGGATAGTAGTCCTCGCTGGAATATTTATACTACAACTTATCAACTCTTGTGATTCCCTTATGTTCTATACAGTTTCCTGTTATGAGTGGCGTGTTAGAATAAAAGTACTTTTATTTAATGTAGGCTTATGGATGTTATGTGTGCCAATTAACCACAATTAAGAGATTTCAGAAAACAATCAAAAGATGAATATAAAGTGCCAATCAAACAACACAAAAACATATGTGGTTTGACAAATTACCTACGTCCATGGAGAGGTAATTATATTCTTATTAGTTTCTCTCAATGTTTTGAAATTATATCCCCTAGGACATTAGGTGTGAGCTATATTTATAGTTGTTTAAAAATGTAATGGTTGAATAAGCCAAGGAACTCCCTTGACTTGAGATAATATCGTGTAGTGATTCCCTAAATATCTCGCCCAACATTTTAGGTAATCGATATGAGATAATCGTGATTGCCTTGTAATTATCCACTTGATATATACTGGAATTAATCCTTTTTACTGGTAATCTAGTCCAGGTGTGCCCCTCATGCCATTGGGCTTGGTCACCCAGTCCTAAATTGGTCCCAATTATATTTTGGTCCCCACCAAAGATTCATGGACAAAAGTTGTTGGGCTAGGGGATTTTTCCCTTATCAAAGACCCACTTGTTTCGATCCATTTTAGTGTATTTGAACCGGAAGTTTATTCTCGTAAATAAGCAAAAGTCGTGGTGGTATGTTCGTCAGATAAGAGAATAAAGTGCCAAAATCTCTTTAATCCTTGTACCTCATGATTGCGCACGTTATTTCAAACTGTGCTTTGCCTCTACACTTGGTTCCAAACCGTCATCTTTTGCTCCTAATCTCATACTAACAAAAAGCTTCAGAGTTTATCATTTGCGTTCTTTATTTTGTGTTTTAAGCCTCTATCATCCCTTTATTCTTCTATTATTTTCGTTGATTTCCTCTTTTCACATCTATTGTCTTTAGTTGTAATGATCAATTCTCCTGAAAATGTCGAACACTCTCCATGGTAAAAGTGTAGATGAATTTAGGAAAACATACTATATTCCTTCTTGGGTCACAATCGACTGTGCCTCCATGCTTAGAAATGTTAGAGCCATCAATGGGGGACACTGGATTCACACCCTTGTTGTGGTCCAAAGGGGATTGGCTTTTCCCCCAAACCTTTTGTTCTTAGAAGTTTTTGAGTTCTTTAGGGTGGTCCCAGCTCAATGCAACCATAATACTTGGTGTATAGTCAATGGGTTGAATCACATAAACAGGCTCTATGGGACCAACCTGGGTATTCTAGAGATCAGTTATTTTTACACCAAGTCTCATACCACAGATGTACTTCTCTACTTGAAGGCGATGAATTCCAATAGAGTTTTGGTCGTAGACCTTCCTGATTCCAACAAAAGATATTAGGATCAAGGTTTTATTATTAGAAATATGCAATATACATCACTCCATGAGGGTAAAGAATACACATGGTTTATGTGCCCATACTGGGGGTTTGATATAGGTTGACACTTGCTCTTTTAATTACTTATATTTGCATATCATTTTGTTGTATTATTGTTGATAATGCCTTTTATTTGTGCCTTTGAGCATCTTGCATGAAGAATAAGGAGCGTTCATTGAAAGACATCAAATGTGTTGACTTGTTGAAGGTTTAAAGGGTGAAAGACTACTTTTTTTACGATGTGAGCCCAAGATCAGCCTTATTTCTTTTGGAGTATACCAATAATACTGACAACTTTACTGCTCGCTTGGTAAACAATATTCCTATGCTCCCACTCCCTAAGGAGGAAGCTTCTTAGTCCTTTGAATATCTTAACGTCAGTTCCATCTTTCCAGAGAAGAGGACTCTATAGATCCCACCAGGAGGAGGATCCTTCTGTTGGATGGATGATGATGATCTCACCCTTTCCCCAAAGTCTAAGTCCTAGAAGAAGGATGCGGGTGAGTCCTCCAGAGCTGACGACCTAGTTTTGGTCATCAAGGAGAAAAAAAATATTGAAGAAAAATAGAAGAATAAGAAGGAGGAGGAGGAAAAGGAGAAAATGATGAAAAGGAGAAGAGGAAGTTACTCATAGACCCTCCTTTCTCGAAGAAGAATAAAGTCTCTCCCCTCTCTCTCGATCCCTCAGTCCCAATTCGTAGCCTATAATCCCTCTTTGGCCCCTGAACTAATGAGGGGGGCAGTGCTCGCTAGTGATCACGAGTGACTGAGGATGTTAGGATCTGACTAGCATACCATCCATGCTTCCCAAACTTTGTCACTATTAAGGATCTTCTTTTTCTTTACTTATTCTCTTGGTCTGCTCGATTACGATTTGTGAACATCTCTAACATTTGTTATTTATTCTTCTATTTTACAATTTGTGGCAGAGTTTACTAGTCTCTTGGATGGTCAAATCGACCAGTCCAAGTTAAATAATGAATTGAACAAGGTGCTCCAAAAATCTTGTGAGGCCTTGACCCAGGCCGAGCAGGCCTGTGAGCGAGAGAAGTAGACCACCATAGAGGCCTTGGACTCGCTGAAGAACGAGAATAATTTGTTGAAGGTTAAGAACACTTACCTGAAGATGAAAAATTATTGGTTAGCTATGGAGGTTGCCTAGATCCCTTTGGCCAAGGATGCCAGCTTTGGACAAGACTGGGATGAAGACTATGTTGATGCCAAGATCCAGATATGCTATACTTGCAAGGCTAGTTTTAATAAGGGTTGGGATCAAGCCTTGGTGAAAGCTAGAGTACCTACTGAGTTCGAGTTATTTGGTGAGCACCACCCTAGTTCCCCTCCGAAGGTTGATAAGGGGTCATTCACCAACAATCTTACTGATCAGGCCGAGGAGGTGGCGACCAAGGGGAAGGACGTTGAGGTTGGAGAGCAGGTGAACAAATAATTCCCTTAGTTCCTAGGGATTTTTCCTTTTTTGCTTGTACTTTGTAATCCTCCTTTTTCTTGTTAAACTATAATGGCTTAGCCTATCCAAGTAACTTTGTGAATGAAAATAGTATTTTCCATTACTTTAAGTGAAATCTATGCATATTACTCTTAATGCCTTCGTTGAATTGTTGTTACATTATTTCTTATCTTTTCATTTTCTTTTTCATTGTAGTCTATTGTCGAGGAGATTCCATCATTTTCCAGTAACTTAGATAATGTGCTTGGGCGGGGCGTGAGTGACCAAGACCGTCGGGCATTCATAACTACTTGTAAATCTTTGAAGAAAAGGATTTAAGCTTACAAAGACCACTCCACCTTGGTCGCTAAACTGAAGGATGACCTCATGGACTCAGAAAATGTGTGTTCCTCCATGAAGGAGATAAATGACCTAAAGGCTCAACTTATAGAAGCCAAAAATATGGGTCAGGTTGGTGCCCTCGTTCAATCAAAGAATGATGATTAGAAGAAAAGGCTTACTGAGGTTGATGGAAAGTTCTAGGGGAGAAATATGATGATTATAGGGTTTAGTCGTGATGCGAAGAAGCTCTGTTACTTATTCAGGATGGGTCCCCAAGTAGCCTGGGTGGCTGGTTATGATGAGGGATGGATAGAGGCTCCTGTTAAACTATGGAAAGTTCAAGACGTGGACGATTTACTGAATGCGCTTAAGGTTATTAAAGAACCTAAGGATTCTCAGCTCAGCTCTGGTATATGTACCACGTTGAGTGTTCGGCATACCAACGACCTCCCTATAGGAGATATGAGGCTTGAGTCCCCTTAGATGTCATTCCTCTTTAACTTGTTGAGATCTACTTAAA
The DNA here is from genome assembly GCA_949130495.1 of Sambucus nigra. Lineage (NCBI taxonomy): Eukaryota > Viridiplantae > Streptophyta > Magnoliopsida > Dipsacales > Adoxaceae > Sambucus > Sambucus nigra. The sequence continues at coordinate 724,342,813 of OX422209.1, forward strand.
ATTCCATGATAAGGATAATGAATTCCGATTCGATCTGTACGATAGTCGAAGAAAGATGATTGAGAAGTTTTTGGCCAGCCGACCATACATTGTTGTAACAATTTTTGTGTGCTTTTGTAATGATTTTTTAATTGGCATCTTTTTTAATCGGACATTTATCGCAGAATTAAGTCAATACCAAATTTTATGTATTTTTTCATTCCGTATGCCTTGCATGTGTTATGTTTGTCTTTCTTATCTTTTAGGTCGTGTCGTCACACTCCCTCGGGCATTGAAGAAACAATGGCAAAAATGCACCTAGTCTATGGGCTATCCACCCGTTCAGGATATTATTCGGCCAAACAGTGTTGGTGTACTGCCTAGGGATTTCAGCTTGCTTGTTCAATTTGTGAGGTCGCTTGTGTTGACTTTAACAAGAACATGAGGACTTTAATTTTAATTGTAATAAGACAAATTACTATTATAATTAAGTTAAAGTATGATCAGCACTTTTAAATATTAATGCCAATTATGAGTCTATTACTTTGGAAACTTGTAAATCATCTGGATAATTAAGCTATTGAGCTAATAGGAAAAGAATGGCCTTTATTCATAACTGAAATAATCAACTGCGAGCAACATAAGTTTTGAAATGAAAATTTGTAAAAACTAAGTGCTAAATAGTGAGACTAAAAGTAGAACTTCTTGAGGTTGGATACATTTCATGCTCTTTGTATCTTTTTGCCCTTCATTATTTCTAAGTGAAAGTCTCCATGTACATTATCTCTAATTACTTTGAATGGTCCCTCCCTGTTGGGCCCTAGCTTACCGTCTGAAGGCCTTACGACACTACCGAGAATTTTCCTAAAGACATAACCCCAATTGGAACTTTCTCAATTTGACCCCCTTATTGTACTGACTCGCCAACTGTTACTGGTATGAGGCCATCTTGATCATGGCTAGATCTCTTTGTTTTTTGTCAAGATCAAGTTCAGTGTGAAGGGAATTATCATTCAGCCCTTGTTCTGCCATCTTTGTTCTCATGGTTGGGAGACCAACTTCGAGTGGAATTACAAATTCCATTAGATATGTGAGTGCGAAGGGCATTTCCACGATTGGTCTCCTGGGTGTAGTTCGGCATGCCCAGATAACATGAGGAAGCTCATCCACCCAAGCGCCTTTTTCCTTCTCCAACCTTTTTTAAGTCCATTGAGCATCGTTTTGTTGGGGGGCTCTGCCTACCCATTTCTTTGGGGATACTCCATTGAACTGAAGTGGTGCTTGACTCGGTGCTCGTCGCAAAATTTTTGAAAAAGCCTAATTTCGAATTGTGTACCATTATCTGTTATGATGGCCTATGGTACCCCAAAGGGAGCTATGATGTTACTCTAGATGAACTTTATCATGTCTGCATCTCTAATGTTGGCCACTAGCTTTTCCTCAACCCACTTGACGAGATATTATATGCCGAAAAGTAAGTACTTACGTTTCCCAAGCGCAGTAGGTAGTGATCCCACGATCTCCAACCCCGCAGTGCAAATGACCAATGGATGGTCAATGGCAGTAGGTCGTTGGCCGGTTGATGGACCATGGGAGAGAATTTTTGGCACTTTTTGCACTTTTAAACATAAACACCCGCATCTTTCAACATGTATGACCACCAATAATCTTCTTTGATTACTCGAAATGTCAGGGGCCTTCCTCATGCATGGTTCCCATATATCCCATCGTGAAGTTCATAAAGAACTTGTTCGACATCACTTGGGTGTACTCATTGGAGGTAGGGGCCGTGATAAATTTTTCCTATAAAGTCTACTACCGAGATCCAAGTAAAAATGGGCATCTTTCAATCTGATCAGGTGGTCTAATTTCCTATCGGTTAGAAGTGTTTCGTTCTTCAAGTATGCTATGATTTGGTCCATCCAATTGTGACCCTTTTCGATAGAGAGGACGTGCTCAGGGCTCATTATTTTGTCAATACTCGGCTTGGTGAGAAAATCCACTTCGATTGTTCTCCTGATATCTTAGTCTACTGCAGATCTTAGTGTTGCCAAAGCGTCGACATGATTATTGTGCCCTCATGGGAACTGTTGAATGTGTACTTCCTCGAATTTCATAATTAGCTCGCGCACGATTGCGAAGTAGGCTGCCATCCTGTCATCCTTGGCATTGAAATCCCCACTAACTTTATTGGACAATAGTTTGGAGTCTCAATAAACATTGAGTTACTTTTCCTCCAGCAAGTGGGCCTTCCACAGACTAAGTATGAGTGATTGTACTTAGATTTATTATTGAAGGCCTCAAATCCCAATCTGATATCTTCATTGATCAATGCATCCTCTGAAGTTACGAGGATAATTCCCACGCCTTTTCCTTTAGAATTAGAGGCGCCATCAACATATAACTTTCAACTTTCAGCCTAAACCTGCTTGTGTATCTTTGAATGATTGGCCAACTACTGGTCAGTAGGACCATCTTCAGTAAACTCTGCAATAAAATTGGCCAGGACCTGCCCTTTGATTATTGTTCATAGTTGAAAGTGAATATCAAACCTCCTGAGCTCAACCGACCACTTGGACATCCTTCGAAAAAGGTCAACTTTGCAAAGGATAACTTTAAGGGGGAAAAAGTAATTACAGTAATGGAGTGGGCCTTAAAATAATACTTCAGCTTCCGTGAAGCTATCATAAATGCGTAAACTAGTTTATCCAAAGGAAAGTATCATTTCTCGGTGTTCGGGAGCATTTTGACAACATAGTAAACAGGAAAGTACTTCACTTATCTCTCATATACCAAGGTCGAGCTGACTGCATGACTTGATATTGTGAGATAAAGGTAGAGTGGGTCTCCTTGATTGGGGATTGCCAGCATCAGAGGTTTGCTTAAGTAGGATTTGATCTCCTTGAGAGCCCTAGATAGCTCATCATTCTAGATGAGACTTTTCCCTTTATTGAGTAACTGTAAAAATTATCGACAATGCTCAGACGACTTTGAAATGAAGCAGTTGACACTACACCAAAACTATCAACTTGTCATGGTATTTTACTGTGACAAGTCCAACTTGTCAAGTCTAGGGGTGACAACTTATCTTATCATGGACTTGTCATGGTCAAAGACCGTGACAAGTTCATTAGACTTGTCACGATCCTATCACGGTCTTTGACCTTGATAAGTTTGGTCACGGTCAAAGATCGTGACAAGCCCGTGACAAAATCCAAAAAATTATCACGGTCTATGAAAGTGACAATTCTGGGCAGAATTTAAAAAAAAATTATTGGCCACTGCCACTGTCCAGCAGTATATTTGTACCTTTTATAGCAAAATTGTACCTGTCTAAACAACATATATCCAAATAAAATATAAATAATACACCAAATCATGGCATATATAATCCATATCCAAATAAAATAGAAATGTAAATATCCATCATATCCAAACCAACATGTACCAAAATAAAAAAATACAAATACAATCCAATATCCCAATATCCAAATAAAAAGATAGAAATAATGTCATGAAGAAGGAGCAGGCCGGAGGAAGAAGGAAGGACACATGACATATGAACTGAGACACCCCTCAATATGCTTAACACCGCATTGTGTGCGCAACCACGAAGCGGAGTTCTCATTTCCCTCCACCACATGAGTGATGAGCACTCTTACCTCAATATCTTGGAGGGGACTTCCATGAACCGGCATGCTGGGGAGGAAGCTCGGATCCCTCAACCCCCTCTCAATCTGCTGCCCACAATATATGTCGAGTAAAAACATGCTCAGCCAATTGATTGTTGACATAGGCCGCTCGATGGGGGTCACGATGGGAAATGGATCATCATATGGCGCCGAGTTCGTGCGTATCGACGATGAAGCAATGATGTCCTCGTCCTCTTCCTCATCCTCATACTCGTCCTTGTCTACCTCTATCTCATTCTCCTTTCCCTTGACCAACTGACGCTTCATAAAGGCGTACATATATAGGACTGTCACCTTCAACCTTGATAGCTTCTCGTCATGGTCGTCCACCTCATATGCCAACCCGATGTTGCTCGTCTCCATTCCGATGATCCTAGACTTCCCCACCCACGATCTCACCCCCTATTCCTCCCCTTGCGATCCGGCCCGAGCACTTGGCTGAGTGCGTTCGAAGGCAAAGATGCTTTGTCAGCATCGGACTGCGACGCATGCACTTCCTTAAACTTTTCCTCAAAAGATAAAAAGTGCACGATTAGTTAATTAAGTAAATAAAAAATTATAACATAATTTAAAATAAATAAATATTTATGACTTACAATGGTAGCTGTGATGCTCGGGGCCACTTCCTTGTCCTTGTCTTTTTTCGTCCAAATTGACACATAGGCATCGAGCCTATGTGGCCTACTCTCAGGGCCACTCTCCGAGTCCTGAAATAAAATAATACATAATTAGTAAGTAACACAACATAATGTTAAATTAGAATAACATAAAACCAAAATTAAAGAAAAATAAAAACTTACTATCCTGTGCTCCACCTCGGCGTAAGATGTCCGCTCGGAGTAGTGCACGTCCGACTTTTTCTCCCGATTTTCCCTCCCCTATTGGCGAGATGCCAATTGCCGCTTAAAGTCTCATTGTCGATAAACTTTTGCCACTGTGCCAATGAGATCCACACCTTCAGGGGGACAGTATCACGTAGTCTCAGAATGGACTCCCGGGTCTTCCCAAAGTACTGGACCCACAAATTCTTCTTCCACGTCTTATATTGATCCCTCAATTGTTACAACGTGGAGTCGTGGAGTTATGGGTGCAGACCAAATTATTCGTGTCAAACAAACCCAAGCCAAAAAGAAAGTAAGTGTTAGTTGCTTATAAATATAAATACACTACCTTTAGTGCCCCCCCCCCCAGATGTTCATCTTGAGGTCAATAGGCACGGCTCTCCAATCAGTGCACCCCGGGCCAACTATTGCCTTTAGCAACTCTAGTGCTCTAGCTAATAATATCGTCTTATTCTCGACAACGGACCCCAATTTGCCCCATTTGGGCGGCTTACGGGTCTAGGAGCCCTCGTCGCCTTTGCTAGCATGCCCCGATGAAGTCATTTTCTGCAAAAATTATTATTAGTAGTACAAACATGTATATGGACTTTGAATTAATTCTCAAATCTGATAATAACAATACATACCAATTTATGCCAATACCAAATTCAATTTATACACATGCACACTACCCCTCCCTCCCCCCCCCCCCCCCCCCCCCCCGCACACACACTCCCGGGTCATGGACTTTGAATTAATGCTTAAATTGATTAAAATCTGATTACAATGATCAAGTACAAATGAATAAAAAGAATTAAATTGTCATTCGATAATAATAAAGCACTAGAATAATACAGCCACTGGTCATTACAAATAATTTGAATACTTATTACAAATCTAAAAATTATTTCAAATTCGGGTTATCATAAAAAATGGATTGATATTCGGTAGGTGCAGCCAAGTCATCCACACTAATATTTAGATGCGTTGGCGTATGTAGGACGATTGACCACGGCTCGTTGTTGATATACTTCGAGTAAAACACTTGACATTTTAAAAAGCACAAACAAACGGCTCATCGCTCACGTGTTCGTTGATCTTCAACTTAGACAGGTCAATCATGATCAAATTGGTACCAAGATCAACTTTACAAGCATTTTTATCCTCAACTTTACAAGCATTCTTAATTAATCACAGTAAAATACAACCTCTTTGAAGTTTACATAGTCCAATTCAAATATATTCCGAATTACACCATAATAAGTCATTTTAGCTTCAACGAGGTTTTTATCTTTCGCGCTCGCTCGAAAGAAAATAAGAGCCTTGTATGAAATGTCCGAGTTCTATACATTCGTATTTTTCTTGTACACCCTTGCATCGAATACATAACCATTCAGTCGATACTTTTTGTACTCTTGTTCCATGAACAAGGGTCCAGTGGTTAGACGAGCAAGCCTTGATGTCGCATCACCCGTCTTTAAAAGCTGAGAATATAGATAAATTAATTAGGTTAGTTGTAAAGCTTTCTTGTAACGTGATATTTAATAACAATCATTTTCATTATAATCACCTCGTGTGACAACCACAGCCTAAATTCCTTGTATGATTATGCCATTGTTTTTCATCATTTATTGCTCTCACAGGCTTCATATTTTCTGCATAGATCGTGATGAACGTGTTACAAAATTAATCATGTAAAAATTAAAATAATGTAAAAGTTAAAATAATTTAAACTTACTTTTTCCATTCTTCGACATCTTCATGTGTGTCAAATAGATAACGAGTTACTTGTTCATGTTGCAAACTCGTTGATTTCACTTGTTTGCCTATCACATGACCACCCTCATCGATGAACTCATCATTGTCATCCACGCTGGTCAAGTCAGGCATATATTCCCGAGTGTAGATTGATGACTCCACAGTGATGTATTCCTATATAATTGATCCTTCAATGTATCATGTATTCTTGATGTAATCTTTGAAAACTTTCATCAATCTTTCAAACGGATACATCCATCGATATCTAACTGGGTCGCAAAGAAGTGACTTGTCACATAGGTGTACCAATAAGTGAACACTTATGTCAAATAAAGATGGGGAAAAGTACTTCTCTAGGACACAAATCGCTTCGTTCACCGCCAATTTTATGGCCACTATGTGATCTCAATTTACAACCTTCTCATATAGAAGTGCGAAGCAGATACTAATTTTCATAATATCCCTCCACAAATCCTTGTGCTTAGAGAAATAGTGATTAAAAAATAGAGGAACTAATTGCATGATCACATGCCAATCGTGGGACTTAAACTAATTAAAATCATGGGTAGCATAATTCACAATCCTTTGCAAGTTGGATGAAAAATTATATGGAACCTTCAATTTATATATTATGTCTAAATGCGCCTTCCTTTCCTCGCTCGTCAAAGTAAACGCACCAGGGGGAATTACGTCATTCCCCTATTATCTTCTTTCAACCATAGTTGTGGCTTAAGTTTCAACGATTTAAGGTCTTTTCGTGCATTTTCTCCATCCTTCAAATAACTCCCCCTAAGGCATGTGCCCACAATATATTCAGTGATATTCTTCTCTACGCATCACATCCAGTACATGACGCACCGAGTTATTCTTCCAATAAGGCAAGTCAAATAAAATTGACCTCCTAGACCATGCCTTTTTTGTCTCAGTTCCATTCCCAGTTAGGATATTCTTATGCTTGACATTACTAAATTTAGGATTCTTACCTGGCATATTAGGGCCACAATCAGAAGATTTACTTTTATTTTTCGAGCCAGAAATTTTTCTCGGTCGTATCCTATGTTCAACTCTGCCCGGTAAAAAAATGGAACCTTTCTCAAATATAAAACTATGAGCGGGGGGTAAAAACTACCTATGGAAATGGTATACATTTTTTGAGCTAGTGAGGAGATGAAGATATTCAGTCTCCTCTCCACAAATAGGACACCCCAAATAACCATGTACTATACAATCGGATAATGTCCCACAAGCTGAAAAATCATGAATTGCCCACATCAATATAGCTTTTAGCGTAAACTCTTCTTTTTTTAAAGAGTCAAATGCTTGCACACCCTCTTCCCACAAATCATTTAATTCTTCTACTAAAGGAGCCAGGTAGACATCGATGCCTTCACTTGGTGCCTTTGGCCCAGGTATCACTAAAGACAACATCGAAAATTTAGGTCTCATACACTGTGAAAGAGGGAGGTTGAGTGGGGATAAGATCAATGGCCATACCCAATGATTGGTGATTATATTTCCAAATGGATTGAAACCATCTGTTGATATTGCCAAATGAATGTTACGCTGTTCTCGAGCAAAATCGGGATACTCAAAACTCATCCTCTTCCAAGTTGTAGAATCAATAGGATGGTTCCTCTGCTTCTACCCTAGCATGCTAAGTTATTGCCTCCGCTATCCATGGTAATGTGAAAACACTCTTTAATCTAAGCCTAACGGGAAAATATTTTGACACTTTTTCAGGCACTTTTTAGCTTATGCCTTCCTTGCTAGTAGATTGGACATATCTAGGCTCATCGCATATCGGACACCGATCGAGATTTTTATACTCCTATCGGTATAGTATGCAGTCATACACACAAGTATGAATTGATTTATACTTCATTCCTAAACCTTTCAAACTATTTTTCATAGTAGGATAGCTGTTTGGAAGCGTATTTTCAAAATTCATGTCACGCTGATTCCAGACAAACCATATAGGGTCTTCAAACTATGCAAACCAAACATGGCATGTGTTGTTTGATCTTTCTCACATCAAGAGTATAACGACTAGCATGCCTTAAATTTTAAACTTTTGTAGTCATCATCAAGGTTTATCCTTATATCTTCATGAGCACCTGAACCTTGTACATCGTCAGTGACCTCATTCTCCACTTCATGAACTCCATGCGCGTCATCAACTAAATCCTCCAGTATATTATGATCTACATTATCATCCTCCCCTTGTACATCTATCCTGCTTGTTGAAGGTTATTGCTAAGGTTGCTCGGGGACAAAATGAACTTTTGGTTCCTCGTGAAAAACTCAAATTCGATAACTATCTTGCTTATCTAATCTTAACAAATGTAGTTCAACTGTTTTCCACTCAAACACCTTACTATTCCTAAACCTAGCACACGGACATAAAAACTCTTCATCATTATGATATCTCTTTGCGTGTTTCATAAATTCATTAGCACCTTTGCGAAACACATCCCCTAATATATTTGCCTTACCCATCCACTCTTTATATTTAGGATATCCCATCATAGCTACTACAAACAATCACCTATTATGGGTAAAAAGTGTATATTCGTGGATTAGCATAAACAAAAGTGTGAATATTTAGTTCCCATTGGTATAATTTATACTAATTTATATTGTATAAAAAATCACATATTGAATGTGTGCGCATAACAATTAGAAGGCTAGTTTCTACGCATAAATTTATTCGTGCATTGAAATTAAAATTAAAATTAAAATTAAAATTAAAATTAAAATTAAAATTAAAATTAAAATTAAAATTAAAATTCAATTTTAATTTGAAATTGAAATTAAAACTCAATTTATAATATTAATCCCTATTTCCTCCATCTCCTCCAAAGGGCGAGTGGTCCTATCCCATTCAAGACCGCATATTTCTGTAATATACTTAACAGCTCATGCACATTGTTCCAATTTGAGGAACATTCGACAGCATATCCCCATAGTTCTCCAAGTACACGACATAGATTCGCAAGTGTGAATGTTATTTAAATTTATCAATTGAAATAACACTTAATATCCCATCATCTAGTATGTACCCAGAGAACATTAAGAAACGACTATAGAACTTCCCCCAAAAGTAACAAGTTTAAGCCACTAAGAATATTATTATACAGAAACTATGTAGTCCCAAACTGTCCAAATGGGACAATTCCAGAGATCTTGTTACAAGGGTAATGACTCTCGAATGGTTTTAAGGGATATTGAATGTGAACGCATAAGAATTAGAAGGCTAGTATCTATGCGCACTATAAGTAATTTAAAGTATGTTTCATTTAATTATGTCTTATCACAATTCGAGAGATTTCTTTTAATTATGTAATTTAAAGTATGTTTCATTTGATTTAAAGTACGCATAAGAACTATAGAATGTTTTAGTCCATTTCATAAGGTGGTTCTTAAGACAATTTAATTTAAATATCTACGTGTGCAATTGATCCAACTTGTCCAACTAAACTCAATTCAATTCAATATAAAAATATCAATACCAATGCAATTTAATTCAATTCATTATCAATACCATTAATGCAATTCAATATCAAGAAATAGTTGTGATTTGTATAATTGAAAACTATATACACACACACACATGGACTTTACTCTCACAAAATATATACACACACACCACCACTGCCTCCCCCCACCCCCCCACCCCACACACACGCACACTACCCCCACTTCCCCCAAAATATTATTTAGACACTAAAGTCCCTCGTGATATATATACAAACCTAATTAGCTTCAAGCCCTAAATAATAACACCCAATCAACATTAACAATTTCAAACCTCAATAATAATACACAAACAATATTTATAATGTCAAATTAATTTCATTCTCTAAATAATACGATTCACAAAATATTAACAATACCTATTAATTTTAATCCCAACTAACACCACCCAATCAACATTAGCAAATAACAATACCAATCAATTGCAAGCCCTAAACTAAAAATACCCAATCAATATTTATAATGTCCAATTAATTGAAGTCCTAAAATACCCAACTAACACCACCCCCACACACTCCCCCCCCCCCCCCCCATACACCTATACACACACACACACCCTCCCCCTCCCCCCCCCCCTCCCCCCACACCAAACCCCCTATCACCCCCTGCCCCCTGCCCCACCACTATACACACACACACACATGCAATCCTACACACACACATATATACACATATAAACACACACATACACAAAAGAAAAAGAGAGAGAGAGAGAGAGAAATGACCTGAAAGTAGAGAGAGAGAGAACCGTCGCAGTAGAGAGAGCGAAAAACTGTGGGAAAAAAGAAGGCGGTAGGGTTTTTAGTTATAAGACTTTCACGGACCTGTCAAGGTCTTTGACCATGACAGTTGTACTTGTCACGGACTTGTCACGGTCAATGATCGTGATAAAAAATGGGTGTTTTTTAGTCACGGTCAATGACCATGACAAGGCTGGCTCAAAGGTGATAATTTAGCCTTTTTGGTGTAGTGTGAGTGTTGCGAGCATTCCAGTGATCTTTTGGACCTCAGACAATGTTTTCGACGGCTGGACCCTGCTGATAGCCTATATCTAATCTGAATTTGACTTAATATTCCTTTCGCTGACTAGATAACCCAAAAACTTTTCTAACAGGACCCCGAATGATCACTTGTTGTCATTAAGTTTCATATAGTAGTGCTTGTGGTTTTCAAAGGTGTTGGGCAGGTCTTTGAGATGCTTGCTCTTATTCTTGCTTTTGATGAGCATGTTGTCAATACACACCTCTATAATCTCTACCATCTGGTATTGAAACATCTTTGTGACCAGCCTCTGGTATGTAGCTCCAGCGTTCTTAAGGTTAAATGACATAACCTTATAACAATACAGAATCAATGGTTTTATAAACGAATCTTACCTTTATCGGGGTCGAACAGAAGAATCTAGTGGTACACTGAGTAGGCGTCTAAGAAACTCATCCGTTCATGGGTTTCTATGTCATCAACCATCTAGTCTATCTTTGGTGGGGTAAATTATCCTTGAGATTGTCTCTGTTGAGGTTGGAGAAGTATATACAAACTCTCTAGCTTTTGTTGCTCTTGAAGACTATGATAGGGTTCGAGAGCCACTTCGAAAATTTAACTTCTTTAATGGACCATGCCTCCATAAGTTTCACTACTTCCTCTTCTACTGTCTTTGCCTTCTCTATGGCTATTTGACGAGACTTCTGTATGATTAGCTTAAATGTTAGATCCATGTGGATACGGTGACAGGTGACTGTATGATCAAGTCACAACTTATCGTATCCCTCCCACGTGAATATATCCAAGCTTCATTTCAGGAAGACAATTAATTCCCCCTTCTCAAGGTCGATCATTTTTTTTCTCTAGCCGAATTTCATAAAAAATAACCTCCTCCAGGTTTTCAACGACCCTGTTAGCGGTATGGATCTTAGTTTCCTCCACCCCTAGTCCGTCATTCCATAGTTTTTATTTTAATGAAGTATCTCCATCCTAGGCTATCCCCGGAATAAACTCTTTCTCTTTCTTCTTTTCTTTCTTGGGTCTAATGGTGGTGAGGTAACATTTTTTAGCAAAGTCTTTATCACCTCTTATCCCCATTATACCCCGATCTGAGATACACTTGAGCTTCTGGTGGTAAGCGGAAGGGATATCTCTCATGGAGTGAAGCTACCCTCTGCCTAGAATAACGTGGAGGGGCGAATCAATATCCACTACCAGAAGCTATATTAGCTTTGAAATATTCCTTGCCCTCACTGGAAGGATCATTTTTCCTGAAGGTATGGTCATATTTCCCGTAAAATCGACCTGAGAGACGTTCGCCTCTTTAAAATATGACATTTTAAGCCTGGGCTTGTTGAAAAGCTCCAAGTACATCACCTCTAAAGAGCTCCCTTGGTCCACTAGTAATTTGTTCACATCCCAGTTCCCTATTCTGAGAGTGATTACCAGCGCATTGTGGTGAGGGGTTCTTACCCCAACCAAATCTTCCTCTACGAAAATAATATGATTGTTATAGTCGACGTCCTATGGTCATAGCTGCTTGCCATCTTGGATTTTGGCGGGATCTATTTGTAAGGCCTCCATCACAGTTGTGACATTATTGCGCTCCATTCGAAAAGTGTTCCCTTGAATATGCTTGAGGTTGAACACACCATATATGATCGTAAACTCATGTCCCATCTCATCATCCAGGACATTGTCTAGTTTTAAGTCACCATTAACGACGACTTGGTCAGACTTCTTCTCAATGTATTCATTAAAATACCCGACCTAAGCTTACTCCTCTATATGAGCTTTGAGCACCTTATTATTTTTCAGTTTTGTGGTCGTTTTCTTTATAGAACGTGCATCGAAGCATGTTGTTCTTTTTGGTCAGACCCTTTCCCATCTTTTTTGGACACTTGAGGAACTGTTGATATTTGATTTTGGTCATAATCTTATAGATTAATTCCTTAAAAACTATGTTGACGGCTTGAAAGGATTTAGAAGATTCTGTCTTGCCCCCATTCCTGGCACCATTCTGCTTCTTGTACCCTTTCTTGGGATTGTTCTCCTTATCGCCCCCTTTGTTTTCCTTGGCGCGACTAGTCTCAGCCTGACTGGTGTAGATCACGTCCTCTACCTTGGCATATTTCTCAATACGTGACATGAAATCATTAATAGTATCAGTTTCCTTCTTGGTAAGGGATTGGTACAACATGGATGTAGGGGGTAGACCTATCTTGAAGGATGACACAGTAACTTGATCCAAGAAATCTTCCACCTCATTGAATACTTCCTAATAGCATTTGTCATATTCGCACAAAGACTCATGTGGATTTTTTTATCATGATTAGCAAATCCATTCTCTTTGGATGAGAGTTGCTGGTGATGAAACGTGTAATAAATGACTCGGCGAGGGACTTAAAACTCTTAATTAATCTATGAGATAGCCTCTCAAATAACTTCTAGGACACGTCACCTAAACTACAAGGTAAAATACGACACATCAAAGCATCATTATGACTCCATAAAGTCATCGCCTACCTATACTGTTGAACATGATCGATGGGATTAGTCTTGCCGTCATAGGCCCTAAACTTGGGGGTTGCAAACTTTGCCAGGGGCTCCTCCTCCTCGATGGTTTTCAAGAAAGGAGACTTCATTTGGATGATAAGAGCTCTCCTTGATAGTTATTTTATTGACATGGCCCCTTTATGAGCGAGCTATTGGCCCATTTTCCTTAGAACTAAACTCCTTTTGTCTTTTTTATGGTGCTCATTATCTTTATGGCACCTACCTTGATGACTTCCATGCCTTGAATGTTCTTATTTATGATTGGTGCTCCTTCTTCAGTTGCGAGTCTTGCTCGCTTGAGGTATAGGAGTCCAAGCACAACATTTACAGTTCTAGAGGATTTCTCTCTCTATTTCTTTTAGTCGCCATTGGAGGTGAGAATTCTCTTTAATCTGGAGGGGAGATACGTCCTCATGTTGTTAAAGCCTTGCTTCATAGGCATCGACCAGGCGTGAGATCTGGGTAGATCTAGGTTACTCGTGGCTTTCCTCTGAAGGATATCGTTCCTCTCAAAACCTTGGGTTCCCATCTTATCAAACCTCAAACTTGACTCTTAGTGGATCTAAATCAGCTTGCACATCTCCAGGTTGGGGTGAATTGTTTGGTTGGTGAGACATTATATCTATTCTTTAAAGAGATTGCTTTCGTGGAAAGAAAATCATTTCCCATATATGACGTTAATTTTTTGTGCAAATTAATCACAATTAAGAGATTTCAGACAACAATCAAAAGATGAATATAAAAATGCCAATCACACAATACACAAATATATGTGGTTCGACAAATTTCCTACATGCACGAAGAGGTCACTATATTCTTATTAGTTTCTCTCAAAGTTTTAAAATTACATCCCCCTTGCCCCTAGGGTGTGGGTTGTATTTATAGTTAATTAAAACCGTAAGGGTTGAATAAGACAAGGAACTCCCTTAGCTTGAGATTAGTTAGTGTGGTGATTCCCTGAATATCTCGTCCGCGATTTTGGGTAATCGATATGATCTAATAGTGATTTACTTGTAATTATCCATGTGATAAATGTTAGCATTAATCCTTTTTACTGGTAAGCTAGGTTGGGCGTGCCCCTTATGCCATTGGGCTTGGCCGCCCAGTCCTTAATTGAGCTAAATTATATTTTGGTCTCCACAGATGTAATAAGATGCAGAGCGTCCCCCTATAATAAAACCGTTTAATTTTTATTGTCCTTTAATCATTCATTTTATATTATTACTCCTTGGTTACCATTAAAGCATAGAATCACGGATGCGACAGCATGGTATCAGAGCATCGGTAGGTATTATGACTATGCGGGACCAAGCATAAGAATCTTCTGTCTATAACTTCTAAGATTTTTATCATAAAAATTTCCTTTGTTATATTCTAGAACTCATACTATTTTACAGTAATAAATATTTGGGATGACAACTACTTCGATATCCTCCGGTCTACCCACGAAAGGTTTGATCAAACTATTAAAGACGTAGGTTACGCGAAGCTATGTCAGCATATACGAAGTATAGATCGTGAGTAGGCCATCGCTACCCCATAAAATAATCCCAACTAACTTATTGGACATCTAATGGTAGAAGCTCAAACTACTCAACAATAAAAATAATTCTCTGAAGATCTTGATAAACTGTAGTAGGCTATTCATCTCGCCTGGTATCGTTCCACTAAATGAACTCACTATTACTCCTCCTGATTCTCCTGTAGATTATGGCCCCATCTCACCAAACACCACTTATTTTATTCCCTCAACCATTAGTACCTCCTTAGATGATTTCGACCCTTCTAAGCCCGATTCAAAGACGGTATTCCCCAATTAGCTTGAAAACCTCCTATGGAGTATGGCTGTAGATAAATAAAGCAGAGAAAGAACTAATAACTGTCATCTAGTGAGTGCGTGCAAGTAAAAGGATCCCCATATTCCGTAATGATAACACCAGATGAGTTAATCGTTCTTTTGTAGTAGCTAATCGTTCTTTTTATTATAAAATAGAATCCTGCATGCACTTTTATTTTTTTGCAAGTTTGATGGTATAATACTATGTGTAACCGAATGTAATATAATATGACAAGTTTGTTTGCCTTATCTTTACTTTTAATTTATCGATCAGTATATTATTTATATACGATGGTTAACACTCGCATAACTATTAATGGTACCCAAGAGGAACGACTAATTTCATAGAAACCTAATCTAACTACCACCAATAAGGGGATTCTACATTGCTTACCATAATTAACTATATTAACCCATAGGCAACAAAACATACCACACCCATAACTAGTTAATAATGAGGTACCAGAAGAAAGTCGGAGGATGAGTTCCCCTAAGGAATTTTTGAAGCAACCCCCCCCCCCCCAAGTATGTTTTGGGAAGCCTGGTGTGGCCGAAGCTGAGAGACAAATTCTTAAACACTTAAAGCGCTTAACGGAGTAGGTATTAGCCCAAAACTCAGGGTAAGATTGGCCTCGTATTTATTCTAAGGGGAAGCAAACTTCTGGTGGCAGTCTATTATACATTCTCAAAATGTGAACGAGTTAACCTGGGAGTAGTTCGAAGAAATCTTTTACAACAAATAATTTTCGGAGTCCGCAATGGATTAGATGATTGTGGGTTTTCTAAGCCTACAAAAACAACAGGTGATTGTGGCCCAATATGAGGCTAGGTTCACATAATTATCCCGATATGCTTAGGAGTATGTCGATACTGAAACAAAAAATTGCAAGAATTTCGAATGAGGGGTTATACCAGAAACTTAGATCCTCTATTATCCCTTTGTAGATCCATGAATTTAATCGAATAGTCAAAGTAGCCTCTTTCATAGAAAAAAAACCAACATCTAGTAACACAGCTTGAATCTCTACTCCTTCCCGGAACCCTTAAGTCATTAGGAACCAACCAAATCAGTGAGATCATCTCTATACTAAGGGTTAGCTTGTTATGGTATGACTACATAGTTGCATCCCCTATAACCGATAATTTATGGGTTAGCTTGTTATAGTCTAGAACCTTATCCTTGTAACTTAACATATTCAGTAATAATTCACCATATCATTCTTTTACATATCCATAGACTTCAGTATACCCCTATTAGTTCTATGATATTTTCTTTTATTTCCACATATAACATTTGTATAATTATAATCCCGGTTATATTATAGCATTACATTTTAGTTACACCTTATATAGAAATGAAATTATCTACTTGGCATATCTAGTTAATTGCTTTCCTTCCAGATGGACAATGAGCTCGAAGTAGGAGAAATACCACTCGCACCTATGAACTTTTATTCAGTTTTACCCCAAAATTATTTTCAATAACATATGTGTGGGCAGTAGCAGACAAGGTTGGTAGTCCCCGCTGGAATATCTATATTGCAACTTATCAACTCATGTGATTCCCTTATATTCTCTACATTTTCCTATTATGGGTAGCGTGTTGGAATAAATGTACTTTTGTTTGATTTAGACTCATAGATGTAATAATATGCAGAGCATCACCGTTTAATTTTCTTTTTCCTTCAATTATTCATTCTATATTATTACTCCTTAGTTACCATTAAAGCATAGAATCTTGGATACAACATACACACACACACAAATAAACATGATAGAAATATCATGTGAGAGGTAAAGTATTATCGATGAGGGAGAGAGATACTGGCTGTCGGTGGGTGAGGAATAAAGTGTCGATGAGTGAGTGAGAAAAGAGTGTGAGTGAGAGTAAGAGCAAGAGGGAGAGGGGGAGAGAGAGACAGGGAGAGGGAGATATATATATATATATATATATATATATATATAGATAGATAGATAGATAGATAGATAGATAGATAGATAGATAGATAGATAGATAGATAGAGAGAGAGAGAGAGAGAGAGAGAGAGAGAGAGAGAGATGTCAGATGGAATGAAATAAACCCTAGGGGGTTTATTTATAAATGATGAATGGTCACGGTCTAGAGACATTACCAATCAAATTGTCACGAGTCCTCATAAATAGTTACGATCCCCAGCCGTGACCCAAACTTGGTCACGGTCCTAAACCATGATCATTAGTCCGTGACCAATTCAAATTAAAGTATTGTCACTATTAGGGGTTAGGATTCAAAACCGTGACTATACAACATTAAGATTAGTCACGGTTTAATCATGGTGTAAAACCATGACCATCTACTTAACAAAAATAGTGCTTACTTTCCCGTCTAAATGGTTACGGCTGGGTTATGATTTAAAGGTCACCCATGCCCTTGGTCACAACCTTTGTCATAATTTTTATGGCGGTCATAGATTTGGATCGTGACCAAGTGACCATGACCATTATTGGTATATGGCATAGTGGGAGAAGTAAAAAAAATTAGAACTTTAAGATAAAGGTTTAGATCTTGTCATGGGATGGTTTAGAAGGAAAAAAAAGGACAAAGTTTTGAGGTTATTCTAAAGAAAAATAGCTTCAAAACAGAAAAAAGGCATTGAAGAGGTGGAGTTATTATGCGCAGAACTGGTAGGTAAGTGCTTCTTTTATAGGAAAACTGCCTGGGCTAATGACCAATAGGCCCTCTAACGGGATTGATCGACCCCATGGAAACAAATTAACCCACCCCGCCCCGCTACCCACTAAGGGTTTAGTTTTTAATCCCTGAACCCGATTAAATGTTAACCTCCTAAACCCACCCCCGCATTGCACCACCTTGTTTACATTACATGGGTAAAAAACCCACCCTACCCGCATTTTCCACTTTTTTCAAAAAGTTAATTTCCTTATAATAACAAATAAGTTTAACATTAAAATTGGGTTTGAAATTGTTTAGTTCATTTAAACTATCCGGATCAGGAAATCATCATTTTTGGAGTTTCAAACAATTTAGACCAAGATAATAAAGATGCTTTAATTTCATAGAAAACCAAAAAAATAATTGAATGAAATCAAATCTCATCCTAAAAAAGTAAAATATATATATATAAAAAAAGTAGTGGATCTCATACCCAAAAAATTGCCAGCGATTGGCATCTGTCCAGGACAACATGAGATCATGAGTTCCTCTAGGTTATAATCGACGATCAAGGTCTTATTCAACCAACTGTCTTAGGTCAGAGCAGACATTGGTGGAGCAAGGCTGGCAGCCACTAGATTTTTCATATTGATAATGGAGAGAGGCCGTGTGGGGGTGAATGAAATGGAAAGAGATGAAGTTCTCAGACTGAGAGGGAGATAGAGTAAAAGAGAGGAACCTTTTTCTGGTGTAAATCTATATAGGGTTTTATTAGAATATATATATATATATATATATATATATATATATATGTGTGTGTGTGTGTGTGTGTGTGTGTGTGTGTGTTGGAAAGGATATTTAAGTCAGTATAAGTATTAAACGGGGTGGGGCGGGTCATGCATAAATATATTAAACCCAAATGGATTTTAAAGAAACCATACCCGCCCTTATTATTTAAAATTGGTTTTATCCCACCCCATTAGTGTCGGGTCGGGTTAAATTGCCATCATAGCGTAGTGCACCCCATAACCAAGAGGATAATGACGTGTGTTTTTATTTTGGGTCTAATTGGAGGTCGGTTTCAGGTTTTTAGATCATCTTTTTTTGGTCTTTCCAACGTTTTGGGGCCTTTATTTTGGTGTTATTTGGGTCACCCTTGACTAAGGTTTTGGGATTTTATTTAGGATTTGGAGGTTTTATATATTGTGCCATATTCCTTCAAGATTATTAGGGAACAAAATGGAGTGTCTACAATCCTATTTCTAATCGATTCGATAATTCTCAAGTTGGATATTTTTTTAATATAAAAGTAATAAAGCGTAATTAGAAAGAGCGTTGAGAACAAGTTATAATAAATGTGCACCATATTAGAAAGACTGAGGTGTAATAACAAGAATTCATCAAACAAAAAAACCCTATCAAATTTGGGAAGGGCCTTTTAGGGTTACCTTAGCTACTGGAATTGAACCCTACCACTTGACCTAAATGAATGGGAAAATAGTTCCTAAATCATGGAACATTGGAAAAGTTTCATCTCAAAGAAGTTTTATCGATAATTGTTAGACTAGTTTAGCGAAAACCCATTTTTATTTCAATATCTAGCTATATTCATTTGTAGAGAATTGCTTGATGACAATGTAAGGGTATATATATACTCATTTGCCTTCAAGTTATTTAGATTGTCTTATTTCATTTCTAAAAACCAATTTTTAGTCTCAGTCTAAGAAGTCTTCTAAAAGCTTCATTTTCAAAATTTAAGATCAGACTTCATCAAAGACTCATCACGACAGATTCGTACAACAATAATTTTTTTTAGAGATTTTAGGGTGAAGGTAAAGGAATTATTAAACGTAGATTTTATCTATAGTTAAATATTTTCATAGATTTAAAATAATTAATTTAACTATGAGGTTTAGGATTTTCTAAATACACGATTCAATATAATTTTCTTACAAAAAACATATTTTGGAAATTGCATCCTTATGTATTTAGAAGACTTTTTCATAGCTTGAATAATAACATATTCTTTGGATGTCAAACACTTCATGGAATTTTTTTCTCCTTTGGTGACCTCCTTGCTGGCGATTTGTCTTAGAAAAGACCACCAACTCTTAATAAAACCATGCCATCACCGCCCACGAATATGGTTCCTCCCAAAATCTCTAAAATACTTTGTGGCCAAAGTAGTTGGATGTTCATTCTAGCTAAGCCAGACTTTGCTGTAGAGAATTAACCATAGATTTGTTAATGAAGTTGCCCATAATTGAAATTTGGTGATCTTTAGTGATTGGGTTTCATTGTAAAACATGTAGATCCAATTTTTCCATATATTCGTGATAGATTGGTTAATGGCTTGTTTATGTTGACAATAATCACTTAGGGACCTATGAAATCTTTCTCCGTAAGCTTGAAGTTGGATATATAGGAGAATTTTCTCTCCATAAACAATTTAAGGTTTTAAGGTTTTTAACTTTTATTAATGTTAAAACAAATAAATTTTCTAAGATAGTTAAACCTTGATCGTGTGTAAAAACTCTTTGCAATATTTTGAGAGAAAACCATTGAAGAATTTTATCTTATTATTTGAACTTAATTTTATTTTTATTCTTGAGAGTTTACCCTTTTTTGAGTTGTATACACTTTGTGATAATTTTTTAATGACCCCAAACTTATTCTACACCACCAACCTTTATCATGTACTCACATATCCTAGATGCTCGGTCATTGGCTACTCGTGGTTCATTTTTCTTAGAATGAAGTTGCTTTAAATTTAATGAATATTTGTGAAGATTTTCAAAGGTGACATTATCAACGATGGTGTTTCGATGCGATCCGTGTCCGTTCTTGTACTATAAGGTGGAAAATTTAGGTGTGGAGTTTGCACATTATTGAGTCTAGAGAGGATCAATTTAGTAAGTCATCTATCCCTTATTGTAATGATTTACCTATATTAGTGAAACATATCGGTTTTAGCCCAAGGTTTTTTCCCATTAGGGTATGCTTTTGCCTGAATTTAGTTACAAGAAAAATATTTTTTTAATTCAAATTAATTGTAATTTGGATAGCTATCATCAAGAAATCTCATACTCTTAGACAATAAAGTTGAATATTCAATATACTTTCCAAAATAGTTATGTGATTGATTTAAACAGCCACAGGGCAATAATGTTCACTACAAATGTTGGAAATCTCTACCAACGTCAAAACGATAGGAGATTGGTATTGATTGTTGGATCATGACAAACTTACTTCAGTTGGTAAAGTCTGAATTCTAAGAAGAGACAGGGTCCTAGCTAGGAACATGATCATTTAATAATTTAAAGTACAACTCGAACAAACTTATCAAATGGTTTGAAGTCGTATAAATTAGGCTTCAAAAAGACTTAAGACAGGTAAATAATAACTTACAAAATAAACTTAGAGAATGTTGCAAAGTTTAATAGTTATTGAGTAACTTTAAAGGCTTGTTTGGTTTGAGTTTTAGGAATAGAATTTTGGATTTCTAGAATTTAAAATTCCTTTCATTTAGAATTATAATGTTTAATTAGAATTTTGGGGAAAACTTGTAATTCTAGAAATTTAGAATTCTTACAAAATTGGAGTCCTCTTTCCTATCTAAAATGGGGGTAATGCTATATTCCCAGAAATTCCAACTTACTTTTGTGGCGAGACAAAAATCCCCTCTCACGTACACTCACTCACTTTGCCTCTCTCTCTCTCTCTCTCTCTCTCTCTTACACACACATGCACACATATTATTTATATTTATTTCTCTCATATACACACACAGACACACATATTTTCTCTCTCTCTCACACACACACATATTATTTATCTCTTTTTTCTCATATACACGCACACTTTCTCTCTCTCTCTCTCTCTCTCACACACACACACACACACACACATATAGACACATGCACATTCTCTTATAAACACACATTCTCACACCCACCCACATAATCTCTCTCTTATTCACACCATGCACACACGTGTACACACATATAATCTGTCACACTCACACAAGTGTGTGCGCACACAGTGGCAGAGCCAGGAATTGAGACCGGGTGGTGCACAAATAATTGATGGGGGTTTGGTGTAGTAGCCCCCGAAAAAAAATTAGGGTTATTTTTTCGTTTTTACTAAAATTTCATTGATAATTTGTATAGGTCACAAATAATGAGCTCTTGTATCACATCATCAAATTTTTTTTCATGAGTTCTTTTAAAATATTTTTTATATTTGATATTATGAGATTTAAAATTAGGCATATTGTAAAAATTAGACATTTTGCAAAACTCTAAACAACAATTAATTTTAACACCTCCTCAATAATGTAAAGAACCACAATATTATGAGACTAAAAAAATATATGAAGAGAATCAAATCCACCAATCCACAATAAGGCAAAAGAAAATTAGCAATCAACCCTAAAAGAAAAAAAAATGAACACAACACTTAATTAATCTACAAATAAATGAACACATAATAAAAATAAAATCAAACCCTAAAAGAAAAAAATTAAAACTTCAAGCCAAAATAGGATACGTGGTGGATTTAGGAAGCCAAAACAGCAAGCCAAATTAAAACAACAAGTCAAAACAACAATCACTTGTTAAAGTTAACTTACCTTCAAAATGAATAGTGAGAGGAGGAGCAAGCCAAAATGGGGAGAGAAAATTGTGTGGTGTGGGAGTTACAGGAGAAATGGGGAGCAAGCCAAAGTTGGAGAAATGGGGAGAGAAATGGGTTTTGAGCGGCTGAGTTTAGGTTTAAGTTTGGTTTGAGTTGTTTTGACTTTATATATTTAACCCTTAAAGTTTTTGAATTTTTCAAAATTACCCAAAACTTACATTTTTTTAATATTCCTAGCTGGGGCAATTGTCCCACCCAGCCAAAGCCTAGCTCCGTCCATGTGCGCACATACACTCTCTCACTCACACACAATCACACATTCTCACACACATGCACAAAAATACTTTAAACAAAAAATTTAAGGCGGTTTGTGTGTGTATGAGATAGAGAAAGTGCGTGTACGAAAGATGGAGAGTGAAGGATTGTGT
Organism: Sambucus nigra; assembly: GCA_949130495.1. Classification (NCBI taxonomy): domain Eukaryota; kingdom Viridiplantae; phylum Streptophyta; class Magnoliopsida; order Dipsacales; family Adoxaceae; genus Sambucus; species Sambucus nigra. The sequence goes on from OX422209.1 coordinate 724,365,687, forward strand.
TTTTATGTGTAAGAGAGAGATGGGATAGGTGCAGATGAATAGTGTATGTTTTAGTGAGTGTGTGTGTGCTTAGTTAAATGATATTTATTGCATTCAAATTCTTGTCAAACTAACCACTGGAAAATTATTTTAGATGTCGGGAAAAAAGAATTCATGTTTGAACCAAACAGTGGAAATAAATTAAAGACTCTAGGAATTTAGAATTTCTGAAATTAAGGATTTCCACTCTCTTTTGAAGCCAAGCAATCCCTAAAGGCCTAAAAATTATAGCAAGTGAAATGGTTCAAAGAACTTTAATAAGGGATCTAACCTTTTCTATCCATCGCATGTGTTGGAAGCTTAAAAATGGGGTGTTCTTTCAAATCGGAAACCTTTAAATGATGGAGGCATGAAGCTACAAAAGGAAAGATGAAAGCTTTTATAAGTTTATACATGCACGTTTATTGAGCCAATCTAAGTTAAATGAGGCTCTAATAAGGAATACGTGTATGGTATATGCTTTGTCAATTGTATAACATAAATGCACGTACCAACTCTAATAAGGATCAACTCTAATGCCATATTTATACATAGTACATACTCAACTAAATTAGATCTAAGGACAACCCAAATAATGTAAAAAAATTCGCCAATCTAAGTTGACTCGTGGTAGAGAACAAGTCAAATTTCATACAGAGAATGAGCAACCTAAAATGAGGAGTTACATGATTTATATTTGTTTTCGTAATTTGATTCACTTATATGCTTAATGAACATATGTTACTTAGACGTTAAGATACACTTGTACTCGAATTTGGTTAAAAATAAAATTCCCATTTTAATTAGAATTATGATTTGGATGGCTATTGTCGAGAAATCGCACACTCTTAGACAATAAAGCTAAATTTTTTATTTGTTTTTTAAATATTTATGTGATTAACCTAAACAACCTTAAGGAAATAATTTAAACTACAATTGTTGGAAATCTCCACTAATGTCATAACCATGGGAGATTGGTATTAATTGTTGGATAAGGACAAACCAACTTTAATTGGTAGATCCTAAATCCTAAATCTTAGTTAGGACCATTGCCCTATACGAATTTTTGTACAACTCGAACAAACTTATCAAATGGTTTGAAGTCGTCCCAACAAATTAGACTTCATAAGGACTTAAGATCGTTAAAACAATAACTTTATAAAAAAATAACTAAGGGAGTGTTATGAAATTCATTGATTACGGGGAAATGTTAAAGGCTTAAAGATTGTAGCAAGTGAAAAGACAAGGGAAATGGTTCAAAGATGTTTAATAAGGGATTTAACTTTGTTTATCTCCATCGCATGAGATGGCAGCTTAAAAATGAGGTGTTCTTTCAAATCGGTAGACTCTTAATGATGGAGGTACAAATCCTATACATACGTTTTTTAGTCAATTTAAGTGAAAAGGAAGCTTTAATAAGGAATATGTGCATGGCCCGTGCTTTACCAAATGTATAACATAAATGCACCTACCAACTCCAATAAGAATCAATTCTAACGTCATATCACTCCCAACTTAATTGAATTATAGCTAAGGGGTACCCAAATAAGGTAAAATTTATTCGTCAATCTAAGTTGACTCGTGGTAAAGAGGGGGGTCAAATTTTATACACGGAATGACCAACTTAAAATAATTAGTTAAAAGATTAATATATGTTTTGAGGGTTGATATTGATCATGTTCAATATATATTAATAGATAATTGAATTCAAATTTATTGACCCACAATAAAAGCGGGTCATGAGTATTCATGTTGATCATATTCAATATAAATTAATAGTCATATGGCAATAATGTTAACTGGAAATGTTGGAAATCTCTACAAATATCACAACCATAGGAGATTAGTACTAATTGTTGGATTGTGACAATTTACTTTGGTTAGTAAAGTATAATTCCTAACAAAAGTCAAATAAATAATGACTTACAAAAATAACTAAGGGAGTGTTGTGAAGTTTAATAAATATTGGGAAACGTTAAAGGCTTAAAGATTTTAGCCAGTGAAAATACTAAGGGAGATGGTTCAGAGCTATTAATAAGGGATTTAACCTTTTCTCTCGACTGCATGAGTTGGAATCTTGAAAATGGGGTGTTTTTTCAGATCGCCAACCTATAATGACGGGGCATAAAATCCCAAAATGAAAGACGAAAGCTTACATCACTCCATACATGCATGTCTTTTGAGTTAATTTAAGTAATGTGAGGCTTTAACAAGAAATACGTGCATGGTATGTGCTTTACCAACTATATAAACATAAATGCACTTACTAACTCCGATAATGATCAACTCTAACGTCAAATAAATGTCGACTTTAGCTGAACTAGAGCATGATTTAAAGATCTTTAATACATGATTTAACCTTTTCTCTCCATCGAGTTAGTTGGAAGCTTAAGAACGGGGTGTTCTTTCAAATCGACAACCTCATAATGATGGAGGCACGAAACTCCAAAAGGATATACGAATGTTTGCATCAGTCTATACATCCACGTCTTATGAGTCAATCTAAGTGAAATGAGGATCTAATAAGGAATATGTGTATGGTTCATGTTGTGCCAACTATATAACATAAATGCACCCGCCATCTCCGATAAGGATCAACTCTAGCATCATACGAATGCATACTAAGTTAAATTAAAGCTCAGTGGCATTAACAAAATAAGGTAAAAAAAATTCTACCAACCTAAGTTAAAATCATAGTAAAGAATTGAGTCAAATTCAAGGATGAGCAGGTTTAGATTAGTAGTTAGATGATTAATATATGTTTGTTGATCTTTGGCACGACAAATTTACATGTTATCAATCAAAATTAATAAATATTTGAGTTTAAATTTATCGACCCATCACAAAAGTGGATCATAGTAATCCTAGCCTGCTAAAAACGTAAGGCACTAAAACCTATAGCTTTTCAGCAGAGTTGGGAGCATGACAAAAGAAAGATTATATAGTGTCTAATAACACATCATGAATAATAAGTTCATTGTCTCATTTTATCAAAATATTGAAATAATAAATAAATAATTATTTTGACCACTACACATTTTCATGTTTCAATCAAGACCAACCTCGAAATTTGAACTCTAAATATTTTAAGTGATATAAATTTTATGACTTTTGTCATTAATATGTAAACATTTATGAGTTAGATGTGACTTTAACTAATGAAAAGCCATAAGTGTCCTTGTTTGATTTAATTCACCCTCCTTTAGCGCATTGCCAATGGTGAAACTAAAAGATAAAATGTTTTGTAGTTTTATAAATTGTGATGTATGAAATGGTGATAAAAGGAAAAGAAAATTCGTAGTTGGATTTCTAGCCATTCTCCAAATTTGGAGAATAGTTATAAATTTCGTAAAAGAGTTCCTACAAACTTCATTAGTTCGTACGAGTTTCTACGAAATTTAATAATTCGTAGAAATTCATACGATCTATTAAAGTTAGTAGAAAGTTATATTTTATGACATATATTGTTACACAACAAATAAATGAATTTCAACGAACTAATAAAGTTTGTATAAACTCTTCACCACTATGAACAAACTTTTTCAACAAAAGGTGAACTAAAAAGTCAGAAGTCAATTTTGACTTTTGTCTTTGCGAATGCTCTTATGCCCCCTGCAAAAAGTAAAAAGTAAAAAAAGAAGATTCACCTTTCTTTGTCCAAGAAACTATGTATAAGTAACCATTTATCTCATATGCAATCAAAGGTACCACACCACATTGTAGGTCCCATTTGTGGGCACACCACACCCACATCCGCCAAACCCCAACAGCAATTTTCCTCTCCCCAACTTTGGATTTTTTTGGGTATGGCAGCCGCTGACACTTTCCCATTAATATTATTAACCATACAAAATACATTAGAAGACAAAAATGATAAAAACCCAATTATCCTTTCACTAACTATATACATTTTATATTGTGTATGTAGCACACAATATGGTGGTATGTTTTTGAGATACTCTCAATTTTGAACTTATGGGTTTCCATTGGAGTGATATTTTGAGGTCTAGGTAAAAGAGTTTCTTGGTGGTGATCTTTTTCTCAAAATTTGATCTTTTTAAGGATTGAAGAACAAGGGTATGGTACAAGAAAATTAAAAGGGTCTATCAGTTTTGAGCTTTTGGGTTCCCATTAAAGGAAAGTTTTGAGCTTTAAATCCAATCCAATCCAATATTGGGGTTTTCTTCTTTGGAAGATTTGAGCTTCTGGGTTTCTTTAAAAAGTAAGTTTTGAGCTTTAAATCCAATCAGATTTTGGGTTTTTGTCTATTAGAAGATTTGAGCTTTTGGGTCTTTATTATAGTAAGCTTTGAGCTTTAAATTATTAAAGATTGTGTTTTTTTCTGTTTTGAAGCTTTTCTTAGTTTTGAGCTTCTGGGTCTCAATTAAAGTGGAGTTTTGAGCTTTAAACTTAATCAAATTTTGGGATTTTGACTGTTTTCAAGATTCTCTTAGTTTTGAGCTTTTGGGTCTCAATTAAGGTAATTTGAGCTCTGAATCTGATCAAAGTTTTTTTTTGTCTGTTTAGGAGATTTCCTAAGTTTTGAGCTTTGGGGTTTCAATTGAAGTAAGTTTTGAGCTCTATATCTGATCAAAGTTTGGGTTTTTTGGTGGTGATGGGCTAGAGGGACTGTGGAACCCTAAGCCAGAAATTTCAATTTTGTTTGAGATGTTTGCGAGCTTTTCTCTGAGAATTGGGCTTTTATTCAGACGAAAAAGTACATAGTTTTTTGGTGAGATTTCTCTGACTTCATCTATCTGACCATGGGGAACTGACTAGTTTCTAGGCTCTAAATCCCCAAAAAGGAAAATTGGGATACTTGATTTGAGGGGATTGTAGTTTGGATTTGAGGAAGATTTTTGTACACAAGAATCATGGAGAAACAAAATGGTTCCCAAGCACCAATAATGGAAAAACAGCAAAGTTTTCGCGGGGTGATGGAAAAACAGAAGAGTTTTAAAGGGGTGATGGAGACACAGATGGAAAAACAACAAAGTTTTCGTGGGGTGATGGAAAAACAGAAGAGTTTTAAAGGGGTGATGGAAAAACAGAAGAGTTTTAAAGGAATAATGGAAAAACAGAAGAGTTTCCGCGGGTTGATGGAAAAACAAAAGAGTTTTCGGATAGCAATGGAGAGGCAAATCAGCTTTGGAGGCGAAAGAAAGAGGGGAAAGGAGTCGCCGGGGAAAAGAGGGGACTCTATGCTTCATTTGGCTGCTAGGGGAGGGAATTTGAGTAAGCTGAGGGAAATTTTTCAGAAATTTGATGGTAATGATATAAAAAATATGTTATCAAAGCAAAACCACGACGGGGAGACGGCGTTGTATGCTGCGGCTGAGAATGGGCATGCACTTGTTGTTGTCGAATTTATGGAGCATTTGGACCTTCAAATTGCCTCCATTGCAGCCAATAATGGTTACGATTCGTTTCATGTTGCCGCGAAACAGGGCCATATTGGTATGAATTTCATCTATTTCAAATGTCTATCTTGTGTTGAAAGTATTATTTAGCCTTGCTGAGATGTTTGTACGCGAGTGTGATGCTTAATATCATGAAAATTACTACATTTTTGTCAAATCTCTTGGTCATAGATATAATAATTTTTTATTACATTACCCCCCCAGATAATTTAGTATTTAGACTTATCCAGCTACACATTTATTAATTAGATTTTCAATCCGCATATGCATCAATCCAATTGCACCTTATGCATTATATGTTGCCTATGGGGGGTAACGTTTAGGGGGTAAGTCTAACTAATGAATTATTTCAGGGGGTAAAGTAGAAAAACAACATATACTCCTTTCGTCCCAAATTAATACTCCTGCTTTCCTTTTTGATCCGTCCTCGTTTTTAAAAATAGTATATAAAACTAGGTGAAATTACAAAGTTATTCATCGCGGCAATACTTATGGGAGAGAAATAATCCAAATGCATGTGTTGCATTCCGAAGGTATTCATAATTCTCAGGAGGATAAATGTGAAAATAAAATATCCTTAAAATGTTTTTTCAATCGGGGACTATTAATTTGGGACAGAGAATGTAATAATTATAACAGTCATACCACGTCATCATTCTGGCTTGGTTTCACCAAACCAATTGGGCCCTTACATTATTGGCTAACATGGGGATGCAGGGGGGCCACTTTCTCCCTATGATAGAAACATGTGGGCCCTTACATCCCCCATTTGGTACTACTACATACATTTATCAAACAATTATTGGTTTGGGGATACCATGTTCTTATATTGATGTGGTATTATTACTGATACAATATTTTCACAAGATGTGGTGGCTTAAGGTGGTGTTGCAATCTTTGAGTTGATATGGTTGTTGCAATAATTGGTACTAATTGATCGTGTGTTATGATGTTCTGATGTATGAATAGTCTGACCTGATAAACTTGTTTTATGACGTGAAATGTACAATAAGAATATGTACTCCCTCCGTACCAAATAAAGAGTCCATGTTTTTATTTTGTATAGATTAAGATACACTCAATCAACGGGCAAGATCGACTCTTGTTCACCAATATACAACTTGGCTCGTTGATTATGTTCATAAGAGGAAAGTGGACCCTTAATTTGGGACAACCCAGAGGAATAGGGGACTCTTAATTTGGGACGGAAGGAATATTAACTACGGTATGTTATAGGAAGAATTGGTGGGATATGCTTATCGGTAACATGTATATGTTTACTACAATAATGTTGTATTGAGCTTACTGTTTGTTTGGTTTGAGTTTTTGTGCTTTCTTGGAATTCCAAATTTGTAACATATATAGTTTGAACATTAAGAAAAGAGTTATAATCATGTTATATAAACTCCTAATATATATTATGAGCCTTTATATGTGAACTTATCAATGTGTACTTACAGGGAAGTCACAAAAGCTCAAACCAAATGAACACTGCTTTTTTTTTCGCCTTCATTAATTATTTGTTGAGATTTTAAAAACATAAATATTGGAAATTTAATGTGAATGGTTGTTCAGAATTCGCTTACCAAGTTTGAGACCTAGCCCAACAAAACCCTTAGCTGTGATGTTAATAAATTTTACCTTTGGGGAAAGTGACCTCTCAAATTTGGAAAATTTTCTTATATACCCTCTAAAAGTTGGTATTTATTTGTCCACCCTTTGATATCTGGGATTTTGTTTAGTCAAACTAACTCACTGTTTCTTATCCACCACAATCAAATGACCTTATTGGTTAATAATATATTACTATATGCAAGACTCTCTAAAGTTTTTTTGCATATTCCAATGCTCGGGCCCATTAATAAAAACTTTAGCTAATTTGGTTGTCATCAAATGCAGCAATACCTATTTAGCTAAGGGTTAAGGAAGTCTATCTCCTCCAAATTAAAACAATATGGGAGTTTGCTACTTGTATATTATAGCAGTTGTGATTTGTGTTACTTTGGTCAAAAGGAAGTAAGAAACTTAATCATTATACTAATGCCGCAATCGTATCACCCAGGGAAAACTCTACAGAAGCTTCAGCCGATAACTCAATGCAAAATTACATGCTTTTAACATATGAAAAATAATTATAAATATTAACATAAACAAACAAAAGTTAAAATTAGGTAATTATATTTATTAATAAAGATGGAATTGAAACGCTCTCATTCTTAGTCATCATGAAAATCAGCACACTTCCGCACCCGCAGTCCCGCTGCCTATATTGGGTATTTAGCTCCCGACTTCAAACCAATAAATAAATAACTTCAGTTTTCAAATGACTTTTTTCAATATTATGTTCTTTTTTGTACTTCTATTTTTATAGTCCTCTTGATTAGGAAAAAATAGTAGAACCTTCCTCTGCCAGTTTTGGGGGGGCGATATAAAATGGGGAGGGTTATTTATCTTCTGCAGCCCATCTTCAAAAAATAAAATATAGGCTTGGACCCTTAATAGAGTTTTTTGTTTTAAATACAAAATAAGAGTTTTACTAAACACTTGAGTTATGAGACAGTGACTTGAGATTGAATATATTACTTGCTAGATGAATAATCTCTACTATTTCTTGCAGCTCAACATCGATCACATTTAAGTTGATTAAGATGCATCAATAGATGAGATGATAGAACTTTTCAACTCCATCCACACATAGCCATATGATAGTATTATTGCCCAATAAAGCCAACAAAAATGACACCTTCCTCCTAATTAATTCATATTTAAATATTAATCTTGACACAATCAAGTTTTTTTTAATCTAAATATTGATTATCTGAGTCTCGTTTTTCCTCTTTCTCTTTGAAGAGAGGAGGGGGAGAGAGAGAAAGAAAAAAAGAGGGGGAGGAGGGGGGTTGGAGCCCGTTACCACTAGGTTTTGTGTTTTCAAAGGAGTGCTCAATGAGGAAACTTGATAATTCTAGTGAAAAGTATAGAAAATGAGCGTTGTCTAATTGTTCGAGGAGTAAAATAATCGGAGAAAAATATGGTATCTACTTTTATAAAGTACTTTGGAAATCGAAATTGACTTCAGGATGTGTTGGGGCAATGATTTTTCGTGAACACTTCCAACATTGTCATTACCATCTGCGCCGCCATCAACATTATCATATTTTACAGATTTATTAGAAAGTCACACTTTCAACCAAATCGAATAAAGCGAAATAACTATATTTGAAAGAAGATTGTTCGAAGTTCAAACAGTTTTATTTACATCTATTTAACTACTTTCGATTTCAGGTTTCCAAAGCATATAGAATTATCTGGCCAAAAAATAAGGAAATTATGTATTTGAATTTGGTGTCCTAATAGCAATGTTTCTTCAGGATGTTTAGTTTGAACTAAATCAGTTAATTGCTGATTTTAAAGGGATGCAACATCCGGATTGTTTCTTCTCCTGTTCTTTTAAGCCATTTGCATACAAATACTTGGAACCTATATTATCAGCCAGTCCAACCTACTAGACTACTATAAATCATAGAGCAGGAGGTCATTGTCCTTCCATATATTTGTTATTTTTTGTAGAAGAAATTATTCCCCACATTTATGATTTCCCCCCTATTTTTCGCGACAAAAGGCTAAGATGACCCTTAATAAGGGTATTTGCAATTTTTTCATAGTTTAAAGGGGTATTAGCAACCAAAAAATAATAGCTTTTTCTATTATTTTTTGTGCACTATACCCTTCTTTCTATGCAGTGAGATTTGTTGCTATTAACCTTCCTAAAACAGCTTTTTTTGGCATATTTTGCAGATGTTTTAAAGGAACTTTTGAACTCTTTTCCCAACCTGGTCATGACCACCGATTCTTCCAATTCAACTGCCTTACACACGGCTGCAGCTCAAGGATACGTAGAAGTAGTTAATCTTCTTCTTGAGGCTGATTCAAACCTCGCTAAGATAGCCCGAAATAATGGTAAGACTGTGCTTCATACTGTTGCAAGGATGGGCCACTTGGAAGTTGTGAAATCACTACTAAGGACGGACTCGAACATTGGTTTCCGGACAGATAAGAAAGGTCAAACCGCACTTCACATGGCGGCCAAGGGGCAAAATGGGGAAATTGTGCTCGAACTAATCAAACCTGACCCATCGGTAATGGGTTTGGGAGATAACAAGGGAAATACACCACTCCATATTGCGACAAAGAAGGGCCGTACTAAGGTTTGTCATCATTTCTACCTCTGTTATTTAGAAAATCAAGAATTATACAGTTTTTGTAAGGGATCCTTGATCTAATTATAATGCAAAACTTCCCTTTGAACTTCTGCATTTTGTTGCAAATGTCCTTTTCTCGGGACTTTTAGGTGGTGCTTTTAGAGTGTCATAGGGGGGGGGGGGGGGTCTTCACAACAAATGTATTGTTTAATTTATTTATTTTTTTTAAAAAAAAAGTCCGGGGGGGTTCTTGCAAAAAAGATGCATGGTTTCGGGTTTTTTTGCACTGTACGCCATCATTTGATCTTGTGACATACCAAAAAAATCTGATGAACATTTAGGGCCTGTTTACTTAAAAGAGTAACTATTTTCCGTTTTGTTCTATAACTTTGTAGAATATGCTCTTGATTAAGAAGAATAATACAATTTTATGGAAAGTTCTCCAATTTGAGCAATTCTAGAGAACATGTTTTAGACGTTCTCTATAATTCCGCAAGTTGGAAAACAGATATCCATAAACCGAAATCTTCTTCCCAACTTAACAGCAAATGGCCCTTGTTGTTTCAGTTTGAGTGTTGGCTATCTTATGACTTTGACTTGAAAAATTTATACGTGGTTGATATGTTTGTGTTTTATGAACTGTATTGGTGGTCACATCATTTGGTTGTTTATGAAGATGAGAACCTATAGATCTAGGAAGTGCGGATACGGGTATTTTGATGCGATGCGGATATGGGGACACAGAAAATCTAAAAAATCTAGGATACAATATATCCGAGATACGATAATAAAATATTAGTATTACAATATATTTGTATATGTAAAATTTACGAAGAGTATGGCGAGAAAAATATTTTAGTCAACAAGAAGTGCATAAAATATAATAACAACAAATGAGTATTCGTCATTCGTGTTCAAGCGATGCGTGCTTATATATTATGTTCAGTCATGTTCAATTGCAATAGCAAGTCATTAATGAAGGATGTAAAGCGACAATGCCGTTGAAAGAGAAACGTGTTGTTTCAGTTTTTGACTTTCTATTCTATTATATAATGAGATAAATGACTGGTTTTGGTTTAGTTTATGGAGAAACAATTCTTACTTTCACAAGTTTTAAAAACATATATCTATAACTATTCTATACTCAGACAAATGACTGTATCACGTAAACCATGCATCTTATCGGCCATTTCCAACAAGATCGTGCAAAATTCATAGTCATACCCGCATTTCTTGTAGCCACGTCATCCATTTGCATACCTATCAAATACATTTTGCTTATCCGCTCCTATAGACAACTGGAAAAATAAGGGAAAAGAAGCCATAACAAAATCATGCACCGCACTTTAGGGGTGACGGGTGAGTTTGTTTCTCATAATGGATTTATGCATTACTGGATGTAGGTTATGCATTGAGTGTCGTAGCGTACTTGAGAAGCCTAGCCAAAATGTGTAGACTAATGCATAAATGATATGTACACATTTTTCATGTTAATATTGGAGAATTGTTTTCCCGAAGACCTTGCATGAATGAAAATGGCAATGTTGTCATTACACAATATGCAAGTGTGTTTTGGCCATTGATTATGTCAAAAGTCTCTTTTCCTCACGAGAGTTGACTTCCAAACGCGCACTCTTAAATCTATTACAAAGGGAATAACCTTGTTGAAATGATCTCTCATATTAGATAATGAGTTTCTACATGTTCTAAGTTCAATTTATCATACCATGGGACCTAATATCCCTTTTCCATATGGCAGATTGTCCGATGCCTAATATCAGTGGAGGGGATTGACATTAATGCAGTCAACAAAGCAGGAGAGACCCCTCTCGACATTGCCGAAAAGCTTGGATCACCTGAAGTTTTCACTATTTTAAAGGAAGCGGGGGCTACTCACTCGAAAGATCACGGAAAACCCCCAAACCCCGCAAAGCAACTCAAGCAAACTGTCAGCGACATAAAACACGACGTCGAATCTCAAATCCAACAGACGCGTCAAACCGGCTTTCGGGTACGCAAAATCGCAAAGAATGTAAAAAAGCTCCATATCAGCGGTCTCAACAACGCAATAAACTCAGCAACAGTGGTTGCTGTTCTTATCGCGACGGTCGCTTTTGCAGCTATCTTTACCGTCCCGGGCCAATACGTTGAGGAGAAAATAGAAGGGTCTTCTCTCGGGGAAGCTCGCATTGCGAAAGACCCGGCTTTTATTATCTTCTTTTTATTTGATAGCATGGCGCTTTTTATCTCACTGGCTGTCGTTGTAGTACAAACATCGATAGTGGTGATAGAGGAAAAGGCAAAGAAGCAGCTCATGTTTGTGATAAACAAGCTCATGTGGTCGGCTTGCCTTTTTATTTCGATAGCCTTTATTTCTCTCACTTATGTGGTGGTCGGGTCCCATGACAGGTGGCTAGCCGTTTATGCGACCGTAATTGGGGGATTGATCATGCTAACAACGATCGGTTCTATGTGTTATTGTGTTATTCAACATCGGTTGGAGGAGTCGAAGTTGAGGAACATAAGGAGAACCGAGACGCTCTCGCGTTCTTTCTCGGCAGTTTCCGTGGCATCGGACCCAGAGATTGTGAGCGAAAAATATAAGAGGATGTATGCAGTTTAAGAGCAATCGGGCGGATTTAGGCGAAAGGATAAATTGCAAAAAAGTCCCCTGAATTATCAGACTAGTTGCAGATATGTCTATTAACTATTCATTTTGCAAAAAACTCCTTGAACTATTCCATTCGCTTGCAAATTTCCCCACGTATCATCGAAAACGGTTTTTAGTGTCGCTTTTATGCGACAAAGGAGGGGCTATTTGCAACATTTTTATAATTTAGAGGGTTATTTGCAACGCTAGGGAGTATTTGCAAAGAGTCGTAGTTTCGGGGTGATTTGCACTTTACCCCCGCCGGAGAATATAGAAGTCTGATGGAAGATTGAATGACCTTCTGCACTAATATATATATTCACTTTTGAATAAATTTGACATGGGAGCCTGTTGCATAGCCCATCTATATGTGGCAAATGATTTAAAGACAGTTATGTTTGTATATAATTATTAAAAGCTTTTTTTTTTAGCTGGAATCGTTGTTACTTTTGCATGGTGTTATTTATACCTTTCTCACTTTGCAAATTTTAGATGGTTTGATTTTGTTGGAATAGTTTTTTGGGTTAATTACACTTGATCCCCTGAAGTTTACCCTCATTCTCACTTCACCATCCGAACTTTCGCTTTTTGTACTTAACCCCCTGAAGTTTTTATCATGACTTCAAGTAATCCCAAATTGTTGACGACACCATTGAATATTTGGACCGAAAAAAGCACATGGCTCCCGTGTGCCATTATTAAGGGTGTTTCTTGTCTTTTAACATTTAAATTACAACCTCTCTCTCTCTCTCTCTCTCTCTCTCTCTCTCTCTCTCTCTCTCACACACACACACACACACACACACACATACAATTTTTGACTCATCCACGCACACGAACGTGCACACAAAAATCAGATCTACAAACATTATTGGACTTGAAGGTTCTGAAATCATTTGGGTTTGATGATTTTGCAATCTCATTTATTGGGTTTGTGTTTTCAGTTGGGTTTTATTAGAAATGGAATTGAAGAGGAGATGAGAAGGTGGGTTTGGTTGGAAATGGTATCGCAAGTGGGTTATTGCTAAAATGCAATAAACTCCCCTAAACTAAATAATTTCTGTCAAGTATGCATTTTGTTGTACGGATTTTTTACAGGCACATAACAGGGTCTTTATAAAAACACTCATAGTTCTCTCTTGCATCAAAAACGAAAACAGTTCAGGGGGGTTCTTTAAAAAAAATGGAAGTTCAGGGGAGTTTTTATTTCCACTTAAGCCTATATTTTTAAAATTTCAACGACTATATATATAATATTATATAGAGAACTCTGCAGTTGTTTCCCCCAAAAATATTAACCCAAAAAACCTTTGTGGATATAAGAGACACTGCAATATTTGCTTTTTAAGACGTCTCAAACTAAGTAACATTTTGAAAATTTATTTTACCAAATTCGACGATAACCATTGATTAAATTAAAATTAGTATTTTTCTTAAGAATATTGACTTTCAGTAAATATATAATTCAGGAGGGAGTATAAATATAAGAGTGGAGAAGCAAGACCGAATTGGCCTCATGATCCTCTTGGACTAAAAAACGCATAAAACAGTAAGAAAAATAAACCAGCTTCCTTCTGTGTTTGTACTATAAATATTTTCTCTATATTACCGAGTGTTGAAGAATTAACAGTGAAAAGATTCTACATTACTGAGCAAACACTTGCCCAAGAAATTTACAATTATACAGAATTAACAGTATTAAAGAATTTGAACCTGATACAACATAGGAAATGATGATAAAAAAATGAAATCTATTCCAAGTCCACGAGTATTTACATCAAGAAGCTAACTACTGTTGTCAAAACACCTAACGAACAAAAATATGTTGATTACAACCGTCACAAAGATGACGTGGCGCAACAAATTGAAGGAGGGGAGTTCAAATTTGTTGACCCACTTTAGGGAGGGTTGACATGACCCTCTAATGTGATTGGTTAAAACATTGACAATACATTAAAAACGGTGGGAACTATTGCTGTGTCATTCGGTTTCAACCAATTATATTCGAGAATCATGTTAACCCTGATTTGGATAGGTCAACAAATTTATATTGTGGTTGCATGTGCAATCTTAGTCCTATCTTCAACGATCTAATGTTTATTATTTAATTCGTTACACCACATCAGCTTTACAATCATTCCTCAATATTTACTCGCATAAAAAGGCATTACCTCAATGATTTCCATATAATACATCCGTTCCTGCTCCATATTTTCGGTCTTCTAATTAGTGGCAGATCCAGAAATTTGGTGGGTCGGTGGGGTGGGGAATATATTTTATCTTTGAGAGGGGCCAAACCTATAAAAATATAAACTCTTACGGCTAATATTGGCAATTTCCAAAATTGGAGGGTGGGGTGGGGGTGGGCCTCCTCCGGATCCGCCTATGCTTCTAAGCAGCCTCAAGGACTGTGCAAACTTCGATAATCATCAACCGTTTCTGAACCACTGGTGGTGTGCCGTGATGATGATGATCGATGATGGGAATTTCCACGGGCGTATTTTCGGAAACTGCTACTCTTTGATTCGATTCGGACTGAGTTATTGCAAGAGAAGCAGTGGCGCACGTGAACTCGGTGAGTTCTAGTGTCAGTTGAGCAACTTCCGGTTATAATCACCAGCAAGACCACTTCTTTGTCCCGAGTGTCCTCGGACCACCAACTTTGCGGGACCCCATCAACAAATTCCTCCAAGGTGTGGAACTCTTCGTGATGTATCAATACCTCTGCAACTTGGTCGGGTTTGATTACTCCAGCTGCCGGCGTGACCTATGCCACAAATTAAAAAAATAAATATATAAAATTCACTTTACTAGAAAGACCACATAAACAAATGAAAATAATGTAGTTGCATAAATAATACAGAGTGAGCTGCAACTGAATGAAGTTGTTCCTGCATAACTCGAGTTGAACTTTTATACGTTTGTTATTTAATTAAATGAACCATGTTGGGACCAATGTTTAAGCTTGTTGATCAAAGGAGATAACGTTGGAAAGAATATATTATATATGTTTTTTCTTCCAATATCTATATAAAGTATACACACACACATATACATATGTTCAGGAAACAAAGGCCTTCTATTAAATGAACAAAGAGTAGATAATTGGAGCATAAAATCCACCGAAGGAAGATAAAGAAAACCATCCCTAAAAGATATATCAATAGCCTTCAAGCTATTAGATCCTTCGAAATTAATTATTTACCATATCATTTCATTCCCATCCACTCTTTCCTCAAAACCCTCTTAACATTACCAACCCAAGAAAATAACCTATAACGGCATATCATATTTGTTGGGCGGAAGTGCATATGAACAAGTATATTTGGTGGTTTTGATTACACATAAACAACCATGAGATAAAGAAAGAGGAACACAATTTAACGCGCATAGCGGAATTGCTTAATCCATGTGACGTGCCACAAAAGATCAATGCACTAATATCTTGCTCTATCCAATAAATCAATAAGCACCGACGTAAACACGTAATTAAGCAGCAGAACACGCACACGAAAGCAATAAAATTTTCAAGCCAAAGGCCCAATCTCAAAAATTGTGATATATTGTGCAATTAAAATGAAGGTGGAGGCCTCTTTAAATATGAATTACAAAACTGGTTCCCAAAACTCCTGTCTTATCTACAAATTTAATTTTTAAAAAGGGAAATACATAAGAGCTAATGACCTAATATTATCACCTCCTAAATAAGCTAACTAAGAGATACAACAAACAAATAAAATAAAACAAAATAATTCTCTCTCCCCACAAGGGTCCCTCCCTATTTTGCCGCCACTTGCCTCCCTCTTATTTACATTACTCTCCTCCCCTTGAAAAAGACCGGCCTGAAGCTTAAAGGGGTTTTCCTTTGGTCTCCGTTGGTAAATGAGCTCGGGCGATTACAGCTTCCAGTTGCACCATTTGGGCGATCAAAGCTTCCCATTGCACCTCCTCCTCAAGCGGCGCTTCTATGACTAGAGTTCTCCGTTTCTTTGTGAGTTCCGTCATTCGACGCCCCATCCCACCATACTTGTAACATTTGAAATTGGATTGAGGCAGGGGTCGGGTTTCCATGGTCTTGGGTGGTTCGGATTGTGTGGTGACTCCCCCTTCTTAGCAAAGGGAAAGAGTCCGGAGGTAGTCTTCGACCTTCAATGCATACTTTACTGCTTGTTTTAGTGATGGATTTGGAGACTCAATTAGGCATAATAGCACATTTGAAGCCCATGTAGGTAACCAGTGATCTTTTTGCTCAGTTTTCTAGTTCACCTGCCTAGGTGCATAAAAAATAGAACTTTTCGGTGTACATACATTGAGCCTTGTCGAATACCTTGCATCCTTACAAACAAATCTCTCTCGTAAGAGTGAAGGAAAAAAGGCATGTTGCAAGTGTCACTTCATCATGGGCCACAATCGAAACGCTCCTTTGTTTTGATTCAACAACTGAGAACCCCAAAAGGCAAACAAACTCGAGCAGAATAAAAGTAAAAGGCTGACCGACGATGAAAAAGGAATTTAGTCTCTATTGCTAGAGCGGGAAATAGCTCGACTTTTAGTCCTGTTTGCTCGGTTCCAACTATCTCCCAAACTGACCGATTTGGAAATGGGAGAAGACTCCCAAAAGTTATCTTTGACGATGCCTACCTTCATAAAGACTAAAGTCGATCTAATACGGGGGTTCATTGTGAAGTTTGGGTTGAATTTTGTGCGGGGGTTGTTCTTACACGGAGTACTGTTCACTTTTTCTCCTTATTTAAGGGGGGTTTTCGCTATGGTTCAAAACACACCGACACCAACACAGACTTAGAGAGAGTCTTCTTCCAAAGGTGAGAGTTTGGGGTGAGAGCTGAGGGATTTTTCCTCTCACCAGTGTTTCATGTATGGTAGGTGTGCTCAATATGTATTGTGTGGGGAGGATTTCTCACCGGGTTACATAGGAGCGGGATACACTGGATTGAGTACAAGGAAAACACTTGAAAAATACTTGAGGACAAGAGATTGAGAAGGTTCTTGGCTTAGAACTTGAATTCACTTGGATGGAGAGTGGGTGTACAATGGCTATCCGGGATTTAGGTAGGAGAGTAAAAGGTATATGATTTATTATTGTATATTCTCTATTGTACTTGTAATTTCTTCAAATATAGTGGAATTGGGTCTCTCCATGGATGTAACCAAGTTGGTGAACCCCGTATATCTTGGTGTTGTATATCTTCTTTACATCTTTATTGTGTTTGCCATTATTACCATTTTATCTCAATTATATCCGGGGGTCGTGGTTAACTGGAGGGTGCCCCAACAAATTGGGCGTCGGGAACAACAATCATTTCATTCATTAGGAACTCAAACATGTATGGCTGATTAGTGAGGTCTTAAAAACTTCTTGCCTCCGTACAAAGTCGTCCCACTACACAAGGGCATACCTTTTCAAATTTGTCGCCGCCAACTCAACACGCTTAGATCGGGTGATGTTCTTATAATCAAAGACCTTCTCCATTGCGTCGAGCCAATCTATGGCATTCGGATTTTAAGTTTCCATCAAACATAGGAAAGTCAACCTGTATGTATCTATGGAGGGCCTTGTCAAGAAGGCGTAGCAGAAGTCACTCAACGGGGCTACGTACACCACTGCATTGCCGCCCCTTGGCTTCCCCAAAATTCCACCAAGGGCTATATACGCACTGCATTACCGCCCCTTGGCTTCCCCAAAATCCACCAAGGGCTATCTACCCACTGCATTGCCACCCTCTGGATGCCCCAAAATTCTCCCAAGGGCTTCCTCCCCAAAAGGTGCAACACTATGAAGCACGGACACTTCTCCGAAGGCCGCGTACGAGTGTCGAACACTCCAAGGACACAGACACGCAAGGGACACGGCTGGGACACGTGTCCGACACGCCACGTGGCGTGTCGGGCTTAAAAGGCATTTAAAAATAGTTGGACACGGCTGGGACACGGCTGGAACACGCAAGGGACACGGCTGACAAAAATATATAATAACTTTAAAAAAAAAGGGGCAGGAAACATATGTTTTTTTTTCTCCTTTTTCTCACTTATTTATTCTTTTTTTTTAATCTCTTGTTCAATAAATTGCATTAGCCATATGCATTTTGATTGTTATTATTAGTATGGGATTTAGTATCATTGTGATGTTTGATGTGTAGAATGGATTTAATACTCTTAATGCTTATATGTTTAATGTTGTTCTTAGTATGAGATTAGTATTAATGTGATATTTCATATTTTTTATATATAAAAATAATTATAAAAAATATTTATTTAATACCGTGTCCCCGCCGTGTCGTGTCCTGATTTTTTTAGATTTGCCGTGTCGGACACGACACCCGTGTCCGTGTCCGTGCTACATAGGTGCAACATCAAACCATTGATTCTCATTCGATCTACCGAACCCCAACACGTGCGTGGAACCGAAACACATAACTACGCAACGAAATACACACGAAAGCAATAGAATATGAAATCCAAAAGCCCAATCTCAAAAATCATAATAGTATTTGTGTAATTAATATGAAGGTGAAGGCCTCTTTAAATAGGCATTACAATACTTGCTCCCCAAGAGTCTTACCTTGTAAAGGAAACTAAGTAACAAAGGAAATAAATAAGAGATTAGAACCTAATATTATCATCTTCTAAAATATAGCTAACTAAGAGTTCAAGGAAACAAATAAAAATAAGCACTCTTTGAATTCCGTGTGCTAAAATTGACACAAGAGTAGTCCTTATATAGGCCTAAAACTAATCCTAAAAATATAAGAACAAGGCTTACAAATCCAAAGATTAATGGAAAGCCAAGTCCAATAAGGTGTAGGGCTATGAACAAGCCAATCAAATAAAACACATAAATTGTGTAAAAATAAGAATATAAATCCTATTTTCCAGAAGAGTCCAAAACGTAACAATTCTACACCTTGGGGAAATGTGTATCATATTATTTTTGGAATTCTAGAATACATTTTAGGATATTCATTTTTTTAGGATTCCTTCTATTGCTTCATTGTTCATCTTTATTTTTTATCATAACTAGGACTCTAATAGTTGTAGTATAAATAAAGGCCTAATGAATACCTTTATAATTTGAAAGAGATAAAAGCCTTCTCATTTAGTGAGTGATTTTTTTTTTATCGGAAACGGAAAGTTATATGGAAACATGTGCCCTTAGGGTGAGCCTGGAAATAGTAATAACAAGGGTTCTGCATGAGTATCTCTACTAATATATGTCGGAAATTTAACATGAAACACACATTATCGGGATCCAAATTATAAAAATACCATGAGAAGAAAGGTATGGAGCAGCATTCCACTCGAAAGCGAAGAAGTAGAGACTGTACTAAACAATGAGAAAAACAGAAAGGTAACAGCCAATGCAAAATGAGCAATTAGCATCAAGCATTACCTCAAGCCAACGGGGGAAACCAAAGGAACCTCTCGGACGGTAATCTCGTGTTTGCTCATCTTCCATGATTGTGCACTGACCTTCACATATAATTTGAAATATAGCCTTCTCTTTCCCACTTTTGTTTATGATTCTTAGATTACATGTGTCTTGGTTTTGAAGGACTATCCTATTGGTACTAACAACTGTTTCTGGAACATGACCTAACTCATTAACCAAAGATTTTATTTCATCATTCGACTCAAATATTTTCCCAAACTCTTGCCTCCTTACAGATCTATCAACATGGGAAATTTCAACATTGAATTTGCACCGGACGGGCTTGTGATCACTTTCTGTCACATCCATGCAAGCTTCATACCTATAAAATGGGAGACGAGTTTAATACGGGTATTTCACAATTGAGTCCTGGACAAACATAAAAAAATTGACATGGTCCTGATACATTCATCTATTAGGATGCGATCCAAATGCTCACATAAAATGTATCTGTGATTTCGGTAAAATATCTGGACCACGTCCAATTACTCTATGGGTCATTTGGCCTTTAGTCCCCGTTTGTTATGCCATACATTACTTTGAGTGTTAATGTTTAACATACTATCACTTTCGGTGCCATTTTCACTTCTTGGGACACTTTTGTTGAAAAAAGTATCCCAAAAAGCGTCGTAAAAAGTGAAAATGGTACCCATAGTGATAATAGGTTAAACTATGGCACCCAAAGTGATAGACAACATAACAAACGGGAACCAAATGAACCGTACTCTTACTCATAAAGGGACTGCATCCAAAAACTCATTTTTACCGAGCAAATTGTGTAGGCCAAAAAATAAAGCGGAGAGCAAATTGTGTAGGCCAAAAAATAAAGCGGACATCACTCAGTTAAGAATGTTTAAAGTGACCTTTCTCTAATTTTTTCATAAAACGAAACCATCAAGGCTAACATGAAAAAAAAGGAATCTCATAAAACCTACTGTAAAATTGAAGCGACGATGGGGCACTCTAAACTGCATTCCAATGTTGGAGTCGACCGGTTATCCCGATATAGTATCCTATCACACCAGGCGGGAATGCGCTTCTTTTCCCCAGAATCATATCCTGGAAAAGGAGGGAAAAAAATTATTTTAAAATATTTTTGAGTACCCAGTTACACATTTGGAAACGCTTGAAGGCCCCATTTGGTTTGGGGTGAAAAGATCACCTAGTTACACGCTATAATTAAAAACTTTTCACCTAGGTACATGGTGAAAAGTATATTGGAGTAAAAAACTTTGTTCTTATAAATTATAAATCAGTGTAAATACTACAATTATCTGATTGTATGGCGTGTTGTGATTAGAAAGTTAGAAAAAGATAGAAAAACAATTAAGTTTTATAAGAAATTGGAAAAAGATGATACGCTCCCTTACTTTTATGACTTTCCTTGGAATTCAATTCTTTGAGGGATGGGTAAGAATATTTCCATGAAAAGTGAGAAAAATATGGAGAATGTGTCTCATTTAAGACTAGTGTTCTTAATATATTTGCAATCAAGTACCAGAAACATTTTCAATGGAAAAAATGTCACACCAATCAAACACGCCCTTGGAGAAAATAGTGAGCACCATTTAACTCTGAACATATCTTCACGCAGGTGAAAACTATTTTACCCCGAACCAAACGTGACCAAAAGTGAATTCCAAACTGGTCCTTTCCTAGCCTTGCATTTATCTCATATGACTTAGTAAAACAGTAATTCAGATAGTATACCACTGACAATATATTTTACCTCCTAAACCTGCTTTTCCCCTCTCAAACTTATAAGTTGGAGGGAATCTGATGAGTGCCTCCCGCATTCCTTGGAAAACTTTACCGGCTTTCATTTCCGCTCTCAGCTGATCCTTTTCTCGAAGCCAATCGAAACTTCTTTGGGAAACAAAGTCCCTTGCTTCATCGTATGTTATTCCGAAAAGGCGATAATTAAAATCACCGCAAAAAATGACCATATCAGCTTCCGCTAAATCGGGTTTCCCCTCTTGAGGATTGTTCCCCTCAGCCTGTTAATATATAAAAATAAAATGAAAATGCATTGATACAAAAGACCAGTGATTGGGACAGGGAAATAGATAAAGGGGCGAAGCCACAACTGAATTTTGAGGGGGCCAAAATCTATTGAAGAAAAAAAAATATTGCCTATATTCATTAGCAAGACATTAAAGTTGAGAAAACTCTTATTAAAGTGATTTTGATCGTATAAGCATATAATGTTAGCAAAAGCATTGTTTCCTTTGTATATATACTTGAAAAATAAATTATTTAGTAGGTGTATCACCCTGGAATAACAAAACATAGTTAAAAGGGACAATTTAATTTTACCCTCACTTTTGTTCCGACTAATGTGTTCCTCTCCCCCCCTCAACCCCCAAGCGAACCCCACCCAAAAAAAAAAAAAAATTAGAAAGAGTAAAAAAAAAGTTTTGAAAATATGAAATTCACCCTGAAAATGAAAATCGCTGTTAAGTCGTTCAATCTCATTGAGTGTCTCTTTTGGGGATGCATCTCAAATTTTAGGAGCAGAGTAGAGATGCAAAAGTCCGGTGAAAATAAAAATAAGCTAAGTAAAATAATTTTAGGCAATTTATGTTCTAAGTACTTATATAAGAAATTTTGACTCAAACTAAAAGAAAAATCACCTCAGGATACTATTGTATAAAATTGAAATACAAATGAGGAATATGCATATATATATAAGAGAGAGAGAGAGAGAGAGAGAGAGAGAGTATGCGTACATTTGTAGAGCGAACCATTTGAGAGGATGATGAAACACCAGCTGCAAGAGATAGGATCCATGGGAAGCCAAGAGAATAAAGCAGACAAAATAAATATGTAGACAAGGCAAGAGAGAAGAACAAAAACAGGTATCGCATCATACCACAAGCATTATTAAGGAGGTTAGATGAGCGGCTGAAAGTCATTGTTCGATAAATATGATTAAAATCAGCATTGCGACGATTTACTGCTTCCAAATGCGCGGCAAAGTGGCAGTTAACAAAGCACATTATCCGGTCATATACTCTCAACCTCAAACCTACACCCCCCTGTTTACACAAATTTAGTCATGGAAATCACAATACAAACAAATATGCTTGAGAACGAAATTGTATTGGATTATGAGAGAGAGAGAGAGAGAGAGAGAGAGATAGGGTGGGGGGGAGGTGATTTTGACTCGCTCACTTTTATTTCAGCTTTTGTGTTGCATCCCCATTTTTTCAATAATCTGACGTACACCCCCAAAAGCGTCGCTGAAATACCCTCAGAAGTGGCACTTTTTGAGATTTAGCGACGCTTTTAACAGTGTATATCAGATTTTCAAAAATGTGGCAATGGAGCACAAAAGTTGCAAAGTGGGGATGATATCTAAATTGACCCAAAAAATTATTTGGACCCTACAATGCTACACTGTCCATTGGCTCACCATTAAAGATGGATAATAGGTTGATTTTGAGACTCAACCTCACTTTTGTTAAAGCTTTTGTGTTACATGTCCCACTTTTTCAATAATTTGATATACACCCACAAAAGTGTTTTTGAAGCTCACATTGTCTTACAAGACCCTTAAAAGTGACACTTTTTGAGATTTAGCGATGCCTTGAGGGGTGTATCTCAAATTTTATTTAGATGTGGCAATGTTTAAAAAAAAATTGGAACAAAAGTGGGGTTGAAATTTAAATTAACCCCAAAAAATTTTTGGAGCATAAGAGAATGACCATACAATAATATTTTGTCCATTTGTCCACCAATAATGTCGGATGACTTCTAAGGGTTTTGAAACTATCATGTGGAGGTGATGATAGTAGTTACCATGACAAAAAAACTTCTCATCACTTCGAATAATGCAATAATCAAAGAGATTTTTTCACAATTATTAGAAGAAATTTCGTTGTGTGAACCCCTTCATACATACTTCCCACTTTTTATAAGCTGTATGTTTCCATGTTAGTTAATGTCTGTCAATACTTGGAAAAAGTTACACCTCCAGTGCATATAAACTATTGGAAATTACGAAACCAACTCCATGAAAACGTAAAGTTAACATACTAATTTTAGTGATACTTCTCTAAACAAAATTTGGACCAAACATGCGTGAAAATTAGCCCTTTGAAGAAGAACCTACATACCTTATTACCAATTGCACGACCTAAACCACATGCAACCGCACCGACGTCAAGGTCACCAACGTGTGTTCTGAGAGTCTTTCTTACCCTAGCCAAAGATTACCAATCAATAACTTAAGGGGTGAAGCAATTTTACTACGTAGAACAGTTGAAAAAGAACTAAAAAAAATTAATTTATGGAGTAAGAAATATACTCCCCAAACATAAAAATGACATATGATCATTAAGGCTATGGTTGGGAGCATGGAATTCATGCCTTGAAATTGAACTCATATTAGCTCAAAAAAACCAAAAATAACTAGTTTCACTTCAATTTCAATTTCAAAGCATTCCATGCTTACAAATACAACCTAAGACCACCAAAGTCATTTTTCACAACTAAAATGGCTCCCATTGTGCAGACGTCTAGCATAAATAGCAGCCCAAATGCATGGTCTATTTTGGGTACAAGCGGGAGTGGGGCGGCGCTTAATTTTACAGTCGTTTGGATAACTCTTGGTTTTGCAATGAGGCAAAATGCATTTTATGCATATTGGCAAGGTTTTTCAAATTGCATAAGCATATGGAGATGGTATAAGGGATTGTAAGTAGTAATTACTTACCAAATAGCTATAAACAAGGCGGCCAACTGCCTAGATCCTACGCGTTCAAAAGTTGATCCTTCGTCCAAAATTTTTCCTATGGTGTCCTGCCACCATTGCCCAATAGAACTCCCTTCAAGCCCTACCTACAATTGACATAGAAATAATGAATATGTAATAGAAAGATGTATAGAAAAAGAGAAATTTTGGCTTTCCATCCTATGTTTTCATCGTGTTCACTTTAAAAGCCATATTTCATATTCGTTGACTTTGCACCCTCATGTTAGCTTTAGTAACTCATTTTTTTAGCTTTTAGCTACGCTTTTTTAGCTTTAGTGATACACAACAGGGTGAAAAGTCAAAGATATCAAAATATGGGGTGCAAAGTCAAAACATGACAAGACATAAGGTGCAGAGTCAAAATATCTCTAAGAAAAACGATTTTACAAAATCCACTGAGGGAGTGAGGGAATATTCTGTACCTCCATCATGTCATTATACGAAATTTACACAGCAATAGAAAAAACAAAACTATTATATGAGGGGCAAAAATTCAGACCTAGTGCTACTCCTTAGAGTTTCTACTGAAAACTTAGAGGATCCAGTTACCAATTTAAAATTTGAAATTTGTTATGCAAACTGATTAAATTTGTCATCTGAATGTAAATCAGTATAGTTTGGAGCAAAGAAAGGAAAATAACTAATCCAGTAGCAAGACTAGCCAAATGCAAGAATACAACTAAAGCATATACAAGTTTACATTAACAGCTAAAATTTGGAGTTTGGGCTAAGAATCACAAAATATTACATTAAGAAACTCAGATTGCACGTGCTTTTGTGAAATTTGGCTCGAAATCACCGGCCATGTTTCCGTCCAACTTAGTGGGCAGCGCAGGAAGCTTCACTGTAGCAAAGGGGCGATTTGCTGCGCCAAACGTGTCGCGGCAACAGCAGCGAAGTATCTGGACTTTCGAGAATGGGTTAAGTCCGGTATTTCAGGAGTTTGCCACACTTATGTCCACATAAAAGGGATTGTTTTGGGTGTTTTAACCCTAAGTTTTCGGCAACTCTTGCGATCTTGAGAGCTATACGTGCTTCATTCCTAATGTGAGCTTTTAGGGTGAGGTGAGGTTTTTTCCTTACACCCATGGGTATTCCTCAAAGGTGGAAGAGGGGTGAGTGTTTGAGTATTTCATGTATTGAGTGTGCTCTGGTTGTGTAATGGGATTTTCTCGCCAGGTTTCATGGGTATTGGAATACACTTTGTGTGTACATGGAAAACACTAGGGAACCACTTGTAAGCATGAGACTGAGAGGGTTCTAGGTTATAACTTTGATTCAATTGAGGGGAGAGTTGGTGTGCAATGGCTATACGTGATTCGAGTAGGAGAATATAAGATATGTGATTTATCCTTGGTATTTCTATTATACTCGTAACTTGTTCATAAATAGTGGAATCGAGCCTCTATGTGGATGCAGTCAAATTGGTGATCAACATATTTTCTCTCTTGTTTTTCATCTTTATTGTGTTGTTAGTGTTACCCTTATATCTTTATTAGATTCGGGGCCATGGAGGTTGACCAAAACAATTGGGTATTGGGGCACAACAGCTTAATGTAGAAAAATTGATTAAATTACAAATCGAGATATGTAGAATTTCAATTTTTCTCACAAGAATGAAAGATTTTGCTAAGTTTACCCATGTTAATCAAAGGAAATATGATGTGAACAATATTTTTCGTAATTTCCTACATTAAATCCTGAATTTTCACCAAAAAATCTCACTAATTTTTCACATATCAAGCATTCTGGTCCAATATAGTGAAATAATAAATAAATAAGTGAAAATGGTCAAACTATTTATTGTTATAACTGACCACAGAATACAGATGTAAAAGGGTGCAATTTTTTTATTTATCTGAATTTGAAAAATGTGTTCGTTCTATGTTTGAATAGATGTATTTAGTCTAAATCAGCTCCGAGGCCTCTTTTACCTTTTAACCATTACGAGGAAAGAATGATCATTGATCTCTGGAAAACTTGAAAAAAAAAATTGGTACCTTCTAAGTATGAATGGTTCGGATTCAGATTTAGATTTAGAGGGGGAAAAACAAAAGACCCTTAAGATTCTAATTTATTGAGATTGTTAACACATTTATGAAAGTATATATCATTATCTTACACTCTCTTTTGCTGCAGACATAGCAAGAAAACCTGCACCCATTTCCACTTCTTGCAACCCCACAATAAGAACATCAACATCCGCTACAGCAGATCCCAGCCACGACGTAAGCGCGTCCTGAGAGGGTTTTCCCTGACTAACATTCCATGTGCCGACTAAAATTTTAACATTCTCTCTCCTTGTGTACATGAGTTCCTTTTCGGCTAATTTCGGACGTAAAATGTTGTCAATAGGTCCAGGAGATGTGCTGCTCCACCCGCGTATACCACCATGCGTAGCCAAACTGAACATAGTACCCTTTGCAACTGTCAACTTTATAACCGGGCCATTGTGAGCAATCCAGCCCCCGATCAAATTTCCCTCGAGGTCCATCACCTGGACCATACCACTCACGTACCCAACCCATATTCTTGACCCCCAAGTGCAAAAACACAAAACAGCATGTGAGTGGTGATGGAAATCTTGCAAACGGTTTCCATTTCCGTCCCATTGCACAAGTAAGCCATTTGAGCAACCACTCCAAATCATTCCATCTAAAGCGACCACTATTGCTTCTGTTTTTTTAGTATCTTCCACAAAGGCCCCTGTCCCTTTGGTTGCGACGCGACGAACTGCATCTGCAGCTCCCATTATTGCATTACGTGACCGTTGAAGAAAGCTAGTTCCTTGGGATTTTTCCTTTTTTGATTTGGACACGAACTTGACGTTCATCTCATCTTCAACCGCTTGATCTGGTGATGATGATGTGTCGACTCGATTCTCAATCTGACCATCTACATTGTATACCTTCAAAAGTTCCCTTGTACGTGCATCCCTGCAGTTTTCTAACTATCAGGATAATTAGGAGTAACAATAGAATGTCAAACTTTATCAGGAAATTATAAATGAGATAATATTATATGTCGCTAATATTATCGTAAGAACGTTCCAGAAAAGGTTCAAAAGTTCCCTCGTATGTGCATCCCTGCAGTTTTCTAAGTATCAGGATAATTAGGATTGACAAATGAACTTTTAAATTTATCAAGAAATTAAGAACAAGATGATATTATATGTCGCTAATATCATCGTTAAAAGGTCCCAGAAGATGGTCTTAACACAATATGCGTAGTTTAGGGGTGTTTCTTGTATGAATAATTCTATGGGGACACCCTTTATTGACACTTTTTTACTGACACCCTTATGCGTCCTAATGCATTGTGAATTTAAACTTTATTAATTAAGCGTATCTCACACATCAATCAATGCATTAAAGGCACAACTAGGGTGTCAATAGAGTGTGTGCCCGCGGAATTAATTACTCTTCTTGTATTTAACTGGTTCTGAAATTTCCTGTAAAACTGCATAATTTCCCTCAGGGTGCACATTTATGCTGCTCTTTCATAAAAACTTGGGTAAATTACATGTACCCTCCTCTTTTCTTTGTCAAAGTTACAAATACCTCCTCTTGTTTCAAACATTACATGTGCCTCAGCTCATGTTTTCAAGTATTACACTTACCTCCCATTTGTTTTGTTTTCATAAAGCCCCTATCTATTCTATAAGGGTATTGATTGTCAGAAATTGGAAGCAAGATGGGAAGCTAGTGTAATATTTCAAAGAGTAAATTACACTAGTAGTCCCTGAAATTTGGCCAGTATAACGTTTTGGCCCTCGAATTTTTTTTAGTATCATTTAAGCTCCTAAAGTTTGTGATGTTTATGTCAACTTTTCCTTTACATTCGGTGGAATTAGTTGACGTGACTACTATATCATCACATAAATTTCATTTAGGACCCCCATACTTATCCTTTTGCCCAAAACATGTCTACAACATGTTATTAGTTCCCAATAATGGGTTTGGATATGACTTGAAGTTATATTGAGTATGGGGATTGGGTATGGTGGTCATAAAAGAAATTTTCTGGACGAATTCCATTCGATTTAACAAAAAAAGTTGGCGGAAGGGCCAGTGGTGAAAAATAACATAATTCAGGGGCTTAAATATTAAAAAATGTTTGAGGGCCAAAACGTTACACTGTCCAAAGTTCAGGGTCCACCACTGAAATTCACTCTATTTAAAACAAGAAGATAGCGGGTGCAATATTTGAAACGAGGGAGTTAACCGTAATTATGACAAACAAGAGGGGAGGTTTATGTAATTTACGCTAAAAAATTTAGTTTGAAATATATTAAATATAGCTAAAACAAGGATTTTAACATTTAATTTAACTTTAATAAGGTTGATGAAGTGAATGTACCACAGAGAGAATGATAGAGACGCAGCTGCCCACATTTTAGCTCCAACATTATCAGATAAAATGCACTTCACATCTAAAGAAGATATACTACAGGTACCATTAACAGTGACTTGGCTCCTGAGGTCAATAAATGACCTCTCCACTAGTAAAGCAGCCATGTGTTTTTCCTCAGGCGAGAGAGAGAGAGATTTTTCAATGGCCTCCCATGGCCAAATCTTTATAACACCACCCTCAAAACCTGACCATATATCACCTAGATCCAAACAATAGAAAATTAGAATTTTCAACGGTGAAGTTGAAATACATGAGTTGTACAGGTTGTAACAGAAATTATCTTGTATTTTGTGCAGTTTTGCTGCAATCATACCGAAAAATTCTCCATCTGTCCCAACTGAAAGTCAATTTTTTTTAACAAAATATTATATTTTACATAGTTACCCTACCCAACTACTAAGAGTCCTTTTGTTCTTCCTAATAAATAAATTGCAGATACCGTAAAATATAAGGTGTTTTTCTCTTTACCCACCCCCCACAACACACACCTACAAAGATAATTGCACAATTAGGCTTACCTGACTAGAAGTTCAACAATTAGACTTAATAAGCTTGTGTGCTCGTGCGCAACAAATAATACATAAGGTACAAGTGAGTTGATGAGCGCGCGCGCACACGCAAAACGCTGGGGGGAGTCTAATTTTTGAACTTCCAGGGAGTTACATCTAATTAGGCAATTATCTAAGGGGGTAAAGAAAAAAAAAGGGAAAAATATTATAAAAAAATGTTGAGAGGATCCAAAAAGACACAATCCAGCATCCTTCAAATGCAAACTTGAAGATTTAAAAGATAATATAATAAAAAATTAGCCCAAGAGGGATAACATGACTCTTAATTTGGGATGGAGGGAGTAAGACGACGAAATGAACTGTCTAATTAAACACTGCAACATGGCCAAATAAAGTTATATATAGTTTCTCGAGTTGAAAGCAGCTAGTGTTCCAAGAATGTTACAGGGAATGGGTTTATTTCAAGATGTAATATAGTGATGCAGATACTGTTTGACTCTAAGCCAGCCTTTCGTACCAACTAACAGAATCATGGACTTGTGTCAAACAGTTAAAAATAAAGTCTAGGAAATGATGGTGGTATGCTAGTTTCAAGATACGCGAATGGTATAGTCAAAGACAAGATCCAAATAATTAAGCACATATAATGTGACAAATGTAACTTTTTCTCAACCTAATTTCACTCATCCTAATCACTAGCCACAAAGGAGATAACTGTACCTTACTCGTTTGGCTTTGTTCTTCTCAAAAAAACAAAAAATGAAACTCTCGATTTGGTAAGGTTGTGGCATGCTTAATTGTGGGGGGTCCTAATTTTAAACAAAAGATGGAATAAGGATGGAGGTTGTAATAGGAAATTTCAACCATGGACAGTGGTAGCATTGGATGAGAAGGGTTTGGTGTGTGACAAAGCTCAGCGACAAGGGTCAATTGGCAGCTGGAGTTCGGGTCATGGTCCACTCGAAGGAACTGAGAGAAAGGCACCATATGTGACCTACATTGGTGATAACATGACATTAAGGTAAAGGCGAAACCTAGCAAACTTAAGACTTGCCTCCAACTCCTTATTCATATTTGTCGGCCACTAGTAATACCACCCGCAAAACCAAACGACCACCTGCACGTTGTCCCCTTGTCATTATGCGCTGACACGCTCCTGCAGTACATCACTACCACGAGTCCACGAATAACTTGGGGAGCACACGTACACTCTATAAAGAACATTATCCTATCTTCTTCTTCATCCAGAAACAACTTTAGTCCTGTCCACTTCCATCACCTTAAAGCTCACTCTGTCTAAAATAGTGGCTCCAATATCTGCGTAATCTTTCTCTCATCAAGAGTGAATGATGAGAATTAAGGGCGAGGGACATTCGTTTTTTTTTTTTATATTGCTTTGTTTATATTTTATTATTTTTTGTTTCATTCTTTTGTGTTCGTGTTTTGAGTGATATCTCTACTGCATTTTCACTTCAAATTGGTATCACAACCATCTTCACTTTTGGTACATGTGTGCATCCTGGTACTCGTTTGAGAATATGAGTATACTAAAGTACGTGTTTTTCACAGCCCAAATATCACCCCCTAAACAACAGCCCACAAAAGCTAGTGAGTCTCTACACAATGGTATGAACAAATTATTCACGATGATGGAAAATTTGATGGCTCGAATAATCGGCCTAGACAGATGGATCAAAAGGATAAAAAAAAGTGGATACATGTCGGTGCCATTACTGTCGGCACAAATCCCACCACTTCCCCTGCCCGTGATGATTTTATCAAATCGGCATTGCACTACACTAGGACAACAGGGGACGGATCCCACCACCCATGATAAACACGAGGGGATCGTGAACCGGGCAAGGCCACACCCACACCTTGACGTACCATAGCCACTTTGATGTAAACCGGATTGAGTGTGCCCCCTTGAATGAATATCGTATACTGACCAGTAAAGATAGGCACATCTTTTTTGGATGTTGAATTAAGTTAGAATACAAAATTCTAATATTCCCAATTGAAAGAAAAAATGCACTCTTGATATTGAAATCTCACAACTCAAA
Organism: Sambucus nigra; assembly: GCA_949130495.1. Taxonomy (NCBI): domain Eukaryota; kingdom Viridiplantae; phylum Streptophyta; class Magnoliopsida; order Dipsacales; family Adoxaceae; genus Sambucus; species Sambucus nigra. The sequence goes on from OX422209.1 coordinate 724,397,162, forward strand.
TACTTTTACATCACTCAAAACACCACACTCAAACTACAAATATAAAGGAGATTTATTGTCTTATGTTATTTTTGCTACTACTTGGATGATTTTAACCAAATGAGAAGCTTGCCTATTTATAGGCTAAGTAAGCAAATTATAGCTACAAATTTCTTATTTTCCCTTCCACCACTTGTTCAATTTGTGGTGGCCTAACTTCTCCATTAATGGTAGTGGGCTTAATTAGTGGTGGTCTAATTTCTCCACTAATGGTAGTGGGATTAATTAGTGGTGGCCTAATCCTCCACTAATTGGTGTTGATATCTTAACACTCCCTCTCAACACAAACTCCCATTCCTTTCACCATGCCGAACTGACGACAAAAGTTTTTGAACTTGCTTGTACTCAACCCTTTCGTGAACAAGTCCGCAATTTGATCATCTGTCTTGATTCATCTCATATCAATCTCTTCTTGCAGAACCTTCTCTCTGATAATATGATAGTGTACTTCCACATGTTTAGTTCTTGCATGAAAGACTGGATTTTTCGCTAAACGAACTGCCGACTGGTTGTCGCAGTACAATGGAACTGCATAGTCTACTGGTTGATGTAGTTCGTTCGTCAATTGTATTAACCACGTACTCTCTTGAGCTGCCATTGCTGATGCTCGATACTCTGCTTCCGTAGTTGACAAAGATACCGTCGATTATCTCTTACTACACCAAGAAATTGCTCCAGATCCAAGCTTGAACACGTACCCGGTAGTTGATCGGCGAGTGTCGTGATCTCCTGCATAGTCAGCGTCACAATAGCCAACTAACTTGCAATCTTCACCTTTCTTATACAAAATACCATAGTTAGTTGTACTCTTCACATATCTCAATATTCGTCGAACTGCTTCCAAATGAGACTTCTTTGGATTTTGCATGTACCGACTCATCACACCAACAGCATAAGAAATGTCAGGTCGATTCAAGTTCAGGTAGATCAAACTACCTACTAATTATCGATACATCATGGCATCTTCCAAATCTTTTCCTTCATGCGCACACAACTTACCATTTGGTTCCATCGGTGTCGAGATTGGCTTGCATTCGAGCATCCCGAACTTCTTCAACAAATCTTTGGAATAATTTTGCTAACAAATAAATATTCCTGCTTGTGTACGATCAACCTCTAGACCAAGAAAGTGCTTGAGTTGTCCAAGTTCCTTCATCTGGAAATGAACTGATAAATTCTCCTTTGTTCGAAGATTTTCTGCCTTATCATCACCGGCTATGATCAAATCATCCACGTATACCAGTACGATAGCTAAATTTCCTCCATTAGCTTTGACAAACAAGCTAGAATCTGCAGGTGTTGCTGAATAACCACTTTGAGTTAGAAATTCAGCAATCTTACCATACCACGCCCTTGGTGCCTGTTTCAATCCATAGAGTGCCTTTCGCAACTTACACACATGCTCAGGATGATCTTGATTATGAAAACCCATTGGTTGAATCATGTAGATCTCCCGATCTAACTTCCCATGAAGAAATGCGTTCTTTACATCCATTTGCCACAAGTTCCAGTCTTTGTTGGCTGCAAGTGAAAGTAGGATTCGTACAGTTGTAAGCTTTGCCACTGGACTAAATGTTTCATCATAGTCTTGCCCATATTGTTGAGAGAACCCTCGAGCCACCAGTCGAGCTTTGTATCTCTCAATTGATCCACCTGGACGACGCTTTATCTTGTAAACCCATTTACATGATATGGCTTTTACATCCCTTGGCTTCAACACGAGATCCCAAGTCTGATTTTGCTCTAGTGCAGTGATTTCTTCTTTCATAGCTTTAATCCACTCAGAATTCTGGGATGCTTCTTCAAACGTATCAGGTTCTTTTACACTTGCTTCTTCTTCTATGGCTGCGTTGGCGTATTTGGGATTTGGCTTTCTGATTCTTGTTGACCTCCTGAGTTGTGATTGTGGAGTTGATACTTCCGTTTCACTAGGTCCACCTTCTTTATCTGGTTGGTAATATACACCAGTTTTGCCAAGGATTCTGAGTTACTTCTTGTTCGATATTATCATCATCATATAAATCTTCAGCTTCGTATGAACTTGATGGGATTTGAGGAATCTGCTCTCCCATTTTTTATTGCAGCTTCTCTTCAAATTCCTTTAAGTTTGATAACATCTCCTTTTCTGAGGACCACCAAGAAGATGCTTCATCAAACACCACATCTCGTGATGTGTAACACCTTCCAATCGTAGGATTGCAACATTTCCACCCTTTCCTCTAGCTGTCGTATCCCACAAAGATACATCTGACGGCTTTCTTGTCAAACTTGCTATGTAAATGGTTAGGAACTAATACATAGAATACACAACCGAATACTCTAAAGCAACTAACCATAGGTTTTATGTCCCATAATTTCTCAAAGGGTGAAACAAACTCTAACCTTGGTTGAGAAAGTTTGTTAATCACATGGGCTGCAGTTCTCATAGCTTCAACACAAAATCTTCCCGGTACATTCTTAGCATGTAGCATACTCCGAAAAACTTTTGCAAGATGTCGATTCTTTCTCTCTGCTACTCCATTCTGTTGCGGGGTGTTAGCACAAGTAAATTGATGACGTATTCTACAATCTCGTAGATACTAGAAAAACTCATTTGAGGTATATTTTCCTCCATTATCTGTGCATAGACAAATAATCTTCTTCCCCACTTCTCCTTCAATCATCTCTCTGAACTCTTTAAACTTTGAGAACGTATCAGATTTTTCTTTCATAAAGAAAACCCACACATACCTGGAGAAGTCATCAATAAATGTTACCATATACCGCATCCCACCAACTGATGGTTGTTTGACTGGTCCGAACACATCAGAGTGAACTAACTCTAATGGCTCCTTTGCTCTAAACTTTGATTTCTCGTATGGTAATTAATGTGCTTTACCATACTGGCATCCCGCACAGACCGTGTCTGTCCTCGCGTCAAATTGAGGAAGTCCCTTCAGCATCGACTTCTTCATCATCTAAGCTAAACTCTGCTGACATCACGTAGACTAACTCCAATCGCCGTCCCTCCATTGCTGGCATTCTTGAGATCTTGAGGTCTTGATATACCTTCACATCTCGTGGACCAAACAAGACAAAGTGGCCTAATGATGTTAATTGTGCCACTGAAAGCAAATTTTTCCTCATACCCGGAACATGGTAGACATTTTGAAGCGGCACCTGGTTAGAACTGTATTGCGGTGCTACTACCGTCTTACCGATATGAGCTATTGGTAGCCTTGAGTTGTTGGCTGTTACCACAACTCTATTTTTCTTGTATTTTGACAGGCACTGTAACTTCTGTTTATCACCCGCCATGTGATTTGAGCAGCCAGAGTCGACAATCCTATCACTCTTGTAGTCGATCCTCTCAACTGTCGAGACTGTGAGAGTTAACTCCTCCTCTTCCACAGCAAAAGATGCTTCAGCATCCCAATCATCTTCGCGTATCTCCTTTGAATTGGAAGTAGCAGCATTGCTCTCAGTGGGCCTTTTGTTGGACCAATAATCTTTTGCCATATGTCCCTTCTTGCCGCAGTTGTAACATTTGCCCTCAAATCTTTTACCGTAGCCACGATTCTTTGAAGCTCCCCCTAGACGAGAACCTCCCTCTCCTTGATGACTTCTTGCCTTGTCATCATCCTTTTTATATCCGCCTCCGACGTGCTACTTGAAGTAGCCTTTGCTTTTGCTGGTGTAGAGCGCTTCTTCCTCACCCTTCAGCGAGACTCCTCCCATTTGCTTAGCCATAGCTTCTTGACTGGAAAGCAAATTTTCAAACTCAACAAGTGATGGTTGAGTCGGCTATCCTTGTACAGCAGTAATAAAACTTCGATATTCGGACCTCAAACCATGGATAATTATTCTTTTTATCCTAGTTTCACTAATAGCAGCTGTTGGATCTAAATTTGAAATTTCGTGGCATATTTTCTTCACCTTGTGAAAGTACTTGGTGATAGTCATGTCGCGTTGCGCCATCGATAGCAGCTCGTTCTCGAGAAGTTGTAGTCTTGTGTCGTTCTTCTTTGAAAAAAGTGTAGTGAAAGTGTCCTATGCTTCTTTCGGTGTTTTGGCATCCCGAATGTGGTCCAACATTTCTTCTTCAATTGTGGTCTTTAAGGTAAACATCTCTTTGCCCGCTTTAATCTTCCATTTTCGTAAAGTGCCATTAACGTCATCAACCTCCGGTTGTATAACTTCACTACCGCCAACGACTTCCCAAAGGTCTTGTCCTTGCATATAAGACGTCATACATGTCGCCTTGGTGGTTCAGCTTCTTGATTCCTCCAACTACGTGAAGATCACCCATCGTGTCGGTAAATTTTTGATAATACCAAACAAGCCTGATTTCAATATACAAACTTGCAGAATACGAATTTCTCACGACTCAAGAAAACTCACTCCAAAAATACTGGTACACGACAGTCCCACTCTGATACCAATTGTTGAATTAAGTTAGAATACAAAATTCTAATATTCCCAATTGAAAGAAAAAATGCACTCTTGATATTGAAATCTCACAACTTAAATACTTTTACATCACTCAAAACACCACGCTCAAACTACAAATATAAAGGAGACTTATTGTCTTATGTTATTTTTGCTACTACTTGAATCATTTTAACCAAATGAGAAGCTTGCCTATTTATAGGCTAAGCAAGCAAATTATAGCCACAAATTTCTTATTTTCCCTTCCACCACTTGTTCAATTTGTGGTGGCCTAACTTCTCCATTAATGGTAGTGGGCTTAATTAGTGGTGGTCTAATTTCTCCACTAATGGTAGTGGTCTTAATTATTGGTGGCCTAATTTCTCCACTAATTGGTGTTGATATCTTAACATTGGAGCCCAGTGAGCCACGGCCCATTCAGATTAAAATATGCTCCAGCATCATTCCCCCACCTTAATAGGTTGCCACTCCGGATTGAACCGAACCAATGACCATATCTGTACCACTTGATGTATACAAGATCGGGCATATCTCAACTGAAAACCATATGTGACAAGTGAGGGTAGGTAACACCTTTTATGGTATTCAAGCCTTGGACCATTGAGGTTAGAATACATTCTTGCATCAGAATCTCTCTCAAGCCATAGCTCGGTGCGGATGAGAGGAAATCGAGGAGCAATGACGTGATGTTTTTATGGAGGCCGATATGCGATTCATAGAAAACATCGCCTTCCAAGGAGGACAAGCAATCCGTACCCACTTGTTGATGAAAAATCTCTTGGCTAGGGAAGAGAACAAGATAAATAAGTCACTGAGTAAGAAACCATGAACTCGGATGTGATTGTTGTGCTCATTGAGTCTCTCCCACCTTAAAAAGTGAAAATACAACCAGCTGACTAAATCAACCCCCGCCGACCAATGATCTCAAAAGAGACGAGGCACACCACGTGACGAAGTGGGTACAAAACAATAGCCAAACCCACTCTGGGTGGATTGGGAATGGATGAGTTCGAGGATGATATTCATCGCTTTGAAGAAGACAACTAGAAAATTCTCCTTAGCTCTCTCTCTACAACAATGATTGGATGAGGTATGGGTACCATGACAACTTACACTGCGGTACAAGGTACGATAACACATCCATTTTTTCTCCAAGGAGAGAATGAACTTGTTTTCGCTGTAAGAGAAATGACCATGTGGTGAGTCAATGACTTATCAAGAAGTCGATAAAGAAAATCACTCATCACATCGTGCAAACAATTCCTGGCAGCAGCCTATTGTTAACCATATGGTTCAGAAGGCAAAAGCTTTAGGCGTGATAAGGCTGGACAATGAAGCTTTAGAGTAAATTGATGATAAGGTTGATGAGGTGGCACCAAATGGGGAAAATACTATGAGTTTGATGGTTTGCATGCTAAAGAAGGCACCAATGCAAGGGGATATAAGCGTGGAAAATAATATGAGTTTGATGGTTTGTATACTTTCACTGGGCAAGCGACATCAGATTTTTTTGTTTATCGGTTGGATGCAATGGAAAGACTTTTGATTACAAAAAGTTTACGGGCCCAAAGAGTGTTAGTGATGAAAAAATAGATGTCTACACACGAGTTTGGTTTTGGTGGAATAAACTTTTAGTGTAGAGAGAGGCAAACAATCTTTCCTGATTAGAAGCTTGTCGGAGATGAATATTTAGTTGTGAGACACGTATGAGACTTTTTCAAGTAGATTCATGGGCTTCGTCAAGGGAAGATGTCGGTTTAAGAATACTCTGAGCAATTCTAGCTTTTATGTAAACAAGCTAAGCTTTGGAAGCATATTAAACGAATGATTGCAAGGTTCGTTCAAGGACTACAACTGCATATACAAATCAAACTAGAGCTGCGAAAAATTATGACACTAGGGCAAGACATTGAGTATAAGGAAAATGTGGAAATATTCTTCAAGGCTGCTGCCCCTACCGAAGAAACGAGTACACCACCAGCCCCACCTTCACAAATAAAGGAAGCAAATAATACTTGGACGGATGGTATCCCACTTTGAAAGATCGTTGACGGGCTTTTTCAAAGAGGGGAAAATGATGAGAATAAAAGGGCCTTCAATTATAATTTTATATATTTCCTCGCGTTTTCACATCAGTGTGTGTGTGTGTGTTTTCACACCATCCAATATTTTTTTTCTTTGATAAATAAATGATATATTGAAACCAAACCGCAAAGGGAGCGGTACCCGTACACAAGAAGTATACGGAAGCCAACAAAAAAAATAAAGCAAACCACCACAAACTCAAGAAAAAAACTCCTCGAATACCATCGAACTTGTTCATCCTACCACCCTCACACTTATACGAAGCCAAACTCACCACCTTAAGAAACACCCTTTGATTTCTACCCACTTCTCCCAAAGCAATTCAATAAATGCTCCACACCCTGTGAGTTCCTCGCACTTCTCCCCCCTAGGCCCATCTGCAACTGGACCAGAGAAACCTGAAAAGCACCACTAAAAGACGTCCCCCACCTTCCTGGACAAACGCTCCATGTCGAAATCTTCGAACATACCACAAATTCAGACGGGACTTCGAAAAAAACTTCTCCCCTCTCAATCCCTTCCTCATCCGTCCTACTGATCAGCTTGAAAACCCATCCCGTACCCTCCTATTTTCTCGAAAAGTAGACGAGCCTTACTCTCATTCCCCTTGAAGTCTACCCCTACAATCTTACTAAAAACTCCCATTAACTCCTCTACCCATCCCACCGGGTCTTCTTCCCACCCCTCCCCCTCTCCAAAAATATCTTCCTGCCTAGGGATTTCAACATCCACCCAAATTTTTTGATCATCTTAGTACAAGCAATGCTATTGCCTCCTCCTCCCTCGCCCCTCGATACATCCAATTCAACCTCAGAATAGTCATTCCCGATAAAATTACTTACATCCTCACTAGCTACCACCATATCCATTTTATTTCCACATTGTCATTCGACTCCCCCCCCCCACCCCACCCACCGCTAGTATTACCATAACCATAACTAGAGTGGCTCCCTGCTCCCAAATCTCCCAACGCAAATACCCTATCATGGGAATCCCAAATCTTAACTTGTTTCTGAAAAAAACCGTTGGATGGAACAAGTGCCACTGCACCTTTGTTTTCTTTACCACGGCCCAAATATCCCCTCATCTTATTTTTGCCGCTCTTTGCCTTTAAATTCCGCGTTAAAAAACTTTTTTGCAACAACTTTCCCGAATTAAGACATGGACCGAGTGTTTTTAGAGTGGCGAAACCCTTTCCTGGATTTGCTAAAGAATGCCCTGAAATATTTTCCACTAGATTTCCTCCACTAACTATGTCTCCTAACACTACATTAATACCTGCCCCCAACATAACATGAGATATAACACCCCCATTTGAAATTTCGAGACACGTTTTCTTAATGCCAGCTGGTTTAAAAATAGTATCCGTGGCATGCTCAGCCCTTTCTAGTGAAATATCCGTACCTGTCTTGCACTCCTCCTCTGACACTGCCCACTTCTCTACCGAATTAGCTCCCCTAATTTTCTCTCCTATCACATCATAAAAAACAGCCCCTTCTTTGAAAGGAGAGACAACACTCCCATTTAAAGTCTCGAGACACCTCTTGTCCGAACTTGGCACTTCACCATCAATTTGCCAGAGTGGAGGTAATCAATTACACCTCCTATCCACAATGACAATTCAAACTACTTTCATTAGTATCACCCTGACTCACTACCCTCTTACAGGCTTAATTAGGAATCATTTTAGAATTTCATGGCAATTTGTATCATGGATAATGGTTGGATAGTTAATGACGTTCTTTGATACATTAATTAAACATTTTGTCTAATTGTAATGCATCTTTATCAACAATATCACTGTAACATTTGGATACTGTTATCATTATATATCATTTTAAATATTTGCCAAGTAAAAATCGTTTTCATCGCGGCTTACTAAAATATGTCACCATTATAATAAAAAGAGATATTAGTTAAGGCAGTCTAGTAGAACGACTGCTTGAAGTCCCTTGGGCCTCGAGATGTGAAAGTTCTGCAACGAAATGTTTTCAGCAATGGAGGTGAAAGCTTCTAGTGTATGAACTTTTATGTTTAAGTTCCTGTTTCCATCATTGATCTCTTAAACTATGTCAGTAATCCTAAGATACAGCAAAATAACAAACTTTATCCGTCAATACCATTGATGATTTCTTATTTTTTCATTTTTTATATCAGAAATTTACCATTGAAAGAGTCGAAGCATTTCAGCTTTCATCATTTTATCTTTTATTTTTCTCCTTTAGACATGAGATTCATACGCCACAATAAAACGCTATAATCATAAGCAAATGAAATCTAATAAATAATCATCTCTAAAATATCATTTATGGTGCATTCGTTGTTTAACTGAATTCAAATCCAAATATGAATCGTAAGTCTAAAAATCTGAGACTCTTCTCCATTTTATCCATTAAGACCATCTCCAACCCATTGGCGAAAAAGGGTTTGAGCCATTTTAGAACCTAAAATTCAGTCGTTATTACTGAAATTTTCTGTTCCATTAACAAATTTTGAGTTTAGGTAGCAATTGTTTTGCCACCCCAACTATTTTCTCTCTTTTATTGATTTTTATAACATTTTAGTGGGACGACAAAACAATTCTCACGCAGGATGTGGATATATCATAACATTTGGAGTCCCAGAATATTGTATTTTGGTAGAGGTAGAATTTTTTAAATGGCACCAAATGTTAGAGTTGGTCTAAATATGAAGAAATAACTGTTAACTTCTGAAAAATTATTAAAACAAACACTAATATCAAATCTGAATGTTCCCAATTCAGTGCTCATTTGGTTTGAGTTTTTGTGGATTCTGAGAATCCTAGATCGGTAAATTCACACGAAGTCTCACAATTCATGCTAAGAGCTTAAATACAGTATTAATTGTTTTCCTAATATTCGCATATACATGTGAAATTACCAATTTAGATACCGGAAAATCACAAAAACTCGAACCAAACAAGCAGTCAAGGTAAAAATGAAAAATAATAATTGAATAATAAATTAATATTGCTTGGGTAAAGGGAGTTACCATAAGAAGAAATTGCCATAGAGAGAACTGAGCTCTTATGAGCCTGCCAAGAAAGACCTTCTTTAAAAGGAGCATCATCCAAAGGCTGGTCCATTTTCCAAGACCTAATTTTCCCATCCTTGTGCCCACTCCAAACCAATTTACTACCTTGGTCAACCATCAAACACATGGTGGGAGAAGTATTGACCGATTCATAAAATGGCGCCGCATCCTCATCCCCTCTCCTAGCCCTACCTCCAAACCCTATCCCCGGCTCGAACGCGTCCGAGAATTTCCAAACCCTAACCCCACACTCCTGCCCTGCCCAGAGCTGAGTGTCTGTGCATGCAATTGTCCTCAAGAATTTCCCCACCTGCAGTGGCGGATCCAGGATTTTAGTTGAGAAAGGTGAAAAATATTACCAATTTTTTAATCAAGATTTATGATGAAACTGAAAGTATGATATTGTGTGCGAAAGCGGCAGCGCATCGAGTTCAGCTTGAGCATGTGACAAGTGAACAATTACATCGAGTTCAGCATGAGCATGTGACAAGTGGACAATCGCACGGCCCCACCCCACTAGTCTATTTGTTATAACTTAAATGTTTATGGCCCAATTTTGTATTATCTATATACACAATAGGGAATTTTTACAATTCTGGCATAGGGCCTTATCAATTTTGATCAATTTCAAGACCGGCCCTACCTAATGGTTATATTATATTACATCCACGAATTCCACGTGTAAGGCCACCCACATTGGGTAGGGTAAAAGTTAACATTCACACAATAAGAAAATGCAGTTGGCAAGATTTAAGGATCCTATGTGTAGTGGAGGTGTAAAAGTAGATAGTTAGAAAACATTGTGTAAAGTGGGACTTAATGTCTTCCGCGCTAAACATTCTAGCGCGGGAGCACTTTATGTATTGAAAAAAGAACAAATTTCATATCTTCCACGGTAAACATTTTAGCATGAGAAGTGGATCTCCCACTTCCACGCTAAAATGTTTAGCGAGGAAACTCCCTTTTACAGTGTCTCATTGTGAGCATGAGAGTGCACCCTATGATCTAACCTCCTCTATTTACACTTAATCAAACCATCCCATTGTGGATGGCCTAAGTGTTGTATAATGTATTATATTCATGCATTCCACATGTAAGTGTTGTATAAGGTTTACATCTATTAACTAGGATTATTTCTAAATTTTGGTTTCCTACAAATATTTAGTCCCAATTTTAAAGATTTATTTGTAGTCACTCCCAAGTGTCAGTCTCTGCGGGAAGAAAGATGGGTGGTTAGAGGCAGCTGAGGTGGTTTTGGGACCTAATACAATTTTAAAAATACCTGTGAGGGAAGCCTAACAAAACTTTGGAAATGGGACTAAACGCAAAAAAACTAAAAATTATATTATAAGCCTGATATCCAGAACTGTTAAATACTTTTTTATGATGCTTTTCAGCATTTTCATTATTTATGGTATATTGAACTCCAAAATCATAACATGGAAAACATTTTTCCCAAAATTTATAATATGGGTAATAAATGGACCACAAAGTGCAAATAACTCTAAAAATCAACACTAACAAATAATCCAAGTTATATATTTCACAAGATTAAAGAATTTTATAAGGCTTTAACGGCTCGCATGGTTCAATTATTATGATCTACAAGACTTTGATAAAGTTTCATAATTCATGTAAAGAATTTGAATTACATATAGGGTTTGTTTGGCAACATGCAAATGGAATTTGAAGGCGAATTTTAATTCCACGGAATTGAAATTGGCCTTCCAATTCTAATTCCAAGCCTTGGAATTGAGTTACCAAACGGACCCATAACCAATTTATTTCCTAATGCTCAAACTCTACTTGTTAATTTACCAAATAAATTTGACAATAAAAGCTCAAACCAAAAAAAAAATGCGGAAAAGACTACCTAGAACACCATTTGGATAAAATTGGAACAAAATGGTGGTGTAACAATCACATGTTATATTTGGCCCCACATTTTATTCCAGTGTTCTCCTTTTTATTCACTTTTCTCCATTAAAAAGCCAAATAAAATTATCACATTGCCAATTGGCTACCTAAAATTACTCAAGTTATGCAAAATTTGGGGCAGTGTTCTAAATTTGATACAAGTGGTGGGAAGCCTATAACTACTTAAAATTTGCAAGGGGACCTTAGTCTTTAGCCCCGAATTTTTAACAATTTTGGTGTGCAATCCCTAATGTTATACAAATTGTGTGAGGTCCTTAAAAACAAATACTCCATCCATCGCAAATTAAGAGTATCTATTTTTAGCACAGATTAAGGATACACTCAATCAATGGTCAATATAAACACTTACTCACTATCATGGAATTTGGTTAGACAATTATGTCCAAAAAAGGAAAGTGGACAATTAATTTGAGACAACCCAAAATAAAATAGTTGACTCTTAATTTGGGATGGATAAAGTATATCATTGTGTGTGATCTCTATGTTATATTATGACACTCTGATATTAGACTTTTTGTCATATTAGGAACATATTTTTATTATAGTAGACCACAATACGTGTTATATTATGTACACTACCCATTAATACAACTACCAATGACCCGCACAGTCACTTAAAAACTCCATGACCAGACCTTAAATAACCCTCTCCTTCGGGCCTTTTAACAAGTTCCCTAAATTTGCAAATGTTGGTAGACGAGCATGTTGTGATTGTCGCGTTACCAATTGATTTCAACTTGGGTCCAAATGTTGGGTTCCCTGTGAAGGTGTCAATTTTAGACAAATAACGATAGCATGACACGAAATGACGCAAAATTAACTCACAAGATATGTTTTGCTCGTGTCGTTTTTTTGACACAAGTCAAGTCATGTTTGTTTATGTGTGAGAATTTTGCTGTGTTAGTCATGTTAATAGTGTCATGAGTCATGTCGTGTTTTAAACGGATACTGTTCGTGTTAAAATAAATAAAAAATAAAAAAAGATTTCATATGGTGTCATCATGTTTTAACATCATGTCACGTAGTGTTTTACGTGGATCGCATGGCACGTGCCTGAGTCTCCCTTAGAGGGTGGGGCATGAGCTCCAAAAACGGCAGCCGACAATGGTGCACCTGTTGTGCTAAAACAGTCCTATGTTAAGCAACCAAGACCATAAAACTCATTTCGGAATTTTACCAAACACTTGGTGTGCGGAAAACACCCAAGACCTTGTTCCTAATGAAAACTAAGTGTGCAAACTCAAAACGAATCCAATCAACAATCAACAAGTAGAATACCAAGAACATACAAGCAATCAAAGCAAAGAAACGACAACAATATAACGTGGTTCACCCAAACAAGGGTTACATCCACAATGGTAGGATTTCTTCTTTCTATGATAAATGGAGGAACCACAAGATTACACACTCACACTCTTTATCTCTCCAAGAAAGTCACTCACAAACCAAGCACAAGAACTAATCTTAAAACAAGAAGCTCTCACTCACTTTTCTCTTTGAAAACTCACAAAATGTTCACTCTAAAGTTGAAAAACAGCACTGCACAAAAAACAGAAAATAAGCTTCTATTTATAGATTTTCCTCAAAGTGTCAATTTTGTAAATATCGAGAAAAATCCGTTTTTCTCCCAAAACAGCCGTGAACCAACGGGAAGCCACCGGAGAGCCAAAATACACCACAGCACCGCCCCCCGCGACTGCACCTTAAAATTCCCATCATCCCCATTCGGTACAATCTCTGGCAATGGCTCCCCACACCACCCCATCATTCTCATCGTATTCATCTCAAAATTATAACGATATTAGTTGTGTTATTCTTGTTTTTAATAGTACTTTTGTGTATTTTCATATTTAACTGCCTATAAAAATTATTCATCATATTAATTGTGCAGTGTCATATTTTAAATGCGTAGTCATCCTGTTATCATGCGTCATTTCAAGCCCCCCCACAACATGACAAAAGTACAAATTGTCACCCTAGACAAATCTTAACAAATTTGTACAACCAAAGCGATTGTGTCGTGTCATCTTTTAAATGCACAGTCCTCGTGTTGCAACGCTTAAAATTACATGACAAAATTGTATCAGACATTAGTTGTGTTTTTTTGTTCTAAGTAGCTAAAACAATAAGGGCTATTTTGAGTTTTTCCTCTATTTTTGTGATCAGTTTCGTAATACATTCTTATTTTTGTAAAATTTACAATACAGCTCATTCTGTTAACTTTTCATCTAAATCGTTATTACTATTTACATTTTATGTTCTTCACTTTTATAACCAGTTTTGCATAATCCACTCCCATTTAAAAAAAAATCATTTTAGCCCAAATTATTAACACTCCAATTTTTATTTTTATATAAAAAAAACTTCATAGAAATATATTTAAAAAGTTCGAAACTTTTTCAAAAAAAATTAGAATAAAATAAAAAGAGGAAATTTCTAATCGACGTCTATTAAAAAGTTTGAATAGTATAAATTCAAATATATAAAATATGTCAAAATACAATCAAAATATATTTAGAAAAATCCTAATTGGACATGGGATTTAAAAAAAATGGAGTAATATTGCAAAACTGGTCATAAGAGTGGCGAGAAACTCAAAATAATCCTAAAAATAATTCATATTTGTGTCGTGTTTTAAACGGGTTGTCTTTGTGTCACGTGTCGATGTTGTTAATAAGAATTTTCATAAATTGTATGAAATATACACTCACCTGAGTCTCCCTTAGAGGGTGTGGCCTCAGCTCCAAAAAGGTCGGCCGGCTCGGGTGCACGGCCGCCCTCGAGGGCACCTTAAAGATCCCATCTCCCCCGTTCCCGACAAACTCGGGCAACGGGTTCCCACACCCATCCCACACCACCCCATCATTCCTCTCCCCACCAAACCTACCACTTTTTTCATTATTAGTGGCATAACGATGAATCCCATCATCACGTTTATAGTTATGGTCCAATGCAGCCTTGGGTATCCGGTCTTCATCCAGGCTGTTTTTACGTAGCTGGTGGCGTTTAATGTGAGTGCCGGTGTTGGTGCGGAGTTGTTTGCTGTAGGATTGGATTTTGTTACGTTGGGGTGTGTTGTTTGTTAGTGACGCTAAGTCTTCATCTTCCAGGAGATTTTCCATTGCTTTGTGTTAAGAAAATATGCGGACGGGTGTTACAACAAAATCATGTCAAGTTTGGAAAAAAGAAAAAGAGAGAGGAAATGGTCAAATTGGATGGTTTTGGGGTGACATGAAAGTACCTAGAATAGTTAGGGGAGTGTACGGACGTGAATGCTTCAGTTTCCGTGTATTTCGAATCTGATGTATCATTTTAGTTGTCTTTTGACTTTTAACATCGTGAGTATTGTATCTTCGGTATCTTCAAGGACCCCTAAAAAAAAAAGAAAAGGAAAAAAAGTCTTCCAAGGGGAGTTGGATTCTACTACATACGTAAATTTAGGAAAAAGAAATGGTAACCCTAAGTTGGGGTCCTTAACATGTTAATCCTAAAGTACGTTAAGCTTAGCAATTATACATTAGCTTCTAACATTGTTGGTTCATCTAAACGAAGGGTTACCTGGCCCAAGCTTCCAATCACGTGAGAAATGACATTGAAAACCAAAACAAGAAACGGAAAAAATAAAGAAAAATATATAATATCATATAACAATAAAAATTATGAAAATTTATTTACCACTAAAGTAACGAAAAACTAAAAAAAAAACTATTTAAAAATAGGGAAAACACAAAAACTAGAAATGTTAGGAAAAAAATGTGTTTAATAATTATAAAATTTTAAAAAGAAAAAAATAAAAATAGAAAAATTATTAAAAATGTATTCAAAACTAAAAAAACAATGGAAAAAACAAAAAACACGAAAAAACTTTAAAAAAGATTTATTTACAGTTTGGCCCTGCTAATTCTTTAATATTGACTTTGACGGTTGTTGATACCAAAATTCACCACCTTACATGGACTAATTCCAATCCAGCGCGTGTCATCCAATGTGGCACAAGTCCAAATCGGCATGATACAAATCCCCGACCAACAGTAAAGCCTAACCAACAGTAGGAAGTCCAATTAGGTTAATGAAGCACTAACAGTCTTACGTTTAATGCTCATTATGTACTGATGTAAATGCCTAAGCAATAAAGGCATTTCATCCTTTCACATTACACCGTTTGACATCCCTCTTGGGCTATAAATACATTGTAACATCCTCATTGCGGTGGGACTGAAAACAAACCAAGGCAATCAGGCAATACATAATAGTAGACGTAGGCTTTTCCTTTAAGCCGAACCACTTTAAAAATCTTACTTGTCTTATTTATTTTACTTATTTATCTGTGATCAATTAATTAGGCCTAATCTAGTTTTTTGCATCAACAGATTGGCATCGTCTGTGGAAACGTATTGATAAACGTTTTCACCAATTCATCATATATGGCGAATATCACTGAAACAAGCACCAGGAATTAGGGAATTCCGCCTAATCCCTCTGCCCCACCAAGCAGCAACGATTTGACTGGAATTTTGGCCAGTCTAGCGAAAGGTCAAGAGGCTTTACAGGACATGATAAGGCAATCGGACCAAACTCTACAAGCTAGAGTTCCTACCCAGTCCAATCAAAGAAATATGTCGCCGCCGCCGATAAGGAATGTTGTGCAAAGCTATTCCAGGACTTCTAGGGATCCTTCGTACTGTCCTGGAGCAACTTCTTCTATCATGACTCCTAATTCCTATGATGGGCAGTCCCCCACTCCATAAAAATTAAGTGCCTTAGAAAGGCTAAGTAGCGCCTCTCCCTTTGATAGTTTGGGACCCAGGGAAAACATAAATGCCCTTAAGGTTGTGTCAGGAAATACTTTATGACCAACCGACCTAAGGGAAGGTTCAGCCTGGTCCAGATCGAACGTCCGAGGAGCAGCTCGGTCTAGTCAAAGAGAAGGTTCGCAAGAGGAAAGCTCAACATAACCAGTTGGTCGGAATAAAATAGCCGCCACCAATAGATCTGGTGTTGGCAATGATGCTTGGAAGGGGTCCATCTAGAGTTTGGAGGATAGATTGGGAGAAATTGCCAAGACCAAGAATCCTCTATAAAGAAGTTTTGTTAAGGGATCTCCCTTTGCGCAGACCATTGCAGATTTCCCTACACCCACTAAGTTTAAAGCTGTGGTGGTTACTCCCAAGTATAGTGGAAAAACTGATCAAGTTCTTCATATATAACAATACCAAGCAGCAACCGATATCTATGCCATCCCTGACGAGATGAGGTGTAGGGAATTTTCAGGAGCAATCACTAGCCATCTCAAATTTGGTACAATAGTCTTCCTCGGGGGCAAATTTCTAGTTTCCAATAGCTCGCCGAGCTATTCATTGGTAATTTCTACTTTGGAGCCAAACCAGTAAAGCAAGTAACTCATTTTCTTAGTGTGAGACAGAAGATGGGAGAAAGTACTAGGGATTATATCACTCGTTTCAACAACGAGAAATTAGAGGTTATTGATTACGAGGAGAAGATTGCAATCACTGCCCTCATGAGTGGTTTGCTCCCCAATAAGCTATATTATACTTTGACAAAAGATCCCCTAAAGACGATGACGGAATTGATGGCCAAAGCAGCGAAGATTATGAATATCGAGGAAGCGACGACAACTAAGAAGAATTCAGATGCAAAGGCATAAGCAAAGTCTGAATGTAGATCGGATTAGAAGGAGCATAAAAACCACAATGAACGCAAGAGTTCAAAAGCAAAAGAAAGTTTAGACCGGCTCAAGAAATATACCAATTACACCCCCTTAACGGTGGATATGCATCATGTTTTGGATGAGATCAAGCACAACAATGAATTGAGTTGGCCTGAAAAGTTAAAGACGCCTGTTGATAGTAGGGATAAGTCCAAGTATTGTGAATTTCACAAAGACCATGGTCATACGACAAATAGGTGTATTGCTCTCCAGAATGAAATAGAGGTGCTCATCCGATGAGGAAAATGGGGCACGTTTGTTGATCGGCAGACTGGTGGTAGAGGTCAACAGAGATCTAAATCTCCTTGCCGGCCTAGAAAATAGAAGAAGAGGAACCATGATGATGATCCAGAATATGATCCTGATCTCCCCAAGAAGCCGAGGCAACCTGAATGTGAGGTATTCACACTCAGCTTTGGATCTTTTGATTGCCATATAATTACAAGTGGAGATGTAAGAGGAGGAGACCATACAACTGAAAGGAAGGCTTACTTCGATGAGGCTCAAGCTTGCTCCTATATCCAGAGAATCAACCTTGCCGAGGAAGACCGACCAAGGAAAGTCAACAAGGATAAGCTCGTAATTATCTTCGCCAAGAACAATCTATCAGGAGTATTATATCCTCATGACGATCCTTTGGTGATCAAAGTTAGAATGGAAGATGTGCTGGTAGCAAGAGTATTGGTGGATAATGGCAGTTCGACAGACATTATGTTCTACCCCTGTTTTGATAGTCTGAATTTAAAACTCAGCCAACTGGAGCTATACCACAGGCCCCTCATTGGATTCTCTGGCAATAAGGTATTTCCACTAGGAATAATCAAGTTAGATGTGTCAATGGGGATGTGAGCGGCGAGAAGGACGAAGAAAGTGAGATTCTTTGTAATGGACAAAAATGTTCATTCTACCAACAACATGATCATGGGAAGATTAGGTTTGAAAAAGTTTGAAGTTGTACCGACTACTGTTCATCAATGCCTGAAGTTCCCAACCAACTTTGGAGTTAGAGTAGTGAAAGGAGATTAGAAAGTAGCTCGGGAATGCTACTATTTATTTACCAAGGAAGAGGACATGGCAGAAGTGAAGAGGAGAACAACCACTTATCAAGTGGATATGTCTGAGACGAATAGTGAATCTGAGGTTAAAACCTTAGATACAAGAGATGAATCAGAGCTGGTGAAAGGCCAGGTTATTGAGGCAATGGAGAGAATTATTATGGACGACTATAAACCAGAACGAACAACTCAAATAGGATCATCATTGGATCCAGCTCTTAAACAGGAGTTGGTGGCCTTCTTAAGGCAAAGGAAGCAGGTGTTCACATGGAGCCACGAAGACATGCCTGGCATACACCCAAACTTCCTATGCCACAACCTCAATGTTAATAAGAAGGTTAAGCCTGTAGAATAGTGAAGAAGAGTTTTTAGCTCGGAGAAGAACCAGGCCATACAAAAAGAAGTGGAGAAGCTTCAAAAAGCTTCCTTTATTGAAGCTGTGAAGTACCCGGATTGGTTGGTCAACGTGGTTATGGTAAAGAAGAAAAACAATAAATGGAGGATGTGCGTGGACTTTACTGATTTGAATAAGGCATGCCCAAAGGATCATTTTCCTTTTCTATGAATTGATCAACTGGTGGATGCTACTTCGGGGCACGAGCTGTTGAGTTTTATGGATGCATATTCTGGTTATAACCAAATCAAAATGAAGCTGAAAGATAGAGAAAGTAATTCCTTTATTACTTCTCAAGGAACTTATTGTTATAATGTTATGCCATTTGGTCTAAAAAATGCAGGTGCCACTTATCAAAGACTAGTGAACAAATTATTTGAGGAGCAGACAGGTAAGAACATGGAAGTATATATTGATGATATGCTAACAAAGAGCAAGAAAGCTACTGGTCATATTGCCAACCTCATCCAGACTTTTGATCAACTGGAGAAGCATCAAATGAAGTTAGACCCGACCAAATGCGATTTCAGAGTACATGAAGGAATGTTTCTCGGGTATATAGTAAATCAAAGGGGCATCAAAGCTAATCCGAATAAGATCAAGGCATTGATAGAAATGCAATCCCCGACCATCAAAAAGGATGTTCAAAGGATAACAGGGCGTGTAGCGACACTCAACAGATTTATGTCCCGAGTAACAGACAAATGCTTGTCATTCTTTAAGCTGCTTAGAAAGACCTTCGAATGGAATGATGAATGTGAAAAATCTTTTCTGGAATTGAAGAAGTACCAGGGATCACCCCCACTACTCTCTTGATCAACCCAATAGTTACTAAACAAAATAATCCAACAACAATTTCAACAACAAATGTGTAACCCGTACTCCTTCTAATTCATCTACTAAATTAATTCATTTCATCAATTAAACTAACAATTAACGTATATAATTATTAATTTACTAATTTACAATGAGGGGCAATCCTACTTTCATATGAAATTGGCACTAATTATTAATTTACTTTCATCTAAAACTATACAATTAAAATTACAATTAAAGCTATACAATTTATTAATTAAAGCTATACAATTGTTAAAAAAAAACCATCACCCCACCCCCTGCCCCCCTCCCCCACCACACACACACATACACACACACACACATACACATATTTAATTTCAAGTATGTTTCATTTAATTATCATACTTTGTATATATTGTTCGATATACAAAGTAATTTTTAAAAAAAGTTGAAAAATCCCACTCCCATATGGACAATAATCCAGTGGTCACGCTACTTTTAAAACTAACCAACCCAACATTTACTAAACAAAATAATCTAACATCAATTTCAACAACAAATGTGTAACCCGTACTCCTTCTAATTCATCTACTCAATTAATCCATTTCATCAATTAAACTAACAATTAACGTATATAATTATTAATTTACTAATTTACAATGAGGGGCAATCCTACTTTCATATGGTACTTGCACGATATTAAGAGAATTAAAATGGTACCTTGACTTACCCCGCCTCCCCACCCCCACCCCCACAAATAAATTGACAAATTCATGCGTTAATTCAAATACAAAAATAAATTCATGGGTTAATTCATGGGTTAATTGAAATACAAAAATATAAATTCATGGGTTAATTCAAATACAAAAATACAAATTCATGGGTTAATTCAAATACACACCCACACCCACACCCACACCCACACTCACCTACCTCCACACCCCCCATTCACCACATACACACACACCCCCACCCCGACCCACCACATACACACACACACACACAATAGGCCCCCACCCTGCCCCACCTCCCTCCACACCCCCCACCCACCACACATATACACACACAACAACCCCCCTGCCCCCATCCTGCCCCACCCTCCACACACGCACACACACACACACATGCACATATATACACACACACACATATATATACACACAAACATATATATAAATGCAAGAGAGAGAGAGAGAGAAATAAACCTGAAAGTAGAGAGAGAGAGAGAGAGAGAGAGCAGCGTAGAGAGAGAGAGGGAGGGAACGGCGCGAGGGAAAAAAAGAAGGGGGAAGGGTTTTTTGCTGAAGAAGTTGTCACGGTCATGCTAAGGTCATTGATCGTGACAAGTCCGTGACAAGTGAATTTGTCACGGTCAATGACCGTGACAATTTTTTGTCACGGTCGTGTCAAGGTCAATGACCGTGACACAAAACGCGTGTTTTTTGTCACGGTCAATGACCTTGACAAAGGTGGCCGGCTGAAAGGTGATAATTTTGTCATTTTGGTGTAGTGTGACCAGTATTGGGCAAAAAGCTGTATTTATATCTGTCTGTTTTAAAATCGGCTGTTAGATCTACTTTGATCAGAGAGGAAAATGGAGTTTAAAAACCAGTTTATTACACTAGAAAATATTTTCAAGGAGAAGAGATTAGATATCCTAGACTGGGGAAGTTAGCATTGGCTCTAATTGAGGCTCGTAGATGAATAAAGCCATATTTTCAAGCCCATACTATAGTGGTATACACTGATAGGCCACTAAGGCAAGCTTTGCGTAAGCCATAGAAATCTAGAAAATTGATGTATTGGGCTGTAGAGTTGGGGGAGTATGATATTATTGTATATGAGCCGAGGTCTTCTTTAAAAGGCCAAGCTGTGGCAGATTTTATTGCAGAATTAACTTACCTAGAGGTTCCCGAGCAATAAGGGACCCCTGTCGAGCAATATTCAGGAGCTAAAAGACCTACTCGAGATACTCCCGACCAACTCCAAATAAAGGAAATTGAGAAGAAGTTACCACCGACCAACCAGATCCCTCCAGCAGAGTACAGAAGATTAAAGACAAATATGAAGAGGTAAGGAATAAAATCTTCCATCAAGGGATTTTGACAAATCAAGTGTTTGACAACAATATCCCATATGAAGTCTATATTGATGGGTCATCCTGTGCAACTAGATGTGGAGCAGGGATCATTCTGAATACTCCGGATGGAATAAATATAGAGTACGCTCTACGATTCTAATTTCGAGCCTCCAATAATGAGGCAGAGTATGAAGCTGTAATTATTGGTCTAAACTTAGCTAAATCAGTGAATGTCGAGCAGGTTGTGGTATACAGTGATTCACATTTGGTGGTAAATCAGGTGTTGAATCTATATACAGTCAAAGGAGAATTAATATCCAGATACTTAACTAAAGTTCTGGAAGTTATCATTACTTTTCTAGTTATTCGGATGACCAGAATTCCAAGATTGGAAAATGTACGAGCCGATGCACTTGCTCGACTAGCCTCAGCAACCAAAACCTAGCTACGAAGAACTATTCCTATTGAGCTACTTGCGAATAGGAGCATTGATGAAGACTTGATGGTCAACTTTATTGTAGTTGACATGGGGCCATCTTGGATGGATCCCATAAGAGCTTATATTGAAGATGTAATTCTGCCAGTCGACCTACTTGCAGCCAAAAAGTTAAAATACAAAGCTGCGAGATATGTGTTGGATAATGGTGTATTTTATAAAAGAAGATTGATTGCTGGTCTACAGCGTTGTGTTCATCCAGCTGAAGTAAAAGATCTGATCGAGGAAGTTCCTGAAGGATCCTGTGGAGCCCATGTAACAGGAAGAACTTTATTGCGAATAATCAACACACAAGGGAATTACTGGCCAACTATGTGAGCAGATTGTGCAGCTTTTTCCAAGAAGTGTGATAAGTGCCAGAGGTTTTTCAGCATACGCATGACTCCACAAGCTATATTAGAACCGATTAATTCACCCTGGCCCTTTGATATGCGGGAAATTGACTTAGTCGGGCCATTGCCAACCACTCGAGGAAGGTTCAAGTACCTGGTCGTAGTTGTCGATTACTTGACTAAATGTGTGGAGGCTGAACCTTTGATTGATATGGCCTATAAGAGAGTTTATCAGTTCATCTGGAAGAATATTATATGCAGGTGTAGTTTGCCCTATACTTTTATCACCAATCATGGCACACAATTTGACAACGATGAATTTGCTGCTTATTATGCCCAATCTAATGTCCAAAAGCTCCATTCTGCTCCAGTCCATCCTCAGAGCAATGGACAAACTGAGGTTACGAATAGAACCTTGTTGAATGGTTTGAAAAAAAGGTTGGATAATACCAAAGGTAATTAGATCAATGAATTGCATTCTGTTTTGCAGGCTTACCGAACAACTCCTAGAACAGCTACTGGAGAGACACCCTACATGCTAGCATTTAGCCCTGAAGTTGTAATTCCTATCGAGATAGGCTAACCCACTCATAGAGTTCTTAATTTCAATTCCCCAGCCAGTGATTTAATGAGAAGGCTGGACTTAGACATGTTAGAAGAAGTACGTGAAAATTCAACTATGAGGAATGTAGCCTATCAACAACAGACGATGCATTTCTACAACAAAAGGGTGAAGTCGAGCAACTTAAAAGAACATGATTCAGAAGAACAACAAACTTGAATCCAACTGGCATGGGCCTTATCACATTGCAACAGTTATCCGACTAGGCACATACCGAATTGAGACTTTGGAGGGTCAAGAGTTCAAAAATCCTTGGAATGCAGAGCACCTGAGGAAATATAATAAGTGATGTAACCAATTTGTACTCATTTCATTTCAATATTAATGAGAAAGTGATTTCCTTAAAAAAAATATTTTTCTTTTCAGAGAACTAGTGTTATGCACTACACTACAGATTTGTTGTCACCAATTAATTGTTGGTCGGCATCAGTAATCGCTAACTAAAAGTTGATCGGCACTAACAATGTTGGTTGTCAACATATAAAAATCATGAAAGGCAAATTTGTAAGTCCTGAATGCTTGGTTAATGTATACCCGGATGACAAATGTTCATCTAAACTGGGCTAAAAGATGGGCAAATGTTCCACATATGCTTGGGCACCAAGGTAACTAATAACCTAAAATTTTGGGTATATTAGTAGAATGTAATACCCCGTATTTTTATGGCTTTTAATTATGTGATTTAATAAATTAAATTTCCTTGAATTATGAGATTTATTAAAATTAATTTGGGATAATTAATTGGAAAATAATCCGGATTTAAATGCTAGCGAGACCAGAGTTAGTATTTTATTATTATAATGTTGTTAATATTACTGAGTGATTATGGTAATATGTGATTATTGAATTTATTAAAATTGTCGTGAGTTGAAAATACGGTAGTTTCTATAATTAAGTTGGGACGCGTGTGTCAGTCATATCAGGACCCAATTTAATGGATTTAAAAGTATTTTTATTTTTATGTCATCCGTATGAGCATTTCGAGTGCGCCAACGTGTCCAGTAGGTTTGAGATAGTTAGAAAACACTAACTGGGGGTTTAGTTTGGGTACCAGGGCATTTTTAGGCATAACCAGTAGGATAAGGTTTGAGATAGTCAGTGACCTAGTGCTCAGGGAGTTGCTTCTAGCCACTAAGAAACCCTCCGATGGGAAACTGGGATTAAATTGGCAAGGGCTAGATAGAGTAGTCTCAAAAGGAGGGGGATTCATATCAATTAGAATTATTAGATGGCACTACAATACCTATTTCATGGAATGTCATGAACTTTAGGAAGTTTTATCATTAAGTAGGATAGCTTGCTTTTTGTAATACCCCAGATTTTTATGCAAAAAAATTAATTGATATTATTTGTGTGCTTGTGTCACTATTTAAACTTTTATATGCGGTATATAAATAAATCTGAAAACAGACATAAGGCATGACAAAATGATAGGCTAGGTGGTGGTTTGTGGTAGGTATCTTTCCTAAATGATAGGGTAGGAAGTACATGTGATTTTAGTGATCTCTATGTACGGGACTAGGGTTGATTTAGGCCGGATTACCCGAATAAAAGGTGGGGCTAATAGAGAAAAATGATAAATTGACAATAAAGTGATAACTAATACCTAAGATAAATAACGGGTATTAAAATGGATTTGCGTCACCAATATATGCAGAACTAACGAAATTAGGTTGGTAGGCTATAGTGACGTGGGTGCGTGTTGACATCGCCAATATGTGTAGGGTTAACGATAATTGGGTTGGTTGGCTATAGGTACGTTTCGTGTGTGGAACATTACCAATATGTGTAGTGATAACGAAATTGGGTCTGCTGGCTAAAGTGATGAGAATGGGTGTGATGGATTGATAATTTTAGGCGGGCCCAAATATGTGCAGGATCCGTAAATAGGTGTCTATAGTGACGTCGCACCGATAATAAATTGATTAACGCATCAAATTAAGTTAGTAACCTTGATAAAATGAAAATTTTGTAACTTTAATAGTTAAACCTAAATAATGGGGTGGCTTAGTATATGGGTAGTTGGTGTCTTGTTTCTTTATTCGCATTTAATTATATCATTTAATTTAAAATACTCTATTGTGATATATACCATATATGATGCTTATGTCTCAGTTGACGGACCCTAATTAGGAGTAGTATCTAGTGTTCATGCGGTGGGCTCTGACCTGTTGCGGTTATTAACATTTCAGGTATAGTTGCTGGAGTAGCTGCATAGGATGGATTGGAGATTTTGGAGTGTAGTTGGAGATTTACTTTTATAGTCTAGATTATTTTTATTTCATCGTTTTATTTATGAGATAGTTATTATGGATTTGATCGGCCAATCGGTTTCACAATTGTTTATGGTTTTCATTCAAGATTTGTAGTTGGATTATTTATTTCGAATTTTATTCTATCGTTGGAGTTGGACTTTATTTTGGAGTTAGCATGATGTTGGATTTTATTGCATGGATGTTTATATTCATTAGATTTATTTAAAAATATCTTTTGGAAAAAAAATTATTGTCTCATATTTGTGTCACATGCTGGGAATGATATTTTATTTAGTAATGCCCGGCGTAGGTTGGCGGCGACATTTGGCCACGCCGACGTCGAATTTGCGCAGGGGGTACAGATAGTATCAGAGCATGGTCTTAGGTGTCGTAGGTTGTGAGTCCGTTTAGATTACGTGTTATCGATTTTTAATTCTCATTATTGATTCGTACTCTCTAAGGTATTGGGTCTAGCGCGTTAGTGGTATTTCTTGGAGATATGGTGTTTTGTGCTAAGGTCGTGGTAGGCATTGAGGTTAGAAGTAATGATCTTGATGTGAGGATCCATATAGTTGATTTTGGAGATGAGATTTATATCTGCAGATCGTTATTATAAATGTTAGGTATCTTTAGTATCGATGGGGTAATGTGATGTGATTTGAGGATTTAAGCGTTGCGATGAATTTTGGAGATAGAATCGAGTGGTGATTTTTGGGAGAGTGTGGTACGTTATTATTTTCATAGATATATTTATATATATAGTTAGGATGTATACTATATTTTTGTTCGTGGTGTAGATACGTGTAGGATTCGGTGTATGGGTGCCCAATCGTAGCATTCTACGGGTAGACATATGTACGTCTTATTTTATTTACGTGATTTACGTTTGTTGTTTATGCTTCACCGAATTTTGAGGATGAAATTCCTGTACTAGTGGGGGAGAATGTAACACCCTAAAAACTTTTAAGCCGTAAAAATCAATTATAAATTAAATATTTCAATAGAAAATTTGGGGGGAATTTGATTAATGTTAGGATGTAAAAATGTTGGTTTTGATTTATGTAAAATGAGATTTTAATCGGAATTGAAAGAAGGATATAAAATTGGAAATTATAACTTTTTATATAAAAATAAGGTATCGCGGTTTGGCACGGGAGCCAAACCAGTTCGCTCCGTTGGCAGGGCAGAAATTTGATATTTTCTTATAGTGTTTGTTTATGACTTAAACTCTTTTCTTTTCTTAAAATATAAAGGCACAGGTTTTGGGTTTTTAAAGCACATTTTAACCTTCTCAAAAAGTAGTAGCCTCCCATATTTTTACCTCCACTCGTTTATAAAATATAAGCCCCACTTAAATCAACTTTCAACTCATGTTTTGAAGATCTAAACCAAGTTTTCTCAAGAATATTCAAGAACGGGTTTTCGCCATTTTTGAGAGAGGAACACAATTGTGCAATCAGATTTTTAAGACGACTTCTTTACATACATGAATGCTTCTGTTGTTCCACTTAAGTGTTATGTGTTTTAGATATTTCCTAAACATGTTTTTCTTAAAATAAATTAGAAAGACTAATTAGAGAAAGTGAAAATAAATTCGGGGCTATTTTTATGAAACCTAAAAATATATTTAAGACTTGAAACAATCGCATTCTTAGATTAGAGGTTGGGATTATAAGAAAATTGTGGGGCATTTCGCATATTATAATTTAAAATATGGAATTAAAATAATGTTTTGATTCGTATAATGACGATATTAATGTGTACATTGTAGAGTGGGTGGAAGGGAGATGCCGATCGGCATGCCCCTTAGCCTCTTATAAAAAGGGGCGAGTTCTCCTCATTTTTTGCAGTTTTTTGACTTATATTCAGCTACAATTACCTTATGGAAATCATTCTAACGTTCCAAAATCAAGATATGGTTGATCTCTCAAGTAGCAAAACACACATGGCTGTGACAACCCACTCAAAATAATAACGGGTGGCCAGCCCTATACTACATTAAATCAGGTATCTCAGATAGCACAGTCTCAACATCAACTGACAATACTAAATAATATAAGGCTAACTACCCGAAACTATTAAAAGCGGATTGCAAAAATTTAAAACTTTTATTTAACACCAAATAAAACCAACCATGCAACTAAAATAACACAATACTACATGAAACTACGATGAGTGAAACATGCAAACTCCAATAATATAAAAGAGTGCAATACAATGTGTAAATTAAATACCCGAATATGCTGTCGGGTCACTGACAATACAATAATCTGAGAAGGGAAAATATAAAGTGTTAAACTATAACACTATGGTATAGACCCAAATATACAAGCTGAATCCTAATCTAGGTATACAAAAGATATGAATCGACTAAAACAAACTGTCGCAACAGTCCGTTACTGCCATAGCTCCACGAATACTTTGGATGGGAGAACACCAATGGCGTCCTTGAGGAGGAGCACCTGAAGTAATACAATATATATACATAGCAGGAGAAAATATAAACGTGTCAGAGCCCGAGTTGAAAACATTTTATAGCAAGTGCATTAAAGTGCATAATAATTATAAATGCATTATGACATGATTTAATAGAGTCGCACTCTCCATAATAATCCAACTCACCTCTCAACTAAAGCGCGTAACTAAACGTATGCACGTGATCTCCAAGTGAATGCCCAAATTTATTTAGGCAATGTTATCTAACTAATTACCAATATGAATATTCAATTAAAAATCATCTAACTTATCTCCATCTACACTTGTCTAAATACCATTTAAATTATATACTTTAACTTTTAATGTTAGGGTTCTCATTCATTTGTTCACTTATTTAACATATAGGGCTTACATACCCATTTTCCAATCCAACATACAATAAACGTAAACATCTTCTTTACTAGAATTTCTCATATTCTAGTTATGCCAACAATATACAATTATATAGATGAGTTATTAGCATCTAAGTGATAAGGACTAAACTTCTCCCGATTCTCAATACAGCACTGCGTTTCGTGCGTGGGACGTCTCGCAAAAGCGAAATCTAAATAAGGAACCCCCCCATTACACTACTCCTGACAGTATTGATTTTCGAGAATCATTATGCCCTCAATGCATGATGCATGTAACCCAAATTCTTATTATTTAATTAATTAATTAATTATTCCCAATTCTCAACAGTACACGGCGTTTCATGCGTGGGACGTCTCGCAAAAGAAAAATCCAAACAAGGAACCCCCCTGATACACTACTTCTGGCACTGTCGATCGTCTATAAGTATATACTATATATATATATGAGCATTAAGGACTAACTTTTCCTCACTCCCAACATTACACTGCGTTTCGTGCATGGGACGTCTCGCAAACCCCCCACGTTACACTACTCCTTGGCAATGTGGGTCGTTGAGGTCCATTATGCCCTCGATACCCAAGTACCAATCACATCCATAATATAATAACCATCCAAATGAGCTATAACTCGTGGATGCAGGCTCACATGCTATCATCTTCCAGTTGCCCAACCCATGTAGCAAACTGTGAACCACATGGTGGGGCTAAACAACACCCACCTCGTGATCAACTCACGCACATAAAGTCCCGGGAAGCGGTCATAGCTCCTAACCGGCAAGTGAGAACGACACAAACCCATGACTTCTCACCCCCAAATAATACTGTATCACATAATAATCACCATGGACGACTATGACCTGGGGAATATCCACACCTTGCTCATCGAGCCAGGATGCTCACCCTCATCGCGCACAACTTCCCAATGATAGCAAGGAGGGGGTATGCTTCACTATATATATATATATATATATATATACACCATCACATAAGGTGTACATACATCACCACATCATATAAAGATATACCATCATATAAGGTATACCTACCACATCATTTACATATTCATAGTACGCAGTTAGGCGTAATTGAAATAAATATCATTATTTAGTATCTCTCTCTCTCTTGATATACTAATCGTCAATTCTCACACATCTTCCCCACTTAGTATACACTATACTATTTCTCACTTGAAGTTTTCGCATCACTTCGGATTATGAATTTTCTCTCAATTCTATTTATGTTAAGGATATTCTCTATCCTAATATACCTCGATTTGCCCTTCTCAATGTGTGAGACATCTCCCAAATTATTCATCATTAAGGATATTTCTTTATCCATATGCACATTTATTAGCATTCATATTCTCAATCCATAATATGGTTCAATTTATTATATGAACCTTTAAAGTTATCCCATTTGGGATTTGATTCTAAAATCCAATATCTCTAAACTCATTCTCATTCTTTCATGTGAATTTAACAATTATCTCCAAATAGAATTTTCAAATAATAGTGGGCATCCCCACTTAGATTATACCATATTCTCCAATCGGTATTCCTCAATTTAAGTCAACTTTACTCCAATAATTTCTTATAAGGGAAACCCTCTAAAAATCTCCACAACATACTCCACGTAACTCCTATTGAGGTTCCCGATCGATAACCTCAAACGAAACGGAATGAAATTCTCCCTAGAAAATCATCCCTCAAAAAGCCCTGTTTCTGAATCGATTCGGGCCAATTCCGAATCGATTCGGCCTCTAAGGCGAATCGATTCGGGTCATTAGACCTGGGATTCTTGTGACACCCCGCCTAATTAAATACCGGGTGATCACTCCTTTATTAAATTAAAGATCAAGGTGAATAGTTAGATCATTCTTAGCATCACTGTCGTGAAAATAAATTTCCAATTTAAACACACTAATTAATTAAGCTAAGTGTCAAACCCATTTTTAACATTCCTTTTAAATTTTAATTATTTATTTTATTAAACAATCAATCCAATAATTTAACATTCAACAACTGGCTTCTAACAATAAAACTTAAAGTAAAACATACATGCTGAATAAATCCCAAAGTAACAATACTAGAAATAACTGAAATACAAATGTCCCAATAAAACAGATAAATAGTGGAAAGGGCGACACATGCCCCAATAACTGAGAATGATAGAAGTGGAATCAAGTAAATGAAATCGTCTAATCAAGCGGTCTGCAACTCCCACCTAAGTTGCAGCACGTTCCTTCCAAGGGATCCTAAACAAGACGCCCCTGTGGTTGGGCACCTGTAATATATACATATATATACAAGAGAGAAAGAGGAATAGAAACGGGTCAGAGCCCGATAGTGTATATGATTTAAAAATTCGTTTAGCAAGTATTTAAATTGATACAGGCCAATGCAACAACATATTAGTGCGACACTCTCTTGAGAAATTCTCGCCTCTCTTCTAATGTGCACTCCTATCGCACTAACCTTCCCAATGGTTTATCTCATCATACATCACACTATCCTTCCCCAAGGATTTAACTTATCTTAGGTGACTCTCAAAATTTAAGATTTAACAACATCATGGTTTAAAAAGGATAATTTCATTTAGTACAAAACGCTCATTTTAACTTTATTGATTCATAAAGTTTTTCAATATCATACTATACTTTTCAAAACAAGTATTTCCAATTTGAGTCATTATACATGTCTCACTTACCATAACACAGTAGGCAGTTTCCCAAATTTCAGAAGTTCACATATATATTAAATACTCGTATAATATATATATTCTAACAGCACCCCACATAAAAATTATGGTGCAGGCATACTCTGCTATCCAATCCCCGTATCAATCGTACTAAAGGGAATACAAGTTCGGAATCACTCTCGAACTGTATAAATACATACACAAACAATATTGAGGTGAAGCATAGTTTCCAAGTCCAAGAGGTCAGTACATACCCTCACGTCTCTTAGGACCATGACTACCGATTCGATAGCCTGTACCT
The DNA here is from genome assembly GCA_949130495.1 of Sambucus nigra. Classification (NCBI taxonomy): domain Eukaryota; kingdom Viridiplantae; phylum Streptophyta; class Magnoliopsida; order Dipsacales; family Adoxaceae; genus Sambucus; species Sambucus nigra. The sequence goes on from OX422209.1 coordinate 724,428,313, forward strand.
AGGATTTCTATCTTCTAGGGTACGAGTCAATATCGCCCATAAGGCACACGAGATAAGATCGTCCCAGCGCGGAAACCTCAGGGATAGCAAGTAGCGCGGGCATGATTTTCACAAGTATACAATATATGCATACACAATCATATAAATATACCACTTTTATTATATCAATTTAGGTTTATCCAATAACCCACATTCACAACATTTATCCTTATTTTCCCATTATTATTTATCAAGTATAATGGTTCGTTTCTAACTTTAATTCGAAGGTTTTTTTTCCAACTTACTACGTAACCCTCATGGACTCTATTCTTCCAAATGTACAATTCAGTAGATATACATTTATGTTCCAACGTAACTCTCTCTTACTTGTCTCTCCCCTTTAATATATACTTACATTATCCCTTATGCCAAATATCCCAAAAATATAGATTTCGCCTTACATTAAAGGATTTTGAATTTTATTTTCAAAGATGAGAATTTCAAACGGTTTCGAAATCGGAATTAAAATGGAGTTTTAATTGAATTTTTATTATCTCTAAGAGTCCTCAAAACATAAAACTGTCTAGCAAAAAAAATATTAAAAAATATTGAACGGTCCGATCGAGCTGAATTTTTTTTCTGTAGCTTCCTCTCGTCTTCAGCTAATTCTTTGTAAATTTTCATCCAATTCCAACGGTCCGATCGTCCGGAATAAAATTTTTTTTAGTGTTTGTATCTGATTAGACCTCTTTTCTTAATCAAACTCTTAATCCTTTACATGACAAAGGGTTTCCAGAATATCATATAAATCATCACTACAGGAAAATTTCCTATCTCAAATTGGGTTTTTCTTCCATAAATCTCATCCTAATAACTCCTAAACTAATATGGATGATGCATCAACGAAATAAGAAAGATAAACACTTGCCTGGGATTTTCAAAAATCTGGTTTGGTGTTGAATTTGGTGTGGTTGCGTTCCCTGTCTCGCGATCTACGCGTTGGCGGTGGCGGCGGTGCAAACGGGTGAGTTTTGAGCCTTGGAATGCCTTGAGAGCTCTCTCCTCTCCTCTCCAATGGTCGTTCTAGTGTTTTGAGTTATCTAACCCTAGGAGATAACCTAAACATCTGATATAAACCCTTTAATTTTCGTGGGTTTAATTACCCAAAAATACAAAATGACTAAAATGCCCTCCCGGGGTACTAATTAGGCCTAAAAACGCTCCGAGACCCAAATCAAACTCCCGGCTATACTTTTCTGACTATCTCGACCCTTCCGGATGCTTTGGCGCACTCAAAATGACCATACGAACAACTTATAACATATTTACTTTTATTTATCAATATTTAGTCCCGACGCGACACGGGCGTGTCCCAACTCAAATTTCTAAAATTGTCATTTTATTCACTCGTGACATTTAATATGGCCACTATTATATATTACTTTGCTCATTTGTAATATTCAACAAATTTTCCCATAATTACTAACTCTCATCACGTTAATAATTATAACATAATTAATTTCCGAATTTTTATTAAATAATTAATTCACATTAAATTTAATAAATCCACAAATTAATATAGCATAAAAATACGGGGTATTACAATTCTGTCTCAAGCCGAATCGATTCGGTTGGGGTCTGAATCGATTCGGTCACTCAGACCTGGGCAACTGCATATTTTCGAATCGATTCGGTAAGGGGCCGAATCGATTCGGCTCTTCAGAATTCACGAAAATGGCTACTTTTTAGTAAGCCAAAAATCCCAAAATTCATTTTAATCATTTTCTCATCATTTCTCTTCAACCCAATCACATATATATCACCAATATTCATCTAAAAATACATTTAAACTAATTTATAATATCAAATCCAAGATCTACATATCAAATCTAAGATTTTGCCCAAAAGTTAGGTTTTGAAAAACTAAACCTAAAACCCAAAGATTTAATTTACAAATCATGCAATAAATGGTACACAACAATTATTTAGCAAGTTTAATCACTTGTCTCGGGTTCGTAGGGTCTGATCCGTCCTCTAGATCGCGTGTGGACCGGAAAATCCTCTTTCTCTCTCTTTTATCCTTCTTTCTCTTCTTCTTTCTTCTTCTATCTTTCTTTCTTTCTTTTTCTCTTTCTCTTTAAGGAGAATTGATCTCCCGTAGGCTTTTAAGCCTTATCTCCCAAGATACACAACTTTAAATGATAATACACACTTTAAATGACTCGGTAACTTTAATTCAAGCCAAACGTACTTAAATTATTTCGAAACCTAAATAGACCCCAAGTACAGTCATTTTGACTTTCTCGACCCTTCCGGACACAACTACACCATCAGAATTGCCAGTCGACGCACTTTCTAACGACTTCAAATTTTGACCTCAATTGCCAATTTAATAATTCTCCAAATAAAATGATATTTATTTCTCCCAAAATAAATAAATAACCATCTCTAAAACCTCGGGTTGTTATAAACTTCCCCACTTACAAAAATTTCGTCCTTGAAATTTAGCTAAGCCTAGTACTCCAAAGCTCAACTAGTTCCTACGACACTCATCCTCACTAAAACTAAACCCAAACCTCTAACTTCCCACAACGAATTTATTTTAAGTTGTTTTAAGTTTTACAACATCCATTCATTAACCTCTAGGGCGCCCATACACCTTTTATTTTCGAGCTTTACTCGTACCAATCATAATGAGGCTTCATTTGCCTCCAAAGTTCCATAATTCCATAGATATACATATATCATACTAGCATATTAATAGAGTAATTTTTTTTTGAATGGTCCAAAGAAATTACTCCTCTCAATTCCTGACATTCACCACTTTCGTGCGGGGGACATCTCGCAAATGCGAAATCCAAACAAGGAACCCTCCCAATACACTACTATGTAGCAACGTTGGGGATTGAGAGTTTGTTAAATCCGGACTAGAGTTTGTAAATATTTTAGTGAAAAATCATTTTGATATGGCCCAAGGCCTGTAAAAAGTTTTATTTTGAAAACAGTTTATTTTAAAAACGATTTATGTCATACGATATTTATATAGAGTGCCTTATGTCCAAAGCACAAGGTCTTATCAATCATCATACATATAACAACATATAGCTCACAAAAATTAGCATAATTATGAGTTAAACTTTCTTGCGTCCCAACAATCCACAATCTTTAAACTCTTTTCAGTAATGATATCTTATATCATATTAAAATATTGCCATTTATTTGGCTCATCCATATCTGGAATACAACAATTATATAAGTCTAACATGACTATATAAAAAGAAGTAGCTTTATCATTACTACTTATCACACAATAACAATTCTTACATTCATAACAAGATTATAGCTCTCTTTGAGCACATCACAAAATTATCTATTCTCTCAAAAGATAATAACATAAGAGCCTAACTTGTTCCAAATTCCCTTTCGTGTCATTACATACATAATAGGGTTATAGGACTACCCTTTCATAAATATCTCCCATACGATATTCCCAAAACTTCATATATTAATATTCCTATCCACAAAGGAAAATAACTTACATCATTCATTTCTAGTCCGATTGCCCCGCATCATCAATGGGCTCCCACACAAAGTCCCCTGGTCTAAAATGACCTCGAATCTGCTGTAGGGGTTGCACTTCAAAATTTTCATCAAAACGTGGTCCTTTACCTCTTTTAGGACAATCTCTCTTTTTATGACCTATTTCTTTACAAAAGAAACATCTACCCGCTAATCCTCTCGGCCCAACTTGAGGAACAAAACGTCGTTGCGACTTTCTATAGTCCGACTTATACCCACTCACATTACTGGCACTATCTTTGCCAAACTTATTTGATGAACTCGAATCTCCAAAGTTCTTACCCTCTTGCGAACGAAGACGGTATTCATGACACTTCAACAGTGCTGCATCACTACCTCGACGAAAGTCACTAATACTGGACCCTCTAACAAATACTGTCGAATTCTCCAATCTAAACCTTGAATAAACTTCGATATACGCTTCTCTTCTGTACTTACCTCATCAGGTACTAATTTCGCCCATCTAGAAAAATCTTCTTCATATTCTGCCATCGTTCTATTACCTTGAAACGCATCCATCGGTTTTCTCCTCATTTCCTTTGGAATTGGGGAAGGAAAGTACCTTTGGTCAAAGAGTTCCCAAAAATCTGTTATAGGCAAAGTATCTCTCTGTTCAGATGTGGTGACAGACTCCCACCATTGAAGTGCTGCACCGGATAACTTAAAGGTGGCTAAAAACTATTTCTGCACCTCACTACACTCAACCATACGGAGGTGACCTTACAAACTACTCTTCCATTGACTTGCAACCATTGCATTAACTCCCCATGAAAACTCTGGAGTATGTACCTTACTAAAATCTTCCTTCACTCTTTCCCACAAAGACAGTCCTAAATGGGCTTGGGCTGCTTGAATGGCAGGTTACTGTGCCATCGTAGAAATGGAAGCAGTTACTGCTTGTGCCATAATTTTGGCAATTTCATCTATAGTCATGTTCCTTTGAGGCATTTGGGGTTCTACATTCTCAACCCCTTTGTTTGCCATAACTGAACGACTTCCCTTCGGCGGCATCTGAAACAAGAACAATTGTATCAGAACGCCTTCCAAATGCTTTCAAATCACAGAAGGATATGGACGTGTGAATAAAATAATCCTAATAATAAGGCTCTACATCAAGAACGCTTACGAAAGATCGTAGTAATGCAAACAGATACTAAAGACACTAAAAACTGATGCTCTGATACCATCTGTGACAACCCGCTAAAAATAATAACGGGTGGCCAGCCCTATACTAGATTAAATCAGGTATGTCAGATGGCACAGTCTTAACATCAACTGACAATACTAAATAATATAAGGCTAACTACCCAAAACTATTAAAAGCGAATTGTCAAAAATTTAAAACTTTTATTTAACACCAAATAAAACCAACCATGCAACCAAAATAACACAATACTACATCTAACTACGATGAGTGAAACATGCAAACTCCAATAATATAAAAGAGTGCAATACAATGTGCAAATCAAATACCCGAATATGTTGTCGGGTAACAGACAATACAATAATCTGAGAAGGGAAAATATAAAGTATTAAATTACAACACTATGGTATAGACCTAAATATACAAACAAAATCATAATCTAGATATACAAAAGATAGGAATCGACTAAAACAAAGTGCCGCAACAGTCCGTTACTGTCACAGCTCCACGAATACTCTGGATGGGAGAACATCAATGGTGTCCTTGCGGAGGAGCACCTGAAGTAATACAATATATATACATAGAAGGAGAAAATATAAACGGGTCAGAGCCCAAGTTGAAAACATTTTATAGCAAGTGCATTAAAGTGTATAATAATTATAAATGCATTATGACATGATTTAATGGAGTCGCACTCTCCATAATAATCCAACTTACCCCTCAACTAAAGCGCGCAACTAAACATATGCACATGATCTCCAAGTGAATGCCCAAATTTATTTAGGCAAGGTTATCTAACTAATTCCCAATATGAATATTCAATTAAAAATCATCTAACTTATCTCCATCTACACTTGTCTAAATTCCATTTAAATTATATACTTTAACTTTTAATGTTAGGGTTCTCATTCATTAGTTCACTTATTTAACATATAGGGCTTACATACCCATTTTCCAATCCAACATACAATAAACATAAACATCTTATTTACTAGAATTTCTCACATTCTAGTTATGCCAACAATATACAATTATATAGATGAGTTATTAGCATCTAAGTGCTAAGGACTAAACTTCTCCCGATTCTCAATACTGCACAGCGTTTCGTGCGTGGGACGTCTCATAAAAGCGAAATCCAAACAAGGAATCCCCCGTTACACTACTCCTAACAGTACTGATTTTCGAGATTCATTATGCCCTCAATGCATGATGCATGTAATCCAAATTCTTATTATTCATTTAATTAATTAATTATTCCCAATTCTCAACAGTACACGGCGTTTCGTGCGTGAGACGTCATGCACAAGCAAAATCCAAATAAGGAACCCCCCTCGATAATATATATATATATATATATATATATATATATATATGAGCATTAAGGACTAACTTCTCCTCACTCCCAACATTACACTGCGTTTTATGCGTGGGACGTCTCGCAGAAGAAAAATCCAAACAAGGAACCCCCCCGTTACACTACTCCTTGGCAATGTTGGTCGTTGAGGTCCATTATGCCCTCGATACCCAAGTACCAATCACATCCATAATATAATAACCATCCAAACGAGCTATAACTCGTGTATGCAGGCTCACATGCTATCATCTTCCAGTTGCCCAACCCACGTAGAAAATTGGGAACCACCTGGTGGGGCTAAACGACACCCACCTCGTAATCAACTCACGTACACAACGTCCCGGGAAGCGGTCATAGCTCCTAACCGACAAGTGAGAACGACACATATCCACACCTTGCTCATCGATCAAGGAGGGGGTATGCTTCACTATATATATACACACCATCACATAAGGTATACATACATCACCACATCATATAAAGATATACCATCATATAAGGTATACCTACCACATCATTTACATATTCATAGTACGCACTTAGGCGTAGTTGAAATAAATATCATTATTTAGTATCTCTCTCTCTCTCTCTTGATATACTAATCGTCAATTCTCACACATCTTTCCCGCTTAGTATACACTATACTATTTCTCACTTGAAGTTTTCGCATCACTTCGGATTATGAATTTTCTCTCAATTCTATTTATGTTAAGGATATTCTCTATCCTAATATACCTCGATTTGCCCTTCTCAATGTGTGAGACATCTCCCAAATTATTCATCATTAAGGATATTTCTTTATCCGTATGCACATTTATTAGCATTCACATTCTCAATCCATAATATGGTTCAATTTATTATATGAACCTTTAAAGTTATCCCATTTGGGATTTGATTCTAAAATCCATTATCTCTAAACTCATTCTCATTGTTTCATGTGAATTTAATAATTATCTCCAAATAGAATTTTCAAATAATAGTGGGCTTCCCCACTTAGATTATACCATATTCTCCAATCAGTATTCCTCAATTTAAGTCAATATGACTCCAATAATTTCTTATAAGGGAAAGCCTCTAAAAATCTCCAAAACATACTCCACGTAACTCCTATAGAGGTTCCCAATCGATAACCTCGAACGAAACGGAATGAAATTCTCCCTAGAAAATCATCCCTCAAAAAACCCTTTTTTCGAATCGATTCGGCCTCCAAGGCGAATCGATTCGGGTCATTAGACTTGGGATTCTGTCTCAGGCCGAATCAATTCGTTCACTCAGACCTGGGCAACTGCATATTTCCGAATCGATTCGGTAAGGGGCCGAATCGATTCGGCTCTTCAGAACTCACAAAAATGGCTACTTTTTAGTAAGCCAAAAATCCCAAAATTCATTTTAATCATTTTCTCTTCATTTCTCTTCAACCCAATCACATATATATCCCCAATATTCATCTAAAAATACATTTAAACTAATTTATATCATCAAATCCAAGATCTACATATCAAATCTATGATTTTACCCAAAAGTTAGGTTTTGATAAACTAAACCTAAAACCCAAAGATTTAATCCACTTATCATGCAATAAATGGTACACAAAAATTATTTAGCAAGTTTAATCACTTGCCTCGGGTTCGTAGGGTCTGATCCGTCCTCTAGATCGCGTATGGACCGGAAAATCCTCTTTCTCTCTATTTTCTCCTTCTTTCTCTTCTTCTTTCTTTCTATTTCTCTTTCTCTTTAAGGATAATTGATCTCCCGTAGGCTTTTAAGCCTTATCTCCCAAGATACACAACTTTAAATGATAATACACACTTTAAATGACTCGATAACTTTAATTCGAGCCAAGCGTACTTAAATTATTTCAGAACCTAAATATACCCCAAGTACAGTCATTTTGACTTTCTCGACCCTTTTTGACACAACTACACCATCAGAATTGCCATTCGACGCACTTTCTAACGACTTCAAATTTTGACCTCAATTGCCAATTTAATAATTCTCCAAATAAAATGATATTTATTTCTCCCAAAATAAATAAATAACCATCTCTAAAACCTCGGGTTGTTATAATGGCGTGGCTCACTGTTGATGATTGGGAAAACTTATAATGAAAGGCTAGTGCTCCCCTTGCATTGGGCAACAAAAATTCCTTTGACTCATTCGAGTCAGTGGTGGATGAGCGGACCCTCTTGCATGAGCCATCACGTCATCATTCTTCTAGGGTGGTAAAACCTGGCGGCTATGTAAGTATTGATGACTTTGGGTATTCTTTTTTTTTCTTGGTGGTATTTCCTTATTTCTTGAATTTTAATAAGGGGTTTTCATTTTTTTCTTTGACAATTTGATGTTTCTTTGTCGACTCTGCGGCTCGAGGGATGACGGGGTTTAGGGATGTTTGGGAGTAACTTTCGCTTATAGTGCGTTGGGTGGTGTCATCAACCGATTTTTGGAGACTGGCATCTGCACTAGATGAGACGCCTCATTCTACGGTTGTTCTTGATGCTATGGGGGAGAGGTGGTAGGACACCACCCACACTTTTCACTTTGGCTTTGGGGAGATGACAATGACTCTGTTAGATGTGCAGCTGCTGCTGGGGCTGGACTGCGATGGGGTACAGATTAAGGTCGATAGGACTTTGAGTGTGACGCCAGCGGCGATGACGGTAGCATTAGGCGATGTGGAGAGGGTAGTCTCTGAGGACTCTCTTCGTTTGTTTCTTTTGATGGAGTTATTACTGAGTAGGAGGACTGATGAGGAGGACGGGATAAAGGTGCGGCATATGGCCCGTTTGTTTATTCTTCTGGTGTTGGGGGGTTTCTTGGTGGCGACGAGTGGCAACGTCATCCACTAGTGTTTTTACCATTTTTAGGGTGTTTTCAAACATCCCTATTTATGACTGGGAGAGCTTGACCTTGATGACCCTTTATTCTTCTCTTGATGCGTTTAGCTGGTGCTGCCGTCAAACTTTTACCGGAGCAACGTATCTTCTTGAGGTATTCTTTATTTTTTAAATTTTCCTTTATGCATTCACATTTACCTTCATGCGTTTTATTCTTGATTTCTTGATTGCTAACCCTTTTGTCTTTTGCAGATGTGGTTCTATGAGTTGATTAGGTTTAACACCTAATTGATAGCTTTGAAGGACGAGTCTGTTGGGGACTTTTATCGGATGTACCGGTGGCGAAAGTCTAACCAACAGTCGAAGAAGTATCTCTCTCTAGAGGCGGTGAGTCAGGTCTTGAATGTCCTGACGAGCGAGCTAGTAAAGTCTTATATTTTTCTTCTGAGACCATCTTTCCTTCATGATCTTTTCTTGACCTTCTATCCTTGGGGGACGGCCATCCATCATACAAGGTTGACTAGTGGTAATGCGCAAATGCAGCGTTTATTAACGCATGGGTTTAGTTACTCTTGGTAACCCAGGGTGAGAGTAGTCTGAAAAGTTGTGGAGGAGGAGGAGATGGTGCCACCTGTGAGGCCCCCGGTATACATGAGGCGTGTGCTGGAGATGTCGAATGATATAAGGATAGCGGAGATGATGGACGAGCCTTACTTATCATATACCGATACGGCAGTATCATATGATTACATGGACTATGTGTCAAGCTAGTCGATGGCGCCCAATATATATGATGTGATGCCTTTCCCCCATGCAGGTTCGAGTCGAATAGTGGAGTCCTCCCGCAACGCGGGTGGTGCAGAGGCATTGGCGGCGGAGACGTCCTCAGAGGTTCTTTTTGTGCGGTTGGCCCCTCCTTCGTATAATATTCGATGGGATGATGGAAGGTCGGTGCATTTTCTGCACCGTCCTAATGCGATGGATCCGGAGGAGCTGGGTTTGACTGAGGAGGTCCTTGAGCCACCGGTATACTCTTCATCTCTTTGACTTTTTAATTTCTAGATTTCTTCCTTTGCCTCAGACTAACTAATTTGCTCTCTTATGTTTTCCTTACATCATATTTAAGTATCGTTCACCTGGCTGAAGGATATTCGGGATTGCATATCTTTGGGGACTGTCCACATTCGAGATGTGATTTCGATTCATTCTTATTTGGTGTCGTCTGCCTCGTCTGAGGAAGGGTATGGCTCGGGGAGTGGTGGTTCGTCATCTCGTCATCGGGGGAAGATAGCATGTCGCAGGGAAGGAGGCTTCTAGAGAGAGATAGAGAAATAAAAGAGAGAGGTTGTAGGTGAAGGTAGGTAAGAGAGAGAGAAAATATAAGTGGGTGAGAGATAAAAAAAAATATAGGTGGGTTCGGGCTGAGACCTGTTGTATTTTCTTTATTTCCTGCAAAACCGATGTAACGCAATAAATATGTATACAAATAATGGAGTTTTTGTTAATTTTTGTTTTTAGTGACTAATGTGCATGCTCTTTTTACTATGCTGCTGAGACCGTAAAAAGAATAAAAAATGATTTGAGAAAGAATATATTTTTAAAATGGGACAAGTAGACACATAAGGATAAAGAAACTTTAAATTTCTTTAGAATAAAAATAATTTGTATTGAGTTTTTATTTATTTTGACATAAAAGGAAAAAGGGGATTTTCGAAAAATAAGGGTTGCTGATCGGCATGACCCTATCATGCCTATCGGCATGTCAGTCCAATCCAATCAATCCTAGGATTTTATTGCACTTTCTTCAATTATTTGGTACTGTGGTGGGGTAAGTTTTCCTCTGATTTCTACAGTGTTCCTTGTCTTTGTTTGAGGGTTTTCAAGTATATATAGGGTTGTGGGTGGAGCATTTTCTTGACATCTCCACATTTATTCTATTTTGCATTCTTCTTTCTAACTGTCCTCTCATTTTGCGATATGGCTCTCCCTTAAAGTGTTGAGTTTGCAAATTACCTCAAAACCTTGGAAGCAATGTGCTCCTACAATGTCGACTATGACGCTTTCAACATGCGTCGAATTTCTTTATGGATCAACCGACCCATAAAGTGGAATATGTTGATGGTATTCATAGAGTTCTTGTACCCCAAAGACTTGGGGTTGGATGAAGTATGTCTGACCTATGAAGATTTCTTTGCCATATTTGGGATAAATACCAATGTTGCAGCGGCTATGCCTAAATTTTCCTGGTCCCCTAGGGAGCTGTTGGCAGGACTTCTCCATATCTCACCTTCGATGGCTAGGTCGTTGGTCACGGGAGGAATGATTTCTCCCTTTGTTATGTTACATTTTGTGCATTTACAGGATGTTGGTGGTGCTGGCTACGATGGAGAGATTATTTTGGGCTTTGTTTCAAAACTGATTTGGTGACTAGAGAATTAGTGGTGGATCCATAACTTACGACCATTGCTTGTTGGATGTCGTACCATCATAATCCTTCAATGGTGATAATGGTGGAGACTTTGAATGGTCTAGATGCGTGGTAGTTGTCTTGGGGTCATCTGATATGTGATATGTGACCCCAAGACAACTGCGATGATTTGTGGAAGTTTGGTCACATATCAGATGTCTTGGGGTCACATATCAGATGTCACATATCATTCTATAGAATGACCTACCCCAAACTGGGGGTAGGTGATTTGTGGAAGTTTGGTGACCCCAAGACAACTGCGGTGATATGTGACCTACCCCAAACTTCCAGGCATCTGATATGTGATAGGTGATTTGTGGAAGTTTGGTGACCCCAAGGCATCTGATATGTGATATGTGATATCTGATATGTGATATGTGACCTCAAAGACATCCAACAAGCATGAGCCATCTGATATGTGACCCCAAGACAACTGCGGATGATGATTTGGCTAGTTCCTATGGCAACTGCGGGTAGGGAACTTGGGATTTTTTTATGCTTTTATAATAGGTGTTTGGTTGTGTGTTTGGGAATAATTTGAGGGTTATTTTTGGTGTGGTGAGGCTTATTTTTATTTTGTTTAGGGATATAGGAGTAGACTGTCAATGGAAGTTATTTCACTCCCTAGGACGATGTAATTGTAACTGAAATTTCTTAATAATGGAATAAAAAAGTTTTTGATCATCTAGTTGTGCCTTTTGATGAGTTTTGTTGTTGAATTATCTATACCAATTGCTAAGGCATACATATTCCTTTTGTTCATGTATATGATAAAATGAACGTCCATTCTCGGGGATAAGAGAAGAGTTGCATTTTGTGAAAAAGAAGGGGGCGTGCTCATGTTAAGCGGATGAGCTGCCTACGTACCTCTGAGGGTTTTGAAAATTTTTTGAAATTTATTTTTGAAAGTAAAAAGGTTTTTAGAGGATCGGGCCCCATGTAATTCTGAATAGAGGGAAATGGAGAATTTTTTTATAATAGAATGGAGATGAGAAGAGTCGTAGCGCGCCAAGATTTTGGACTAGGGATAAAATTTCTTGAGACGGTCCAGGCTGACTGAATGGGGCATCTCTTCTCCATCAAGGTCGGTGAGCATAGCGGCACCGCTAGACAGGATCTTCTTTATAATGTAGGGAACGCTCCAATTAGGCTTGAATCTCCCTTTGGGGTCCCAAATGGGATCTACTATTTCCTTAAGGGCTAAGTCCCCTTCTTGGACACCACAGTCCTTAGCTCTCTTATTGAATGATCGCGCTATTCAGCAATGGTGACCTTGTATATCATATAGAGGAGTGATATCTTATCAAGATGGATTTGATGTCAGTCTTCTTCGCTGACCTTTCTTTCAAGCATGATGCATAGTGACGTAATATCTGGCTCCATGGGTAGGAATGCTTCCATATTATACACTAGAGAGTAAGGGGTAGCCCAGTAGATGTTCGAACTGAAGTTCTATAGCCCTAGAGGGCTTAGGGGATCCGTTCAGCCCAGTCTCGGCAACTCTCGATCATCTTAATAATGATGTCTTTGAGGTTTTTATTAGCAGCATCAACTGCTCCATTAGTTTGAGGTCAGTAGGGAGAAGATTTGTGTCTTTGAATCCTAAACTTGTCAACAACTGTTGTGACTTCTACCTCAAAATGCAATCCATTTTTTATACCAACTCATACGGGAGCCCATATCGGTAGATGATTTTTTTCTTGATGAACTTGGATACTTTCTTGGAATGCAGCACTGCGTATGACTCGGCTTTGACCCATTTGGTTAAGTAGTCAATGGTGACTAAGATGAATTCATGTCCATTAGAGTCTTTGGGTGTAACTTTCCCTAAAATGTCGATGCCCTATATGGAGAATGTCCAGGGGGAAGTCATGTTGTACAATTCAAGTGGAGGCAAGTGTTGGAGGTTAGAAAATTATTGGCATTTGAGGCATCTTTGATTATAGGCGGTGCAATCCTAAACCACGGTAGTCCAGTAGTAAACTAGTCGGATGATTTTCTTGTCAAGTATATGTCCATTCATGTGGGGTCTGCATTCCACGGTGTGGATTTTTTGCATCATCTCTTCAATGTCAGCCCATACAATGCAGTGCAAATGGGTTCCATTGAAGTTTCTCTTGAACAGTGCTTTATCGTAGATAATGTACTGGGCAGCCAGTTTGTGAAGGGTTGCTTGATCCTTCTTGTCAGAACCTTGGGGATACCTTCCATACTTTAAGAGGAACCAAATAACATAATATCAACAATCGGCTAGATCATGATCTTCTTCTATGATGAGCTCAATATGGTAGAAGTGGATAGATTTTTCTTGCTTTTGGACTAGGAAGGGGCTATTATTATTCCTTCGGGCATGTCAACCATGAAAGCTAAGGTAGCCAGGGCATCGATTAGGTTATTATTTTCCCGGGGTAGGTAGTGGAAGGTGATTTCTTAAAATTACTAAGCTAGGTCTTTTAGGTGGGCATGGAAAAGTAAGAATTTTTTGTCATTGACTTTTCATCTCCGGAGTACTTGATTGATGATGAGGGTTAAATTCCAATAGACATCTACGTTTCAGATTCCTTTCTTGAGAGAAACTTTGAGTCCTACCATGCACTCCTCGTACTCAGTCATGTTATTGGTACAGGGAAAATCCAGCTTGATGTCAATGGGAGTGTGAGAGTCATCAAGGGCAATTATGATTATCCCAATGCCATACCTTTTCTTGTTGGCGGCACTGTTGAAGAACATTTCCCACCGAAGGTCTTCTTGTGAGGTACAAAGGATATTTTCATTTAGGAAATTCATACATCGATTTCTTTTATTGGATAGTCAGCGAGGTAGTCAGAGATAGATCTTCCTTTTGTGGCTTTCTACATGATATACACAATATCGAATTCGGCCAAAAACATGAGCCATCTGGCCATTCAGCTAGACAGGGCAGGATTTTAGAGTAGGTACTTAATGATAACCATTCGAGACATAAGTTTGATGGGAAAGGAGAGCATATAGTGCTGTAGTTTTGGGGTGACCCAGACAAGGGCGACGCATGCCTTTTATAAAGCTGTTTAGTTAACTTCGTAGATGGCTCTCTCTTTATGGGATTTTGTAAGGTATTGGGCTAGAAAATCCCCAGTTGCAGTATCTATTATAGTTAGGTATTTCTTGATTCGTTCAAAGTCTTCTTGGCACGCTTCGTTCCAAATTTTAATTGAATCCTTTCAGAGGAGTTTGAAGATGGGATCATAGGTAGAAGTTAACTGGCTGATGAACTGGCTAATATTCTACAGTGTCCAATGAATCTCCATACTTCCTTCTCCATTCTGGGTGGTGTCATCTCGAGTATGTCTTTCAACTTGGCAGGATCTGCTTCTATCCCTTTCTCACTAACCATGAATCCCAAGATCTTTCCTTTGGTGATGTCGAAGACACATTTTTGTGGGTTAAGTGGCATTTGGTATTATCGCAGTCGCTTGAAGAACTTTCGAAGAATGGGAACATAACCCTCTCTAGTTTTAGACTTGATATTCATATCATCCACATAAACCTCAACTTCTTTATGTATCAGATTATGCAAGATGGTTGTTGCATCCCTTTGGTAGGTAGCCCCTAAGTTTTGTAGACCAAATGGTACGATGGTGTAGTAAAAAGTTCCCTAAGGGGTAATGAATGCGATTTTCTTTTGATGATCTGGGTGCATTTTGATCTGATTATATCCATTAAAACCATCAATGAACTACTTGAGAGCATGACTATCTCTATTGTCTACAATCATGTCAATATTGGGTTGCGGGTAATCATCCTTCGGAGAAGACTTCTTTAAATCTTGGTGGTTAACACACATGAGAACCTTCCCTCCTGATTTCGATACGGGTACAATATAGGATAGCCATATGAGATATTCGATCACACAAATGAAACCCAAGTTCAACTATTTGACCTTTTCTTCCTTAACCTTAGGTGACCATTTAGTGCGGAGCTTTCGTAGTTTCTACTTAATCGATTTGCATTCTGGGAGAGTTGGGATCTCGTGTTGAGCTATCTTGGGATCAATGCCAGACATGGCATTGTAGGACCATACGAAGACATCCATAAATTCCTTCAGTAACTCTCCGAGTTATGCGCACTCATGCTCATAAAGGGTGGCCCTTATCCCTATTTCGCACAGTTGGCTACTAGAACCGAGATTAATAACAACAATTTTATCTTTATTAACTTGAACACAACTGTGTTGTTTGTTATTAACCTTATTAAGATCGGTTAAGAATTATTCATTTGCATAATCATCATCATCAAGAGTTTGATTAGAATCAAGACAATTATTGTAAGGCACAACAAGATACTCAAAATCTTCATTTATTTCATTGATAGGGAAAACAATATTGAGAACCTCATCAAAGGAGCTCTCAGTTACATCATAGTAAGGAGAAACAACAAAAGAAGAAGAAATAGGATAAACATTAGGGTTGGATTTAATATCAACAGGTGGTAAAGGTGCAATATGCTAATTAAGGAGAGGTGCATTAGCAGCTTTGATCAGGCGAGATGGATCTGATGATGTAGCATTTGAGTGGATCATGCAGAGTGTCAGTCCCTGTATTTATAAGTTAAAAGAATCTTTGAAGTCACTTCCCTCCAAAATCTATGGTATCAGCTATGCTCTCTTCAATGAGTGGTTGCACATGATACTGGGAACTTTTAGCCCATGAGTAGTTGTCTTGGAAACAGATCTCCATCCGAGGTTTCATCTTCTTATCCACATGATCATACCATGGTTTAAGAAAGCCACAAAAGGGGACATCTTCACCCTCTCTAATGAATCTTCCATTCAGGGAATCTTTTAAGACGGTTTTAGCACTTTTTAGCCTTCTCTTCAGTCGAGGTAGACGGATCATTCTGAGTTCTTTTGCTGATGATTGATAACCCAAACCGCAAGGAAGAAAAGCTTTCTTAAACACAATGAGTTCAAGTATCCCCTGTTGTCTTCATTCCAGCCCTAGTCTGGGCATGAAGTGTATATTTCTGAACATCCTGATCACATTGACATTGCCATGAGGGTTATATTCTAAACAAACCCTATATTTGAAATCATCCCCTGCTGGGAGTATAAGTGGTTCAACTCAGAATCCTAATAAAAACATATCATTCTCCCCGTGTTGTATCTCAAGTACTAGATTATCGGTGCTTACATTCTCGATATTGTCGTCGTCACCCAAGATGGTGATGACCTTCCCATTGGCGAAGAATTTGGGTTTTTAATAAAGGGAAGAAGACACACCCTTGATGCTATGGATCCACGGTCATTCAAGTAACAGATTGAAATAAGACAGGATGTCGATGACTTAGAGTTCAACAACAGGATTTATAGGGCTAGCCCCTATTGCAAGCTTTATGGATCCCATCACTTCTTAATGAGTATTATTATAGGCACGTATAGCGGCAAAGGTTGGAGTAAGATTGCTAACTTTTAGTCCCAAACAATTGAGGGTCCTTAGGGAGCAGACATTAAGAGCTGATCAATTATCGATAAGAGAGAGTGGGACAGTATTTCCCATGACTTCGACAGAGATATTGAGAGTATAATTGTTGTATGGTCTAATCTTAGGGATTTCTTCTTCGGAGAAAGAGATCATTCTAGTAGATGTCAAGGATCCGACCAGATTCACTGCTTTTTCTAGCGTGGTTAAGGGAGGAACTATAGGTCTTATGAGTATCCTGATCATGGCATTTCATTGTAGCTGGGAAGACATAAAGAGTCCCCGTGGAGTAATGTTAGCTAGGTATTCATCAACTAATCGAGGACTTTTCTCTCCTCGAGGGTCATCTCTAGTATAGGAAGATTCTCAACACCTTTTTCTTTGTTGTTCGTTGATTGTGGTAGGTTTAGGACTTGGTAATTCCTCCTTAACTTGGATATGTTGTTCATACAAGCGGGGAAAAATAGAATTCTCATTTCCTCATCAATCTCGGGTTGTTCAGCCACCTTGTTAATTTCTCCTAGCAGCTCCTCAAATGATATCATCCTACATAAGCTGACTACCGAACTATTTTTTTTGGACCTTGCTCTTCATATGAATCATCGAATTTACCACCCTATCTGGTGGCAATGACATCATTCTTCCATGAAAATTAATGCACTCCATAACCTCAATGGATTCTTCGTATAAATCCTCCCATTCGGCGAGGAAATGTAGAATTGAAGGGACCAAGAGCCCTTGTAGTTTCAAAGCATCAAGTAGCTCGTACATACTTTAAATTTAATCGGTCTGTCAAAATAAGTACACCATAACCTGGACCATATTATCTAAACTGACTTCATCAGTTGGTACCACCCAATTATCTGACTCTCGAGCCCATTTTTGAGCTTATAAGAACAGCACACTGAATTTTTGGCAGTTAATGGTCATGTGGGAGGGCAATTTCAGACCAAACTCTAGGAGTTAGTTCAAAACTTCTGATAATTCCATATCTTTACATCCAGAACGGGTACGGACAACAATGCATGCTCTGATAAGGAGTGACAGGTATTGTTCGGTGAAGCTGGTAGGGTGTCGAAGAAAATATAGGCAACTTTGGAGGGGTTTAGGAGAGTATATGGGTATTATTGGTTATTTGATTTGTATGATCAGGGTAGATAGGTTAAAATCTGGGTCTTCTTTTAAGAAAATGGCATTTGTATGATTCGAGAGTGGATTGTAGGTAGTGTTTAGTTTAGGATTGGCTGGTGGGGCGATGACACCCCGGTCAATTAGACCTTGGATCACTTTTCGAAGGTGGAAACATTGATCAGTGGTATGGCCGACAGTTTGGTGAAAATCTCAATGGGCATCAGGATTGAAATTTTTAGGAAGTGGGTTTGGTAATGGACGAGGGTCCATTGGCTTAATAAGGTTTCGACTTTAGAGGTCCTGGTAAACTTTGGAAAGGGGAGCGTAAAGCTCGGTGTATTCCTTTTGGACGGGTTAGGGAGGCTTTCTGGTGCCCATGAAGTGGTAGGCTGAGAGATATTATTGATGGTTGAAACTACGGAACTAGCTGGCTTTTTAAATTTTTTGGGAGTGAACTGCACAGATAATTTCTTCGGTTCAACTTTTATTTTGGCAAGACCTTCTTCGATCTCTACTCCTGCCTCTCGGAGGGCTAAAAAATGAGGGTAATAATATCCTCCCATTGTCACTCGGACATGGGGTAAGAAGTTCTTCTTCACAATGCTGACTTGCTCCTCTTCAGAAGGTCGGTTGGTCATGGTAGTGGCTTTCTCTCTCCACCTTACTATGAAGTTACTGATTGATTCTCCAGGGTTCTATTTGAGCAACTCTAAATCATGGTGAGTAACGTCTAATTCTTCATTATACTTGTATTGTGACATGAATTCTCAGGCAACATCCTCCCAACTGTAAATTCTGGACTCTTCAATGGATAAGAACCAGCAGAGAGCATTGTCCTTCAAAGTCTGTTGGAATATTTGGGCCATTATTTTCTCAGAGGCACCTAGGAGAGTCATGACTCGATGGTAACTATGGAGATGAACAATTGGGGGTCCACTACATCCGAACTTCTCGATGTTCGGCATCTGGAACTTTTCTGGAAACCTTGCTTTAGGATATGTGGGTGTAGTCCCTATAGTTTTTGAATATTCTGACTTGGTCAACATCTTGAGGTCCTTATCGACCTTGTTTAATACTTCATCTTTCGAATCAACAGTCAAGGGTAAGTTAACCCCTGGTTAGGCAAGATTTAGAATAGGAAGTTGGGTTGGTGACGTCCCATTAACATGAGGAACATGTAGAGCATGCTGATATTCCTCGGGAAACTAAATACGCTCAAGTGCTGGCGAACCCATAGCGCGAGGGAAGAGGACCTCGGGCTCTTCAAGAATAGGGAACTTGTTTCGTTTCATCTCATGAACCTTGGTTTGAAGGTTGTCAATCTTGGAAGTGATTTGGGATAGAACCATCATCAAATCCGGCTACACATCCGTTGCTTGATCTCTATTCTCCATGGAAAGCGGATGAATTCCAGACTTGGAAGAAGTAGCGAAGGAACTAACGGAGCTTCGTAGTGGTTCGAATGAAGACCGAAGCCAATAGGGAGCCAGGCCAAGTGTATGTGATCGACTTGAGAAGGAGAAAATTTTGAATTTATTTTTAAAAAAGAGGTAAAAGTATTATTTTCGAAAAAGGGAGGAAAATATTTTTTGACATTTTCTGAAAAATGACGACAAAACATTTTTGGGAAAAAAGGAGGAAAGATATTTTTGGTATAAGGAAGGGAAAAAAGTGTTTTTGGTAATTTTGATAAATGAGGAAAAAATGTTTTTGACACTTTTTGGTAAGGAAAAGAAGGAAAAGATGAGAGACGAGTCTCAGCATGATTATTATTATGTTCTCACTTATATTAGGTTTACCTAAATGCAAAATGAAATGTCGGACGGGACCCGAGACTAGAAAATTGGGTTTGAAAAATGTGTAAAAACTATGGTTGGACTTGTTACCAGGCTCATGTGCAGGGTCCCGTTTTAAAAATTATGCAAAAATTTGGGTGGCATGCCGACCCTTTATTTCGGCAGAGTTTCGAGAAGAAACTGGTAAACTAAATATGTTTGCCCTAGGTTTGACGCCTATATGCGGGTATGTAGTTGTTGGGTTAATTGGAAGGGTTCTCCCTTTTGGCATGACTTTCACAATATACGTCTTGCTTTTGGGGGCAATCGGTACGTGTGGACAAGCCATTTGATATGCCTGAGTGTATATGAATGGCCTCACTATATACCTCGTGGGAATAATATATGTGAGAGAGAATTTGATATACCCGACGTACGTGAATGAGTTCCCTGCGATATACCTCCTATCATGACTTTGGTCAAGAAGTACAATGCTGGGGGGATCGTTTGATATACGTCAAAGGTACTTGGCCAATGGAAGGTGAGAGTCATATCGCTTAGGCTAACTGTGACCTGCTGGACCAGTGCCCATTATGAAGTGACCACCCAATTATGGGATAAAATTTTGTCAATAGCCATGCCCTTTGGTGATGTAGTCTGCAAAATGCATGATTCGTGATTAGTACATTATGGAGAGAGTATCTTTATTAGTATGATGCTAAGCAGTGAAGAATGTACAAGTATAAAAAAGTAAATCTATACTAATCATGGATATATGAGAGTGAGTGATGTGTAGCTATCTACAAGTGAATGTGTGGTAGTGAACTTAAGCATGGATTAACTACAAGTGGTGTGTGACAAGTGTGAGTGAGCCTGGATATATACAAGTGTGATATGTGGAGGTGTGTGTTAGTGACAACTAAACATGGATATTCTTAGTGGTGTGTGAACCATGTGGATATAAGTGTTCCTAGGTGCACGTAGTGTGAAGTGTATATGGAGAATTTCTACAACTATGTGAGTGAGTAGTAATATAATCATGAAGTATATATGTACAGGAAATAATAGAGGAGAAAAATGGAACATACAGGTAGGTGCATACGCACACAAGAAAACAAAACACCCATGCAAACATATTTTTGCCCTCTTATGAAGAAATCCCCTAGCAGAGCCACCACTGTGGCCATCCCCTGAAATCTCGCTCGATGTTCCTCCTCTCTCTCCTCCTTCCTCCCAGAAGGGGGGAAATGTGTGGAGAAAGAAAAAGGCACTTGAAAGGTCTCGCGTCCTACTTAGGAATGCTCCGGCCGTCGTCGGCGTGGGGTAAATGTAAAGAGATGGAGTCACCGGCCTATTTTTCACACAAAAAAAGGTAAAATAAGATTGTAATATCCCGTATTTTTAATGATTCAAATAATTATGTGATTAATTATTATTGTGGAAATAAGTATGTGATTAATTATTGTTGTTGGATTAATTAAATTAAAATGCGAGTAATTATTTTTTATCAATCCGGATTGAAATAATTATTGACTAGCGTGACAAGGGTTAATACTTATTGTTGAGAATTATTGAATATTACTGTTTGATATATAATATGGAATTATGAAAGTTGATAAATTGCCTAGAGTGAAATATACGGCAGTTTGGTATATTAAGTCGGGACACGCGTGTGAGTCGTGTTGAGACTAATTGAATGGGATATAAAAGTAAATTATTTTTAAGTAACTCATATGGTCATTTCGAGTGCGCCGTTGAGTCCGGAAGGGTCGAGATAGTCAGAAAATACTATTCGAGTATTTTAATTGGACTCCCGGTGATTTTAGGCCAAACCGGCACCCCGTAGGGGTAATTTTGTAATTCCAATTTTTGGAGAAACCAAATGGACGAAAATTGGGGGTGTATTATATCATCTATTTGGGAGATAATTGGGCTCATAAACACAAAACTCAAGAGAGAGTTCTAGAGAGAGAGGGAGAGAGAATTCCAAAGAGCCAAAGCCTTTCGGTATCGTTTTCTACCGTCGAGATTGCCGCCGCGTGGAGCGTAAGACGAGGAACGCGTCTATACCAACATCACCAATGGATCAGACCGTCATATTCGAGGCAAGTGTTTATTACTTGCGTGTTTTGTTGATAATTGTGTTCATGTTAGAGTAGGTGTTAACCCCTCAAATTTATGAGAATTAATTTGATGAAAATTGGATGATTTAATTTATTTTGGGACTGAAATTTTAAGAGATTAATTTCACGAATATCATCCACGAATTTGTGATAATTTTTCATGAAGAAATTTGGGTTAAAAATGGTTCTTGAATTGAAATTGGAAGAACTAGGGTTTAATGGTTTAAATTAGGGATTTCGGAATTTATTTATGTATGGTAAGGATTTAATGATTCTAGGTTGTTAGAAATCATCTAAATATGTTAGAGCATCAATTGGATTTGTTGTTGGGCATTTGGAATTGAAGAATGGAGGTTTTAGGGTTAAAGATGGTTGAAAAACGCTGAATTTTGGGGGAAGAAGACGAACAGTGGAATCTCGCGCGAAGGGTCATTCAAGCGAGATCCCTATCTCTCGCGAAGTCGTTCGAACGACACGTGGAAGTCGTTCGAGCTACATTGCTTCTCGTTCGAGCGACAGTTCGATTTTTGGGAATTTCCATTTTTACCCCCAAATTAATTTACGAAATATATTTGGGTGAGAAAACTGTTATTCGATAGACTTAGTCTAATGCTGAATTTTTGGGAAGTATTTGGGAAATAATACTTAAATAAATGGAACGGTGTGTTGGCCTTAGAGATTACGTGAGCGACAGTAATCAAATTAAATATATTATACGTAGCAATGAGATTAAAATACTTATAAGATGTATATAATTTAGGTTTGGTGAATACTTATAAATTTTAATAGGATGTGTGTATGCCTATTATATGCTATAATTGATAAGTGTACTAATGGGTGATAACCCGAGAGTACAAGAATATTATAGTTAAGTGTACTAATGGGTGATAACCCGGGGGTACAAGAATATTATAATTGATAAGTGTACTAATGAGTGATAACCCGGGGGTACAAGAATTACATGAGTGATAGTAATTGAATTAAATATATCATACGTAGTAATGAGATTTAAATACATATAAGATGTATATAATTTAGGTTGGATGAATACCTATGAATTCTTAATAGGATGTGTGTATACTTATCCTATGATGTTATTATTAAGTGCACTAATGGGTATTAACCCGAGGGTGCAGGATTATTATGGTAAGAGGCGCTAATGGGTCTTAGCCCAGGGGTGCAGAAACAGTATATATATGTATAGGGATAATGGGACTATATGTATATTTATAAACAGAGTTATGAACTTGTGAATATTCCTACTGAGTGAAACTAGTAGATGTAGTGATAAAAATAAAATGCTTCGTGCCAAGTGGTGTTAACCTAAGGGTGCAGGATTGATATGTATACATATAGGGGTGACTATATATATATATATATATATATATATATATATATATATATATATATATATATATATATATATATATATATATATATTTATGAAAACAATTGGGAACATTCTACTTAGTGAAATTAGTAGATATTGTATAAATGAGAAATAATATAATCTTAATGGGTAAAAGATTAACCATTCGAACGATGAATAAATGGAACATTTAGTTATGTGAGATAAACTATTTATTAAACGTATTGTATGGGCAATACAGGTATACTACTGGAGAAGGTAGATGATGATATTATGATCTCAAACTAGTTAGGCAGGGAGCTTAGCTAGTGTGGGTTAGATGTACGTTAGGCGTGCACAGTAGATGAGAGGTGAGAATCTCATGTGAGTGCGATATCTAACATGCACATAATACTTGCTTCATTGCAATTTTAAATACTTGCTAAATATTTTTAAAACATCGGGCTCTGACCACCCGTCTCTTGCATATCTTCTCTCTTTTGATATATATATATATATATATATATATATATATATATATATATATATATATATATATATATATATATCAGGTGCTCAGCTACAGGGATACCGGAACTAGAGAGTTGGATTATTTTACGTGTTGCAGCTGTTGTGGAAGCTGTAGGTCTTTGCAGTAGACGCCTCTGTCATTTCCATTCAGTTATCTACACATCTCAAATGGGGCATGTGTAGCCCATTCCTAGTTTGTATCAAAGTTAGTTTTTAGTTTACTCTTCCTTTAGTTCGATGAAATCTTACTTTGAGTACGTAAGTTTGGAGTTTTGAACTGGGAGGTTGTTACCCAGTCTTATTTGTTTTAGTGTTTGATCCATGTTTAGTATATTCATGTGTATGATGAGTTGTTTTCATTTTCATAAGTAAACAGAGAAATGGTTTTAATTTATTATATGTAAAAAGGAAAAAGTTTTTGACTCCTAGCTTAATTCTATATTAGGTGATTAATATGTTTTTAAATTTTCCGACAGTGATGCTAAGAATGAACCAACTGAACATTTTTTTTTAAATTTGGTAAAGGACTGATCACCCTATATTTAATTGGGCGGGTTGTCACAAAGATGTCGCTGCCTCGGAAGAAAGTCATCAAAGACAAATTGATGCTTACGAAATCAATAGTTCAAAGGTTCTAGGCCAAAGTTACGGAATGGAAAGGTGTTAGGAACCCATCCCACCCTTTCCATCTCACATGGGCTAGTGTTATTGTTTTCCTTTATTTCTCTGTGAATTGTTTGTACGTGTATATATAATGGAGATCGGAATCGCCTAACTCATACCATAGAAAAGATAGAGTGATATCATCCATAGGAATGTTCCCAAAATCATATAAAGAAAATAAGATCTATGCATTTATCATGACATTAATCGTTATGATGAAACGATAATATGTGTTGGATGAAACGCTTATAAGAATCACAAATATAATATCTATAATAATGCAAGAATATGACAAGAGGGGTCATGGGGGATTTGGGAATATTGGAAATGAGAGAAATTAAAAAATTAGAAAATTGGACTCGAGTCTTGGGTTTTAATTTGAAATGCCTACGTACCCTATAAAGGCATCAAAGTTCACGTAGTTCGAATGCGGTATAGGGGTAGCGTTATCCCATAGATTCTAACGGGATTTATTATAGGTGTGTGTGTAGAAAAATGTGTTTTAGTTTTGAAAAAGTGTGTAATAATCCCGTTCGGAATTTATGGGTGTAACCCTCTTTTTTTTTTGTTCTTTTATAAAAAACAAATTATGTGCAATATACTAATAAAAATGTAAGATATTAATGTGTACGAACTAAAGTAAGAACTAAATTATGAATCTAATGTAATTTATGTAAAACAAGAAATTTAAAGAGAGTGGGAAAGGATTTGGACCTTTTTTTAAGCTTGATCTTTGATCTTGAATGAACTTAGTTGAATGTGAGATGAATGTTGGATGAGAGAGAATGTGATTTTTTTCAAATTGGGTATGAAAAGGATGGGAATGTAAGCTTGAATGGAATTTCACATGGAGGAACTTCGTTGATTTCTAGAGCATGTTGCTGAGATCAATGATGCTGATGGATCTGAGGTCGGCTTTGGGAGTGAGGTCATGACATCTATTTATAGGGTAAGGGATGGTGTCGACCAGAATTTCCCTAGTCCTTCCTATTGGTAGGTAACTCTTGACACACTACCGATAGGCAGGGAACTGGACCTACCAATTGGCAGTCTCGTGCAGATTTTTCTGGAAAAATGGTCGTCATACATAATTTTTTGAATCTAAAGTACATAGGTCATACTGTTGTAAAGGTAATTTATATACCTTCAAGAGTCCTTTGGACCGCCCCGAGTTCGGGAGTTGACTTTGGGTCAAATGTGGCTCGAAAGCGTACGTCGGTCCTTTGAATAAGAGATTGTCAGACGGAAATGGATCGTTCGTTCGTATGGTAAGTCAGAATCGCGCATGGGGTGGACCATTGGAAAGGTTTGAAGATGTAATTATAAATTCCAAAGAGTTTCACTCGATTTGGAAAGTTGACCTTAGTCAGCCGGGGCCCGAAATTATCGGTTGACCTCTCAGAGTAAAATGGACCGTTCGTCTGTATCGTAAGTCAGAATCACGCACGGGGTGGACAGTTAGAATGCGTATTCACTTCCCTTGGGATATTCATTCATTATCATTTGATCTGAAGAGTTTACCTTGGTTAAACAAAGTCCGGGAGCACTCGGTGGCCTCTAGATCAATTTTTAGGGAAAAATTGATCGTTTGTCCGAATGGTTATGTCATTTCATGCACTAGGTGGATCATTGAAAAGGGTCAGTGCCTTTAAAGTATTCAAAGAGCTTTTTCACTGACGATGAAGTTGACTGGGGTCAAATCGGGGCTGGGGAGCACCCGGTAGCCTCCAAATCGATTTCCACTGCAGAATGGTTCGTTCATTCGAACCGTTATGCAGATCGCACACGGAGCAGACGGATGAAAAGGGGATTCAGGGCTCTTTTAAGATTCAATGATATTTCTCTCTGACAAAAGATTTGACTTGAGTCAAATGGGGCCCGAAAGTTCTCGATGGCCTCTAGATCGGTACTCGGAGTATGACCTAGGGTTTGTAGTGAAATGGGGGATGCTAAGGACCTAAGGAGAGATTTGAGGGGGCTCCTAGAATGTTATGTCTGCATTATGATCCTCTCATCATAGTTATTCCTGATAAGAACCCAAAAGTGTACATTTTATACCCCAAATAGATGTATTTTAATTACTAATTCTCAACAAAGATGGTATTATGCGCGTAAATGTTCAATGTGCAGGCTTGATTGCGTTTGCGGTTCAAAAAGCATTATTTCGAGGCAAATGTGAATCAAATGGAGCTAATTTCCCATTCCCGTAACCTTACCCGAGCCTAAATCGAGCCTAAACCTACTCCGAACCCCGTGTGTGTTTATTTGTGCCTTTTTATATTTTTTCATATTTTTAGTTAGAGTCGTTTTATTTTAGATTTATTTAGAATTTTTAGGGTTTTTTTCTATTTTTTTATTTTATTTTTATTAGTATATTTTTATTTATCTTTATTTTTATTTGTTATTAGTTTTATTTTATTAGAATTAGTTTTTTTTAGGATTTCATTTATTTTTAGATTTATTAGATTTTACATTTTTTTTAGAATTTTAGTTTTTAGTTTAATTGATTTCTATTTTTATCTTTTTTATTTCTTTTTTAATTGAGTCTTTATTTTATTTTATTTTTAGAGTAGGAATTTATTTTTAGATTTTAATTTTTAATTTTATTAGTTTTTTTTACTTAGTTAGTGTTATTTTTTTAGGTGTCCAAATTAAAACACACACTTATCCTAAACCCACTAACACACACTCATACCATATACCCTACATCACACACAACCAACTCTCTCACCCACACCCACCTTCCCATAATCCTCACCAACACCTTATCACCCTCACTCCTATCTTCAACCTCCATCCAACACCTCACTCTCTCTCCTCCATTAAACAAACACATCTCCTACTCCATTAAAACTCCAACCCAACACAAAACACCATCACCATATCTCTCATCTATCCACCACCAAACCAAACACCACCATTAATTCCTCTCTCTCTCTCCCATCCTCATACCCAAAACTTTTAACCCGTGGCAACCAACCCCATACCTAATTTCTATCCAAACCGGTCATCCTAAACTATCCGAAACGCAAACACCTTAACCCTGCCGCCGGCGACCCCCCTTCTTCCCTGACCAGCGCCGGTTTAACTCACAACACAAAACCCACGACCCACACCGAGCGGACCCGACCCACTGCCGAGATCCATGTCGAACCACTAAAACACGACCCGAGTTTACCTCCCACAATCCAACCCGGCTACCCTAGTACCCCTACCCAAATTCGTCTACAACCCGCCAATAATAACCCAGCTGCCTTATACCATTTTCCAACCATACCCACTTTCAAACCAAAGACCCAATTCATTCTTCAAAGCCAACACGATCTTAGCTGCCAAAATTCAAAGCCAAACCAAAGTAAAATCAAGCCAAACATATCTCCCACATGTGCCTAATGAACCCCTTTTACCCTTTTTTTTAGAATTAACCCCAATTAACTTAATTCCCCTTTTCCAAAAATAGCCCTCACACCTCTCATCCCCAATAACCAAATCTGATTTTTATTCCCTCACACTCACATTACCTCACACAATCCATGACACACCTCTCTCACATGCACACCTGATTCGTATCGAATATTGCATATTTCCGCCCGTTATCCTTATGCATTCTAGCGCTTTTACGGTCCTAAATGCCTATAATTATGCTCATTAACCAGACGACCTTGGAGTTGGATAGACACATGTTTTGCAGGGGTTATTTGTGCTTTTGTAGGTATTGGAACGCTAAAAGTGAGGATCCGTTCCATTTCGGAGAAGTTTCGTCGCTGGACGCTACTTCAAGGGCTTTTTAGTCAATTCACATTTCTTATTCGGCTCTTGGAAATTCCACGGATGCGTAGTTCATTGAGTTAGCATCGCGTGGCCGCAAACGGTGCGTCGTTTGGAGTTCGGACGAAGAAGCTAGGCTCGTTTCCGTAATGGACCTTTTCCCCCTCATCATGGACCAAATGCAGCCTGAAAACAGAGTACCGGTCGACCGCGTACAAGGTACCGGTCGACCGCGGTTTCAACTTTTGCCGTGGGAAGGAGACAGTATGCTTTGGCTTAAGGGGCCGGTCGACCGCGCCCCTGCGACCGGTCGACCGGTAGTGCCAGATATTTTGGGCTCTTTCCTCTTTCTTTCCTTTTTCCCTTATCTTTTCCCACTTATTATATAAACCCATTTTTGGTTTTAATATCATATATACACGATTTTAGGTTAGTTTAGCTTAGGGTTTGGGGGTTTTGCTTGGTTCTTCTTCATTTCTCTTTGGTTTGACACCCCATTTGGATTGTAAGTTGACTATTCATCTCCCCTACCATTTTAATATAGTTTGTATTTCTTCATTTCTTGCTTTCTAGTTAATTTACAAGCTTCCTAATTTAGGTTTACATGCTTTATTTACATGCTTTGATTACTTGCTTTGTAGTGTAATTTTACCGCGTTTATTTACCGCTTTCCATTTATCGCGTTTTTAACATGCTTTCTAGGTAACTTAAATTAGGTTGTGTTTGAATTGAACTCACTCGAGTTGACGCGTTGCTTTGCTTTGGTGATGGAGTTTACGGGTCTATTTCGGGTGCGTTGTCCTAGTTATTACGCCTAGGAGATTTGACGGGGCATATCATGTATGTCCCGTGCTTACGACCTTTCGTGCGTAATTTCCGGGATATTTGTTGACGCCAAAATCTTATTAGGCTTTTATGACGATTTAGGGCGTAACAACCCTTGATTTACTTAACTGTCGAAACGGGATGCATTTGTAATAACTCGTCGACCCATGTGACCATTTTATACTAATTAACTCGGGTGAGGGATATTCGACGCAACCTATAGTTTTTACTCGCTTTCATAATCTAGTTTCAACACATTGCCTAGATTAACTTTTCCTTTTAGTTTGTAATCATCTTTCACACTTTTATTTCGGAATATTAAACCTTATAAATTCTAGCAACTCGTCTTTGTGGATTCGATACCCGGACTAGCCGCTATACTCCCTTAAAAGAGTGTAGTCATAGTTTAGTTTTTTGTATTAAGGCGGTGAATAGAAAACAACGATCAACGTTTGACACACGCTACTTTTCACCCTCAATCAAAATGGCGCCGTTGCCGGGGATGAGTTTGTTTTAGACTTTATTTGATTTAGTATTTCATAGTATTTTCTTTCTATTTGTATTTTTTGCTAACTTTTTGCAGGACTTCCACATTTGAGCACTTAGAAACGCTCGAATTTTTTCCCGCGCGCACCTACTTTGTGGAATTCTCCACTTGAGCCATTTTTGGGGTAAGCATGTCTTATTCCAATTCTTTCGGTAATCCTTATTATAATTCTCAAAATTCTCGCAAACCTATGACTTTCGGTGAATACTTAGAGTCCCAAAAATTTGCAAATTCACATATTACTTTGGGCGAGTATAACGAAAGTCAAAACTTAGATTATTGGAATTTTGATGATGATGATAATGATTTTGGGACTTTACCTCCTTATAATAGGAATTTTGAAACGAATTCGAATAGTTTTCAAAATTCCTATAATAATGAGTTTTCGTTTAAGTCATATGGTAATTTTCAAAGTTCCCATTCTAATGCATCCGCACCTCGACCTATGACATTCGGTGAGGGCTTGCGTATGTATGAGAATGAGAAAATTGAAAATCGTTATCGGGAAGAAAATCGTTCGTGGGAACATGAGTTGGATTTATTATTTGAGTCCGACGACGATTTTGCTTCCGAGACTTTCGAAGTCGAGGAATGTTTTGAACCAAATGAGGTACTTGTGCCTACTTTGGAACAATCCATTCTATACTTTGCCCATTGCATAATAGATATTGAAAGTGAGGATGAAAATGACGTAATATCCATTTGCAATGAAATGATTTCTTCTTTGTCCCCCAAAGAAGAACATTTCATTGAAAATGATATTATTTCCTTTGAAATTCCAACTTCATGCGATGATGATTCATCTCATGAGTTTGAATTTCTTTCATCCCCATTTTCATTGTCTATTACCCCACCGGAACAAGTACCCGATGATTCGGTTTCGAACTTTAATGTTTTAAACCCTATCGCCGATGAGGAGTACTTGCTCAAGTCGCCCTCCACGATCGCATCTTTGCCTTTGTGTGCGCCGCCTCCCATTCCAACTTCAAAATCCTTGGGAGGATATTCGGCTTTTCTTGGTCCCCACTTGTTTTTGTCACCCGTTCAATCCAAACCCCCCCATCGTCCCACCAAAACTTTTAATTGGCGATGGTTCTTTTCTTCCGCCTTACACATGCCTTCCGTTGTTAAAACGGAATTCATATTTTTCGGAAGGCATGCTTGTATGCGAGGGTACACCGGTTATCCTCCAAAGTCAAATCGTTCTTATGGTGGACCCTCAGCTATTTAGACTTCTAGTGTACAGTTAGTGTGAAGTCTAAATAGTAGGTTGTATATAGTTAGCTTTTTATTTTCTCTTTTTATTTTTTCTTTCCTTTTTAATTTAGTCTAGTGTAATTAGTTAACTTTTTATTATTTGTTTTTGCTATGCTCGGTACTAACTTGTTTTGTAGATTCTTTGGACTTGTTCTTATGGGGATCGCTCCACTTTTGGGTAATATCGCTCTTTTCCTCTCTTTGACTTGGTTCTTAATTTACATTGAGGACAATGTCAAGTTTTAAGTTAGGGGGTGTGGGATATTCTATCCAGTTCTTATTTTAGTCCATGTTTTTGCTCACATGTTAGTTACTTAGTATGCTTTTCTTAGAAAAATTCAAAAATTTCAAAAAGATTTTCTTTATTTTTTCTCCTTTTTTGGGCATTTTGCCTTTGTTTCCGATGATAAATTTCAATAATTGCCCGATCCAATAGACAGCCCAATGATGCATGTTCTCGATTTTAGAAGTTATTAGACTTTAGTCTCGATTATTGATATTATGAATAACTTCATGAATTAAACTTTAATCCCATGAGCACATGCACTTTTATGGTTCTATTGATTTGGTTTAAGATTTTTATAACTCGGTAATCTTTTGTTGCATTGTATATACTTACACCGAGTAAGCTTTGTACCTTTCGTCGTTTGTGAGTGTATACACTATTCTTTTCTCATTGAAAACGTTGAATTCGTCGGTAATCTCACTATTCTTTCATTTGACCGTTCATTAATTGAGTTCATACTTGAAATGTGTTACTTGAGCATGATTTTCATATATTGTTTTGATTCGAGAATTGCGTAAACTTTAGGAAATGATCATAGGCCATCTTTGTTATATCACCCATATTGACCTTGACCTCACCCTTATATGTTTACCCTCGTTAACCCCTCTGAGCCTAAATATAGCCTTTCGTTTCATAACCCCAAATCCCATAACCAACTCCAAATTGGAGTTTGAACCCATATATACACTTTCCATACCTTTGTTTGGAATCTTACTTGGGATTGAATGATGTTGTTATGATTTCGGTTGCAATTTAGGCATATGAGAGTTTGATAAGTAAAGAAAAATGATGTGAAAAAAGTGAAGAAAAAGAGAAAGCAAAAAGCAAAAGAAAACAAAAGAGAAAATGAGAAAAAGAAGAAAAGAAAAAGAAAAAGAAAGAGAAAGTTGTAAATGTTGTGTATAGTGTTCAATAAGCTTTGATTACTCTCCCCGATGATATATCTAATGCCTTTTTGGAACTTGTTTTCCAACTTTGATATTGCCCGCATTTTCTCATTATCCCGAGTTTTCATTCCGAACACTTTGAATCCGTACATATATTCCTTCGTTTCGCACCCACCCTAGCCATGCCTACATTATAACCCTATTAAAGTCCTATGTGATCTTAGGTTGATGTAATTCAAAAGTTTAAATAGTTTTGATAATCTGTGAAAATGCATTTCGCCTCTTTTAGTGTGCGGTATCCTTTCATTGAGATTACAGTTTTTCAGTTTTTATATAGCGATCTTCATCTGTGACATGTGTGTGGCCTAGTTTTCATTTACATTTACTCCTTATGCCCGCATGTCCCGTGTGTTACCTCCCTGTTTCGAGTGAATTCGCTTGATGAGCGTAATGCCCGTGAGGATTGAATATATGCTTGCTTTAATGATTATCCGATTTATATAAGTTTTTGCCAAATCACACTTTGCATGTGCTCTCTCCCCTCCCACATTTTAAGGTTTCAATTCTATGAGGTGCATTCTATAATGTTAATGATTTGGACTTCTGTTTGAATTCATTCACTTTGCTAATAATGCGTATGAAATCCTTTTCGCCATTGTTGGGCTTGTCGCACGTTGGTTTGGGCATATTTTGAGGAAACCATATGATGTTTATGGGTATCATCCCTAAAAACCCTCACGAGACGACACTCGTCCACTAGGGTAACCTAGGGGTTTAACGGCTTATTGCATATGCTAAATGCAATCGTGTTCCCTACGAAAGTGGCAATTATATTTCGATGCATATATACATTTTGTACCGCCCTCTGTGGTTTGGTTTTCTTTGTTTCATTACTAGGGACTAGCAATGTGTAAGTTAGGGGGTGTGATTCGTATCGAATATTGCATATTTCCGCCCGTTATCCTTATGCATTCTAGCGCTTTTACGGTCCTAAATGCCTATAATTATGCTCATTAACCAGACGACCTTGGAGTTGGATAGACACATGTTTTGCAGGGGTTATTTGTGCTTTTGTAGGTATTGGAACGCTAAAAGTGAGGATCCGTTGCATTTCGGAGAAGTTTCATCGCTGGACGCTACTTCAAGGGCTTTTTAGTCAATTCACATTTCTTATTCGGCTCTTGGAAATTCCACGGATGCGTAGTTCATTGAGTTAGCATCGCGTGGCCGCAAACGGTGCGTCGTTTGGAGTTCGGACGAAGAAGCTAGGCTCGTTTCCGTAATGGACCTTTTCCCCCTCATCATGGACCAAATGCAGCCTGAAAACAGAGTACCGGTCGACCGCGTACAAGGTACCGGTCGATCGCGGTTTCAACTTTTGCCGTGGGAAGGAGACAGTATGCTTTGGCTTAAGGGGCCGGTCGACCGCGCCCCTGCGACCGGTCGACCGGTAGTGCCAGATATTTTGGGCTCTTTCCTCTTTCTTTCCTTTTTCCCTTATCTTTTCCCACTTACTATATAAACCCATTTTTGGTTTTAATATCAGATATACACGATTTTAGGTTAGTTTAGCTTAGGGTTTGGGGTTTTTGCTTGGTTCTTCTTCATTTCTCTTTGGTTTGACACCCCATTTGGATTGTAAGTTGACTATTCATCTCCCCTACCATTTTAATATAGTTTGTATTTCTTCATTTCTTGCTTTCTAGTTAATTTACAAGCTTCCTAATTTAGGTTTACATGCTTTATTTACATGCTTTGATTACTTGCTTTGTAGTGTAATTTTACCGCGTTTATTTACCGCTTTCCATTTATCGCGTTTTTAACATGCTTTCTAGGTAACTTAAATTAGGTTGTGTTTGAATTGAACTCACTCGAGTTGACGCGTTGCTTTGCTTTGGTGATGGAGTTTACGGGTCTATTTCGGGTGCGTTGTCCTAGTTATTACGCCTAGGAGATTTGACGGGGCATATCATGTATGTCCCGTGCTTACGACCTTTCGTGCGTAATTTCCGGGATATTTGTTGACGCCAAAATCTTATTAGGCTTTTATGACGATTTAGGGCGTAACAACCCTTGATTTACTTAACTGTCGAAACGAGATGCATTTGTAATAACTCGTCGACCCATGTGACCATTTTATACTAATTAACTCGGGTGAGGGATATTCGACGCAACCTATAGTTTTTACTCGCTTTCATAATCTAGTTTCAACACATTGCCTAGATTAACTTTTCCTTTTAGTTTGTAATCATCTTTCACACTTTTATTTCGGAATATTAAACCTTATAAATTCTAGCAACTCGTCTTTGTGGATTCGATACCCGGACTAGCCGCTATACTCCCTTAAAAGAGTGTAGTCATAGTTTAGTTTTTTGTATTAAGGCGGTGAATAGAAAACAACGATCAGCGTTTGACACACGCTACTTTTCACCCTCAATCAACACCCCTAGCCTATTTCCAAAATTACCCTTGCTCCATTGCCCACTATAAATGAAGACTCAAGACCATTTGAAGAGCCACCAAGAGAATTCTATAGAGAGTTAGAGATAGTTTAGTGTAGAAAATAAATTAGGATAAACATCATTTTGTAAATAGTTTTATTATATTATTTTTATTTTTGTCTGAGATTTGTGAGGATAATTTTTGTAAGAGATTTAATTGAGTGGGTATTTTATTGCAAATCAATTGGATGCTCAATTAAAATGATGATGTGCAAATTCAAGGATTGAAGTCCAATTTCACTCAAACAGATTTGGTTTGATTGTTCTTCTCTTCTACTCTATTTTATTAGACTTTGATTATTTGATTATAATGTTTAATATGATGTTAGGCTAAATCCTCTTTCAAGGGGTGGGATTATCCATTAATTTGATGTTATTCAAATTTAATTAGTTTAATTAAATTAAAATTTCCTTTGATGATTAATTTTGCAATCTTACTTTTAATTTACACCTCGAGAGAAGGTAAATGATTTTCGAGAGAAAATCAAGATTCTAGTCTTAATTTCCATCTTAGAAACGAACTAGAGATAGGTTTTTCTAAAATTTGAAATTATTTCTTTGAATTTCAACTCTAATCATATTTTTGTGATTTAAACTAATTTAGTATATCGATCCTAGCGGGTGATTTGTTAGATTATGTTTAGATCTACGTTTTGTGAGTTGTAGGATTGTAAATTTAATTCTCTAAAAGATTATTATTAAAATTACATTTGCAACGAGAGTTGATTTGTAATTTCAATACTAATTTGGTAAGTTTAATTTGAATAAATTAATTAAATAGATTAACTATAAATTGTGGTATAATCCCATCTCTTGTGAGCTCTCAGTTTGATTTTCTCACTCGTCTTATATTTTACATATTCATTTAGTTAGATTTCATTTAATTTTTATTATTGCTTTTTAGTTTGTGATTACATCTTTAATTTAGTTTAGTTTAGTTTCACCTCACACAATTCTTTTAATATTGAAAAAGCGAAAAAAATAGAAAAAGAAAAAATCCAAAAAAGAAAAAAAAATTGAATTACAATTGAATTTGTCTCTAGGTTACCCCCTTGAAGTGGATTGACATCCTTACTTACCGCTCTACACTAGTTTTATTATCATTTTTGTAGGTAATTGAGGTTTTGATTAGAGGACTTTCAAGCAATGACGAGATATACCGAAAAGTTCTCTTTAGTAAATGGCGTCGTTGCCATTCTTGGGAGCGTGAATTACTTGGAGCGGATTTCAACTTGTAGTTCACTTATTTTTCACACTTTATTATTTTTTTGTACCATTTTTATATTTTTAGAAGGCTTGTATTATGATTATTCTATTCTTGGCTTGTGTTGCGGTGCATAGAGACACCTTTATTTTATTTGTTAGTTTTTTAAATTGTAATAATCAAAGAAAGCATGATAGGAAACCAGACAAGGTAGAGAGAGGGCGTCCAAGGCGAGGAAAAGAAGACTCTCTACCTTGGGTCGGTAGGACTCCTGGGGCCGACTGAGATTGGTGTGATCTCCCCGTGGTCGACTCAAATTTTTTGGCACCCCACGGCGTAAAAAAACTGGGAGGTACATTTCTAAACCCTCGCGCCTCTCTTATCAGCGAGTCATTTCTTGTGTCTGATTACGTGCTCTTCTGTGATTTTAATCTCGCATTTATTTCGAATGGTGTGATGAATTAAATTACTAAGCCCTACACCCGGTCATTTACGAGAAGGGATTTCATCAGCCGACTCACTCGCTTACCATTTGTATGCTACCCTAACCCTCATTAAATTTAAAATCAATCAACTAGGTAGCCCAATAGGAGAACTTTTTTACAAAGGCGATCACAAAGATATTTTTATGATTTTTTATCGCCCACGGACTTAATTAAAATTTGACTACCCCTTCACTAATTTTGAAGATAAAATTTAGTTATGTGCTCGTTAGGATTTATCCTTAACTTATGTGTGTCCAATTCGATTTTTCGGTAGTCGATTTTAGTGAGTTCGTCACAATTCAAAGAGTCCACCTATTTTTCTCGCTCTTTTCTTCCAAAAAAAAATTCAAAAATATGTTCTTTCTTTATTTTTATAACAAAAAAAAATCCAAAAACATTTTCTTCTTTCTTTTTTCTAAACAAAAATATTTTCTTTCTTTCATTTTTTAGAAAAATCCAAAAATATTTTCGTTCCTTTTGAAAAGAATTAAATATTCCAAAAAAAAATATTTTCAACCTCATGGCCGAAGAACGTCCCTTACGGGACTACTTTGGTCTTTTTCTATTGATACGCGACACGTGTGAGAGTGATCCCGATCAGTCTCTTTATGATATTTTTAGTGGTTTCACCTCTCTCACGAGTACCTTTGATAATTCTTGACCCATCTCTGCACGCACCTCATTTTTCATCACCTTCGGTGTCAAGTGTCGACGTGTCGCATACCTTGTCGTGCACCCCATGTTCCTATGTCGATTACTTGTCCTATGAGTGCCCATACTTTTTATATCCATGATGTGTATCCATATGACACTGTTTTGGAACCCACCTCGGCCTATTATCCTAATATACCTAATCCCGAGTAGTGTGAGTACCCGAGCTATTCGTGGTGGCCTGATCACCCTTTCACGCAATACGAATCCCAACCCGATGTTGTGGATCCTCACACGTTCCAACAGTCATCATGGCAACCTTATGCACCCGTTCACGATCAGTTCCCTCACTACACCCCCATGAGTATCAACTAATTGTCCATCACGAAAGCGATCCTTTCATGTATGATGAACTTGGCACCACTCCACACACTTCATTCGAGTATTCTCCGCATAGTCATGATAGTAGCGAGTTGTGTCCACCTCATCCACCCATCACTTCATCACCATTATCCACCTCCGCTCTCGAGGCACTTTTGCAACAATTTATCATCGAGTAAGAGCAAGCCACTCAAATTCAAACTTAAGCCCTCCAAAGGCTTGAACAACAATTAACTGAATTTGAGTGTGCGAGAGAGTCAGACATTCCCATGGATCCACCCATTGTTGCAACCGAGTGTGATACTGTTGTGTCCTCTCGTGACACGGATTTTGAGTGTAACCAACCCTACCACCTCGAGAATCTCAAAGTTGAGACTATTCCATGGTTCGGGTCCCAAGTCGATAATTGTGTTGACTTACCTTTCATTAGTGAGACTGATTTTCTCCCACAAAATCCAAAGGAACCCACACTTGAGGTTCCCATTCCCTTTCCCAATAAATCTAAAAATATGCCCGAGCTTTTACCTTATGCACCAATTGCATATGTCTCTGACATGCCCATATCTTTTGGGTTAGCTCCGGCTACGAGTGCTCACCATTTTCCCGAGATAGAATTCGAGATAGTTCGTACTTATCTGGATATGGATGATATCCCACCATGCATGGATCCCCTTGATCCAAATGTTGATGTAGATTCCTCTATCTCTGATCTTGGTGCCTCGTCTTACCCACCCACCACATTCACTGATGCTACTCTTGTGGAGAAGTTGATCACTCACTCATTTATTTCCACACTTCCTCCTGCAAGTTCCCTTGAGGATCACTCTAAGCCTCATGAGGAGTGTGTATCCCACTCCTGAGTTGGATCATCTTCCTCCACCATTTATCCCACCCAATCCACCATTTATCCCACCCGATCCACCATTTATCCCAACCGACCCACCCATTGTCCCTTCAACCCCACCACCTAGTTTGGATCTTGATTTTTAACCTTTCATGTTTCCATCAACATTTTTAGATCCTCACCTAAAACCATCCTCCAACTTTAATGACAGTATTTATGGTGCTACTCTCCACTTTCGTGACACCGAGCTTGTTACCCCATACCCGCCACTCTTTTGTGGTGTTGATTTTTCCCCATTGACATCTCCTTGGTGTGTCACGGAGTGACCATTATTATTGCCCATTTATAGAATGGTCGTGTAATTTCTATGAGCCCCACCCCATTCCACTTTCTGCACCATTTCCCCTCCCTCACCAACTAGAGCACCATTCTTACAGGGCCCTTGTTGCCCTCACGTTTCGGCTCAACAAGGCCCGTGATCGAAGCTCATTTTCCATGGCCTTTTGTACCATTACCCTAATCCCCACCCGCCCATGGTCCACCGATGATTTGCATCATGTGATGCACTTTGCCATACAGGTGCATTGACCATTTTAGCCTTTATCCAACAAGACTGACGCTTCAATCTTATTTGGGGGTGATTATCATCACCCGATTTTTCTACCGCCCTGTGCTTTCCTAGTTGCTATCTTTAGGGTAAGATCCCTTCGGTCTAGCTGAAGACATTAAAATTAGCGCTACCGGGTGGAAACCCATAATTTTTTAGTATGAGTCTTATCCTGATTGAGAGGTGGTGTTTCACATTACCCTATGTTTTGCCATGTTTGTAAACTTGTCCATAATTTTTATCTCATTACTTATTTAGGTTTATTCTTGGTTTCATCGGTCCACTTCATTAGCGGTTGATTCTGGTAATCTCTTTCCTCCTTTCTGCTCTCAATTTTAAACATCATTTTACCTAACATCGAGGACGATGTTCCTTTTTGTTTGAAGGTGGGGAATTTTATCACAATCGTGCCTCTTTTGAAAAATTTTGATTTTTAAACTTGATTTTTAAAATTTTGTACAGTTTCTTTCATCTCAATCATTGATGTGAATTTTCAATCATCCATCTTTTTAAGTCTAGGAATCAAGCTAGATGATTTAAAATTTTCTAACTAGCTTATGTAATACATAACAAGGCATGTTGCACTATGAATTTTTAGACTCAACAAAAATTTACGCACTTATCAAGTCACTACAGTTTAGAGTTGAAGAGTACTATAATTCTCAAGAGAACCTTAAGGATCATTAGTGGAGACTTTAGCTTGTGAGATTCTTGACTTTCACCTTTCAGAGAGTTTTACGCAATCTCCGAGTTACAAGTTGATTCAACTTCTTTTGAGTTCACACTAAATCGTTGTATGATCTCATTATTCTTCACAAAAATTTTGGCGTAATCACTGAAAACGACATCTCTTTCGAGTTGTAAGAAACACTTGTCTTGAAATTTTTCCTGAATACTAGATTTTAATCCATACACATACCATTTACCATTCACGTCACCCAGATTCTTCGATATTCCCCTCACCTATCCATCCATATATCATCTTTCTTTTTTGAGAAAAAGAGTTTTTTCTATATGTTAAATGTCTTTAGTGTTAAGAGTATTAAAAAAAGAAAAAAAAATAGAAAAAAGAGTGAAAAAAAGAGAAAAAAAAAGAGAAAAAAAAAGAGAAAAGAGAGAAAGGAAAAGAAAAACAGAGTTTGTAGTTTGTGTGTTGTAATGACATTTGTTCCTCAAGTATCATACACTCTTCTATCACATCCATCATTCATCCATTATCCATCCATTCAATCCTTACCTCATACCATCCTTCCCATCTTATTTTCCCCTCACCCATATACATCCATATTCTCCCCTAGATGTTCGGGCAAATGAAAGTCAACGTGGTGAATAATTCGACATTCTCACTATAGTGATTATCATTTTTTTATGAGATCATTTTTCTTTTTATATGTTCGTTCTTTCTTATATGTGTGTGAGACGTTTGAACTTGAGAATATTTACTCACCTCCTCACACACAA
This sequence comes from Sambucus nigra, assembly GCA_949130495.1. Taxonomy (NCBI): domain Eukaryota; kingdom Viridiplantae; phylum Streptophyta; class Magnoliopsida; order Dipsacales; family Adoxaceae; genus Sambucus; species Sambucus nigra. The sequence continues at coordinate 724,468,404 of OX422209.1, forward strand.
GAGTGATACACTTACCCATATCTCAAGAGTTCGTTTGAGAGAGTTATATCCAGTGAGATTTAAAGTTGAAGCGTTGATTCCGACAAGGTAATCTAGGAATTACTCTTATGATACTCGACCCATTTTGATTGATTCACACTACACACGTTGAGTTCTAGGAAGGATGTGCCTTGTGTATTTACTTAGCTAAACCTTTTAAAAATTCTAGCTTGTATTTCTGTAATCATTTCTCTCGTGATGGATTGTGTGATTATTTTATGTCTAATACGAGATAGACTGTCGTTTGCAAATAAGAATTTTGTGGGTATATTCCCTGCAAACCCTCACGAGACATAACTCATCCTATAGGGCAACCTATAGGCTTAAAGGCTTGTTGCACATGCTAAGTGCAATCACAAGTGCTCGCGAAAGTGGTACACTTTCGTTTCTTATTGTACACTTTGGTTTCTTATCTTTCTCTTTCTCTCTACCTTATTGCTCGAGGACTAGCAACGCTCTGTTTGGGGGTGGTCTGATAAGCACCCAAAAGTGTACATTTTATACCCCAAATCGACGTATTTTAGTTGCTAATTCTCAATAATAATGGTCTTATGCGCGTAAATGTTCAATGTGTAGGCTTGATTGCGTTTGCGATTCAAAAAGCATTATTTCGAGGCAAGTGTGAATCAAATGGAGCTAATTCCCCATTCCTGTAACCTTACTCAAGCCTAAACCGAGCCTAAACCTACCCCAAACCCTGTGTGTGTTTATTTTGTGCCTTTTTATATTTTTTTAGATTTTTAGTTAGAGTCGTTTTATTTTAGATTTATTTAGAATTTTTAGGGTTTATTTTCTAATTTTATATTTTATTTTAATTAGTATATTTTTATTTTATCTTTATTTTTATTAGTTATTAGTTTTATTCTATTAAAATTAGTTTTTTTAGGATTTCATTTATTTTTAGATTTATTAGATTTTACATTTTTTTTAGGATTTTAGTTTTTAGTTTAATAGATTTCTATTTTTATCTTTTTTTATTTCTTTTTTAATTGAGTCTTTATTTTATTTTATTTTTCGAGTAGGATTTTATTTTTAGATTTTAATTTTTAATTTTATTAGTTTTTGTTAGTTAGTTAGTGTTATTTTTTTAGTTGTCTAAATTAAATACACACACTTATCCTAAACCCACTAACACACACTCATACAATTTACCCTACATCACACACAACTAACTCTCTCACCCACACCCACCTTCCCATACACCTCACCAACACCTTATCACCCTCACTCATATCTTCAACCTCCACCCGACACCTCACTCTCTCTCCTCCATTAAACAAACACAACTTCTACTCCATTAAAACTCCAACCCAACACAAAACACCATCACCATCTCTCTCATCTATCCACCACCAAACCAAACACCACCATTAATTCATCTCTCTCTCTCATCCTCATACCCAAAACCTTTAACCTGTGGCAACCAACCCCATACTTGATTTCTGTCCAAACTCGTCATCCTAAACCATCCAAATCGGAAACCCCTTAACCCCGCCGTCGGCGACCCCTTTCGGCCCTGTCCTGCGCTGATTTAACTGACAACACAAAACTCGCGACCCATGCCGAGCGGACCCGACCCACTGTCGAGATCCATTCCGGCCAGCCAAAACCCAACCCAGGTTTACCTCCCATAATCCAACCCGGCTACCCTTGTACCCCTACCTGAATCCGTTCGCATTCCGCCGACAATACCCAAGCTGCCTTATACCATTTTTTAACCATACCCACTTTCAAACCAAAGACCCAATTCATTCTTCAAAGCCAACACGATCTTAGCTGCCAAAATTCAAAGCCAAACCAAAATAAAACCAAGCCAAACATATCTCCCACATGTACCTAATAAACCCCTTTTACCCTTTATTCCCAAATTACCCCCAACTAACTTAATTCCCCTTTTCCAAAAATAACCGTCACACCTCTCATCCCCCATAACCAAATCTGATTTTTATTACCTCACACAATCCATGACACACCTCTCCCACATGCACACCCCTAGCCTATTTCCAAAATTACCCTTGCTCCATTGCCCACTATAAATGAAGACTCAAGACCATTTGAAGAGCCACCAAGAGAATTCTAGAGAGAGTTAGAGATAGTTTAGTGTAGAAAATAAATTAGGATAAACATCATTTTGTAAATAGTTTTATTTTATTATTTTTATTTTTATTTGAGATTTGTGAGGATAATTTTTGTGAGAGATTTAATTGAGCGGGTATTTTATTACAAATCAATTGGATGCTCATTTAAAATGATGATGTGCAAATTCAAGGATTGAAGTTTAATTTCACTCAAAGAGATTTGGTTTGATTGTTCTTCTCTTCTACTCTATTTTATTAGCCTTTGATTATTTGATTATCATATTTAATATAATGTTAGGCTAAATCCCCTTTCAAGGGGTGGGGTTATCCATTAATTTGATGTTATTCGAATTTAATTAGTTTAATTTAATTAAAATTCCCTTTGATGATTAATTTTGTAATCTTACTTTTAATTTACGCCTCGAGAGAGGGTAAATGATTTTCGAGAGAAAATCGAGATTCTAGTATTAATTTCCATCTTAGAATCGAACTAGAGATAGGTTTTTCTAAAATGTGAAATCATTTCTTTGAATTTCAACTCTAATCATTTTTTTGTGATTTAAACTAATTTAGTAAATCGATCCTAGCGGGTGATTTGTTAGATGATGTGTAGATCTACTTTTGTGAGTTGTAGCATTGTAAATTTAATTCTCTAAAAGATTATTATTAAAATTACATTTGCAACGAGAGTTGATTTGTAATTCCAATACTAATTTGGGAAGTTTAATTTGAATAAATTAATTAAATAGATTAACTAGAAATTGTGGCATAATCCCATCTCTTGTGCGCTCCCACTTTGATTTTCTCACTCGTCTCATAATTTACATATTCATTTAGTTAGATTTCATTTCATTTTCATTATTTCCTTTTAGTTTGTGATTATATCTTTAATTTATTTTAGTTTAGTTTCACCTCCCCCAATTGTTTTAATATTGAAAAAGCTAAAAAAAAATAGAAAAAGTAAAATTCTCAAAAAGAAAATAAAAATTGAATTACAATTGAGTTTGTCTCTAATTCACCCCCTTGAAGTGGATTGACATCCTTACTTACCGCTCTACACTAGTTTTATTATCATTTTTGTAGGTAATTAAGGTTTTGATTAGAGGACTTTTAAGTAACGACGAGATATACCGAAAATTTCTCTTTTTCAATTCCCTATCAGTTTCCCATTATCCACATCGTGTCCATTAGTTACTCACAAGGATACCCGCCCGCAAGTCTCCACACCTGGTGCACTTTAGCTATTAAACACCTCTATACATCACAAAAAATTGATTCCTATTCCTCAATGATGTCACACACAATTAGTTCCAAGGACATTGCAAGGACTTCTTTAAATCATACCCACATTGAAACTGCCTCGCATTTCCTCATTACTTGGGTCGCCGCCAAAATGGGGCACGACATTTGGATAAGAACCTTTACTCTCTTTTGTTTGAAACTTTGGCATATGTCTGACCTACTAATCTCTCCTTGAGATAAAATTAAAGGTCCGAAAACCTTCTTCCAATCAACCGATTCCATAAACCACAAACTGGCACTACTAAGGATTTTGGCAGGATATAAGACGCCGTATACCACCTAAAAGCCTCTAAGTCCATACTACCGACGTCACTAGGTATATAATTCCTCAAAAGTTGGATCATATTCACTAAAACCATATCATGGAAGACTATCTAGGGCTCACTCCTACGTCATTTGAACTCATCATTGTTACACACGTACATTCTCATCACCAATGTTTAGTAACTCTCATCATAGTTTGCGAGATACAACTTTCAAGTAGCAATTACGAAGGCACTTACCTATAATGATAGTATCCCATCAACTACATCCGAGTACACGCCCTCGAGTAATGACCAACGCGGGTCTACATGCCTACCGAATTGTCAAATGCTTACGACATGACACTATCCCTAATTACATCATCGTTATTAACTACCCGTAAGTACCTGACTGTTAATGTAAAAAATTAAATTATCTCTAATTGTTTAATCACAGATAAAAAAGTAAATACGACAAGAGATTTTAAAGTGGTTCAGCTTTGAACGAATGGCCTACGTCCACTGTTTGTGTTATTATTGACTGTTTGGGAATTCTCGAAGTAGGATTTATCTCCAGAAATTCCGCTCCCTCTACAATGAGGATGATACAATGTATTTATAGCCCTGAGGTTGTACATGAGAAAGGATCATACATAGCTGTCCAATAAGCGTATACATCCGTATGATAATAATCAGCATTTAATGCGCATTTAATCCTCTTAATTGTCTGATAATAAATGCTCTGATCGAGGTGCAGCTCAGACCGCCTAAGCTGCTCGGACCGCCTAAGTATCTCGGTATCCATGAGTTGCTCGGTGCAGGTAAGTTCCTCGGAGAGCACATACTGCTCGGAGTGCCTGAGTTGGTCGGGGAAATTGAGTTCCTCGAAGTCAAGGTGTTGTTCAAAAGTATTTGTTATTGCCACGCAGATTGCCATGTGTCTCCACTTAATTGAGCCATGTCAGCAGATTAAATTTGGTATGAACAGAAGCCCCCAATGGTTCACAGTTCGAGACTGAGGAGTGTGGAATATTCTTCTTGAAATATGGCGGGATTAAATGGTCATCCTGAATTTTAGGAACGTTTTCTTTGCATTTATTTTTTCTTTTCGAATTCATAGAATCAGACTTTTCGAATTTTCTTAACTGCTTCGATCTCCGCACCCTTTTTGCCCTTTTTGCCGTCGGTAACGTAAACGTCTCCTTTTATAATCATTATTTTTACCTTTTCCCAAGGTAAGGTATTTAAGCGTTACAGAAAATCATATCGTCTTCTACTTTTTCAAATCAGTATCTTTGAGTTTTCCATTTTCTCTCTCTCTTGTGCGTTCATCCCTTTCATCGTTCGTTGTCAACAGATCCATCCTTTTTCTGTAAGATCTTCTTCCTTCTCTTTCATTTCCTTTATTCACCATGGTTTACCTTGTTGAGTCGCTTGATAAGTTTCGCTCTGATTTCTCTATTCCTTCATGGGTTATTTTGGAGAAACTTTCTGAACCTTCAGATTATTTTCGTTTGGCTGAGGGACATTGGTTCCCCAGTCTCTTTATAGCTGAATGCGGCTTTTCTTTTCCCCCAAACCCTTTGTGTCTGGAATTCTGTCAATATTTTGACGTGGTTCCTGCAAAAATAGCCCCTAACACATGGAGAATACTTAATGGAGTTCATAGATTAAATCAGATTCACGGAACTCGTATAGAAATTCCAGAAATTATGTTTTGTTATAGATGGGTTGTTGGTGACATCACTTTTTATTTAAAAACTAGGTTTTTAAATAGGGATCTAGTAGTCAATCTCCCAGATGCCAATAGGGATTACTTCGAGCACGGTGTTGTTATGAAAAATTGGCAACACCCTTCACTAACTGAAAATGATGTGTACCAGGGTCCTAGATGCCCTCCCTATGGCAATGGGATAGGTTGTTTTTATTTTATTTTCGAAATTATGCTTCCTTTGTGTTTGATAAAATGTGTCACTGATATTTTAATTTTGATTTATTTGCAGTTGACAGCAAGAAAAAGTCTCCAAAAGAGACAGAAGTTAATTTAAAACATATGAAACTTATCTGGGGTTTGCTTCAGGCTGTTGCCGACGAGCATATCAGATCAGCTTCATATTTGCTGCAGTATAAGAGTTACACCTCGTCTTTTACTGCTCGTCCTGTGATAAGTGACGTAGAACCAGTACCAGCTTCTGCATGTTCTTCACCTGAGTCACCTATTCCTCTGAGTGAAAGAATGAAGAAAAAAAGAGCTCCTGCCCTCTTCGAGAAATTTTCCTCTATTGCTAGAGAGGCAAAGAAAAGCAAACATGATGTCCCAGAAAAAGGGACAAGGAAAATTGATGCACCTCCTCCGACTGCTACTGTGAAGGTTGCCAAGAAGCCCCCAGTAGCTACGAGAAAATTCGCTGCTCCAAGCGAGGTTATTGTCATAACTCCGACTAAGACTACATCCTTGGTCGAGATCGTTGATGTTCCTCTGAGGAGGCTGAAGAAGAGCTCCTCGGTCAATTTGGCTGAATTCATCTCTCAGCCTCCAACTACTGGAAGTGGTGTTCCCACTTTCATTGCTCCGAGCTCTGCCATGAGCTCGGTGAAATATTGGATCATCCCCGAGATCCAAGGTATTGAATAAAATCTTTCTCGAGATATGGTTACCACATTGTCTTCTCGTCATATTGCTTCTATAAGTATTATTGTCCTAAACTTTCATTTTTTCGCTGTTATATATTTGCACTGACTTGTTATTATTTTCTTTTCCCGGTTGGTAACCTATTTCAATACAATTTTGAAGAAGGATGAAGCTATTAAGGCTTCAAGTTCCTCGTCAAGTGTAGAGGAAGCTTTGGTGGGTCTGACGCAGTCTTTGAAAGATTCTTATCAGAAGTATGTTGATGATAAAGCTTCCTGGGAGAAGCAGCTCAGTTCGATCGAGCAGGAGAGGGATCAGGTTGTTGAGGTCTCCAAGGGATTGGAGAAGAAAATAAAAGAATTAGAAAGTAAGAATAAAGAGCTCTAAGGGAAGCTCTAAAATACTGAGGAGCTTGAAGGTAAGCTCAAGTCTGCTGAGGAAGAGCTGGGTAGACTTGGTGACATTGGTCGTCAGAAGGAGGAGGCAGAAAAGAAGTTGAAAGATGCTGAGGTACTTCTATCCGAGAAGCTTTCCTCGGAGTAGGAGAAAAGGAAGTTGGCTGTAAAAAAGTCCTTCAGTGCCTGCTGGGACAAAAGGTGGAATAAGGGTCTGTCTGCCATGATATCACAAGTGGAATATGGTAGCCTTAAGTACTTTAGGGGTAGCTGGGTCGCTGCTTTGAAAGAGATGGATGTTGATGAAAATTCTTATCTGTTTCAGCGACACGTCGCTGGTCCCCCTCCAACTCCTGAAGAAGAGGAAGAGGACGAAGCTGCCTCTGAAGAATCCTCTATGGTGATAGGTTATCAAATTTCTCATCCCCCAGTTGTCCAGTCTTCCTGTGAGCAACTTCAACGATCCATTATTTCACCCGAGCAACTTCCAGCACCCATCGACCAACCATATGTGCCATCCGAGCAACCTACCTCCTCGTCCCAGCCTCCCGAGAAAGTTTTGGGAGACAAGGAGAAGGTGTAGAGTTGTTCGGATTTTTATCTCTGTTTATTTTTGCCAATTGTATCTCTGAACTATATACTTCTCTTTTATGATGTAATAAAATTTGAAATTTTGACTATTCATACTGTTGATTCTCTTCCTCTTGCTCCTTATTAATTCTTTCTATCTCTTCTTTTTACTAGTTTATGGCCAGGATGGAATTGTTATCTGCTCATGATACAAAATTGTTGAGACAATGCAATGATTACTTCAAAATTGGTCATTCAGATATGACTGAAGCTCAGATCGTTGATATCCTTGGTCAAGATGCTTCAGAGCAAGCAGTTAAAGCCTACCAGTATTTAAAGTGTCTGCTCGACCGGGCAGTTGCTAATAATGTAGCGTATTATGAAATGATTGAAGACCTCCAGGGTACTCTCGAGGAGCTTCAATAACAATACAAGGAGTCTACATCCCTTTTGCACCAGGGATATGAGAAGAAGTATCAGCAACTAAGTCCTGATAAAGGATATGATAGATTGATTGTTGCCTATGATGTGAAGGAGAGAACTTTGAAGACCGAGGTCGAAGAGCACATGCAGATAGCTAAGTTGCTGGAGCAGGAAAACAATAACCTGCGAGGAGAGGTATCTCAGTTGAAGTCTTCAGCATCTTCCTCGAACGCCTTAGTCCCTGTCAACGACGAGGGTTTTTCTTTCTTAGAGGTCGAAAATGCCAATTTGAGAGACGAATTGGAGACTTTGAAGAGAACTGGAGCCTCTACTTCTTCTCGCGGTCGAGCAAGAGGTTCTCGGGGACGAGCAAGAGCTGCTCAGCTTACTATTGAAGAGTAAAGAACTCAATCAGCTTTGGAGAATCAGGCCTTTCAGCTAAAGGCGAAGAATCAAGCATTAGCAAAGATGTCCAAGAAAATTATGAAGTTGGATGAGCAACTCTCTACACAAAAGTCTGCCTTGGAGAATATAGAACTTTTCGTAAAAAATCTCCATGAGCAGCTGGAAAGGTTGACTTATCAATTTCACAAGCAACCTAGAGAATTTTGGATGGCTGGATATAATGAAGCCCTCTATCACCTCGATGATCGGATTCAGCAGTCGAACAACGAGGGGTATAAGCAAGGATGGTTAAATGCCTTGGGTGTTCTACAATTGGAACAAGGTCACTATTTGTGGGATTACTATAATCCTGGGTTACTCGACCTGCCAGTGCCACCATTCAAACTCGACATGAGCTGGATTCCTGCTCGGGCAATCCCTCAATGTTTGATTTCCAAATATCTTGGCGATTATAGTCTCCATTCCAATGTCGAGATATCTCGCCCAGAGCACCTACTCGATCGAACATCTATAATGAACATCAGGATGCTCAAGGACCTTAATTTCATAAATTCCCCTTATGCCTTAGACGATCCTCCTGCTGGCGAGGAACCTGTTTCAAAAGCAGAGGGGAAGAAAACAATAGAGTAGGAATCTTGATGTAATAATTAATATGTATTTCATTCTCGATGTATTTTGTTTTGGATTTAATGAAAAACTTCTATTTTTCTTTGCCATCTTGATTGCCATTGTCTTGTAAATATTTTGTAAAACACTTTACTTATTTACTAATGAATGTGCATGTATATCTGTTAAAAAGATAACAACATTGTGTTATTTGCCGATCAACTAAAGTTGGTGAAATTCATTATTGACTATCTTAAATTGACAAAATCATTTGTCGATCAACCAGAGTTTATGATATTTTATTTCTCGGCCAACTTGGTGGTAATTTGAAATGTTTCAAGTATTAAAATTTTACTTGATAACTTTTTAATTCTAAGCCATTATTTGTTTAACCAACTATTTCCGACCAAAGAGATTTGGTGTTTTTAATTCTCGACCAACCTTAGTTAGTAAAAATTTTGTATTCCCAACCAACCGGAGTTGGTATTTCTGAGAAATATTTTTCTTCTCGACCAACCGGAGTTGGTGGGTTTTCTTCCCAACCAACCGGAGTTGGTATTTCTGGGAAATATTTTTTCTTCCCGACCAACCGGAGTTGGTGGATTTTCTTCCCAACCAACCGGAGTTGGTATTTTTGGGAAATATTTTTATTCCCGACCAACCGGAATTGGTGGATTTTCTTCCCAACCAACCGAAGTTGGTATTTCTGGAAAATATTTTTATTCCCGACCAACCGGAGTTGGTGGATTTTCTTCCCAACCAACCGGAGTTGGTATTTCTGGGAAATATTTTTCTTCCCGACCAACTGGAGTTGGTGGATTTTCTTCCCAACCAACCGGAGTTGGTGGATTTTCTTCCCAACCAATCGGAGTTGGTATTTCTGGGAAATATCTTTCTTCCCGACCAACCGGAGTTGGTGGATTTTGCTGAGTAGTGTGTAGTGCTAGTATTCCGCGAAAAAATTTCAACAAAAGGAGAGAATTGGGTAGAATATTCATATTTTATTCATACTGATGAAATTGCATTACATGAGGGTTTACATTACTGATAATATTTGCGCAGGTGCTCTGCATTCCATGCATTCTTAAACTCCTCCCCTTCTAAAGTTTCTATTCTGTAGGTTCCTGGTCGAACAACTTCTGTAACTCGGTAAGGTCCATGCCAGTTCTCTTCCAGTTCGTTGTGCTTTTGAATCACTTTATTTAGCACATAGTCTCCTTCTTTCAGGTCGCACTTATTCACTCTCTTGTTGTAGAACAAAGTTGTTCGTTGCTGGTAAACAGCATTCCTGATGGCTGCTTCTTCTCTAACTTCCTCGAGCATGTCTAAGTCTAACCTTCTCATTAAGTCGTTAACAGGGGAGTTGAAGTTCAATACTCGATGTGTTGGGAGGCCCACCTCGGCAGGTATAACAGCTTCACTTCCAAATGCCAGCATATATGGATATTCTTCAGTTGTTGCTCGGGGAGTAGTACGATAAGCCCATAGTACTGAGTGTAGCTCGTTGATCCAGTTTGCTTTCGCGTCATTCAGTCTTTTCTTCAAGCCATTTAGCAGCGTTCGGTTTGTCACTTCAGTTTGCCCATTGCTTTGGGGATGGCCTGGTGCCGAGTGGATTTTCATGATATTTGACTGATGACAATAGGCAGCGAACTCCTCGTTGTCAAATTGTGTTCCATGGTCGATGATGAATGCATGGGGAAGACCATATCTACAAATTATATTTTTCCAAATAAATTGGTACACCTTTTCGTACGTCATGTCGACAAGAGGCTCGGCTTCAACCCACTTAGTAAAGTAATCCACTGCGACGACGAGATATTTAAATCTTCCTCTGGTCGTTGGAAGTGGACCGATCAAGTCAATTCCCCACATGGCAAATGGCCAAGGGGAGGTAATGGGCGTCAACAATGCTTGGGGAGTTCTTCGGATGGAGGAGAAGCGCTGACATTTATCACATTTCTTGGCATAGGCAATACAATCAGCCCTCATCGTTGGCCAGTAGTATCCCTGTGTCATTATTCTTTGCAAAAGCGTCCGACCTGCTACATGGGTTCCATAGGACCCTTCATGGACCTCTTCAATCAAGTCGTTCACCTCAGAGGGATGCACATATCTTTAAAGACCTGCCATAATTCCTTGTCTATATAGAATACCATTAGTCAGTACATAACGAGCAGCTTTAAACTTAAATTTCTTGGCCGCGAGTTTGTCAATCGGTAATTCTCCCTCCTCAATATATGCCCTGATGGGATCCATCCAAGATGGCCCTAAATCAAGGGTAATAAAGTTTATCGTCAGATCTTCTTCTATGCTCCGACTAGCTAGAACTTCAATTGAGATTATTCTTCATAGATCTGTACGAGTAGCCGATGCTAATCGAGCTAAAGCGTCTGCTCTTACATTCTCCATTCTTGGTATTCTGACCAGTTGAACAATAATAAATTCCGATACTAACTCCATCGCCTTTGCATGGTACTTAATCAACTCTCCTTTTATTGTATATACACCGAGCGTTTGGTTTACAATCAACTGTGAGTCACTGCATACGATTACCTGCTCTGCATTCATAGTTTTTTCCAGACTAAGACCTACAATCATCGCTTCATATTCGGCCTCATTATTAGAAGCTTGAAATTGAAAGCGCAGAGCATATTCTATATCGACCTCTTCTGGACTATTCAATACAATCCCGGCTCCACTTCCTGAGGTGCACGATGAGCCATCCACATACAGGTTCCATATAGGTATCTCGTCCTCAAACATCTTATTGGACAAAGTTCCTCGATGGAATATTTGTTGCTCCTTTATCTCTATTTTTACCACACCTCGCAGCTCGTCGACCTTCTCCTCTTGCTCTCCGACCAACTTAAGTTGATCGGGGTTTAAATTTGGTGATTCGGTAACATCCACAGGTTGGTCGATGTTCAGCTTTTGCTCCTCGGGGGTATTAGGATAAGTGAACTCTGCTATAAAATCTGCTATTGCTTTCCCTTTTAGTGACGATCTAGGCTCATAAATTATGTCATATTCACCGAGTTCTATTGCCCAATACACCAATCTCCCTTACTTTTCTAGTTTATGAAGAGCTTGGCTCAACGGCATATCGGTGTATACGACTATGGTATGAGCCTGAAAATATGGCTTCATTCTTCTACTCTCTTCGATCAGTGCCAGTGCCAACTTTTCCTATTTTGGATATCTGATCTCTGCACCTCGAAAAGCCTTACTAGAGTAATAAATTCGTTTTTGTACTCCATCCTCTACTCTTATTAATGCCGAGCTAACTGCATTTTCCAAAACTGCCAGATACAAGTACAACCTTTCTCCCATCACTGGTCTGGACAACAGTGGAGGTGCTCCCAAATATTTCTTCAATTCTTGAAAAGATTTCTCGCATTCTTCATTCCATTCAAAAGTCTTTCAGAGTGTTTTAAAGAATGGTAGGCATCTATCAGTTGCTCGCGATACAAATCTGTTAAGTGCTGGTACTCGCCCTGTAAGACTTTGCACTTCTTTCTTCGTCGTTGGAGATCGAAGTCCCAATAGAGCTTTGAGCTTTTCAGGGTTTGCTTCAATGACTCGTTGATTGATAATATACTCGAGAAACATGCCTTCCCGTACTCCAAATATGCACTTAGTCGGGTTCAACTTTATTTGATATTTATCTAATTGATCAAAGGTCTGGCCTAAGTCAACTAGATGGTCAGCAGCTTTCTTGCTCTTTGTCAGCATATCATCAATATAAACTTCCATATTGCAACTGATTTGCTCTGCAAACACCTTGTTCATCAGCCGCTGATATGTTGCACCTGCATTTTTCAAACCAAAAGGCATAACATTATAATAATAAGTTCCCCTAGGGGTAATGAAAGAAGTACTCTCCATGTCTTTAGGTTTCATTTTAATCTGGTTGTAACCAGAATAAGCATCCATGAAGCTCAACAGCTCGTGTCCCGAGGTAGCATCCACTAATTGATTAATTCGAGGCAAGGGAAAATGATCCTTTGGACATGCCTTGTTGAGGTCGGTGAAGTCTACACACATCCTCCATTTGTTGTTCTTCTTTTTCACCATCACTACATTTGCTAACCAGTCTGGATATTTAACATCCTCAATAAAGCAAGCTTTCTGGAGCTTCTCTACCTCCTCCTGTATAGCTTGGTTCTTCTCGGGGCTGAACACTCTTCTTCTTTGCTTCACTGGCTTGATCTCCTTATTCACATTGAGCTCGTGACATAAGAAATTTGGGTTTATTCCGGGCATATCTTCATGACTCCAAGCAAAAGTTTGTTTTCTGCTTTTTAAGAAAGCTATCAACTCCTGTTTTAGTGAGGCATCTAACGAAGAACCTATCTGAGTTGTTCGTTCAGGGTGCTCGTCGTCCAGAATGATACTTTCAGTAGCTTCCACCACCTAACCTTTCACGAGTTGTGACTCGTCTCTAGGATCCAATGTTTTAATTTCTGCACCCTCATCCACCTGATAGGTAGTAGTCTTTTTCCTAGATTCCTCCAATTCCTCCTGCTCGGCAGATAAATAGTAGCATTCCCGAGCTACTTTTTTATCACCCTTCACAACTCCTACTCCAAAATTAGTTGGAAATTTTAGGCATTGATGTACCGTAGATGGTACTGCTTTGAACTTCTTTAATCCTACCCTTCCCATGATGATATTATAGGTTGATTGCACATTCTTATCCATCACGAAGAAGCGTACTCTTTCTGTTCGACAAGCAGGCCATGTACCAATGAACATATCCAATTTGATCGTCCCAAGTGGAAAAACTTTCTCGCCAGCAAAACCGAGAAGGGGCCTATGATAAGGCTCCAACTGAGACAACTTTAGATTTAATATGTCGAAGCACGAGTAGAACATAATATCAGCCGAGCTACCATTATCAACCAGTACTCTGGAGATCATCACTTCCTTCATTCTCATTTTGATCACCAATGGGTCATCATGAGGATACAGTACACCTGCGAGGTCATTTTTTGAGAAATCGATGACCAGTTTTTCTTTGTTGACCTTCCTCGGGCGATCATCTTCAGCCAAGTTTATTCATTGAATATATGAACAGGCTTGAGCCTCATTGAGGTAAGCTTTTCTTTCTGTAGTAAGGTCTCCACCTCCTGCATCTCCACCTGTAATCATATTGCAATCAAATGATCCAAAACATATTGAAAATACCTCACGTTCTGGTTGCCTTAGTCTTTTAGGAAGATCGGGGTCATCTTCTGGATCACCTTCATGGTCTCTTTTCTTGTTCTCCTCTGCTCGACGAGGAGATCTAGACCTCTCTCTTGCTCGGTTGTTTTTTCTTCTTTAATTTCTACGATCAACATACTTTGCCAGTTTTCCTCGTCTAATGAGTGCTTCGATCTCATTCTGAAGAGCTATGCAATTTTTGGTCGTGTGGCCATGATCCTTATGGAACTCATAATATTTGGCCTTATTCCTCTTGTCAGGGTCTGACTTAATTTTCTTCGACCAGTTTAACTCCTCGATGTTCTTGATTTCTTCTTGAACATGGTTGATGTCTACCTTCAAAGGAGTATAATTTTCAAATTTCTTCAATACCTCCCATGATGGCTTTGTTTTTGAGTGTTTGTCACCACCATTGTTCTTACGCTCTTTCTTTTTTGCCTTATCAACCTCCACCTTGGTCTCTTTGGTATCCATATTTTTCTTTGCAGTCATAGCCTCCTCGGCATTCATGATCTTGGCCACTTTTGCCATCAATTCTGACCTGGTTCTGGGTGGATCTTTGGCCAACGTGTAGTACAACTTGTTGGGCAACAGCCCACTCATCAGAGCAGTAATCGCTGTCTTTTCCTCATAATCAATAACTTAAAGTTTCTCGTTATTGAAACGAGTTATATAATGCCTGGTGCTCTCACCTGCCTTTTGTCTAACACTTAACAAGTGTGCTATTCGTTTAACCGATTTTGCTCCAAAACAGAAGTTTCCAATGAAGAGCTCGGCCAGTTGAAAGAAAGTTAAAATCTTACCCCAAGGAAGATTATTGTACCATATTTGAGAAGATCCTGTAAGATTTCCCGAGAATGCTCTGCATCTCATCTCATCTGGCACAACATAGATGTCAGCAGTAGCTTGGTATTGCTCTATATGAAGGACAGGGTCGGTTTTTCCATCATATTTAGGAGTTATAACAGGTGCTTTGAACTTCGACGGTGTGGGAAAATCCACAATTGCTTGTATAAAAGGTGTCCCTTGGACAAAAGTTCTTTGGAGAGGATTCTTGGCCTTAGCCATTTCCCCTAGTCTATCCTCTAGCCTCTGAATAGGGCCTTTCCACGCATCATCCTCGTGCTTGTTTATTCGAGCAACTGGTCGAGTTGAGTTCACTTCCTAAGATTTTTCATGACGAGCAGTTGGTCGTGATTGGGCAGAAACCTCCCTTAGATCGGATGGTTATCGGAAGTTCCTCGACATAGCTTTGGGAGGACTTCTATTCCTCATTGGGCCCAAACGATCAATAGGAGATGCTCTACTCAATCTCTCCAGTGCACTAATCCTTTCTGGAGAGAGAGTGACCTTTTATTCAGTATCTGTGGCTCGTACTGATGAAGTTCTACCTGGTTGATAAGAAAAATCATCAGATCTCTCAATACGATATGAATCGGTATGCTTAGTACGCGAAGAAAATAAATGGGTGTTTCTTTGAACACTTCGTTGTCCTGAATGGGTCGGTACTCCACCCTGGATAGTTTGTATAAGTTGTCGCATAGTTTCTTGCATAGATGTCTGACCTTGAGCCAGATTGGCCATAATTCCAGCAAGATCTTGGACATTTGGGGGAGCGGATTGATTTGGGGGGTTTCTAGCATTTCGATTGCTAGATTCAGGATTGTCAGCCATTGGTGATGAATTATTTTTGGTGAAAAATGAAAATTACAGTCGTTTTCCACAGACGGCGCCAATCTGTTGATGTAAAAAATTAGATTATCTCTAATTATTTAATCACAGATAAAAAATAAATAAGACAAGAGATTTTAAAGTGGTTCAGCCTTGAACGAATGGCCTACGTCCACTGTTTGTGTTATTATTGGCTGTTTGGGAATTCTCGAAGTAGGATTTATCTCCAGAAAGATCGCTCCCTCTACAATGAGGATGATACAATGTATTTATAGCCCTGAGGATGTACATGAGAAAGGATCATACATAGCTGTCCAAGAAGCGTATACATCCGTATGATAATAATCAGCATTTAATGTGCATTTAATCCTCTTAATTGTTTGATAATAAATGCTCTGATCGAGGTGCAGCTCGGACCGCCTAAGCTGCTCGGACCGCCTAAGTATCTCGGTATCCATTAGTTGCTCGGTGCAGGTAAGTTCCTCGGAGAGCACATACTGCTCGGAGTGTCTGAGTTGGTCGGGGAAATTGAGTTCCTCGAAGTCAAGGTGTTGTTCAGAAGTATTTGTTATTGCCACGCAGATTGCCATATGTCTCCACTTAATTGAGCCATGTCAGCAGATTAAATTTGGTATCAACACTAACTAAGGAACTTAATGTGTCCTTATTATGAATCAACACCTATTAAATACGAAATTACAGTCGCCTAATCTCCACAATCGACATTACACAATGTGACACCCCGACTAATTAAATACCGGGTAGGTACTCCTTTATTAAATCAATACAAAATGTCAAGTTGGTTCAGTTAATAGCATCACTGTCGAAAACATTTTTAATAATTACTAACCACCTAGTATTTAAAAGTAAGTTGCCAAATTTTAAGTTAAGTCTGATTAACATGCAGTAAAAGAATAATTAAAGAATAACAACCATTCGCCATAATGAAGTAATGAATAACCAACAAAGTAAATATAAATCCGGAGGAAAACTCCTCACAATAAACCCACAACTGAAAAATAATACGACAAGTCTGAATCCTAAATAATTACATGCCAAAGGTCTGAATAACTGAAATAAATGAAATGTCTCTAAAAGAAATGGGCGACATGCCCTACAACTGATAACTGATGAATATCGAGTCAAGATAGATGAAGCGTCTACAAGCAAAGTCCTGTAACTTCCACAAACAGCTACAACTCGTCACCTGAATGAGAATCCTATGCATGGTGTCCTTGTGGTTGGGAACCTAAAATGGTTTTTACAAAAATAGATTTGAAAGCAAATGGGTCAGAGCCCGAAAGTGGAAAACATTTTGAAAACAGCAAGTGTTTTAATAACATTAAAACATTAAATGCAAAATATATGTTAGGACGTGCACTCACATGAAATTCTCACCTCTCGACTACATGTGCACTCCTAACGTACCGTACCCATCTATAAGACATCCATATCTAACCAAACCGTAATAAGTTCTACCCCTTACTACTCGATTCCCATAATACATTCTAGCGTTATCAAATAAATAGAGGGCTTTACTTAAACTCAGATTCTCAATATGTAATACATTTCACTATCGGTTAACCCGTTATGTTTTCTCAAAACAATACCATAATTTTTTTTCACAATATTAACATTAAAGTTCCCATTAATTAAATGTATATTATTCCCGTCATAAATATACAATAGAATACAAGCACCCCGAGAACTAGCTGCGGTGCACACATACTCTGCTATCCATCCCGGTACATCACGTACATAAGGATTACGCATTCCGAATCTCTCAGGAATCGTTCAGATAACAACATCACAAATAATGGAGGCGAACACAGTCACATCACATGGGTCACGCACATACCTGCGCTCCCATGATCAGCAGACTTATTAACGTCCCAATAAGTCCTTCTCTGACCTATGTTCATCGAGGTAACCAGTCTAAATCCGGGCAACACAAGGATTAGAGGGCCCTAAGCGAACGCAAACCTCCCGTGATAGCAAGTATGGTACGTATGTCATACATATAAAATCAAGACATATACTAAGTATTCACGCATCTTAGTAATCACCAAAATATATTGGTGGTACACTTCTCATTCTCGTACCAACATATAATACTACACAATTTATATGTTCCCGGTTAATATAATAAATTAGGCCGTCAATAGTTCTCGCATCGTAATAGACACTCACGTCCTACTTCATATTTTCCCTTAGGTTCAAACTACACTTCTAGGTTTGACTCCTCATTATATCCCAAACATCCCAAATATATCAATTTCTCATCAAGGGAAGGCTATCTCTACCTATACACAAGGTTACGGGGCACTCGGGATCAAAACAGGCTAAAAGGCCTAAACTGTCAACTCGTTCGAAGTCTCATTCGAACGAGGCTGTTCGAACGAGAGTTCGTTCGAACGAACTAGGCCTTCTAATTTGATTTCGTTCGAACGAAAATCTTCGAACGAACATCCCTCTCGTTAGAACCCAAACTGTCAACTCGTTAGAAACTCGTTCGAACGAGCTCGTTCGAACGACCTGGGCAGGTCTTCTAACGAGTGACCAGATTCGAGCCCAGAAATTCCTATCTCGTTTTTCCCAATTTCTTCACTCCTAATCCCACATAAAAATCGTTCCAACATCATTTTAAGGTTCATAATTCGTACTAAACACTCATAGGTCATAATCAAACGTTTATATAGGGCTAACTCATCTTAAACATCATCAAATCTTCAAATCTCTTTATTTATTCCCAATTTATATGAACATGAACCCTAACATTTATACATCATAATTGAACCTACTATAATCCGTTTTTGTTTCATCCAAGATATTATTAACATCAAAATAATCGCCTACATATAATTCTACATGCAATTCATCATCAATATGTAAGATTCTATTTCCAATTTAATGGGTTTTTCATTAACTCCCAAGAACAATCAGATTTTTATCAATTCCTACACATGGAAGAAGCATTCTCTATAAAAACGAAATTAAATCACTTGCCTTAAGGGTAACTCTAGATTTGATGATGAATCTGATGAATGGTTCTCTCTCTCCTCTGCAGAATTTCTCCTCTCTCTCTCTCTCCAAGCTTTCTTCTCAAGGTGTTAATGGAGGTGAGGTTGGTTTTGCCAAGTTATAAAGTTTCTAACTTCTCCCGTAGCCCACTACCTAAATTGGGGTTGGAAATGGCTTAGTGGGTTAATACTAAGTCAGATTTTTAACTCTAATTTTCGTGGGTTTTAATTACCCAATTTCTGAAATTACCAAAATGCCCTTATAAGTTACCGGTATGGCCCAATAATGCCCCAGGACCCAAACTTAACCCCCGGCTAGTGTTTTCTGACTATTTCGACCCTTCCGGACGCGTTGGCGCACTCAAAACGACCATACGGTTAACAGAAATAAAATTCACTTTTTAATTAAAATTAATATTTCCCTGACGCGACTGTCACACGCGTCTCAATAAAATTTTCCAACTTGCCGTATTTCAATCTCACGACAAATTTCATACTTCAATATTCATGTATAATCATATATGCACATTATATTCAAATACCAACTCGCATCTCGCTAGTATTTTAATCCGGATTAATTTCCAATTAATACGCATTTAATATAATTAATCCCATAAATGAATATCACAAAAATACGAGGTATTACATACTTCCCCCCTAATAACTGAATTTCGTCCCGAAATTCGGAACTAGAAAGTACCTGGTAAAAACAACTATGGATAACGTTCGCGCATCTCATCCTCGCGCTCCCATGTGGACTCCTCAACATTATGATGTCGCCACTGAACACGCACTAACGGGACTATCTTTGACCGCAGTTTCCGCTCACTTCGGTCCAAAATAGCAATCGGCCCCTCCTCGTAGGAGCTATCAGGCTGGAGATCGATGTCCTCCAAAGCAATGTGAGAATGAGCCAAATCGTCTCTAAGATATTTCCTTAGCGAGGAAATATGAAATACATCGTGAATCCGATGCAAATGCTCGGGTAACCCAAGCCTATACGCAACCGGTCCAATCCGCTCAATAATAGGAAATGGTCCCACATATCTCGGTGCCAACTTCCCTTTCTTCCCGAAACGCATAATCCCCTTCATAGGAGATACTCTGAGCAAAACCTGGTCCCCCACTTGGAACTCCCTGAAGAACCTCTTCGCATCAGCATAGCTCTTCTGTCGATCTTGAGCTCCCGAATGTGACTCCGAATCAATTTTATCCTTGCCGAAGTATCCTGAATCACCTCCGGTCCAAGTAGTTTGTTGTCCCCTACCTCCAACCAACATGCTGGGGAACGACAACGTCTACCGTACAACGCCTCAAATGGAGCCATGCCAATGGTGAACTGGTAGGAGTTGTTGTAAGCAAACTCTACCAGTGGAAGATACTGCTCCCATCCACCCCCGAAATCAATGATGCACATACGTAGCATGTCCTCCAACATCTGGTTCGTACGCTCGGTTTGCCCGTCGGTCTGCGGGTGGTACGCCGTGCTCAACAGCAATTCCGTGCCCATGGCCTCCTAAAAACTCTCCCAAAACTGTGAAACGAATATCTTGTCTCGGTCAGACACGATATTTAGGGGCACACCGTGAAGTTTCACTATCTCTGCAATAAAGAGCTGGGCATACTGTCCCGCAGTGTAGTCTGTCCTTACGGGTAGAAAATGAGCGACTTTGGTAAACCTGTCCACAATTACCCAAATGGAGTCATGACCTCTCTATGACGTAGGCAATCCCGTGATAAAGTCCATGGATATGCTCTCCCACATCCACATCGGGACCTCCAATGGCTGTAGCAGTCCTGCCGGTCTCTGATGATCCACTTTTACTAACTGACAAGTGGTTCATTTAGAAACAAACTCGGCAATATCTCTCTTCATCCCGCTCCACCAATACTGACGTCTCATGTCTTGGTACATTTTATCCCCACTGGGATGTACCGCGAACCGTGAGCCGTGCGAATCGGCCATCACCTCATGTCGTAATTCCTCCCCTTCCGGAACTACTAATCTCCCATTGAAGCGTAATCTCCCGTCTGAGCTAACGGTATAGGACTCGGCTCCCTATGCTAGTAATCGAACTATCTGCTCCTGACAGAACGAGTCATTTGCCTGTGCCCTTACTACCTTCGTGACAATCTAAGGTGTAACGGTCATCACAGACATGAACGATCGGGCCACTGCATCCTGGTGTCCCAACTCCTTCCACTTGGCCTTCCACACCCCTATCACCTCATCTACTGGCCTCCGGCTCAACGCGTCTGCTACCACATTAGCCTTCCCCGGGTGATACTGGATATCAAACTGATAGTCCTTCACAAACTCAAGCCACCTTCGCTGCCGCATATTCAACTCTTTTTGCGTGAATAGGTACTGTAGGGAATTATGGTCTGTGAACAATCGAAACTTTTCCCCCAAAAGGTAATGTCTCCAAATACGAAGGGCAAATACAACTGCCTCCAACTCCAAGTCATGAGTGGGTTAGTTCTTCTCGTGAGGCTTTAGCTTACGGGATGCATAAGTAATGGTCTGACTCTCCTGCTGTAATACACCTCCAAGTCCTTGCAAGGACGCATCGGTGTAAACTAAATACTCAACTCCCGGTCTCGGCAATGCTAACACAGGTGCTGAGGTCAACTTATCCTTCAATTCATCGAATGCCAACTGACAGGCATCACTCCAGATGAATGGCACACCCTTACGAGTCAGACGTGTCAAAGGACCTGCAATCTTCGAGAATCCCCGAATGAACCTCCTGTAGTATCCTGCTAGGCCCAAGAAACTACGAATCTCTGTCGGTGTCGTGGGTTGTCCCCACTCCCTCACCGCGGATACCTTCCCCGGATCAACAGATATTCCTCGGTCGGAAATAATATGTCCCAAAAACTGTACCTCCTTCAGCCAAAACTCGCATTTCTCATATTTTGCATACAACTCGTTCTGACGTAATGTCTGCAAAACTTTCCTCAAATGCTCGGCGTGTTCCTCCTCTGTCTGGGAGTAAACCAGAATATCATTGATGAAGACAATGACAAACTGATCTAGGAAATCCCTGAACACTCTATTCATCAAGTCCATAAACACTGCTGGAGCGTTGGTCAAACCAAAAGGCATAACCCGAAACTCGTAAGATCCATATCTCGATAAGAACGCAGTCTTCGAGACATCCTCTTCCCTGATACGCAACTGATGGTATCCCGATCTCAAATCAATCTTTGAGAAGAAAGAAGCTCCTCTCAACTGGTCGAATAAGTCATCGATTCGAGGCAACGGATACTTATTCCGTATCGTGACCTTATTCAACTCTCTGTAGTCCACACACAATCTCAGTGAACCATCTCTCTTCTTCACGAACAACACAGGGGCACCCCACGGTGAAGTACTCCACCGTATAAACCCCTGACCCAATAACTGCTCAATCTGATCCCGTAACTCCCTCATCTCAGCTGGATCCATACGGTACGGTGCGCGTGCTATAGGTCTCGTATCTGGCAATAAGTCTATGACAAAGTCTATCTCTCGACTGGGGGGTAATCCAGGTATATCCTGAAATACATCGGCAAACTCTCTAACAACCGAAATCGAATCAAGTGGTATCACCACCTCCTTAGAGGTCTCCTCCTCTAAATAATACAAATGAGCGGTCGAACCTCCCTCTGGGCGAGGCATCGCCACTACAAACATCTCTTGCCCCGAAATGGCAAAAATAATGCTCCCATCGAAGCAATCAATCATGGATCTATAATCAGCGAGCCAATCCATACCGATAATCACATCGTGAACATGCATATCTAATACCAACATATCTGCAGGTAATACCAGACTACCAATCTCTACCCCTACTCCCCGGCATATAAAGAAAATAAGTGATCCACTCCCCAATGGTGAGTCTACACACGTCACTGTGCTCTCTGCTGTGGCTAACAACCCTAAGGCTTTCGCAAAATGTGTAGCTATAAAGCAATGTGTTGCCCCCGTATCAAACAAAACCCGACCCATAGTACCATGGATAGGAAACATACCCTCAATCGCGGGTGGTGCCTGTGGAGCTACTGCCTGGTGGACGTTATAGACATGTTTGTACTGTAACTGCCCCTGCTGCACTGGAGCTGCTGGAACGGCTGGTAGGGCTGGCACCTGGGCTGGAGCTGGGAGTGCAGCCGGAAAAAGTGGTCTCTGTAGCTCATTACGGGCACCCTGCTGCTGTGGGGCCCTATCTCCCTCCGGACAATCCTGGCGCCTATGGCCGTGTCTACCACACCCAAAACATCAGCCTTTGAAGTTGCCTCCCCTCTGACCCTGTTGACCACGGCCCTGCTGCCTGGTGGACGTTATAGACACGTCCATACTGTAACTGTCCCTGCTGCAGAGGAACTGCTGGAATGGCTGGAAGAGCTGGCACCTGGGCTGGAGCTGGGAGGGATGGTGGAAAAAGTGGCCTCTGTGGCTCATGTCGAGCACCCTGCTGCTGCTGTGGGGCCCTGCCCCTTTCAGGATAGTCCTGGCATTTATGGCCAGTCTTGCCACAAACGAAACACTTTCCCGGAAAGTTCCCCCCTCTCTGTCCCTGCTGCCCCCGGCCCTGGTGGCCGTTACCGTTCCTCCACTGGCCCTGCTGAAACTGTTGTTGACCATTCTGACCCTGCTGGTGCTGATGGCTATTCGGACCCTGATGGCCCTGCCGAAAACCTCCCTGTCCGTGCCTGAAATTTCCTGACCTGAACCTCTTGTGATCCCCCTGCTGGGTACCCTGATCACCCTGTCTCTGCCCCTGAACAGATTGTGCCCCACTGGCACCATTTCCTCCCGTCCTGCCCTGATGGCTAGACTCTCCCGATCGCTTGCCCTCAGCCATGTGAAAGCGGTGATCCTGGCAATGGAGCAATGCAGCGTTAACCACATCAGAATAAGTGGATAACGAGAGGTTCCCTAACAAGTGCTGACGAATCCTCCATGTCAAACCGTCTGTAAATTTCTGTATCTTCTTTTCCTCCGTCGGTATCTCATCCGGAACAATGTTCAGAAGATCAGTGAATTCGGCCTCATACTCAGCCACAGTCTTACCCTCCTGCTTGAGGCTCATCAACTTCCTCCTCATCTCTGTGTGAACAGCCGACGGAAAGTACTTGCGGTCAAACCGCACCCAAAACTCCTGAATAGTGAGAGTATCCCTCTCCTCTACGGTGGTAATAGACTCCCACCACTGCAGTGCAGATCCCACTAGCTTAAAGGTAGCTAGTATCTGCTTCTGGACATCTGTGCACTCATACATCCTCAGGTGTCGCTGTATGTCCTTCCTCCACTGACTCGAAACTACGACATCGGAGCTACCTATGAACTCCGGAGGGTGTGCTTTCTGAAAAGCATCACGTACACGTTCCCAAGCAGACGGGAATGCATGAGCCTGAACTGGCGGGGCTATCGGCGCCTAAGGTGGTGCATGCTGAACTACAGCTAGTGCGGCATTTACTGCCTGGGCCACAATGGCTGCAACCTCGGCGGCATTCATCGTGCCCTGAACTGGTGCGGGCTGTGGTTCTGGGGTTGCATCCCTGGGAATCCTTTGTGCACGTCGTGGAGGCATCTGAAATAGGAATGAAGTTTATAAGTTCGCAGTTATAAACTTAAAATATCTGAAGAACGTAGCATATACAAAATAATACAACAGTCCTAAAATATAGGGCTCTACATCAAAGAAAGCTCAGCGGAAACATAATAAGCCGTTCAGATCCTAAAGGACACTAGAACCTGATGCTCTGATACCACCTGTGACACCCCGACTAATTAAATACCGGGTAGCTACTCCTTTATTAAATCAATACAAAATGTCAAGTTGGTTCAGTTAATAGCATCACTGCCGAAAACATTTTTAATAATTACTAACCACCTAGTATTTAAAAGTAAGTTGCCAAATTTTAAGTTAAGTCTGATTAACATGTAGTAAAAGAATAATTAAAGAATAACAACCATTCGCCATAATGAAGTAATGAATAACCAACAAAGTAAATATAAATCCGGAGGAAAACTCCTCACAATAAACCCACAACTGAAAAATAATACGACAAGTCTGAATCCTGAATAATTACATGCCAAAGGTCTGAATAACTGAAATAAATGAAATATCTCTAAAAGAAATGGGCAACATGCCCTACAACTGATAACTGATGAATATCGAGTCAAGATAGATGAAGTGTCTACAAGCAAAGTCCTGTAACTTCCACAAACAACTACAGCTCGTCACCTGAATGAGAATCCTATGCATGGTGTCCTTGTGGTTGGGCATCTAAAATGGTTTTTACAAAAATAGATTTGAAAGCAAATGGGTCAGAGCCCGAAAGTGGAAAACATTTTGAAAACAGCAAGTGTTTTAATAACATTAAAACATTAAATGCAAAATACATGTTAGGACGTGCACTCACATGAAATTCTCACCTCTCGACTACATGTGCACTCCTAACGTACCGTACCCATCTATAAGACATCCATATCTAACCAAACCGTAATAAGTTCTACCCCTTACTACTCGATTCCCATAATACATTCTAGCGTTATCAAATAAATAGAGGGCTTTACTTAAACTCAGTTTCTCAATATGTAATACATTTCACTATCGGTTAACCCGTTATATTTTCTCAAAACAATACCATAATTTTTTTTTCACAATATTAACATTAAAGTTCCCATTAATTAAATGTATATTATTCCCGTCATAAATATACAATAGAATACAAGCACCCCGAGAACTAGCTGCGGTGCACACATACTCTGCTATCCATCCCGGTACATCACGTACATAAGGATTACGCATTTCGAATCTCTCATGAATCATTCTGATAACAACATCACAAATAATGGAGGCGAACACAGTCACATCACATGGGTCACGCACATACCTGCGCTCCCACGATCAGCAGACTTATTAACGTCCCAATAAGTCCTTCTCTGACCTATGTTCATCGAGGTAACCAGTCTAAATCCGAGCAACACAAGGATTAGAGGGCCCTAAGCGAATGTGAACCTCCCGTGATAGCAAGTATGGTAGGTATATCATACACATAAAATCAAGACATATGCTAAGTATTCACGCATCTTAGTAATCACCAAAATATATTGGTGGTACACTTCTCATTCTCGTACCGACATATAATACTACACAATTTATATGTTCCCGATTAATATAATAAATTAGGCCGTTAATAGTTCTCGCATCGTAATAGACACTCACGTCCTACTTCATATTTTCCCTTAGGTTCAACCTACACTTCTAGGTTTGACTCCTAATTATATCCCAAACATCCCAAATATATCAATTTCTCATCAAGGGAAGGCTATCTCTACCTATACACAAGGTTACGGGGCACTCGGGATCAAAACAGGCTAAAAAGCCTAAACTGTCAACTCGTTCGAGTCTCATTCGAACGAGGCTGTTCGAACGAGAGTTCGTTCGAATGAACTGGGCCTTCTAACGAGATTTCGTTCGAACGAAAATCTTCGAACGAACATCCCTCTCGTTAGAACCCAAACTGTCAACTCGTTAGAAACTCGTTCGAACGAGCTCGTTCGAACGACCTGGGCAGGTCTTCTAACGAGTGACCAGATTCGAGCCCAGAAATTCCTATCTCGTTTTTCCCAATTTCTTCACTCCTAATCCCACATAAAAATCGTTCCAACATCATTTTAAAGTTCATAATTCGTACTAAACACTCATAGGTCATAATCAAACGTTTATATAGGGCTAACTCATCTTAAACATCATCAAATCTTCAAATCTCTTTATTTATTCCCAATTTATATGAACATGAACCCTAACATTTATACATCATAATTGAACCTACTATAATCCATTTTTGTTTCATTCAAGATATTATTAACATTAGAATAATCGCCTACATATAATTCTACATGCAATTCCTCATCAATATGTAAGATTCTATTTCCAATTTAATGGGTTTTTCATTAACTCGCAAGAACAATCAGATTTTTATCAATTCCTACACATGGAAGAAGCATTCTCTATAAAAACGAAATTAAATCACTTGCCTTAAGGGTAACTCTGGATTTGATGACGAATCTGATGAATGGTTCTCTCTCTCCTCTGCAGAATTCATCCTCTCTCTCTCTCTCCAAGCTTTCTTCTCAAGGTGTTAATGGAGGTGAGGTTGGTTTTGCCAAGTTATAAAGTTTCTAACTTCTCCCGTAGCCCACTACCTAAATTGGGGTTGGAAATGGCTTAGTGGGTTAATACTAAGTCAGATCTTTAACTCTAATTTTCGTGGGTTTTAATTACCCAATTTCTGAAATTACCAAAATCACCTTATAAGTTACCGTATGGCCCAATAATGCCCCGGGACCCAAACTTAACCCCCGACTAGTGTTTTCTGACTATTTCGACCCTTCCGGACGCGTTGGCGCACTCAAAACGACCATACGATTATCAGAACTAAAATTCACTTTTTAATTAAAATAAATATTTCCCTTACGCGACTGTCACACGCGTCTCAATAAAATTTTCCAACTTGCCGTATTTCAATCTCACGACAAATTTCATACTTCAATATTCATGTATAATCATATATGCACATTATATTCAAATACCAACTCGCATCTCGCTAGTATTTTAATCCGGATTAATTTCTAATTAATACGCATTTAATATAATTAATCCCATAAATAAATATCACAAAAATACGGGGTATTACACACAATTCATGTCCCTAATTCAATGGATGTTATTTACCTTTGTTAGAACCTTACTAGGCCTCTCATATCATCAAGGGCTGACACAAAATCACCTCTCACTAAAAACAACAGTGTCGCCACTATTGACTCGTACGGACACTAAAAAATTACTACCATGTCTAAATTAGAAGCGCGAAATCTATTAATGGCAACTAACTTGGCCACACAATGCTCGTTGTGATAATACCCTTGACTCTATTGTTGACAACATGAATTGAAACTATCACCTATCCAGCGTGATTGTTCCAAAACCAAAACTGATGTCAAAAGATCAACTACCGACCTCACCACATCCTTCCCGAAAGGAGCCTTGAACATAGAGACCTAATACCATTTATAACGCACCGTCCCAGATTTATGGGATACCCGTGATCAACTCGGTCCGACCTGAGCATTAGGTGTGAAGTGCGATGAGACAACCTAAATAATGTAGCTAATTCAGTTTTATTTAATTAGCACTTCACTTGTTTAGCATGCGATTCCAATTTACATTTATCCCCGTAGGAAGCATCGTCAGAATCTAAGCATACAGAGCTACTAAAGTAAAATAAAAAGGATACTTACCTCTATAACATTCTCAACATGTTGTTCCGTATGTGGTTCCGTATGTTGAGAACGTTATAGAGGTAAGTGGGAAAATACAATAATGCAATAAAGAATCGAACGACGAAAAAGAGACTCTAACACGTTACGTCGACATGCACATGCAACTATATATATATATATATAACAGTTTAATGCATGAAATCGTTTTTATTCCCAAAACTTTAATTATTCTAATTAATTCGCCCCAATCTTATAAGAGAACCCATTTTTACTTGACTTGATATTTATTTATTGATTTAACACACCCGGTCAAATATTTTGAATGAATACCTTTTTATTTTGGAAAAGGCACTTCTTTTATCGAAATCACCATTTTTACTCATACTAAATCTATCTTAGTATTTCGCTTGATATCACTTTTCAAGACACGCAAGCATCGTGTAAGAAAGTACTTATTTTCATTGAAAACCTTTCATAAATACACTATTGCGTTAATTATGGGTTAAACCTCTTTATGTAGCTTAATTACCCATTTGACCACTTCACTTCACCATTCATTTTACTTCATGGACGTTAGTTAATTTTTCTACATTATTTGTCTACATTATCCTTTAATTAGAAAATTTATTAATTTTATTCAAGTTAAGTTGTGTATTCATATATTCGCCATACAACTCATTTCTTAACATATTCCACTTTCATTATACTTTTCTCGAATTCTTTCAAATATCTGCATACTTTAACGAGCTCCACACCGCCGGCTATGCTACGATATGCTCTGGTCAATAATTTTGGGTCTTTCACCCTAGGGCTCCAGGCCCTTCTTAATTATTTTATGTGTCATTAGAGTCCATATTAATGTGTTTTATATTTATCAAATGTCCACATTATTCCACTTTTTACCAGCCGAAGCCAAAACCCAGGGACTTCTCCGCACCTTGTGTTACACTTTAGAAATTACCATTCCTTATCCTTTACGCACTTACGTTGATTTCATTCTAAAAATCAGTTTCATTTAGGACCATTTTGTGTATCGCCTTTTCCAACATTTCATTTCATCAAATGTTCCACTTTACGCAAAATTACCAATTTATTCATTTATTTCCAAACTTTTATTTTCCTCCATTCTCACAAGTGTTATTTCCTAAAAAATTATAAATTACACATACTAACTTCTTGAATATTTTTAACTCATTAACACTTGTTTAATACTTTGAAGTAACAAACTTCTCAGGTTGGGAATCTCTTTATTTCATCACTTTCTTTATCAAAAAAATATTTGGCATTTGGGGGACTATTTTACAAGAAAATACCATTTTCTCTTTATTTTCACATGTAGTCTAGAAATACACACTTATCACATTTTCTATATCTTTCAACATACTTTAAGGGATGAAATTTTCATTTTCTTTATTTCATGTTAAAACCCATTAAAACCTTCTTTAAACTTGTTTATATGCTTATCATCAAAATACTAGAAGTTTATGTACATGAGGAGATGGATATTAAATTTAAAAATCCCATTAAATGGGTTTGACATATGGCTCATTCTAGAAATTTTATAAGATTAGCATAAACATGCTTTTCAAGCTAAAAGACATTTTTATTTCTTCAAAACTTGATTAAATGTCTATGTAACACCCCGTAATTTTGAGGATTTAATATTTAATTATTTTTGGGAGTTATAAAAATATTTAAATTGGAAAAACTTAAATTCACGAGTTGGAGAATTTATTTGAGTGAGTCGAATTATTTATAATTGGCGATTTTTAAGTTTAATGGTTTGAAATCTCGTGTGTCGTATTTTGAGGTCGTAATTTGAAAATGACAAAAAGTATTTCGGATGACAATTCTGAGTATGCGGTTGCGTCCGGATGGGTCAAGATAGTCAGAAAAGAGTTCCCAGGGATAGTAATTGGGTCTCGGGGTATTTTTGGGCATAGTCGGGTCCACACGGGGTGAGTTGGGCCATTTTAATTAGGCCCAGATGGCCAAAAACGGGATTTAGTATTTTTAACCTAATTAAGGGATTAGGAACGACAGATAGAAAATCCTAAACCGAGAGTTTGGGAGAGGATTATAGGAAGTTAATCAAGAAGTCAATTGGGGGATCTTTTGGAGCCAAATTAAGGGACTAATTTGGGGTGTTCTTCATCAACCATTCTCTATACCAACGGAATCAGACCCTACAAATAATTTTACGCAAGTGGTTAATTTGCAGTAATGTGTAAATGGTGATATCCAATTCATATTTTAGTGATGTGTAAACTAAAATTCGTTTTGGGGGTAAATGGGTACAAAATGGGGTTTTGTTAATGGAATACTTGGCTGAGATTCAAAGTAAGAAATAGGTGTATTATATATCCCTAAGTAAAGATAAAATGAAATTTGAATATATTTGATGATTAACATGGAATCTTTATGAGTTCTTGGATGAAGAACATGAATCTTGAATGACTTAGGGTTTATTTGATGAACACAAGAGGTCAATCTGCCAGAATTTTTTATACAAATTTAAACGTATGCAATTTGAGTTGTACTTAGAATTAAAGTATGAACCATACATTCCTGGAAATTTATTTCTCTTAGCTATCCAATGAACTTAGAATCGGGTGAATCGGAGTTCTATAGAGGGAGTAATCGATATTTTACTACAAGGTGTTCGATCTGTCAACATAGTAATCTGCCAGAATTTTGACGTGACTTTAAACGTGTGAGATTTGAATTTTACTTCTAATTAAAGTGTGAACCATACATTACTGGAAAGGTATTTCCCTTATCTATCCAATTAACTAGGAATCAGGTTAATCGGAGTTCTGTAGAGGGAGAAATCGAAATTTTACTAGAGGGTGTTTAATCTGCCAGAAAATTTGAGATTTTTCTTTTTAAGCCTCAAATGTCTAAAATTTTATCGGGGAATTGTTTGGGACCTTGATGAAATATATTGATGGAATAATGATATAGAAGTAGGTCTATGATTGAGTGTTGGACTTTAATTTTGTGAGAGAGTTAAAGTGGAGATTCATAGGCTTGATTGTGACGTACTCTAATTCCAGATGATAAAAATATAATTACGGAAAAACGTGAGCGAGCTTAAATACGTTAGGTCAGTGGGTTAACAAGGGTAACTAATGAATTGATATAACAAGGGGTAACTAGGACCCTTAGAGTTGTGTGAATACTTGAATTAATACGAAAGTGAAATAAATTCGTAAAGCAAACAAGTACGGTGAATATTAGAGAGAAATATATTATGTACAAGTATGAATAATTGGGTTGTGCAAATACCTACTATTTTATAGGATTACTTGGGTTATGAATTCCTATTGTGTGTTTCCTTGTGATAGGAACATAGACTAGGGAAATATTAAGTTATGGGCCAAGTGAGCGAGTCCAGGGATAATGGTTGAGTGACACCAAGTTATTAAATTAATGGATGTGTTAATTAATGATGGTAGAGTCGGAAGGTAGACTCGAAAAAGTATTAAATTAATTGATGTTGTGATTAATTAATTTGGAGTCGGATTGTAGACTCGAGAAGGGTATTAATTAATTTATGTGTAAATTAATGAAATGAGAGTCGTACCACAGACTCGGGTAGGTATTAAATTAATAGGTGTGATAATTAATTTAATTAGAGTCGGATTGTAGACTCGGGTAGGTATTAAATTAATAGGTGTGATAATTAATTTAATTAGAGTCGTATTGTAGACTCAGGTAGGTATTAAATTAATAGGTGTGATAATTAATTTAATTAGAGTCGGATTGTAGACTCGGGTAGGTATTGAATTAATAGGTGTGATAATTAATTTAATTAGAGTCGGATTGTAGACTCGGGTAGGTATTAAATTAATAGGTGTGATAATTAATTATGTTGAGTCGGGCCACAGACTCGGGAAATTACAGGCTAGTGTACTGGGATTTTGAGTACACGATAAAGTTTCGGGTTTATATTATATATATACGATGTAGTGATAGTATATATATACGTGTATATATATATTGTGTGTGATATTAAATATCAGTGACTAAATATTTATTCAATTTATATACTCTAGTGCTATCAAGGGAGGTTGCGCGATGTGGGTGAATCCCCTAGATTGAGGAGTAGGGCGAGTATATCCCCAATTCATAGCGTCCGGTATATGGGTGAGGGGATTATCTCACTTTAAGGGAAGGAATATGACCTCCTCCACTACGTTTATAGTTTGGGCCAAGTTGGTGAGTGATTCAAACTTGGGGAACTAGGTTTTGTGAGCACACCTAGTGAGATAGCACTTTAGAGGGAATCATGCGACGAGGGTATACTCGGAGGAATTGATATACGTATGTTATATGTGTGGATGTTATAGTAAAGTTACAAATATAATGGTATTCAATATTATATGCGGGTAATAATACAGTGTGTGATGTATTTACTTTATATAACTTGTGACATGGTTATATGCTACTATTTAAGAAGGAATTAATTAAGTTAATTATGAGATAACTTATAATTCAAGAATCATTGTACTCGGGTTAGAGTAGTATGGAAAGAGGGAAGTTATACCAGGACTAGTTGGACGGAGTAGTACAACTAGGTGAAGGGTAAAGGTAACCGATAGGTGTGCACAATAGTGAAGAGGTGAGAATGTCCACAAGGGAGTGCGACACTAACTTATATATGAAGCGCATTCATGCATTTTAATTACTGCAGTTAATTCACTTGCTAAATATTTTCAAAATATTTTGGGTTCTAACCCTTGTTATAAAACTATTTTCAAAACCTTTTAGGTGTCCAGCCACAGGGACGCCAGGATTGATATTCTATTCCAGGGACATGGAGCTGCGGAATATGTGGATGCTAGCAGGAATTTGGATTAGACGCATTGTTTATTCATTCCTAGAGTAGGAATCATTCATCAGTTTCAGTTTTATTTAGGGCATGTCGCCTAGACTTTCAGTTCAGTTTTCAGATTTGTTTTATTCCGATGTTGAATATTGTATTGGATTATTTCACTTTGGTGGCCGATGTTTTATTCTACAAGTTGTGTAATTAATTATTTCAGTTGAGTTTTATTCAGTTGTGCGAATGGTTTATATTTATTTCCGCATGTACCGTTTTGTTTAATTAAAAAGTTAAAATTGGCATTAGATTTTGGAATACTAGGTGGTTAGTAAGTTTTAAAAAGTTTTCAACAGTGATGCTAAGGATGAACCAACTGGGATTCCTGTTTTAATTTGGTATAGGACTGATCACCCGGTATTTTATCAGGCGGGGTGTCACAGCCTATTTATACAAAAATCCCAATTTTCACAAGAAAATCTTAAGATATTTATTCATAAAATATTTTCAATAAGAGAAATAGCATTTCAAACATTTTATTCCATATAATGTTTAGATATCAAGATTTCTTGAAATATATTATTTTTCTCAAAAATATTGGGATCTTTCATAAATTATTTTTTACAAAACCAAAATAAATAACTTTCTCAAATCACATATGTATTTTACTCCTACAATCTCTAACTACAAGACCAATACTATGGAAAAATAAAGTTCCTAAGCTAAGAGTAGAGTTTTCCATCTCAAAGGAAGATTCAACAATGGTGGATTAAATGTAGATGAAGATGGCAACCTCCCACCTCCTAAGGTGGCCTTAAAGAGGTTGTTTAGATCCACTAAGCTTGTCTCCTTGAATGGTCTATGAAAACCCCTTTCAAACTCCATGATTTCTCTACTTTCTTATTCAAAAATCCCCAACAATATCTCCTTGGATTTGTAACTTTGTCCAATAATGGTGTGGGTGAGTTTTATAAGCTAAAATATAGTGTAAAAGGGTTAGACTATGGCGATTTTTTGTGGAGGGATGGTAGTGCTAGTGTGGTGTGTGATGGTTAGTGGAGTCGGAGCTCTAAAAGCTAGAGAGAGAGGCCAAATCTAATTGAAAATGGCCCAAATGAGCCCAATCCTCATATAAATACTCCAAAAACCCTAAGGGTTAAATACCCCAAATGTCCCTACGCTCAACCTTTTATCCAATGGTCCATTAAGCCTTTATCCAACATTTTGATCTGAGTTATTAAGGTATCGACACGTCATCTAATCTGACAATCCATATCATTATAGCACATTAAAAAGTGCATAATTTTTCTATATTTTTCTCTATCTTTCGAACGACTTTCAATCTCGTTCGATTGAGATCCCCTCTATTTCGAACGAGGGTTCTAATGAGGTACAAACGAGGAAAAATCATACAAATTGATTTTTCAAAATAATTAACTCATTTCTTAATCAAATTTCTATAACTTTTTCCCATAATTTCATAGTGTGATTCATTTGTTTAATCCCTCTATAATTACTGCAATTTTGTATATCCCCTTTATTTTTATACAAAGGTATTATGGTGCTTTTCCACAACTCATCTGGCATGTTTACTTCTTTTAAGATTTTATTAAATAAACATGTTAACCATTCTACCCCTAGACTTCCAAGGGTTCTCCACACCTCTATGGGTATATTTTTCGGGCCAACTATTTTACTAGAGTTATGTAGATTGCATTATTGGCATGAGATAGCCAAATGTGTATAGAATTGATATATAAGCGGTTATGGGTATATTGATTATTGGGTGAAGCGAATTATAGGTGTTGTTTTACAACAAAACTTATGTTTTAAAATGAAAGCGATAAACCTAAAGATAAGAAACTAAATATTTAAGAATGAAAATGTAAAACTTTAATCGCATGGGTGACATATTGATTTGGGATTAAGATGTTCATGATATTTTAGGTTGTTGGGTTGTGTAATTGATAAGTTAAAATTTGTTAAACACAAGAGAAAGATGTGTAGCTGTGTTGTGGCCCAAATTTAATTATAATCCTGTTTTACTTGGGCTTGTTGTTAATGTTTTCTTTTAAAAACTATTTTTACATGCCCCTATTATGGTAGTTCCTGTAGATGCGTGATCCTTGGAGGAGCATCTCTAGTGACACCCCCTTTTTTAGTCCTAGAATTGCAAGAGTTGAGCAAATGTAGCTCATCCTTTTATTATACTCCTTTATTTTCGATTTGGTTGTATATGCTATTTACATTTAAAGATGAATTGCGTTATTTGGTTGGTGATTTGTATCAAAGATGGTTTTGTGCAGATTCAGTATTTCATTGTATTGTCTTTGTTCTTTAGATTCATGTATATGTCTTTTTCTAATAATGTTACCAAAAGTATTGATTCTCATGATTTTTATAATAGACATAATCAATATATTTATGAATTTTTTAGGTATTACAGGGGTAGCATTGACCAAGGCACGTGTTTAATGATTTATTA
Organism: Sambucus nigra; assembly: GCA_949130495.1. Taxonomy (NCBI): domain Eukaryota; kingdom Viridiplantae; phylum Streptophyta; class Magnoliopsida; order Dipsacales; family Adoxaceae; genus Sambucus; species Sambucus nigra. Next base: position 724,503,585 of record OX422209.1, read on the forward strand.
TACATTATAGACATTATTAGAATTAAAAGAGTATAAGAGATTTCTCATTTGTTTGTTATGAGATTTCGGGGCCCCAAGAGGGCATGGGACGATTTGTGGCCATTAAAGTGATTGACCACATTGATTTGAGCTATGAGTTAGGAACCTATTAGTGTGCGGGTGTATGGGAGTACCTTGGATGATAAGGTGTCCCTAGTCAAGAGTATGAACTTTAACAAAACAAGTTAAGGAATTTGAGAACGAGCAGAAGCGTGGTTTAGAGCTTCAAGTGTATGATGGAAATTGTAGAATTCAGGTTTAATAAGGAGTAGGGAAACCGATAGAATGTACCTCTAAAATTCATAAATATAACGAGTTCGGTGTCGTTTGACCTCATACTATCATCATTTCTATGCATGTTATTTTTCAGGTATTGGAGGAAGAGAGTTCGTGAGGGACGACTTGGTGTTCAACGATTTGACTAGTTAGTTTAAAGTATAACTAAACGCAATTTATGATGAGAGAGATCTTTGTGTGTATTAGGTCATAGAGGATAGAATAATTTATAGTAGTGGGAGGACGTTATAGGTGAGCTATTCTTAGACTTCTGACTAGGAATATAATTAATTCAAATTACGAGGAAAAAAATTTGTGTGTTCAAGGGGGAAGTAATACCCCGTATTTTTATGCATATTATTTAGTTATGAAATTTGGAAAATTAATTATGCGTGCATGACTGTGACATGAGATGTCACCATTTACATTTTTATGTGTTATTTAATTCGTCTATGAAAACAGATCTACGATGTGGTAATTTGTTAATTTAACTAATTAATATTTGGACTCGTACGGGGCAATTATTAAATAATTAAGGTCTTAGTTATTTGATTTGGCATTTTTTGTATCTGGTTAGTGAGACTCGTATAATGTACGTTTTTAGTTTTAAATGGCGTAATTTTGGCCAATTAGGTTCGTATAGCACCTAGGTGGGTTTTTAGGCCATTTAGAGACCATTATAGACCTTTTAATTATGGGACCCTTTTAGGCCCAAATTCAATTTCATAAATTAAAGGACTAAATGAATCTTTAGGAGATCGAGAAACTGGAAAGTGGGAGATTATGGAAAGTGGGAGTTCTCTCCAAATCATCAAGTCAAGTTTATTTAGAATGATCGTATGATTCTTGTTGGTTTAAGTTATGCCTATTCATATCAATCTAAACTTATTGTGTTATAAATCTGAGTTTTATGATTAAAATTGAATGATTTAGTAATGAATCTAAATTAATAATAATTATATTGAATCCCTTTAATTTGATGAATTTTGTTATGAATCTAACTTGGAATGATTAAATAATGATTAGTAACTCATTTGTATATGAAACCCTTTAAAATCCTTTTGATTTCGTTTGGAAATTTGAAGAAAGCATGAACCAATTGACATAAATTAAAAATCTAGTGTTCTTGGATTATAGATAGGGTTTTAATTTAAATCTTGATGCAGGTTTATGATTTGATGGTGGAAATAGGTTCCAATTGTTATGATGTGTTTTTATCATTCGTATGTTGTTTGGGTGATTGGACGAAGCTTTTAGGTTTATTAATGGAGATTGGAGAGAGAAAAATGGGGTTGAAGATGGAGAATCCTGTAATGAGGGGAATTAGGGATGTTCTGGGTTGATTGGTCAATCGACCATAAGCTGTCGATCGATCGAGAGTAGCAATTTTGGCCCAATTTGGGATTTTATCTATTTCGTTGGAGATTTTTGTTTTAGGACTTCAATTGAGGTTTTGTTGTCCAATAGTCTTCATGTACTTATAGGATAAAGGTATATTCTTATTATTTGAATTGTTGGAGATTGATATTTAGGGGTATTTAGATATTAGAGAAATCGTTGATTTAAAGGGGTTAAATTGAGGATTGTGAATTTGATTGTAAACTTGACTGTAGGATGGGTTAGTAATGGCGAATTGGGAAGTTTAGAGTATTGGGGCTTGTTGATCGAGATTATTATAGTCATTGTAGTTGACTTATGTGTTGTATATTCTTTGGTTGAGATCATGATTGGATTAAAATTCCTAGGGAAGGATAGTTATCATATTCGATGGTTTAATATAAATTAGGTGTGAATTGATATTTAGATGTGATGCCTTGACAGATTTGAACTAGAAATAACTGATAATGAATCTACTGATGTGTATTTTAATGTATAGTGTGATGAGATTTTGTTTGGATTCGAGACTCAAGATGTTAGGGTTTATGTCGTATGAGATGAATGTAAGGTTAAAGATGTGTTATACATTTTTATGATAGTGATGCTAGTATGACCCGATATAGGCCTATCAACGGGTCAGAGCCGGGTCGGGTTTAGGGAGATCCAGATCCGTATAATCGGATCTTTATCGGGTTCGGGTTCGGGCCCGGGTCTTCATCGAGTCTATAATATTGGATCCAGACCCGGATCCGTTCGGGTCCGAGTCTAGCCAAATATATACATTTATTTTATATTATCCCCCTTCTTTATTTTTTAATCTTAAATTAAAATATTTTGTAATGTATTATAGAATATTATTAGTATAAATAAAACATATATTATTTATATTTACTATATACATAAATATATATTTTTATATATATTACTTACATGTTATATTGATAAGATATATTTATAAATATATATAAATTTATTGTATATGTAATATATATTTAAAAAATAATAATGTACAATTCGGGTCGGGTCTTCGGGTTCGGGTCTTGTATAAGATCCAGACCCTACCCGTTTAATAAACGGGTCCTCGGGTATTCGGGTCTCGGGTCCAAAAAATATGCTCAGACCCTATTATAAAGATCGGGTCCAGGTCGGGTCCGGGTCCAGACCCGACCCATTGAAAGGCCTAACCCGATAGCGTTAAGGTCAGTATTTGTACATGAGTTACGTTCTCCCATTTGTAGGGGTTATGTATGTGCATATTTTGGATCGTTAGTGAGAGTTGTGATTACTTGTGTGTTTTATATGCAATGCATACCATGTCTGAGTGCTTGCGGCGTATCGTACAAGGAGGGATTCCATGATGGGGCACCTGCGATGCGGACCGCACTAATACCCCGGTGAGTTGACAGGATATTCCTTGGTCATATTTACCCTAGGGTCATAAGTCTAGGTATATGTGTAATGATAGGATTCATAAATATATTTCATCGTGTAATATTAGGTATGGTAAGTTATATGAGTGAAGAGTAGGCGTATGCTTTATCCCTTTATCGTGCTGAGGTCTTAGGTTTGGGACGTCCTAAGACTATACCTAGTATGCACGAGTGATCCTCAAAGGCAATAGATATAGGCCTTAGTTATGTGTGAACGTGAGAGTACCCCATTTATTTTTAGATGTCAGGGGTTGTACCTTTGTTTAGATATTAGACGTGAGAGAGTCTTTCTCCTACCATATATGCTTTTTGTATGGTAGTAATAGAGACAGTTTTACGGTTTATGTGTTATACTAGAGATGTATATGACCTATAGTAGGGATGTCCACCTATGTACCTATGCTTCGTATTTGTGTATTACATACACTAGAGATGTGTATATTGTATTATTGGCATGAGATAGTCAAATGTATGTTATTGGCATATTGGTTATTTCATGAGACGTATCGTAGGTTCCAGACTACCACATAACTTATGTTTTGTGATGAAATAAATAAACTTAAAGATTAAAAACTAAAGATTAAAGAATGAATATGTAAAGCTTTAATCATATGGGTTACATATGGTTTTGGGGATTTAAAACCGCATGTTATTTTAGGTTCTTTAGGTTGAGATAAAACTTAAAAAATCTTAAAATGCGAGAGGCAAGTCCATAGTTATAATTTATCCCAATTTAAGTTATACTTTTATTCTTCATAGACTTGTTGCTAACGTTGTGGATTTTAATATTTTTTAGGACTGAGGCTGCGAGAGTTGCCTTCTTAAGCAATGTTGTAGATTCTTAGGATATAGGTGTCTTTGGCATGCGTACTAGATCCATTTGCATTACAGTTATTCAGATTTTAGTTCTGAGGGATTTATGTGATTCTTTAATCTCGTTGTGTCTTGAGAGTGTTTATATGTACGATTGGTATCAAGTTGGTTGTCTATTATTTTAGTTTCATTTGATCTAGTTTTGTTATTTGTTCAATTTTAGCTGGTTCATTATGCTGAGAATATTACCAAATGTTTTTTATTCCTGTGATTTTTATATTAGACAATAAATTTATTTATGTATTTTGCGGGGTAACACAATATGGTTTACATTGATGCCTTACTTCAAGGATTATGAGAAGATTTTATGCATGAAGAAAGGCCTTTAGCTTATGCTTCTCGTAAGCTTAAGTCGCATGAGGTAAACTACCTGACTCGTAATTTGGAGTTGGTACGGTCATATTGTCGTTTGTAACGAGAGACACTATTTGTTGGGTTAGAGGTTGTTATTGTTTTTCAATCACAAAAGTCTCAATTTTTTTTGTTCACGCGGAGATACGTGAAGATGAGACAAAGGATATGATTAGATTTTGTGGAAGACTACCACTTTGCAATCCAATAGCACTCGGGGAAAGAAAATGTGGTAGAGGACGCTTTGAGTCGTATGCCGACAGTTAGTTTGATCTCTTTGTGGGTAGAATACGGGGATAATTTCTTGGATTTATGGGCATAGAGGTGGAGTACATTGAGACATATCTATTTAGCGTATGCCTTCCTAGCAGTAGTAATAACTACCTCAACTATTATACTACGGGTAGTTCAGGCATATGAATCAAATTCATTTTATTAGGAAATGGTGAGGTAACTCATAGCTGGTGGATTTCCTTTCTTCTCTATTAGATCAAATGGAGGATTACAGTTTTAGGGACGACTAGTAGTGCCTGAGGATTGAGAAGTGCAAAATGCAGTTTTGGCCGAGGCACATGGTTCGTGGTATACGATACACCATGAAGGGGATAAGATGTACCAATATATACGACAATTGTACTAGTGGTTAGGAGTGAAAAGGGATGTGGTTAATTTTATGTCTAAGTGTACCACTTATTAGATAATAAATGTTGAGCAGCAAAAACAGTAGGGGAGCTGTAACCATCAGAGATTCCTCAATGGAAATGGGAGGGAATATTTATGGACATTATCGTGGTTTTGCCGAGATCACATAGATGTCATGATTCCATATTGGTGATCATCGACAGACTGACGAATACAACTCATTTCCTACCGGTTATGACAGATTTCACCGTTGAGTAGCATGCTAGAATATTTGTAGTAGAGATAATGAGACTTCCCATAGTACCACTAGACATCATGTCCGATAGGAGCAACATTTTTATCTCTCAGTTCCGGAGAAGATTTCAGTATGCGGTGGGAGTGAAGTTGAGTATGATTAAGACCTTCACCCTCAGTCAAATGGTCAGACTGAGCATGTGAATTATTATTTGGAAGATATGCTTCAATCATGTGTGTTAGATCTCAAGGGAAGTTGGGACATACGCTTTCCACTTGTAGAGTTCACATAAAAAAATATTCACCCGCAGACTATCGGTATGGCACCATACGAGGTGTTGTACGGACGATCATATCGTTCGCCCAAATGTTGGGTAGAAATATAGGAGTATAAGATGTTTAGGTCGGACCTCATTCAATACACCTTAGAGAAAGTGCCACTCTTTCGGGCGTGAATATAGTTATCTCAAGACCTCGAAAAGAGTTATGCCGATAAGAGAAAGCGTAAGATGGAGTTTTAGGTAGGGGAGCAAGTGTTATTGAGAGTCTTCCCAATGAAGGGGTAGTCATATTTGGATAAAAGAGGAAATTAGCTTCCCGATGCGTAGTCCCCTTTATGATTCTAAATAGGGTGGGTCCGGTGGACAACCTTTTGGCCTTACCCGATCATCAATAGCGGATACATGGCATTTTCCACATGTACATATTGAGGAAGTATCTAAGGGAGGAGGACGCCTATTAGCAAATCGACTTTGACGGGATTGAATAAAAGTAGGACGCCAATCATGAGGAGAGGCCCAACATATCCTTGATCGGAGATAGTAGATTTTGCTATCGAAGGTCATTCCTTTTATTAGAGTTTAGTGGGTCACGATATTGAGATAGAGTCTACCTGGGGGAGAGAGGGGGGGGGAAGACTTACAAGAGAGGTATCGAGAATATTTTAGAGAGGTAAATTTCAAATTGAGGAAGAAATTCCTTGATTAGGGGGGGTGAATGTAACACCTCATATTTTTATGCATAAAAAATTTATTGATATTATTTGTGTGCTTTTGTGACGTGTGATGTCACTATTTAAAAAATTATATGTGTTTTATAAATAAATTTGAAATGGGACCTAAGACACCGTAAAATATTAATTAACTATTTTAACATGATTGTGTATTATGGGTGACTATAAAATGGACATGGATTTGGGATCAAGGGTTTTCTTATTTGGATTATCCCCTTGATATCGGGTCCCATCGTTCGTGAAGTAGGTCCATATAATGCCATATCGCACCAAATAAATAATTAAATAAATGACTTTCGAACTCATACCAACTTATATAATATAATTTATGAGTTAGATTAATAATTTATGATGTCAGGTTGTTGATAATATGTGGGACACGTATAATGTTCATTTTCAACTTGAAATGATGTATTTTATCCCTATTGTGTTAATATAGGGCTTAGGCATTATTTTAAGTCATTTCGAGGTGATTTTGGACTCTTTTATATGGGGCCCATTTGGGTCCCAATTACTATTTAGGTATTATAGGGTTTTAATGAGTCATTAGGGATCTCATAAGCCAGATATCATAATTGGGGAGGCACATTACGTCTGAAGAGAAGAGGAAAAGTTTGAAGGATCTTGGCATAATTTTCTTCACAAGCTTAATTGAAGCAAGTTTATTTAGAATTCGGTCATACTTGATAATGCGTTAGATTATATCTATTCAGTTCAATCTAAATTTAATCTTGTCTTAATTTTATTTTTTATGATTAAATAGTTTATTTCATTATTAACGTAATATATATATATATATATATATATATATATATATATATATATATATATATATATTAATTAAATAAATTTTCATCTTATATTGATTGTATTCCTCATGAACTTGAATTGAAATTGTTAGAGAATGATTATAACTCATTTTATATTGTAAATACTTTAAAACCCTCTCATTAATTGAATTGATTCATGAAAATTCTAGGTTATTTGAAGAAAATGACAAAAATAGGGTTCTTATAGTAAATCTGATTTTCCCTTAGAATCTTGATAGGAACTTGGTTAATTAATGTTATATTTAGATTCCAATAATGTATTTGAATTGGTTTTAGTGTTAGGATATTTTTTGGGGTTTGGATAAATATTTTCAAGTCATTAATGGTATTTTAGCATGAGAAAGTAGACTTTAAAGAAAATGAATCTTGTAACTAGGGAATTTTCGTTATCGATTAATCGACAATCTTAGTTTTTGTACAATTTTGGCTTAAGTGATACTTGGTTGGTTTGGGGGATCTTAGGTTGGTTTAGTGATGACATTTGATTTAATTTGTCAGGTATGAACATATGAATATCATGGATTGAAATTTTTAATATGGCATAATTTTTAAACACATAATTTATAAGAGTTTAAATAATAGTCATGTTAAGGTTTCGAATCCCATGATAAGTAGGATTTTCATTGTTGTATTATTTATGAAATGCGTACCATGTGTGAGTACTCGCGGGTGGTGTACTAGGAGGGATTCCATTATGGGGAGCATGCGATTACGACCGCTATGGTACCTCGATGATATAGACTAATATTATATCATGGGTTCACTTGGGTTTTGAATTTTAGATGCATGTGATATTTAGGATTGTTTGGGTACGGATAAACTTAAAAACCACTAAAATTATGAGAGGAAGGTGCATAGTTATACTTTATCCCAAATTCAGTTATGATTTTGTTCTACATAGACTTGATGTTAATGTTTTCAAATTGGGTTTACATTTCAGGACCAAGGCCACCATTGTCACCTCAACCTTGATCATGTGATTTGCATCTCATTCATTGTTGGTTACTCTAGGATGTAGGTATTGGTATTGTGTGCCCATTCTCATCTCTGTTATTTCCATTTAAGACAATTTAGATTATATAGTAGCTTTAATTTTTATGTTGGGATTTATAAGACAATTATGGTTGTGTGGTTTAGACGTTTCAGCTATCAGATGTGATTGTGTTTTCCATTTATTGTTATTCAGTTATTTACTCTTGCATATTTTATTATTCAACATGCTTGTAATGGTACTCAATTGTATAAACTCATGTATGGTTTAGTTTAGACTTGAGCAATATATTATTATATTATACGGGGTGTCACAACTTTTTATAATATTTTAGAGCAATAAACCCACCTAAGAATGGGTAATACGACTCAGAATAAGTCGATCACCTACAGTTTGACACTAAACCCACCTGAAGAGAGTGCTACACCTTAATCCCTGGTTCACCGCCTATGATTTGGAATAAAACCCATCTGAAAATGGGTGGTGCAACTTAGAACAAGTAGGTCACCTATGATTTATCACCAAACCCATCTAATAATGGGTGGTACGACTTATAACAAGTTGATCGCCTATGATTTGACACAAAATCCACATAAAAATGGTGCTACAATCCAACTTTGTCTTGATCGGCCTAGAATAGGCATAAACCCTCCTAATAATGGGTGATACGACTTGGAACCAGTCGGTTTAGCCTAGAACATGCATAAGACTCCATAAGAATGAAGGTAATAACAATTAAATTAAAAGAATGTTAACTTACCAAATTTTAATGAACGGGTTAATTGATATAATGGCATATTAATAAATGTTACAAATCAGTGAAGTCGGTCACATATATCATCTTCACAGACTAGAAATTAAGTTAAATAAGAAATTTAACTTACCAAAATTTAGTTAGTAGTATAATTGAACATTGACTTGATTGATTAAATTTTACAAGTCAATGGGTTAATTCAAACATTGGCCTATTGATTAATGTTGCAAGTCAATGAAGCCAATCCCAACATCACTGACTAACAATTTAAGTTAAATAAGAATGTAAACTTATCAAATTTTAGTCAATGGGTTAATTGAAATATTGTCTCATTGATTAATGGTACAAGTTAATATAACCGGTCACATATCCTAACTCCACCAAAAAATAATAAAGGTAAATAAAAATGTTAAATTTCCAAATTTTAATCAATATATTAATTGAAACATTGGCATATTGGTAAATTTTGCAAGTCAGTGAAGTCGGTTACATATATCATATTCACCGACTGAAATTAAGTTAAATAAGAAGATCAACTTACCGATTTTTTGTCAATGGGGTAATAAACATTGGCCTACTGATTAATGTTACAAGTCACTAAAATTGGTGACCGATTCTAACTTCACCGACTAACGATTGAGTTAAATAATAAGGTCAAATTATCAAATTTTATTCAATTATTTAAATAGAAACATTTAGCTATTGATTAACTTTTACAAGTCAATGGAGTCGATCATGGCCTACACTCCACACATCACAAGTAGAAAACATCTTAACAAAATATGAATAAAAATCAGGAGAATAGAAAGAAAGATGATTTCATTAGTTTAAAAAATGGCAAAAGGCCTACAATCAAATTAAAACAAAAAACAAAGAAACTAGGGGTTAGGGATGACCTATCCCTAAATGGCAATATTATTATTGCCTTTCTCGCCCTGTCCTTTAAGAGCAACTCACTAACGGGTCGGTTGGTTGACCTATTAGATGCAAAGGAAGCCTTATTGTCGCTAATGACGGGATTCTCAAGAGGGGGATGTTCGACATAAGCATGATCACCTTCAAGAAATTCCTCAAATATAGTCAAGAAATCCAACCTTTATTAATGACAACTGACTCGTGATAGTCGAGTTGTGCAGCAATTCTTGGACCCCATCCTCGAAGATCTCATCGAACACTTAATCTTGGTTATCCTATCTACTAATAGCAATAGCCCTCTTCTACATATAAAGTGTCAACTTATCTCTGGTCTTCTTAGCAAAGGCCGTCTTTAACTTCCTCAGTTCAGAGTCAACCTTATCGAACTCCAATTGTAGGAGATTGGATTCCTTTACCACCTTCTCCTCGTAAGAGGTTTTATCCTCCAGTCTCCATTAAAGCTTGAAAATTTTTAGACCTTGGCGGTTAAACTATTCTTCATTGCATTGGCTTGTTCATTAAGAATGTCACTTATGCTCAGCTAGTTGTCAACTCGAGTGTTCATTGCTTAAATGCCTAAAAAGTAAAGAAAAAATAAAGTTAGTTAGTATCAAGAAGATATCAGAAACTTTAAAAAATATATAATTCGATTTGCAAGAATAGAGTGATGGATCCCTTCCTTATAATAACTCTCTAAAGAAAAACTTCTCAAACCTGATATGTCTTTAGGAAACATGGGAACCTGAGCTACAGAGTAGCCGACTTCGATATTTTGGAATGTTAAATACTTAGTGTTAATGGTATCCTTACCTTTCATGAAGTTGATAGCCTACAGGCGAACCCTGGACGTTGATGGTGGTGGTGGGGTTTGTTGCCTTGGGTCAATTACCAAAGGTTAGTTATTGCCCCAAGAGAGAATAAAGGGAGGGGTATTTTTAATTCTCTTCATATTGGATTGCTCTCCTTATTGCTCTCTCTTTATTATTTTACCTATCCCGATTTTATTTCTCTTGAATGGAGAAGATCCTTTTCTTAGTGTCAGTTAAACCTTGGTTTCCCTGGTTAGGTTTGCCTCCCTTGTTCTTCATATATTCTCAGGAGGAATAGGGGATGTGAGGCACTTGGGAAAATAAAAGTCTTCTCCCTCTTTATCATCCTCCTCCTCCTCCTCGTGTATCTCTTCCCAAAGTCAACCTGAGGTGTCGACCTCTTCGTAAGAAAATAGGGGAGTAAAATCGTCAAAGAAGATTCGAGGTGGGTTGTTAAGGCTAGACCCATTAAACAAGATTTTACAAATGCATAACACACACAGTATACAAATAGGTAACACAAACAGATGGGTGTTGATCGGTTAAAATGAATGGGTGACATTACCAATTATACGTAACACCAACTTACTGAAAATGATCTGAAAATGACCCCGAGGGCCCCCAATTTTAAAATTCAAAAGTAATTACACTTTGAAAATAATTTCCTTGTTGAGATATGCGGAAGCGTTAGGTGATGGTTCAATAAAAACACCAAATTTTAATTTCTTCTAAATTAAAATTTAAACCAAAGTGAAATAAGATTAAAACACACTTATGTTAAATTTCACTTAAACCAAGTTAATTAACCCAAGTCCTAGAACATTGCCTAAGTCACATTTTTCATTTAATTAAATTAGGCCAAACCAAATTTTAACAAATTAAATTAAATGACTTGAATTAAATTAACTAAACATTACCCAATATTAATTTGCACCAAATTAAATAAGTAGTTGATTAAATTAAACCAATTTAATCTTTTTACCTAAGCATGCGTTCTAGCTGATTTTGCAAAAGATAAAATAAATAATTAATCCACTACGCCACGATGTACGAGGAAAAATCAACAACGGAAAAAAACCTTGGACGGCCCTAGCCTCAAATCCACTAAGTACGGAATTTACAAATACAAGATAGTAGACTTACAACACACGACTCGATCCCTCTCAAGCCCCGATGCTCCTTCTTGTAAACACCTCCACCTAGCGAATAACCACGGAGCTCCACCGCGGTCTCGAAATCCACCGATCGAACTTTATATGGTCACCATCACCCGAACTAGGAGCCTTTCTCCAAGTGGGTAAATCAACGAAAACCTCTTCTTCTTTTTGGGATTTAGAAGAAAACCCAAAATGTCTCTTCAAACGGTAGAGATGAAGAACCGGTGCCAAAACTCCAAGCAAGTACAAATATATCTATGGAAGCTTGGATAAACAGTATGGGTGTAAAACTAAAGTGTATAATCAATTTTTCTTGAAAACTTAGACACTTTAAAACATGAACTTTTTCCTTAATCATTTTTTCTCTCAAACTCTCTCTTGGAGATAGATGTGTATGAAAACGTTAAACCAAAAGATTGGCTCCCACACTATTAAGTTTTGTCAAAAGTTAGTGGGTTGAGGAAGTGGGAAACATGGGTAAAAACTGCTGAAAACTTCCATAAAATTTCCCCGCCTGAAATCTCGTTCGAACGAGATTTTTGTTCAAACGAAGTCTCGTTCGAACAGCCATCTCCTTCGAATGACAATTCAAACGATGTTCCAGTGGCCTATGGGGAAGCTCGTTGGCAGCTTCGTTCGAACGACAATATCGAACGAGAAACCAGAAAGTTAAAAATTATGAATTTAGCCCAGAAACTTTATATACTTTATATAGAAGTTTAATTAAATCTTTCTGACAAATAAACAACAGTTTTTAAGTAAACTTACACCCATTATAAACCGTTCCAAGCTCCTATATATATATGTAATGCATTCATACATTGGAAGCAGGGAACCACTATTGATGATGTAGAAACGTGGGACATAAACTCGACATTTTGATGAAGCTTTATACACTTGGCCGCTATGTCTTCAAACAAACTCATCATAGGCTTGGAGGATGATCAATTAACTCTATCCTATGACTCAAACGTTTTTGTCCGGAATTGAGCCAAAACTATAAAGGACTCAATTGGAAATTTGTGTCCTTACAAATCTCCCCCTTTGGCTATTCCGGGACAAAAACAAAACAAAAATCCTAAAGGGCCGTCAAGCTCTACTAGACTGACACAAAGTCCCACCCAAAATAAAAATACAATGCTTGACTCAAACGACCCAAAGGATCAAAATCTTTGCCGGTAAAAGTTGCCACTTAGAATAGAATTCCTGCACACTTAAGCAAACACATTAAACGCATAGGGAATATCAAAATATTAAATGCAATTAAATAATTACTCCCCTGAAATTATTAATTCTCCCCTTTATCAACTATGATCAACATAAGAAGATAGTGACTCCCCTTAAGTTAAATGTCCCCCAAACTAAGATACGATTACAATAGGATTAGATACCATTTCTCCCCCTATCATTTCTCCCCCTTTTTGTGAAGGAATAGACAAAGGGTAAAGAATCAAAAATTAACTTATCTTCCACAAATAAAGCATATACACCCAAATAATTTATCTAAAATAAGCAAGGGATAAATAGAATGAGATAACAAGTTAAAGCATGTAATTGTGCATAAAGTGATGAGAACGTTAAAGCACATGGGCAACAAAATCATAACTAATCCAACAAATATTAATGGATACCAACTAAGATGCAAGAAATCGGTACCAATATGATACATAAGTATTAAGCATGTGATATCAATAAAGAATGCAACAAGATGGATATCAATTATGAATTAAAGCATATATGGACTAGAAAGCAAGACAAAGACTAAACAAAAATATCAAATATATGTATATATAATATATACCTAATAGACTCAAGTACACATATATAGATATAAACACACAAATGACACACACAAAATATAATAGGAGTCTTTTACACTCGTAAGGTAAAAATGTATCATATGAAAACGGAAGTGTTGGGGTGTGAACTAGCAACAATTAAATTTAGATCCAATCACGTAAAACATGTTCACGGAGTTATCAATTGATTGCAAACTCCATCACATTTGAATATAACCTCATGTGATAATATAAATTGAACTCAATGAACAAACATACACAATGCATACAAGCCTAGCATATTGATGATTCTACAAACCAACAGAGCCATGACATTGAAAGCTCAACTAGGATAAACGGACATTGTGCAAATCGTTGATATACCATCCAATCTCCCTCAATAAGTATATATTTTAATTTTGAATGAATATATCAATTTAAACATAGGCCTTGGCAATTTTTTTTTTAATGCCATATTTTCTTTTAGGTCTTGGACCATGTATTTATTTTAGGTCCAAACAAACGGTGGCTTACTATTCGCAAAGGATAATAAATCCTTTCGGAGCCCTTCCCCGTGCACATTTATATTTATCATTTTCTATTTCTCACAAATCTCACGTGCAACGAATTTTGACATTCACTAGTCCTCCTAAGTCACAAATATGTAGATAACAAGATTGGTAGGAGAACACCTCACAAAGCTCAAATATACATATGAAGTTAAATTTCAAAAGAGATCGTGCATGTGTGAATAGAGGCATATAAAAATATAATCCAATATATCAACATAAAATCCAACTACTCCATGTAAGCATGGTAAAGAACATAATAAGGATTGACAATCTAAACCAAAAGTTCTAGCCACATGAGAGCGTAAAAGATGGGATTCTAACACAAGTATATGCCACATAAAGTGTGTCAAACTAAAATACACACAAAATAAAAATCTTTTTGAGTTTTTGAAATTTTTAACCAAAAAAAATATATACTCAAAAGACAAACAAAAATCATTTGAATTTTTCATTAAGCTTAAATTATCAAGAAATAAAAACCCAAATTAGAAACACAAATCTTTTTGTATTTTTCATTTAAAGAAAAAAAAATGAAAGAAATGTAATACAAAAGATAAACAAGTCATGATTTCTAGCATGAGATATGAAATAAAGTAATGACTAGAAAATGACTTAACATGCATACATCTAGCAAGGATATATAATATGAAGCACAAAAAGCTAGAGTATGCAAATAAAACTAACACATTCAACCTATAAATTTAGCAAGGGAGGTTTCCTGTGAAAGTAAATGAGAATCCACAAATCTAATATCTAGCGCGTCTAAAAATGATTTTCGAATCTATATAGTTGTATATTTAAAATGATGGGATTTGGAAACTAATGAATTGCTAGACATAAACTTCCTAGGACTTCTTTTAAGATCAAAATAAAATGACCTAAGGTGACCTTTCCTACCACAATGCAAGCATGTGAAAACATGAGAAATGTTACCTAAGGTGTGACCTTTTCTAAAGTCTTTGGATAAAGTAGATCCTCTAAAACAAACAATGGTTTTAGCTTTAGTAACGGAAGTATTTGAACTAGATGAGTTAGAACCATTATCACAACTACTCGAGTCTTGTAAGTCATTTTTTATTTTTAAAATATTGGACTCAAGTAAAAAATTAGACTCCTCAAATTTACAGGACTCCTTCTTTAAATTTTCTATAACACCTAGAAGGTTATCACGCTCCCCCTCAATGTGAGCAAACTTTTCCCTAAGAGTCTTTTCTCGACTATCACTCTCTTTCTTGGACATTTTTAAAATATTATAATTGTGATTTATGTCCATGAGCTTTTCACGAAATAGCAAGGTTTGCAAAAATTCAACTTTAACTTTAAAACAAGAATTTTCATCTTCAAGAAATTTAATTCTTTTTGCAAATCTCATAATTAATTCTCTTAATTTTTCATTACACTTATTAAGCCCATTTAATTCCTCTCGAATAGCAAAAACTTCATTATCATTAGAAATGGACAAATTTTCATTAAGGCGTCCCATAGAGAGATACAAAAAAAATTGAGAGTGAGTAAAAATTGAACCACCTAAAAATACGAGGAAAATAAAAATTATAAAACACGAAAAACGAATCTTTGATGCGATAAATTAGCGGTACGGCTCTGATACCAATCTGAAAACGACCCCGAGGGCCCCCAATTTTAAAATTCAAAAGTAATTACACATTGAAAACAATTTCCTTGTTGAGATATGCGGAAGCGTTAAGTGATGGTTCAACAAAAACACCAAATTTTAATTTCTTCTAAATTTAAATTTAAACCAAAGTGAAATAAGACTGAAACACACTTATGTTAAATTTTACTTAAACCAAGTTAATTAACCCAAGTCCTAGAACATTGCCTAAGTCACATTTTTCATTTAATTAAATTAGACCAAACCAAATTTTAACAAATTAAATTAAATGGCTTGAATTAAATTAACTAAACATTACCCAATATTAATTTGCACCAAATTAAACAAGTAGTTGATTAAATTAAATCAATTTTATTTTTTTACCTAAGCATGCGTTCTAGGTGATTTTGCAAAAGATAAAATAATCAATTAATCCACTACGCCGCGATGAACGAGGAAAAACCCACAACAGGAAAAAATCTCGGACGGCCCTAGCCTCAAATCCACTAAGTACGGAATTTACAAATACAAGACAGTAGACTTACGACACACGACTCGATCCCTCTCAAGCCCCGACGCTCCTTCTTGTAAACACCTCCACCTAGCGAATAACCACGGAGCTCTACCGCGGTCTCGGAATCCACCGATCGGACTTTATATGGTCACCGTCACCCGAACTAAGAGCCTTTCTCCAAGTGGGTAAATCAACGAAAACCTCTTCTTCTTTGTGGGATTTAGAAGAAAATCCAAAATGTCTCTTCAAACGGTAGAGATGAAGAATCGGTGCCAAAACTCCAAGCAAGTACAAATACATCTATGGAAGCTTGGATAAACAATATGGGTGTGAAACTAAAGTGTATAATCAATTTTTCTTGAAAACTAAGACACTTTCAAACATGAACTTTTTCCTTAATCAATTTTTCTCTCAAACTCTCTCTTGGAGATAGATGTGTATGAAAAAGTTAAACCAAAAAGGTTGGTTCCCGCACTATTAAGTTCTGTCAAAAGTTAGTGGGGTAAGGAAGTGGGAAACATGGGTAAAAACTGCTAAAAACTGCCATAAAATTTTCCCGCCTGAAATCTCGTTCGAACAGCCATCTCGTTCGAACGATGTTCCAGTGGCCTATGGGGAAGCTTGTTGGTAGCTTCGTTCGAACGACATTCTCGTTCGAACGAGAAATTAGAAAGTTGAAAATTACGAATTTAGCCCACAAACTTTATTTACTTTATATAGAAGTTTAATGAAATCTTTCTGACAAATAAACAACAGATTTTAATTAAACCTACACCCATTATAAACCATTTCAAACTCCTATATATATATATATATATATATATATATGTAATGCATTCATACGTTGGGAGCATGGAACCACTATTGATGACGTAGAAACGAGGCACTTAAACTCGACATTTTGATGAAGCTTTATACACTTGGCCACTACGTCTTCAAACAAACTTGTCATAGGCTTGGAGGATGATCAATTAACTCTAGCCTATGACTCAAACGTTTTTTTCCGGAATTGAGCTAAAACTACAAAGGACTCAATTGGAAATTTGTGTCCTTACATGATCAATACACCAAATTGAATAAATAGATTGGTGTTAACCCACTAAAATGAATGGGTGACTAATTATACACAACAACAACTTGCTGAAAATGATTAATACATCAAATTAACACAACATGAATGTAATAATCGGAATTTTCTAAACCGACCCTAATTATAAAGTATTCAAATTCAAAAAGTCTTCTAAAGAAGAATGAAACTATACTTGATGCCCTACAACTTTACTAAATTTACTTAGACCCCTTAAAGTTTTAATAATTACAAAATAGCCCCTAAAATCTTTAAATCAGCATAACTTGACTTGTACTTAAACCTTAAACCCCAACTTTATATAAATTAATCCTTTAGACTTCAACTAACACAAATTTATAGTTTCAGCCCTTGAAACTTTTTAAAAATATAAAAATACCCCTAAACTTTATCAAAAGGATACTTTTAAGGGTATAAGTGTACATACTTGACCAACCAAGGACCAAACACCAAAGTTTTGTTAACCTTACAATTTTAGTTCAAATCTACCTCCCTTTCCCACCAATAAACTCCCCTACTCACGTATTATAAGTACCCCACGAAATCCTCAGTTTAAACACACTCAAACAGAAGTTTCAAAACTCGAAGTTATCACTCCAAACAAATACTCTACGATTTTATGTACTATATTCAATTCTTCTAGTTTCAATCATTTTCTCTGCTTTTATAATGCTAGAATAGCTCAAAACATTAGAAAATTTTTAGTAGATTATAAGCCCTAAGTGAAAATTATGAAGTTTTCACCATTAAAGCTTGAGCTTCAATGGTAAACTTCCAAATAATGATTAAAACTCAAATTTAAAGCTTTAAATGTCTTCCTTAGAACCTCATGAACTCCAATGTAATGATCAAATGCCATGAATGTTCAAAATAAGCTCGAATCATTTGAAAGTGTATTTTGAACCACAAAAATGAAAATCTTAAATTCTCCTTGTATAATCCATCTCAACTTTTGAAATCATAACCAAATTACTCCTACGCATTGCAGAAATCAAACTATGTTCATAAGAATCCCTGCCATAGCCATAAAATCCACGAATGTTAGGTCAAATTTCCAGTACAACACGTAGTTATGTAACTTGAGATATACTGCATCTCAATTCACAAAACCTATATATTTGGATTCTTTATGAAAAACTAGGTTATGTTTGTTAAGAAATCATCTTAAATGGTTTAGAAATGAAGGAGTTATTCAAGGTCAAAAATTAGAAACCCTAGAGTCAACTGTCAAGGGGAAAGAGATAAACTTTTTTATCATAAACATTAACCTAGCGCGTGAGGGTGCGTGGTCAATCATAATTTTTTGATTTGTTTTCCAATATTTTTATTTTATTTTTCTGGTCAAAATGAGATAAGGTAAGGCCATGATTGGATCAGCCTAGCCTAAGTTATGAAAAAACTAGGTTTTAACTTAGAAATATTTTTCTTAAATTGAAATTGGATCCATGTTGACTTTTTCAACTTATGAATTTGAACAATAAACTTTGTCTATGAATACTTCAAAATATTTCAAGACAAAAAGTCTCTTTCACCAAAGTTTCAATATGACCTTAAGTCCAGTATTTTAAAGTCCCCAATTATTTACAATTAAACCCTCAAAACTTCAAAAGATACAGTTTTTATATAAACTGACAAACCCAATTCCAAATTGTAATAAATACTTATATGCCCAAACATTGAAGTACCAGCTCCTCCTGATGTCCTCTTATGTTATATAAATCCATAGGATATACCGAGTAAGTAGGTTTTCCTACCTTTTTAATAGTAAACTTTGTGTATTTCACATACTGCTATTGATATCACTCTGAGATAGCTTCTATTTACTCTTAGCATGTGCATGTTATAATATTTCCATACTATATATTTTATTTAATATCATCGATATTTGAATTTACATGTGGATCAATTTAAACCTTCTCACCTAATAACTGATATCAAGTTCCTTATTGATTCAATTCATCGCTGTACTTTCGCGCAAATAACTATATTATGAGCATCAGTATTAACTAGGAAGTAGACTGATGTGTTGTCCCTTGGAACTTTTTACTTGGCCTAATGGTCTCAGATGATTGAGAGCCCCGGTTTATTGCTACATACATATGAGTGCCACTTTAATTGTGTGCCTGGACGGTTACTTTTCCCCAAAGGTTTTCGGGTGATTGTTATTATTTGGTTTTACTTATGGCTTAATTATTTCTATACCACTTAGTGAACTGGTAAGTATGGGATTATTAGTTCAAAGATCATTGACTTTCTTTATATAGTCCTTAATGAAGTGATAAGTATGGGATTATCAGCTTTAATTTTTAGCATTGTTAAACACTGAATTTTATACACACTCCAACTCTCATATATATATATATATATACACTTGTTATATAACGGGTGAAGCCTGCTTACCATATTTGTGATAATTCCTTTTTTCTCGTGATGAACACGGAGAAGAAGGATAATATCCCTTCCCCTTTAGAGATAGATATCGGTCACATGTTTGCATACGTGACTGTGTGAGCAAAGAATAAGCCAGATGAGAGCAAGGAGTGGCTCTTTTTTATTTTCTACTTTATAGTTTGTACTAAAAATATGTAATTCATCCCTGTGGTGGTACTACCTTATGTAAACTACTTTAATAATGAATAAAGTTTTGTTATTCCTCCCTAACTTTAATTTTTTTCCTTTTTATATATTCTCTGGTGCATTCACACCAAAAACTAGGGTGTGATAAGTTAGTATCATAGCATGTTTTGATTTAAACATGTCGTCGAGTTATCATTCTATAAGCTAAAAGAAATAAGATATTAGTTATTTTATATTTTCATAACTTATTTTATTACTATTATTCTATGGTAATTCCATTTTTCAATATGGATACGTGGGATACATTTATGTTCAATATGGGTATTGAGCCCAACAATCGTTGGGAAACTAGAGTCTGAGAGGAAGCGTTGGCAAAGTTACGAGAGGTGATTAGTGTAGTAGATAAAGGCTGGACACGCGCTAGTAGTGATGCTAAAAAATTAAAGCTGACAAATACAGTTCTAGGAGACATGCAAGTTATGAGGAAGGCTGATGATTACATGAATGATCCAGTGATGTTTCAAGAATCCATATATCTTCCACTCACAGATGCTCCGCCGACTCCACCTATGTACCTAGATGCAACATCAAATGGTGAAGCTCATGATGACTACTCTCCTGATACTACTGATGACTCGACTGATGATTACCCGAATTAAGAAGATTATCTAGTTAGTTCAGAACCCAGTTCTAGTGACAAGGCTGTTGCTTCTGCCTTAAAATCCAGGTTAAAGTTATCTCCTGTTGTAAATAGGTATAATAAAGTATTGTATATAGTGTGCCATACTTAACTTTAGGAGATTAACTAACTACTATAGTTTCACTAATGTAGAAGTAGTGTGGTATATAACTTTGATGTGTCATATAACTTGTCTAGCATAATATAATAGGCATGTGACGTACCTTTGTTTATGATTCTTGTTATTGAAATTATTCTATTATATTTAAGGGTGGTTAGTACTCGAATTCCCTCTATTGGAACTGAAACTAAACAGACTCAAACTAAAGGAATCATGTGATGTCTTAAGGAACTTACTTCTTTTTCCTGACAACAATAAACTTCTCATTCTAATCTCGATGACATTTTTGAAGAAATTGGTAGGATGGATGCCCTTAAACGATTCTTGAGACAACGACCTCTGTATTTTCTTGGAAAGCTAGGTGCTAGTGAAGCGGAGAAATGGATACGTTAGATTGTGAAAATTCTGAATATAGTAGGTATAGCTACTAATCTCCGAGCAACTTTAACAGCCTATATGTTTAAAGTAGAAGCTGAAAAAGTATTTTTCGGAGGCTGAACGAGATTAACGAATTGAAAATTAAAACAAGTTAATCTATCAATAGCCCAATATGAGGACAAATTTACCGAGTTATCTCGTTACGCCCTTGAGTATATAGATACTAAGATGAAGAAGTGTAAACAATTTGAAAAATTAAGAATTCCATCGCTCTTTTACAAATTCGTGAGTATTCTCAACTTAACGACATTGCGGCAATTGTGGAACGAGATTCTTTCATCGTAATATGATCTTTTCCCCCCAATTACAATAAATAATCATGCTATTAGAACCCCACCTCATTCTCGGCCTCAACCCTATTCAAAGTCGAGTGGAAAATCTTAATCCTAAATCCTTCATAACACAACACATTCAGTAATTCTTTGTCATGAATGTCACGAAGTAGGACATATCCGGCCACAGTGTCCAAAGTTAAAATCTGTTCTGATCCATCGTCAATTGAACAAACCCTCACAAAATCCAAAATCTCGTCCTATCCAAAATCAATCTAAGCCAAATCCTGCTAAGGAAATTGTGCCAATCCCTAGTCGTGGAAAGAATTATGCAATACTACCTACACGAAACTCCCATGACGTGATAGAAGTATGATATTTTTCCAACATCTTCCTGCACATATTTTGTTGATTCAGGTTCAACACATTCCTTTATCGGTCTTAGACTAGCTAAATTATTGCATTTACTACCTACATTTTTAACTGCTCCATTGGATATTGAATTACCAACAAGTGAAATCAATACACTAACACAAAGTTATAGCAGTTGTAGAATTTAGCTTGGTATAGGAACACTCCTTGCTAATTTGATAATTTTAGATATTTGTGGTTTCGATATTATTATCAGAATGGATGTTTTCTCAAGACATCATTCTTATATCAATTGTCATGCCAAGAAGATTTATTTTTGAAATGAAGATAATTATTTTTTTGTACTTCAAGCATCGAGTCCGTCTAAACCCTCAAGTTTCCAAATTCAAATCTCTTCTTTACTTCCAAATATTTTGGAACAATTCGAAGATCTTTTTCTTGAAGAATTACCAATTACCTCCTTCCCAAGAAATTGAGTTTAATATCAATCTTTATCCTAATGCACTTCCTATTTTGACACTTCTGTATCGAATGGCTCCTTTAGAACTTCGAGAATTCCATACCCAATTAGATGACCTCTTAGAAAAAGGTTTTATTCGACTAAGTTCATCTCCTTGGGGAGCTCCGGTATTATTTGTCAAGAAACATAATGGAAGCTTTAGATTATGCATAGACTATCGTAAACTGAACTCAATAACGATTAAGAATAAGTATCCTTTACCCCGAATAGGAGATTTATTTGATCAACTTTGAGGAGCAAGGTTCTTTTCTAAAATAGATATACGATCCGGTTACCATCAATTGCGTGTTAAAGCATATATTCCTAAAACTGCTTTTCGAACTCGTTATGGACATTTTGAATTTACAGTAATGTCATTTAGATTCACCAATGCACCCGTAGCTTTTATGGATCTAATGCAGATAATATTTAGGCCTTTTTTTGACCAATTCATTATCATTTTTATTGACGATATTCTTGTTTATTCTCAAAATTAAGTAAAACATGCCCAACTTTTAGAAGCAGTCTTAGGTACTCTCAGAAACCATCGGTTATATGCTAAGAAGAGTAAATGTGATTTTTCAATGAAGGAAATTAAAAATTTAGGACATTTGATTTCTGAAAATGGAATCCATGGCAAGCCAACCAAAATTTCAGCCATTTTAGAATGAAAAAATCCTACCAATATTACCGAAATAAAAAGTTTTCTAGGATTAGCTGGATATTACCATCGTTTTGTGGAAGTATTTTATCGCATTTCTCTCCCCCTTTTAAATCTAATTAGGAAGGAAGTTCCATTTGTATGGACTGATGAATATAATTAATCATTCCAAATTTTGAAGGATAAATTAACCACTGCTCCAGTCCTCGCCATTTCTTCTAGAGATGTAAGCTACGATGTATATACCGATGCCTCATTACAAGGGTTAGGATGTGGGTTCATACAGAATGAGAAAGTTATAGAGTATGGGTCACGTCAACTCAAAACTCATGAACATAATTACCCTATCCATGATCTTAAATTAGCAGTTGTAGTTTTTGTGTTGAAAATTTGGTGTTGTTACCTTTACGGTGTAAATTTCCAAGTCTAATCTAATAAAAAAAGTTTAAGATATATTGGTACTCAAAAGGACTTGAATTTAAGACAATGACGCTGGATGGAATTTTTAGAAGATTGTCGATTTAAATTAAATTACCATCCAGGCAAAGGCAATGTAGTAGCCAAAGCTTTAAGTCAAAATCCAATATGAAGACTCCACACTTTAATTTCCTTTGATATTGCTTCTACCAGAGAGCAATATGACCTTTGATACATATCCCCTTACATAAAAAATTCAACATTATTGATTATCCCGAATTAAGAGAGAAAATCTTAGTTCAGCAAACCCAAGATTCTTTGTACAAACCTTTCGAGATAAAAATCCCGACTTCACATATAATAAGGAAATAGGCTTACGATTTAGAAATAGATTATATGTACCTAATGATGCATCTCTTTGAGAATAAATATTGCAAGAATCCCATCGTTCGAAATTTATTATTCACCCTGGAAGTTCGAAAATGTACCACGTCCTGAAGAAGTAATATGGGTGGCCAGATATGAGAAATGATATCGAGAATTTTGTAAGGAAATGTCTTACTTGTCAATAAGTAAAGATAGAACACCAACACACTGGTGGACTCCTCCAACCCTTACCGATTCTTGAGTGGAAATGGGATTATATTACCATAGATTTTGTCAATGGACTACCTTGTATGTTCCAAGGATATAATTCCCTTTGGGTAATAGTAGATCGACTCATCAAATCTGCTCATTTTCTACCTATGAAGACTACTGACTCATTTTAGAAGCTTAGCAAGCTCTACATTCAAGAAATTATCCGATTATAAGGAATTTCTTTATCCATTGTATCAGATAGAGATTCCCATTTTATAGGAAAGTTTTGGCAAGCATTTCAAACTACAATGGGTACTAAACTTCGTTTAATTACCATATTCCACCCACAATGGATGGATAATTAAAAAGTATAATCCAAAATTTTGAGGATATTTGCAAGCTTATACGTTAGATATGCCCGACAACTGGAATGTATATTTACCCCTTGTTGAATTTTTATATAACAATAGTTATCATACCAGTATTAAAGCTACACCGTTAGAAGCTTTATATGGAAGACCATGTAGATCACTTGTATATTGGATAGAATTCGAAAGTAGTAAGCAATTTGGTCTCTAGATAATCTAGGAAACCACTAAAAGAATACAGCAAATTCAAGAACGATTGAAGACAACCCAAGATCGTCAGAAAAGTTATGCAGACCAGGGCCAAAAACCATAAGAATTTTCAAGTTAATGACTGTTGATACCAAAAATTATCCTGCCACAAGAACCAATCAGAAATTTTCACGTGTCATACAGTACAACATAAATCTAAATCAGTAAGGATGAAATACCGACCTACTAAGTTATGCCGACCAACCTGTCACTGAATCCCGACCAACATCAGAAAGTTCGACAAATAATGAAGATAAAATGCTAAGTGTTATATGCATAAATAATTGTACATATGTAAAGGCATTCCATCCTTTGATATTCCAACACTTGTACACCCCCTGGGCTCTATTAATACATTATAAACCCTACCTCCAAGGGACACGACACAAGAGGCAATTTAACAAACCCAAAGCAATACACAACAGTGGACGTAGGCTATTCCTTTAAACCGAACCACTTTAAAATTCTTTATCTCTTTTACTTATATTTATCTGTGATCAACTAATTAGCCTAATCTAGTTTTTTGCATCAACAGATTGGCGTCGTCTGTGAGAATGTATTTCTAATCATTCCCATTCATTCAAATATTGAAAGTGGTTGATATTCCTGAATCAAGTATCAGGAACGAAGGCATACCGCATGTTCCTTCTGCTCAGCCAATAGCAAATGATTTAACTAGAATTTTGTTCAGTCTTGCAAGAGTCTAAGAGGCTATGCAAGATACTATCAGGCAACTCGCTCAAACCCTTTAAGCAGGGGCACCTACTCTCTCAGTCCGGTGAAATATGCTACCACCTCCACCAAGAGGTGGTCGACACATCCAATCAAGGACATCAAGGGATATCTCCTAATACCCAAGGTCAAATTTATTGCTCAGAGCATCAGAACCTCTCCATACGCAATCTTATTCTCCAGAAAGTCCGAGTGCCTTGGAGAGATTGAGTCGTGCTTCCCCTTTTGATCATTTGGGACCCAGAAGGAACATAAACTTCCTAGGGCAATGTCCAGTAACACCCGATGACCATCTGATCAAAGGGAAGGCACTTCCTAATCCAAATCAAATGCCCGACGAACTGCTACTCGACCCGAGCAACAACTTCAGGAAAAAAGTTCAGTAAATAACAGGGTTGCAACGCATCGATCCAAAGATGCCAATGATGTATGGAAAGGTTCCATACAGTGGTTGGAAAACAGATTAGGATAAATGGCCAAGGCTAAAAATCCATTATAAAGAAGCTTTGTAAAAGGGTCTCCGTTTGTGCAGGTGATTATGGATTTTCCTACCCCAGCAAAATTCAAAGCCCTAGTAGTAACACCCAAATATGATGGAAAAACTGACCCAGTTCTCCACATAGAGCAATAGCATGCAGCAGCTGATATTTATGCCATCCTCGATGAAATGAGATGTAGGGCATTCTCTGGGACAATCACTGCATCTGCCCAAATCTGGTATAATAGTCTTCCTCGGGGATAAATCTCTAGCTTCAACCAACTATCCAAGCTATTCATTAGTAACTTTCATTTTGGAGCTAAACCTGTGAAGAGGGTGGCACACTTGCTCAGCATTAAACAAAAGGAATGCGAGAGTACCACAGACTACATCACTTATTTTAATAACGAGAAGCAAGAAGTTATGGATTATGAAGAAAAAACTGCAATAACAGCCCTTATGAGTTGACTACTCCTCAAAAAACTGTACTACACTCTTGCTAAAGATCCTCCAAAGACAATGGCCAAATTAATGGTCAAGGCAACAAAGATTATGAATGTCAAGGAAGCAATGGCAGCCAAGCGTAGCTCGAGGACAAAAGCTGAGGGCAGAAATGTAAGAAAGAACACAAAACTTCCAAGGAGCACAAGAAGCCAAAGCATAAAGGGGTTTTAGAACGGCTTAAGAAGTATAGCAATTACACTCCACTAACTATGGGCATTCACCATGTTTTGGAGGAAAACAAGCATAGTAAAGATGTGCGTTGGCCTGATAAGCTAAGGAGTTCCCCCACCAAGAGAGATATGACCAAGTATTGTAAATTCCACAAGGATCATGGTCACACGACAAAACGTTGCATAGCCCTTCAAAATGATTTTGAAACTCTCATCCGACGAGGAAAGTTGAATCAGTATGTTGATCAGTAGAACAACGAAGGAGCTCGGTATAGATCAAAATCTCCCTGTAATCCCAGAGATAAGAATAAAAGAAATCATGAAGATGACGAGGATAATAATCCCGATCTCCCTAAAAAGCCCTGACAACTGGAACACGAGGTATTCTGTATCAATTTTAGTTATTTTGATTGCCAAATTATTTCATGTGGAGATGGAGGAGGTGGAGATCATACAGCTGAATGAAAAGCTTACCTAAAAGGATCAACGTGGCTGAGGAATACTGACTAAGGAAGGTTAACAAAGACAAGATGGTAATTGGTTTCTCTAAAAATGATCTCTCGGGTGTACTGTATCCACATGACGATCTATTGGTAATCAAAATTGAAAGGGATTTTGATCATGTTGGAAACAGAGCGTCTGTGTAAATACGCTAGTCGTTGTTATCGGCTTCCAACCACAATACAAAAAAAACTAAACTTTAACTACACTCTTATGGAGTATAGTGGCGAGTTTGGGTATCGAATCCACAGGGAACTAGGATGAGTGAACGTGACGACAAAGGTAAGACTGTTAACCCTAACTTGACTCTAAAAAGAAATAAAAAGAAGATGATTGAGTGAAAAAGTATAAAGGAAAAAATAAAGAAGTTAACTAAAATTAATTGGAAAATTAAGGTATGGGCACAATCCCTCAACCCTAGTGTATTGATGGTATAAAACTAATAGTAAATTTAAGTGGTTAATTAGACCCATAATTTAGTACTCCCAAGCATTACATTTATGAGGTTGAAGCCCGTACCATACTTAATCAGAGGACGAGTAAATCGGTATTGCGATAGTTACACTCGAATTGCATTCTAAAGCATCCCGGTTACCCGAAAGCAAATGAGATCCAAAGATCTACAATTATCGCGTTTCTACGCAATACGGTCGTAATAAACCATTAAATTTAGAGGATTAATTTTATGCACATGCAACTACCACATCAGGTTGGGTTCATGCATCCTAACCTTTAAAAACCTAGCCTAACATGGTGAAATTAATGAAAACTATGTTATCTACGTTGCATGAACTCATAATTGCTTGGAAAGAGATATGAAATATGATAAATAATGATAAAATGTCTGAAAATAAAAGTTAACAGGATTGAACACAAGAACATGCAAGAAGAAATCAAAGATTGAAGAAAAACCGGAAAAGCTCTTGAATTAATGGTGCAAAGTATGTAAATTCTTCTCCTAGATGTTCCTACTTGTTATGGAGCTTTTACATCCATGAAATCTTAATAAAAAGAGTCCTAATGACTAAATATATAGACTAAAGGTCGTTTAGAAGAGTCCCCAAAACATAAAACTCTTTTGGCTAAAAGATAAGCACAAAATAAAAATCTCGTATTTGGCAATTTGTCACACTTAGAAAGCGTGACTAATTTTGTAGCGGATCTGGAGCGTGCCAAATTTTGTAACGGATCTGGAGCATGACTAATGACTGGATTGGTTCTTTTAATTTTCATCAACTTCGATCCGTCTTCGGTCTGGGGTTCACTGGAACTTTTGTATTTCGGATCGGTCCCATTTTCTTTGACTTTTTCTTCTATTTTTGACTGCTCATACTTTCACACCGGGACTCCGATTGAGGTGCCGTTTTTTCCAGTGTTCTTGTAATTGAAATCTCTTCAACTTTCCAGTTGGCC
The DNA here is from genome assembly GCA_949130495.1 of Sambucus nigra. Taxonomy (NCBI): domain Eukaryota; kingdom Viridiplantae; phylum Streptophyta; class Magnoliopsida; order Dipsacales; family Adoxaceae; genus Sambucus; species Sambucus nigra. The sequence continues at coordinate 724,531,868 of OX422209.1, forward strand.
CCACCTCCGGACTAAGGCTGAAAAATTATGAAAATTCCCTTTAACTCCCCGTTTCTTGGTTTTCTTTCACTGTTTTGAGTTCTCTTTGGCACTAACTTGCATGAAATACCTGGAAAATACATAATACATACACAAAATATGAAATACTTGCCAAAAAGGTTAGTAGCATAAATATGAGACAAATCCAAGCTATTTATACCGCACAGGATCATAAAAATACTGAAATTAAGGGGATAAATGTGAAGAATTTATGCCTAATCAAACCCCCCCTAACTTAGAACTTTGTGCGTCCCGAGCAATGTAAAAGAATCCTAGCAAGGCTTAACTCTTGAAAATCATTTTATTGGGATAAAATACCTTTTTTATGGGCAAGCGATTGCATTTAGCGTATGCAAACAAGCCTTTAAACCCCTAGGTTACCCTAGTAGGACTAGTGTGTTGTCTTGTGAGGGTTTGCAGCGAATATACCCACAAAATTCGACTCAAAGAAAACTCAAATTAGGCAAAAATTGTATAATTCAAACTTTTCCAGAAAATAGTCATCATCAAATCATGTTCAAGAGTATCAAATCATAGTGCGTGTGTGCGAAGCCGGAAATTTAACATCGAATTTCCATCGATTGACCATTACGTTACTTATCCGAAATTTCGCTTTGATTTCAACATCTCACATGATGCTCTCACAAATGAATCGCTCGGAATGTGGCTATTTTCTCTTGATATGCGTGATTTATAAGAGTAAATATCGTGGAACCAAGTTCACGCACATAAGTAGAAAGACGGAAATTTTATAGTGATTGGATCTCATCAACGGAATACGGTCATTGGAAAATGGGAACATCGCCTCTTTTTCACACATTTGATCTCTTTTATTAACTTTTGGTGTCTTAGCTCTCCACGCGATAATGAATTTATCAATCTGAACTCTATTAGGACTTTTTCGGGCTATATGTGTATTGGGTAACATGGAAATGGTTGGGAAATTTGGAATTGGAAATTTTTTTCTTATGATGTCCCTTAGTGCTTTTCCGAGCTTTTGCTCATTTTCTTCTTCTTTTCCTATTTTTTTATATTTTTCACTCTTTTCTTTTCTTGCTATTTTTGTTGAGCATTTTTATTCTTTTTCTTGCCCCTTCTTATGCACTTTTCGGACTTAAATTCTGACTTTTTTCATTTTTCACAATTCCGTGCTATTTGGGTTTTTCGGGGTGTCAAACGAAAGGAAAAATTATTCGGCTCAAATTTGGGTTACAAAACGGATGATTTTTCACAACTTTTTATGGCCGATATTTTTGGGTAACAAATGATGGCCTACTTCATTATCCGAATTACTTATTAATTTACCATATGCGTCTCGAGATTAATTTAATTTAGAGATTTGTAGTGCGCTTTACGAGACAACATTCCATTTTCCATAACCGATCAAAAAAAAGAATTGAGATCATCAACGACTTATTTAAAACGCTGAATTAGAACTCTTAGTTAACCATTAACTCAAATTGATTTAAAAACTCAAAAAGATCGATAGGCTTGAAATCTCACCGGGTTTTGTTCATCTCCACACTTATTCGTTAAGTCGTCAATTTTCTTTCAATTTCCATCTTTGGTCAATTCCGTCTTTGTGCATTTTGAATTTTTCAACTGGAGACTTTACCGACTTTTAATGATATTTTTGTAAAATTTGAATTCCAATTTTTATTTATTTTGAACAAAAAATATTTTTGGATTTTTCAAAATTTTACAAAAAAATTTTGAGATTTTGGGCATTTTTGAAAATTTGTGAAGTTGTAGAAATACGCACTTGTGACCCCCCTAACTTAGACTTTTGCAATGTCCCCAAGCAAAAAGGACTAAAATCTAACTCAAAGCGAATGAAAAGTGCAAAAAAATAAAACAAACAAATATTTAAAATGCATAAAGACACTAAACGACCCGAACACATGACTCAATAATACAATAAAAATCACCCCATACGCGTCTGGGGCGCGACGACCTCTCATCTCTCCACAAACTCACTCGACCCCATGAACGGAGTTCAATGCTCTCCTTGTCTCTCTCGTCTTCATATCGTAAACTAATAATCGGAACAAGTTGGGACCTCGCCCATAGATAAGGGAAAGATCGAGAGACGCATCGTGACTACTTGGAAAGGGATCCCTGTGATGCTTACTCAAAGCATGGACTGCGTGCACCGATTCGGAGGGAACACCTAAGTTTCTTTTTTAAGAGTGACCAATATGTGTGTTTTAAACAAAACCAATTTTTCTTCAAAAAAAAATCCCACTTTTAATTATGCACCAAACCAAGTTGTGAAAACGCAATTCTCACTTTAAACCAATTTTATCTTGATTAATCCTAAACATTCATCTAGTGATTAAAGCAAGTAAAGTAAAGTAAAGAATACTCACAACACCGGATGTACGAGGAAAAAACCCAAAACGGGAAAACAACCTCGGACGACCCAAGCCAGACAATCACTATGAACAATGGTTTTACAAAGACAGATTAGCCTTACACTAAGACTCGATCCCCAAGGGTCTTGACGCTCCTTTTGATCTTCAACCGTTCTTCATTAGTGCCCACGTAGAAATTCCGTCTTCCACGATACCTGTCCACAACACACGCGTCCATGTATGTCTCGGTATCCACCGATATGGCTTTGATACGTCTACGATGTCGAACACGATGTTCATCGCTTCTTCACCGCAAAACCCTTTGATGTTCAATGTGTAGAACAAACAACTTTGGTGCCGTAAGATCACTTAAACATATAAGAATGATAACTCGGATCTTTGCAAACTCTAAGGATGTGGTTTTGCTTTGAAAACACACATATTGGGCACTCTCTTCACTTTTAATTTTTGGAACGCATGGGTCGGTCTCTAAGTTGAACGAAACATAACTTTTCTCCTCTATCGCCTTCGGGGCATCAAATGGAATGGGTGGATGGTCATTGAGAAGAAACTCATCAATTTTATCTTTCCACTCTCTCTCTCCTAAGTGACTACATGAGTCCAATAGAGATTGGACTTCTTCATTAAGTCTCTTATCCACCTGACCGAATTCTTTTTCAAATTCTTCCATGCTCATGTCCCCTAGATCTCTCTCTCGAGTAGTGCCTACGTCCTCCCTTACTTGCTCGATCTATGACTCCACTATTTCTCTCTTCTAACCCCTCTCTCTCTCTCTCAATCGCAGTCACTACTCCCATCTCCCCTACTTTTCTCTCATCATCACAACTATCGCTATTACTTGATGAAATAAGGCACACCCCTAACGGCTCTCTCTTGTGGGACCCCTCATTCTCATGGCTCGACACTAAGAAAGACCCTAGGGCATTTCCACAATAATTTTCCTCAAAGTACTCCTCTACGATCTCATCGATTAGGCTCACTGCGTGAAGATCATCTTCTTCCCCAATATGTTGGGATACATGGAAGATGTTAGTCTCTAAGGTCATGTTCCCAAAAGTGAGTTTCATCTACCCATTTCGAGTAATGATAATTGCGTTAGCCGTAGCTAAGAATGGGCGCCTAAGAATGATGGGAACATGATTGCTCGAGGCAAAGGAGGGCTCCGTGTCCCAAATGACAAAGTTTACCGAGAAGTAGAAAGTGCCAACTTGGACGATCATGTCCCCAACTATACCTCTTGGGATCTTTACGGTTCGATCCGCTAACTGGAGAGTGATCTTTGTGGGCTTAAGGTCACCCAGATCAAGTTGCCTATAGATGGCGTAAGGGAGGATATTGACACTTACTCCCAAGTCAAGTAAGGCTTCTTCAATTTTATTTTCTCCAATGATGCAGGAAATGGTGGGTGCACCGGGATCTTTGAATTTGGGAGGGAGGTCATTGAGGAGGATGGAGCTCACGTTCTGTGCTAGAAAGACGTTTTTCTTTACCTTCATCTTCATTTTTACTGTTAACAAGTCCTTGAGTACTTTCGCATAAGCCGGAATTTGCTTAATGGCATCGAGGAAAGGTAAATTTAACTTTACTTGCTTAAGCACGTCTAGCACTTCATCACGGGGGTTTCCTTTGTGGGAAAGAACTAACCTTTGAGGAAATGGTGCCGCGGTGGGTGGTTTCACTACTACCTCGGGCTCACTAGTGTCTTTTTTATCACTCTCATTCAAGGGGACATCTTAGGCCTCTTTCGTGCCGGAGAAATCTCCTTGTCTTTGGTTGCATCGTGTGGAGGAGGTGATAAATCAAAGACTCTCCCACTACTTAGAGTGGTAATTGCGCTACTTTGCTCAGGATGGTCATGGGGCATCGAGCTAACACTAGTTTGACCTTGGAAAGGTCTTTGGCCCTGGGCAAGAAACTTTCCCTTCTCTTGGATACTCAACGATGATTGCAACTTTGAAATGTTCGCATTCATGTCATTGATCATGCTCTCATGCCTAGCATTAGTTGCATTCTAGGTATTGATAAAGTGGTTGATCGTATCCTCAAGATTTCTCCGCGGTGGAGTGATATATGCTCCTTGAGGTAGTGGTGCTTGCACATGTCCTTGCATCTGTGGATCTTGTTGAAAGTGCGGTGGTGGAGGAGGGGCAACATGTGAATTAGGATTCATCGCAACATGTTGTTGCCCATAGCTAAAACAAGGATGGTTTTTCCATGAAGGGTTGTAAGAATCCCCGTGCGGTGCACCGAAATTACCCTTGAATCCTCCTATACCACTTACTTATTCTTTAAGCATTAATATGTAGGCGGGTATAGTCGGGAATTCCTCAGTTGAATGACCTGCCTTATAAATCGAACACACTTTTTCAACGGGGTTTGGGATGGATCCAGTTAGTCCTCTTACATATACCTCACGCAAGTCTCACAGTCCTTTCTCAAGTATATCGAGTCAACTGTCCGTCATAGAATTATTTTCTACGTGAAATAGGCCAGACGCCGATGGAGTGGTGGTCACTTGGCGATTTCGATTTTGAGCATTAGGGTCAAATGTATCCTAGGATTGGGTAGTCTCGGCGACATACCTCAGGTGAAGTTCAGCATCGTTTGCGTCTAAGTCGACAAATGGACCATCGCACATGGTTTCAACGAGTTGCTTGGAATTAATGTTCAACCCATTATGGATAAAGGAAATGATTTACGTTTTATCAAAAGCATGATGGGGACACGAAGTAATTAACTCATTGAAACGCTCGAAGCATTGATCGAACGACTAATTTTCTAGTTATTGGAAAGTTTGAATTTGAGCCTTGATGGAGTTCGTTCGATGTAGAGGAAAGAATTTCTTGAGAAATTTCGATTGTAGTTCGTTCCATGATGAAATTGAATTTGGAGGTAAAGACCATAGCCAGGTCTTAGCCTTATCCTTTAGCGAGAATGGGAAGAGTTTAAGGCGGAGCACATCTTTTGTGCAAGTTTGATCACTAAGAGTCTCGCATGCCTCCTCAAATTCCATGATGTGGGCATATGGCTTTTCTGATTCTATTCCATGGTAAGTGGGAAGTATCTGGATCATCCCATTCCTAAAGAGAAATTGCCCTGCATTATACTGGAGTAAAATGCATCCCTGAGTGACAGTTCGCTCGGGATATAAGACATCTCTCAACGGGCGATACGGGGCCTCTCCCTCACCGGCGGCTGCACTACCGTGTTGTGGCATATTTATCTCACTCAAAGACTTTGTGTCCTCACTTGGTATGCTCAGAGCGCGCTCTCAGGTGTGTCCTAAGAGGGTAAACGGAGTATTATTTGCGATTGAGTGTGACGGTGTGGGAGGTGGAACCCAGAATTGTGGAGCGTTAGGAGTGTGAGGGCTATCAGGGTCGTACTCAACTATTAAATTTCGTGAATGTGGGTTGGAGTATTATGGGGAGTCAGAGTGAGTTCAGAATTTTGCATTAACGGGCTTATGAGAGATGATGAGGAATATTTTTGTGCTTTTTAGAATTTTTTTTTTTTTTTTTTTTTTGGTCAAAGTTTTAGATTGACTTGATCTAATCCTAAGTCTACCTAAATCCCCGGCAACGGCGCCAAAAACTTGATGCGACTAAGAATGTGTCTCAGAAGTGCGTACTCTCTAGGCTCAAGTGCAAGCCTATCGCTCAAGTAATAATTCGATAAGTCGGGTATCGATCCTCAGGGAAATAGGACAATAGGGTTATGACGACGTTGGACAAACGAAGGAAACCTAACTTTGATCCTAAAGAAAAAGAAAAGATGATTGGTTTTGGGAATTGGATACAACTAAATGCACTTTTGAAATCTTGAAAGAAATGCAACTATTCTAAATTACCTAAAATACCAATAATGAATGATTTAAAACTCGAACTATATGATAAAGAAAACAGGACGGGAATACAATCCCTCAACCCTAGTGTATTGATGGTATAAAACTAATCGTAAATTTAAATGATTAATTAGACCCAGAATTTAGTACTCCCAAGCATTACGTATATGAGGTTCAAGCCCGCACCATACTTAATCAGAGGACGAGTAAATCGGTATTGCGATAGCTACACTCGCATTGCATTCTAAAGCATCCCGGTTACCTGAAAGCAAACGAGATCCAAAGATCTACAACTGTCACATTTCTACGCAATACGATCGTAATAAACCATTAAATTTAGAGGATTAATTTTATACACATGCAACTACCACATCAGGTTGAGTTCATGTATCCCGACCTTTAAAAACCTAGCCTAACATGGTGAAATTAATGAAAACTACATTATCTACGTTGCATGAACTCATAATTGCTTGGAAAGAGATATGAAATATGAGAAATAATAATAAAAGTGCTGGAAATAAAAGTTACCAAGATCGAAGATAAGAACATGCAAGAAGAAATCAAAGAATGAAGAAAAAACGGAAAAGCTCTTGAATTAATGGTGCAAAGTATGTAAATTCTTCTCATAGATGTTCGTACTTGTTAGGGAGCTTTTACATCCATGAAATATTAATAAAAAGAGTCCTAATGACTAAATATATAGACTAAAGGTCGTTTAGAAGAGTCCCCAAAACATAAAACTCTTTAGGTTAAAAGATAAGCACAAAATAAAAATCCCGTATCTAGCAATTTGTCACACTTAGAAAGCGTGACTAATTTTGTAATGGATCTGGAGCGTGACTAATAACCGGATCGGTTCTTTTAATTTTCATCCACTTCGATCCGTCTTCGGTCTGGGGTTCACTGGAACTTTTGTATTTCAGATCGATCCGATTTTCTTTGACTTTTTCTTCTATCTTTGACTGCTCATAACTTTCACACCGGGACTCCGATTGAGGTGTCGTTTTTTCCAGTGTTCTTGTAATTGAAAGCTCTTCAACTTTCCAGTTGTCACCACCTCCGGCCTAAGGCTGAAAAATTAGGAAAATTCCCTTTAACTCCCCATTTCTTAGTTTTCTTTCACTGTTTTGAGTTCTCTTTGGCACTAACTTGCATGAAATACTTGTAAAACACATAAGAGATACACAAAATATGAAATACTTGCCAAAAAGGGTTAGTAGCATAAATATGAGACAAATCCAAGATATTTATACCGTACGGGATCATAAAAATATCGAAATTAAGGGGATAAATGTGAAGAATTTATGCCTAATCAGGAAGAAATCATTGTCTCTAGAGTAGTGGTAGATAATGCTAGCTTAGCAGATATCATGTTATATCCTTATTTCAACAACTTGTATTTCAAGCTCATCTAATTAGAGCCTTACCATCACCCGCTGATAGGCTTTACAGGTGAAAATGTCTTCCCTTTAGGAACCATCAAGATGGACGTGATGACTGGGACATGGCTAGCCAGCCGAACAGAGAAGATTTATTTCTTTATAATGGATAAAAATGTCCATTCAGCTTAAAATATAATTATGGGAAGAGTTGGTCTTAAAAAAATTGAAACAGTGCCCTCCTTTATCCATCGGTGTTTGAAGTTCCCGACCAACTTTAGTGTGGGAGTTATGAAAGGTGACCAAAAAGTAGCTCGGGAATGCTACTACTCATCCGTTGAACAAGAGGATTTGGAATAAATAAAGAGGAAAACCACCACCTAGCAAGTGGATACCTCTGAACCTGATAAAGAATCTGAGGTAGAAACATTAGATCCAATGGAGGAATTGGAGCTGGTGAAGGGACAAATTATGGAGGCAACAGAAAGAATTGTGTAAGATGATGACAAGCCAGAACACACGACTCAAATGAGAACAATGATGGATCCTGTTCTTAAACAGGAACTAGTGAGACGGTGAAGAAAAAACGAAGGATGTTCAGCCCTGAAAATAATCAAGCCATTAAAGAAGAAGTTGAGAAACTTCAGAAAGCAACTTTTATTGAGAAAGTTAAGTATCCAGATTGGTTGGCCAATGTAATTATGGTTAAAAGGAAGAATAATAAATGGCGAATGTGCGTAGACTTTACAGATTTAAACAAGGCATGTCCAAAGGATCATTTTCCTTTGCCTAAATTAGATCAGCTTGTGGATGCTACCTCGGGACATGAGTTACTCAGTTTCATGGATACCTATTCTAGTTATAACCAGATAAAATGAAGCTTAAAGATAGGGAAAGCACTTCTTTCATCAGTCCTCGAGGAACATACTGTTATAATGTTATGCCTTTTGGTTTGAAAAATGCAGGTGCTACATATCAAAGGCTGGTCAATAAAGTGTTCGAGGAGAAAATAGGTAAGAATATGAAAGTATACATAGATGATATGCTTACCAAGAGAAAAAAGGTATCTGATCACATTACTGACCTCAGTCAAACTTTTGATCAACTTGAGAAGCACCAGATGAGGCTGAGCCAGACCAAGTGCATTTTTGTAGTGTAAGAAGGAATGTTCCTTGGGTACATAGTAAATCAGAGAGGAATCGAAGAAAATCTAGATAAGATCAAGGAATTAATTGAAATAGAATCCCGGACCTATAAGAATGATGTGCAAAGGCCGAATGGATGAGTAGCAACACTGAACTGATTCGTATCCCGAGCTACAGATAGGTGTTTGTCATTCTTCAAGGAACTCAGAAAGAGTTTTGAGTGGGATAAAAAATGTGATAAGGCTTTTCTGGAGTTGAAAAAGTATTTTGGGTCGCCTCCATTTCTCTCCTGGCTAATCACAGGTGAAAAGTTGTACTTGTATTTGGCTATTTTTAAATTATCCGTAAGCTCTGCTTTGATCCGAGAAGAAAATGGAGTTTAAAAACCTGTTTACTATACTAGCAAGGCTTTTCGAGGAGCAAAAATCAGGTACCCATGATTAGAAAAGTTGGCATTAGCATTGATCGAAGCATCCATGTGCATGAAGCCTTATTTCTAAGCCCATACAATCGTAGTTTACACTGATATGCCTCGAAGGTATGTTTTGCATAAACCAGAGAAATCTGGTAGACTAATGTACTGGGTTGTGGAATTGGGGGAGTATGAGTATGATATTATATATGAACCAAGGTATTCTTTGAAGGGCTAAGCAGTGGCAGATTTCATAGCTGAATTCACTTACTCTGATGTCCTCGAGCAACAAAGTGAACAGGCCGAGCAAGAATCAGGGGGAAATAATGCTACCAAGCAAGCCCCCGAGGAACTTTCGTCAAAGGAAATAGTTTCCAACCTACCAGATTATTCTTCCCGAACACAAGAGATATCCAGGAGGTAAGAAGAAGCAAGAGGAAAAATATTCCACATGTGTTTGATAATAATGCCCCAATATGGAATTTATATGTTGATGGTTCATCTTGTGCAACTAGTAGTGGAGCAGGTATAATACTTAACACTCCTGATGATATTGATATTGAGTATGCCCGCGTTTTCAATTCCAAGCCTCAAATAATTAAGCAGAGTATGAAGCTCTTATTATGGGCCTAGGCCTAGCCTAATCATTAAGTGTCGAGCAAGTTGTGGCACACAGTGATTCTCAGCTAGTGGTGAACTAAATATTAGGTTTATATGGAGCTAAAGGAGAATTAACAGCCAGGTATCTATCCAAAAAAAATGGAAGTAATCATGAAGTTACCACTTGTTTGGATGAATAGGATTTTAAGGATGGAGAACACCCGAACTGTTGCTCTTGCTCGACTAGCCTCAGCTACCAGGATTGAACTCCGATGAACTATCCATATTGAAATCATGGCCAGCAGGAGCATAGATGAAGATATGATGATCAACTTTATTACTGTAGACATGGGACCTTCATGGATGGACCCCATCAGAGCATACATTGAAGAAGGAACTCTACCAGCAGATATGGTGGAAGCTAAAAAGCTTAAGTATAAAGCAGCTCGGTATGTGCTAAACAAAGGTGTGTTGTACAGGAGAGGACTAACTGTTAGCTTGCAACGTTGCGTGCATCCATCAAAGATTCAAGACCTAATCCAGGAGGTGCATGAAGGATCATGTGGAGCTCATATAGCAGGAAGAACAATTCTACGGTGAATAAGTTCGCAAGGATATTATTGGTTGACGATGTGAGAAGATTGTGCTACTTTTGCCAAGAAGTGCGACAAATGCTAAAGATTCTCTAGTATTCGCAAAACTCCACAAGATGGTCTCACCCTAATTACTTCACCTTATCCCTTTGTCATGTGGGGTATAGACTTGGTCGGGCCATTACCGACCACTAGAGGAAGATTCAGGTATGTGGTTGTTGTAGTGGATTACTTTACAACATGGGTTGAGGCAGAACCATTAATAGACATCCCTTATGAGAAGGAATACCAATTCATTTGAAAGAGCATCATTTGTAGATATGGTTTGCCCTACGCTTTCATCACCGACCATGGAATACAGTTTGATAATGATGAGTATACTGCTTACTGTGCTCAATCCAAGATTTAAAAATTGCATTCTGCTCCAGGTCATCCTCAGAGTAATGGCCAGACTAAAGTTACAAACAAAACTCTGCGTAATGGGCTGAAGAAAAGGCTGGACGATGCAAAGGGAAACTGGATAAATGAGTTATATTATGTCTTGTGGGCATACCGAACAACCCCCGAAACTGCAACTGGGGAATCTCCGTTGATATTATCATTTGGGACTGAAGTTTTCATACCTGCTGAGCTTGAACTTCCATCCTATAGAGTTTTAAATTTTAACTCTCCAGTTAGCGACTTGATGAGAACATTGGATCTAGATATACTGGAAGAAGTGCAAGAAGATGCCGCCATAAGAAATGCAGCCTACCAACAGAGAACAACCCGTTTTTACAATAAAAAAATGAAGACGACCAACTTGAAAGAGGGAGATTATTGCTGAAGAAAGTGTTGTAGAAAAATAACAAACTTGAAGCCAATTGGCATGGGCTAAATCGCATATCAGCAGTCATTCGACCTGGAACATATAGAATTGAGACATTTGAGGGGGAAGAATTCAAAAATTTATGACATGCAGAGCATCTCAGGAAGTATTATCAATGATGTAATCAAGTGTACTCAGTTTAATTTCCAACTTTAGTATCAATAAAATGATCATTCCTCCATCTTTTATTTTCGAATTTTTTGGGGAATACTAGTGCTATGCACAACACGATTAAAATAATATTAGAAGAAATACGTAAGGAAAAGTGCTAGAAAACTTCAAATTGTAGCTCGGAGTAAAACTTTATTTCCATAGCGATGGACGACGAGAAGTAAATTGTTACTCGGAGTGCAAATATATTCCCAAATTGTTGCTCAAAGTGAGTAATATATTGATCGGAGTAGACAATACGTTGCTCGGAGTACTCAAAAGCTGATCGATAGTAACCAAGTCAGCAGGATATTAAATCCTCAAGAAAATTGGTCAACAAACATAAGGATAAGACGAGATCTTTATCCTACTGGGAAAAATGTGGGGAAAATGGTGTAAAAATTCCTCAAGAGGAACATAAGCACCTATCCCACGTACGCCTGGTCACACAACTGGTATCTAATGCAAAAATCCAACACTTGGGTGCATTAGTAAAACCTTTGGAGATACATGGGGAACTAGCTCCAAATTTAGATTTTAATCTGAGTATGCTAGTAGAACCTATGTATTCATCCACCTAGCTCTAAATTTAAATTTTAATCTAAGTATGCTAGTGGAACATATACATTCATTGGTAATTGATACTAAATTTGGATTTTAATCTAGGTGTATCAATAAAACTAATGAAAAAGACATACACATTCAACACAAGATAAGTTGATCAAATTTTCATTTCATTAAATATTATTACATAACTATGTTAACAAAACAAAATACAAAGCTTCATTCAACAGGAAGTTTCCCTCCAGCCTTGGAAATGGGATCCATGCAGCAGGAGGATCATCTAAAGTGAAAGGAGATTTGATGAAATTAAAATCCTTAAGTATTATGGCATTGCTACTACTGGGATGATCAAGCAGGTGAGGAGGTCGAACGATCTCTAGTTCATCATGAAGCTCATAATCTCTCAAGTATTTGAGATCAATTATTGAGGAATACTTTGGACAGGAATCCAATTGACATCCAATTTGAAAGGGGGTTTGTCAAAGTTAAGAAGTCCTGGATCATACCGATTCCACAATTGGTTGTTTTGGTCCACCTTCAACACTGTCAGAGCATTCATCCAACCCCATTTGTAGCTTTCATCTTGAGACTGCTTAAACCTAGCCTCAAAATGCCCTAAAGCTTCATTGTAACCTTCCATCCAGATTTACCTAGGTTGCTTGTGAAACTAAAAGGTTAGACTTCCAACCTGATGATGCAGCTTCTTCAATGCCCCATCCTTAGATTCCAGTTAAACAGACTGAGTAGATAGTTGCTCGGATAAGGTTTACAGCTTCTCGAATATGTCGGATATGGCTTGATTTTTAGCCTTTAATTGTGAAGATTGGTTGGTAAGAGTTTGTTGGCTCCTGATCTCCTCTATAGTACCTCGGTCAGGTCTGCCTCTAGCTTAAGAAGATGAAGAATCAAGTTTTGATTTTTTCAGGGCCTCCAACTCCTCATTCAACCTTGCATTCTCAACCTCTAAGAACGAATGGACTTCATCTGTAGTAGCAATAATAGTAGTGGAAGACTTCAGGGTAGTAATTTCATCTCTCAAATTATTATTCTCTTCCTTCAAAAGCTTGTCAATGGCCCTTTTTTCCTCCACTTCACAATTAAGCAAGAATTATTGCCTTCAAAAATGGGAGGCAAATTTATCCAGCTCAAAACCCCAACCTTCACTCAGGGCTTGGAATTTCTTCTCATAATCCTCGTGCAAATGGGCCTTAGCTTCCCTATGGTAGTCTTGTATCTGTTCAATCATCTAATAGTAGGCAACGTTGTTAGCAACTGTCTGATCAAGAAAACACTTTAGATGAACATAAGCTTCCTTGGCTTGCTCGAATATAACTTCCCCGAGCAGCTTCAGTAGGTCAGTATCAGTCAGAGATAAATGACCAGCTTTGAAAAACACATTACACCTCTGGAGTAATTCGATTCAGGGGATGAGAAGTGCTCCAATTTATAAATAAGTTATTAATAAGAAGAAAATTATCAATCAACAATGTGTAGAGCATGGGAAAAATACAAGTAGAGGAACAAAAAAATTTCTCTTTTCATTAATAAAAGGGGAAAATTAGAGGTACATCTTCAAAAGGAAAAAAAAAAAGTACAATTATGAAAAAAGTGATACAAAAGTTGCTCGAAGATGCACCTTCTTCTTATCTGCTTCAGGATCAGCTGAAGTAGAAGCAGGGGCAAAGGGAATCGGATTAGTTATGGAAAAGGCAGAAGAATCAACATCCTGGTGTTGATCGGCGGACTCTATCACTATAAGGGATTCACTGGAACCCCCATATTCATCAAATTCTTTATCCAGGTTTGGAGGGTCCCCAGGATCATATTATAAGAACAACTCAAAGTCTTATGGAGGATCGACCTCCACCAAGGCAGCTGACTAGCCATCCTTAAAACATTTTTTCTTCGTAAATTCGATTTGCGAAGAAGCTTCTCCTGTGGCCTTATCCCATCCCCTATTGAAACTAGCCTCCTTGACCTTAATTATTTTCACCTTCTTAGTATCCAGAGCCTTCTATAGATCGGTGGTCTTGACTTTCTCAGCATCTAAGTCTTTCTGTAACTTATCATCCAGACCCCAAGCAACTTGAGCATCTCCTTCAGCTGCCTTCACCTTCTCCTCCCATTTTTTTTGTTCATTTTCAAATGCTTTTTGGGAATCAAGCAATGACTTCTTCAATTCAGCAAAATCTTCTTTGACTTTCCCATAAGAAGCTCTCAAAGCCTCATCCTTCTCCAACATGTTGTTAAAGTCAACGAGGAACTGCACAAAGATAATAAGGAAAGTCGGTGTTATAAAGAACAAACAAAGAGACATAAAGATAAATAAGGTAAGAAAATATACCAGAGCAAGGATTTGAGCAACCCTATCATAACTCTTGGAGCGAGGTAATGCAGCTGCAGCACCTCGGTGGTCTGGTAAAGTCCCACACCTTATTAATTGTCTTGCCAATCCAGGTCCAAGGACCACTGGAAAGGCAGAAGAAGATAAATCGACCAACTCTTGTTGGTTGAAAAGAGCAAGAGAACCTTCTGATAACTTAGAACGAAGCCCTTTCCTCGGTCTTTTCATAGGACTCGCTTCAACTTTCTTGGTTGGGGACTTTTTTCCAGCTTCATCTTTATTTTTTACCCCCTCATCAACTGGTTTGGAGGGGGCATTGGCAGCCAAATCTCTTACTATTGAAGTCCAATCCCTATTGGACTCTTGTAGTCATTTAGAAGAAAGCGAATGGAAAGATAAAATAGACGAATTCCTTCTTTGTGACCATCCACCTATACCACTTGAGGTCCCGAAGGCGATTGAGGAGAAAAGTTATGTTTCGTCCGACTTAGAGCCCAACCCATCCATTTAAAAAAATTAAAAGAAACCTAGGTGTTTCCTCCGAGTCAGCGCACGCAGGCCAAGATTTGAGTAAGCATCACGAGGATACCTTTCCGATTAATCAAGATGAGTCTCCCGGTCTTTCCTTTAACTATGGGCGAGGTCCCAACTTGTTTCGATTATTGGTTTACGATATGAAGACGGGAGAGATGAGGAGAGCATTGGACCCCGTTCATGGATTCGGGTGAGTTTGTGGAGAGATGAGAGGTCGTCGCACCCCCGACGCGTATGGGGTGATTTTTGTTGTATTATTGAATCATGTGTTAGTGTTATTTAGTGTCTTTTTGCATTTTAAATATTTGCTTGTTTTATTTGTCACACTTATTATTTGCAATTCTTTAGATTCTTAGTCATTTTGATTGAGGACAATGCAAAAGTCTAAGTGTAATACTCCGTATTTTTATGCTTTATTAATTTGGGGATTTATTAAATTTAATGTGAGTTAATTATTTAACATAAATCTGAAAATTAATTATTTTATAATTATTAACGTGATGTGAGTTAGTAATTATGGGAAACTTGTTGTTGAATATTACTAATGAGTAAAGTAATATAATATTGGTTCTATGAAATATCACGAGTGAATAAAATGATAATTTTGGAAATTTAAGTCGGGACGCCCCTGTGTCGTGTCGGGAATAAATATTGATTAATAAAAGTGAAATATTTTTAAGTTATCCGTATGGTCGTTTTGAGTGCGCCAACGTGTCCGGAAGGGTCGAGATAGTCAAAAAAGTGTACTCGGGCGGTTTAGTTTGGGTCTCGGGGCATTTTTAAGCCTATTTAACACCCCGGGAGGGCATTTTGCACATTTTGCATTTTTGGGTAATTAAACCCACGAAAATTATTAGGCTATATCAGTCATTTAGAAGAGTCCTTTAGGGTTATCAGACTCAAAACCTTAGAACGGCCATAGGAGAGGGAAGGAGAAAGCTTTCCAAGCAATCCAAGGCCAACAAGTCATCTGATTGCACCGCCACCACCACCAACGCGTAGATCGTGCGATGGGGAACGCAACCACACCAAAATCGTCAGCAAACCAGAATTCTGAAATTTCCAGGCAAGTATTTATCTTGCTTATTTTTGTTAATGCATCGTTCATGTTAGTCTAGGGTGATTAGGATGAGTTTGGTAGAAGAAAATCCATATTGGAGATAGGAAAATCGCATGTAGAATTGATTTGAATGAAAATCTGGAAACCCCTTCATATGTAGAGGCTTAAACATGAAATTATGATGAATTAGGAGTAGAAATTTCTGGAAAAGGACTGATTATAACCATGTTAAAGAAACTTTAGGGTTCTTGATATTTTTATGAAGTTTTGGCCTATTAATCCATGATTATTGATGAAAAATCGCATGATTTACGTAGAAGATGAATAATATGGGTATATACTGATTATAGTACGAATTTTAGGGAGTTTGGGTGTGAAAAATTTGGATTTGATTGAGGTTGGATTGTGAAACCCATAACTGTTAATCTGCAGAATTCGCATACCTGTTTGATCGATCGATCGAACCAGGAGTGTCGATCGATCGACGCATCGATCGATCGAGCTCCTGCCATCGATCGATCGAACCCTTCTGGCAGACTCATATTTCCCCTTTTTAAATTAGTTGAATTCAATTTAATGAGAAATAATTCTTGGACACCCTTATTAAAATATTTTGGGAGATAAAGAAGACCTGTAGGACTTATAAATAATTATGGGACCTTTAATGTAAGACGAGAGTTGTATTTTTTGGATGTTTACATATAAGGGACGATGAAATTATGTATTAAGGGGAGAGACGCGTAAGATAGTTACGTTGGAAATTAGATGAGTACCTACTGAATTCTACACTTGGGAGGATAGAGTCCATGAGTGTTACGTAATAAGTTGGAATGATCCCTCAAATTAAAGTAAGAAATGAATGGTTATACGTGATAACTAAATAATGAGAAATAAGGACAAATGTCGTAATTATGGGATTAGAGATGTACCTAATTTGATATGGTAATAGTAGTATAGTTATATGACTGTGTTTATGTATATACTATCTATGTGTGAAAATCGTGCCCGCGCTACTTGATATCCCTGAGGTTACCGCACTGGGACTGTCTTATCTCGATGGGACCTTTATGGGGGATATTGACTCGTACCCTAGAAGATAGAAATCTTTGGTACAGGCTATCGAATCGATAGTTCAGACGGTCCTAAGAGACGTGGGGGCATGTGCTATCCTCTTAGAGACTTAGAATCTATGCTTTACCTCAATATTGTTTATGTATGTGTTAATACAGTTCGAGAGTGATTCCGAACTTGTATTTCCCTTAGTATGAGTGATACGGGGATTGGATAGCAGAGTATGCACGCACCATAATTTTTATGTGGGGTGCTGTTAAAATATATATACTATACGAGTATTTGATATATATATGAATTCCTGAAATCTGGAACTACCTACGGTGCTATGGTAGGTAAGAAATGAATAATGACTTCAAATTGGAAATACTTTTTTTGAAAAGTATAATGGAACACTGGAAACTTTATTAATAAATAAAGTTAAAATGAGAGCTTTGTTACTGAATGAAATTTTCCTCTTAAACAATTATATTGTTCAGTTTTAAATCTTACGAGTAACCTAAGATAAGTTAAACCATTGGAAAGTTTAGTGCGATATAAGATAAGTTAAACCATTGGAAAGTTTAGTGCGTTATAAGATAAGTTAAACCGTTGGGAAGATTAGTGCGATAGGTGTGCACATTATAAGAGATGTGAGAATTTCTCAAGAGAGTGTCGCACTAATATGTTGTTGCATTGGCCTGTAAACATTTTAAATACTTGCTAAACAAATTTTAAATCATTTACACTATCGGGCTCTGACCCATCTATATTTTCTTTTCTCTCTTGTATCTATATGTATATATTACAGGTGCTCAGCCACAGGGGCGTCTTGCGTAGGATCCTTTGGAAGGAACGCGCTGCAGCTTATGTGGGAGTTGCAGGCCTCTTGCTTAGACGACTTCATTTATTTGATTCCACTCCTAGTTTATTTATTCAGTTGGGCATGTGTCGCCCGTTCCCATTATCCATTTGTTTTATTGGACATTGTGATTCATTTACTTCTAGTATTGTCACTTTGGGATTTATTATTGTCTGGATGTTTTGCTTTAAATTTTAAATGTTGGGACTTAGTTGTTGAATGTTAAATTTATTTGGATTATATGTTCCATGATAATTGTGGTGTGATTCTTTAATATTGAATTGTTGTACATATTTAAATCTTGGTTTATAAAATAAAATTTGGAAAGTAATGTCTAAAAAATGGTTTTGACACTTAGCTTAATTATTTAGGGTGTTTAAATTGGAAAAGTTATTTTTTTTTCGACAGTGATGCTGAGAATGAACCAACTGTTCACCTTGATTTTAATTTAATAAAAGAGTGATCGCCCAGTATTTAATTAGGCGGGGTGTCACACTAAGTTAGGGGGGTGACAAGTGCGTATTTTTAAAACTTCACAAATTTTTAAAATTCCCAAAAATTTCAAAAAATTTGAAAAAGTTTCGAAAAGCAAAAAAAAAAATCTTATCACCAAAATTTTATTTAAAGTCTCAAATTCGCAATAATCCAAACACATAAAACCAAAATTGACTAAAGATGGAAATTGAGCACAAATTGACGACTTAAGGAATAAGTGTGGAGATTAATTAACCCGGTGAAATATTGAGCTTATCCATTTTTCTGAGTTTTAAAATCAATCCGAGTTAATGACTAACTCAAAGTTCGCTTTAGCGTTTAAATAAGTCGTCGGGGATCTCAATTATTTAACTTTGATCGGTTATGGGAAATATGTGAGATGTTGTCTCGAAAAGCGCGCTAAATATATCTATAAACTTAAATTCAGCTCAAAACTCATATGGTAAAGCATTTAGCAATTTGGACAATGGAGTAGGTCGTGTTTGTCACCCAAAAATATTGACCAAAAAAAGTTGTGAAAAATTAACCTTTTTGCAACCCAATTTGAGCCGAATAAGTTTTTCCCTTTCGTTTGACAACTCGAAAAACCCAATTAGCCTGAAATTGTGAAAATCGAATATTCATCAAATAAAGTCCGAAAAGTGCATAAAAATGGGAAAGAAAAATAGGCAATGCTCAACAAAAATATCAAGAAAAAGAAAAGTATAAGAAAAGAAAAAAAATAGAAAAAGAAGAGAAATAAGCAAAAGCCCGAAAAAGCACTAATGGATATCACAAGAAATTTTTCCAATTCCAAAATTCCCAACCATTTCAAATTTTACCCAATACACCTTATAACCCTAAAAAGTCTTAATCAAGTCCGAATTGTGAAATTGATTACTGCGTGGAGAGTTAAAGCACAAAAGATAATAAAAGAGATTAAATGTGTGAATTAGAGATAATGTTTTCGGTTTCCCTATAATCGTACTCTAGTGACGAGATCCTTCAACCCCAAATAGTCCGTCTTTCATGATGGTGTGCGTGAACTTGTGTTCCATTACATTTACTCTTATAAATCATGGACAGTGAGAGAGAATAGCCACATTTTGAGTGATTTGTTTATGAGAGTATCCGGTTAGAAATTGAATCAAAACGAATTTCCTAAAAGTAACGGAATGATCGATCGGTGGATATCTGCAATTTAATTTTTAGCTTCGCACACACGCAGGGAAAATTGAGACTTATGAATACAAATATAGGGTGATTATTTTTCGAGAAATTTAAATTGAATAATTTTTAAGTATTTTGAATTTCTTTGAGTCTAGAAAAATGAATTTTGTGGGAATATTCACTACAAACCCTCACGAGACACCACTCGTCCTACTAGGATAACCTAGGGGTTGAAAGGCTTACTACATACGCTAAATGCAATCGCTTACCCGCGAAAGTGGTACTTTATCCTAATAAAACAAATCTAGAGAATAGAGCCTTAGTTGGATTCTTTTACATTGCTCGAGAAGTGCAAAGTTATAAGTTAGGGGGGTTTGATTAGGAGTAAATTCTTCCGAATTTATCCCCTTAATTTAGGGATTTTTATCACCTCAAATAATGTAATTCATCTTGATTTATCTCATTTATATGCTACTGGACTTTCTACATAGTATCTCGAGTTTTGTGCCTTTTTCATGAAATTTAAAGGTATTTATTGCTAAGTAAAGAGAGCAAAAAGCCAAAGCAGAAGAATGAATCAAGGAAGAAAAGTCAAAAGGGCAAAAGCATAATTTTTATAAGGAATCCGGATGAGAACCCAAAATGAGTTGAAGACCTCGAGTCTACAAGTGCGTAGGAAGAAATAGCGTCCAATTCTGAGTTCCGGAGTAGAAGTTACGAGGTTCTAAAGATGAGAGCTAGTGAAGAGAAAATAAGGAGAAATTGAAGAGAAAATGAAAAATGAAGGAGGACCGGTCCTATTTAGAAGAAAAAAGGACCGATCTGGATTTCTATCACTCACTGGAAAAATTTGCATAGCGGACCGATCCTATTTCCAGAAAGAAAAAAAAGGACTGGTCCGTTTTTGAACATGGAGCAATCCGCTCCTCGACGCAAGGATCGGTCCGCCAAAGATATCCAATTTTAGAGTTTGATTCAACTATAACTCCGGATTTTTTGTGACATATTTAACTTCTAGTTATTGTTAGACAAAGGGAGTTCGAACTTTTACTTTTTATTATTAGTTTTTAGAGAGAGAAAGCTCTCTCACCTGTGTTGCAAACCCTAGTTTTGAAGATTGATTAGAGAATTCAGATTTGATTTCAGATTCAGTGAATGCAAGTAATTTCGTTTCATTTCATTTATTTTATTCTCTCTTTTACTTAGTTAATTAGTTTTCAATTTTTAGTGGTTATCTCAAATTACCATTTTTTTCATCTTTTTTATGGCAATCATGAATCTTGTTAGTTTTATAATCAATGTTTTTCTTCATTTAATCATGTCTGGCTAATCTTTTAAGGGTTGGGGTGCATGAACCCCACCCGATGTGATTCATCATAATGGAAATATATTTTTGAAGTAATCATGTTGCGTAACTATCACAACCGTCGTAGAACTTTTGATCTCGTTTACCCTAGGTAATCGGGATGCTTAAGAGTGCGACGCGCGTATAGTTAATGCGACACTGTTTTGTTCTTACCTTTGATTTCGTATGATGCGGGCTACGATCCTTCATATACGGAATGCTTAGGATTAATAAAGACTGTGTTCCTTGTAAATTCTAATTTCAAAATCTAATATCCTAGAGGGTGAATTACTAGGGCATGGGGGTTTGTAACCCAACCTCTCGTTCACTTTTACAGTTAAGTTTGTTAATCATTTTCCATCCCTCGTAGGTCTATTAGCTCTTTTGCATTTCATTTTGGCATAGCTTAGTCAGTCCTTAATTTAAATACGCATTTAGTTATAGTAAATCTCCCATTCAAATCACCTTTTCGTTTCTTTTAGGGTCAAAATAGGGTTCTCCGTCTTTCCATACATCGTTACAATTCTCTCGTCCTATTTCCCTTAGGATTCGACCCCGACTTACCGGGATTATTACTTGAGCGACAGGCTTGCACTTGAGCCTAAATAGCACGCACACTGGAACGCATTTGTAACCAATCAGTTATGAAAATGTGTCATGCAGTACAACATAAATCCAAATAAGTAAGGATGAAATACCGACCTACTAAGGTATGCCGACCAACCTGTCAGTAAAGCCCGACCAACACCAGGAAGGGCAACCAACAATGAAGATAAAACGCCAACAGTTGTATGCATAAATGATTGTACAAATATAAATGTCTACATTATAAAGGCATTCCATCCTTTGATATTTCAACACTTGTACACCCCCTGGGGCCATAAATACATTGTAAACCCTACCTCCAAGGGACACGAGACAAGAGTCAATTGAACAAGCCTAAAGCCATACACAACAGTGAACGTAGCCTCTTCCTTAAAGCCGAACCACTTTAAAATTCTTTGTATCTTTTACTTATATTTATCTGTGATCAACTAATAAGCCTATTCTAGTTTTTTGCATTAACAATGACCAAGTATTTCTTAAAAGTTTCTCTTCGAAAGGAATCTTACGCTTTGGAAAGAAAGGAAAATTAGCCCCCATATATTAGACCTTTCACAATTTCTAAATAAGTTGTCTCTGTAGCCTATTAATTAGAATTACCTGTAGAATTATCCAATATTCACAATGTATTTCATGTGTATCACTTACATCAATATATTTTTGATCCGTTTCATACCATTACGTGGCAAGACATTTCTATGAAACCAAACCATGAATTTGAAGTACGCCTTATTCAAATTCTGGATCGTCAAGTGAATCATCTTAGAAATAAGACAATTACCTCAGTTAAAGTGCTTTAGGAAAATCAAAATCAGGAAGAAGCTACATAGGAACCAGAACAAGCTATGAAAGATCAATACCCCGACTTATTTCAAGGTAAATTCGAGGAGAATTTTTTTAGGTAGGTAGGCTATAATAATCGGGATTTTCAAAACCGACCATAATAACCTACAATTATTGTTTCAACCCTAAAGAAGTATTCAAATTCAAAGAATTCTATGAAGAATGAAACTATACTTGATGCCTTACAAAATTACTAAATTAACTTAAACCCCTTGAAGTTTTAATAATTATAAAATAGCCCCTAAAACTTCAAATCAACATAACTTGACTTGTGCTTAACCCCTAAATCTCAAATTTATATCAAATTAATCCCTTAGACTTCACTTATATAGATTTATAATTTCAGCCCTCGAAACTTTTTAAAATAATAAAAATGCCCCTAAACTTTATCAAAAGTACACTTTTAAGGCTATAAGTGTACATACTTGACCAATCAAGGACCAAACACCAAAGTTTTGATAATTTCATAAAACCACCTATCCAACTAAGCTTACACATCAGCATAAAAAACCAAGAATCACATTTTTACACCATGCACTCATGTGAGGAACAATACCCAAGCTTGAAAACCTTATAATTTCAGTTCAAATCCACTTTCCTTTTCCACCAATGAACTCCCCTGCTCACATACTATAAATACCCCACGAAATCTTCAGATTAAACTCACTCAAACAGAAGTTTCAAAACTCAAAATTTTCACTCCAATAGGTAATCTATGATTTTATGTACTATATTCAATTCTTTGAATGTTAATTATTTTCTATATTGTTATAATGCTAGAATAACTCAAAGCAATAGAAAATTTTATGTAGAAAACAGGCCCCGGGTGAAAATTATGAAGTTTCCACCATAAAGTCTTGAGCTTCAACGGTGAACTTCCAAATAATGATCAAAACTCAGGTTTAAAGCTTTAATGTCTTCACCAGTTACTCAAAAATTTGAATGTAATGATCAAATGCAACGAATGTGCATAATAAGCTCGAATCGATTGAAAGTGTATTTTGAACCACAAAACTGAAAATCTTAAATTATCCCTATATCATCCATCTCAAACTTTGAAATCAAAACCAAATTACTCCTACACATAGAAGAAATCAAACTATGTTCATAAGAATCCCTACCATATCCGTAAAATCCACAAATATTAGGTCAAATTTTTAGTAAAACATATAGTTATGAAACTTGAGATATACTACATCTTAATCCACAAAACCTATATATTTGGATTCCTTATGAAAAATTAGGTTGAGTTTGTTAAGAAATCATCTCAAATGGCTTAGAAATGAAGGAATTATTCAAGGTCAAAAATCAGAAACACTAAAGTCAGCTGTCGAGGGGAAGAAGATGAACTTTTTACCATAAATTTTGCCCTAGCGCATGAGGGAGCGTGGCCAATCATAATTTTCTGAAATTTTTTCCAATATTTTTATTTTATTTTTTGGTTAAAATGATATAAGGTAAGGCCATGTTTGGATCAGCCTAGCCAAAGTTATGTGAAAATAAGGTTTTAACTTAATTTTTTTTCCAAAACTGCAATTTGACCCCTCCTAACTTTTTCAACTTATGAATTTGAACCCTAAACTTTGTCTATGAATACTTTAAAATATTTTAAGACAAAAAGTCCTTCCACCAATGTTCAAATATGACCTTAAGTCTAGTACTTTAAAGTCCCGAATTATTTAAAATTATACCCCCAGAAATTTAAAAGATACAGTTTTTGTATAAACTCACCAACTTAATCCCAAATTCCAATAAATACTTATATGCCCAAAAATAGTATACAGAGAATCAAGTACCATCTCCTCCTCATATCTTCTTGTGATATATAAAGTCGTACAATATACCGAGCATTTAGGTTTTCCTACCTTTTTAATAGTAAACTTTATATATTTGGCATACTACTACTGATATCACTATGTGATAGATATTATTTACTCTTAGTATGTACATGTTATAATACTTCCATACTACATATTTTATTGAATATCATCGATATTTGAATTTACATGTGGATCAATTTATCCCTTCTCACCTAATAACTGATATCATGTTCCTTATTGATTTAGTTCACCCCCACATTTTTATGCAAATATATATATTATGAGCATCAGTATTAACTTGGAAGTAGACTGACGTGTTATCACGTGGAACTTTCTACTTGGCCTAATGGTCTGAGATGATTAGGATCCTGGATTTATTACTACATACGTATGAGTGCCACTTTAATTTTGTGCCTAGTCGTTTACTTTTTCCCAAAGTTTTTGGGTTGATTATTATTATTTGGTTTTACTAATGGCTTAATTATTTCTATACCCTTAGTGAACTGGTAAGTATAGGATTGTTAGTTCAAAGATCCTTGACTTTCTTTATACACTAATAAGTATGGGATTATCAGCTTTAATTTTTAGCGTTGCCAAAACACTGAATTCTATACACACTCCAACTCTCATCTATATATATACTTGTTATAGAACTGGTAAAGCCTGCTAAGCATACTTGTGGTAACTCCTTTTTTCTTCAGATGAACCCGAAGAAAGAGGATAATATCTCTTTCCTTTTAGAGACAAATATTGGTCACATGTTTGCATACGTGACTGTGTGGGCAAAGAATAAGCCAGATGGAGCAAGGAATGGCACTTTTTGATTTTTTAGTTTATAGTATGTACTAAAAATATGTAACTCACCCCTGCGGTGGTACTACCCTATGTAAACTACTTTAATAATGAATAAAGTTCTGTTATTCTGCCTTAACTTTAATTTATTGCTTTATATATACTCTCTTTTGCTTTTATACCAAAACGTAGGGTGTGACAATGAACGTGTCATGACATAAAAATGAGTATACAACACAATAAATAGGTTGAAACTGGCACAATACAATGGGAATATGTTATGTTTGTACAATTGACAGATTGTAATAAAAGGAACAACAATATACCCACCATACACACATATACCTATTATAAAAAATACCTATATTTGAATCGAAAATATGTATAAAGATTGAGCATTCTACCTGAATCGAAACAAAACAAAACGGAGACCTAGAATATAAACGTATAATTATTATGTTTAATTTTGAAAAAAAAAACATATAGCCATCATGTTTGAACCCGTAAGTTTGTGATTGAAAAACTAACGTAACATACTAGTCACGATTTTGTGTAACCTATTTATATACTGGAGGGTCATTTCAATCATTCTTAACTTCTTATCATTTGTTTAAATTAATTTAGACATGTTTCTTTCTTCAAACTCGTCTCTTCAACACTAATCTTCTACTTAATTTCAATTTCCAAAACTTCTTTCAATGATACAAAGATTGATGAAACTAGAGATTAAACATATTGATCGCGATTAAACTAGAGATCATGTTTGCGACCTCGATCTGCAATTGATTAGGTAAAATAACATACCGATTTCATTTTGTGAAAGAGGGCGAAACCAAGGTTTGCGAGGGAGGGGAAATGTTTTACACTTTTATGAGAGAGCGTGATTTTTTTTACACTTTTTTGGAACTATGCTACACTTTTGGGTTTGGATAGTAATAAAACACAAACATAGTAATGATTTTGAACACTTATAAATTTTGTAAGGGTCAAATACCGTTGTTTATTTTGTAAGTGTTATAAACACTTACATATGAAATATTCTATTGGTAGCAAAATATCCATTATGGTGTAGTGCTTCTTAACATTGGGACAATTAAGCCTCCCCTAAATTATTCAATATTATATAAGTGGGCGGGGACACTGCACTAATGTACATCCACTTACCTTTGCATTGATGATAGGAGTAGCTATAGGTATTGAAGAGTCATTGACTACCGTGTAATCAGTTGCAATTACTTTAAGAAGTGCAATGAAATTCTTTACTGAAGCAACTATCAATTCACAGACAAAAAGGATGTGAGCAACTATTTTATAAAATCTAACTCCAGTAGGAGTTCGTCATGCCCAAACTTTCTTGAGATCGGCTAATATGACTTCAAACTTTGGGTTTCATTATGCAATGAGGACACATGACAAAAACTAGACTGATTAGGTATAAATAAAGTCGAGATCTTAAATTAAGTTTAACAAATAAATAATTACCTCCCAGAAGATCTGACCTGAATTGGCATAAGGAAGGAGCTGTAACACCCCGTCTAATCAAATACCGAGTAGCTACTCCTTTATTAAATTAACGCATAATATCAAGTTGGTTCAGTCTTAGCATCACTGTCGAAAAACATTTAATCAACTACTAGCCACCTAATATTTAAAAAGAGAGATGTCAAATTTTATTAATTATGTTAACAGATAAACAGGAATTTATTTATAAGCCATCAATCGCATAAACAATCTCATATAAATGCTCAACGAGATGAAATCAAATAAGTCTGGAGTAAACACTCCAATAATAAAGATGCAAGAGTAAATAATGTCCCAATACAAGAGTCTGAATAAATAATAAACCAAAAAAAGAAATAATGAAAGTCTGCAACTACAACTTCTAAATAAGAATGGGCGACATTCCCTAACTGATACAAATGACTCTGAAGGAATCAAGGATAGAATGAGAGCGTCTACTATCAAGATCCTGTAACTTCCATAGCAGCTACAGCACGCCATCATAATGGAACTCCTATGCTTGGCGTCCCTGTGGCTGGGCACCTAAAATATTTTTACAAAACAAAAATAGATTTGGAGGAAAACGGGTCAGAGCCCGATGTGAAAACAGTTTAATTCTGGCATCGGCCTAATTCTGGCATCGGCCACCACCAAAACTAAGTCGGGCGTGAGTAAATAAAATATCATTCTTAGCATGAGACAGATATGAGACATAAATAAATCAGTCCATAAGATAAATAATTGAGTCAATCTCCAATGATCACAAATAACTAAGCGATAAAAGATCCATCACATGCTAACTCCAAAAATCCAATCTCCAATAATGATTAAATAAAATCTGAATAATCCCAAAAGAAATCCTCTAAACAACTTTGGAACCGAATGGCCCAATAAAACTCCAATGAAGTCTCATAATACGACTGGAAAAGAAAGTCTAACTAAACTATGCCATAAAGTAAATAACTCCAGCTGCACCTCCAATGATAACTCCGATAAACTTATGCAGCTTCTCCAAATCAAATCCTGAAAAAGATCAATCAACGCATGGGTCAGAGCCAAAGCCCTGAGCAAGAATACACACTACTCCCCTCAAATAGGATCCTTGAATCCAGACAGTGGCATTATACGCAATAAATATCACAATAGAATATTTTAAATTAAACGGGATAATTAAAATGCGAAAATATAAAATACTAACTACCCGCAAAAATCCCCATTTATACAGGAACACCAATATGATTTTAAATTCCCAAGTCCCACGATGTTAATTTAATTAAATTAACCAAATTTTATTATTGTTCTCACTTTTTATTAAAGTGTCACACTTCCCCTTGTCAATCGTCCTTTGACCCGTTTAAACTGTCGGCCCCGACACATTATGTCGCCACAAATTTTAATACATGTTTTTATCTTAGGCATTAATTCTCAATTTCTCAATTTATAATCACCCCACCCTTTTAATCGATGTGAGATCCTCAAAATACCCCTTAGTCCCATAACTAAGGGTCCCCAAGTTATCAATACGTCCTAACCTATGTATAGGATGAATTTCTAACTTAAATTTCAACCTAGTCTTATGCTTAGGCTAGCGTAACGAAGATAAAGTACTAAAAATCAGCCCACCCCCAAGATGATAAAAACGCGATAATCTACCCTCACTAGTCCCATACCTAGAAGGCGTAAATAATCAAAAGGCATACCCACTAGTCCCATACCTAGAAGGCATTCTAAAATATAGGGAGAGCAATAATACCCAACAACCCGTCATCACAAAGGCAACATCATAATACCAACAAGTCACACAAACAAGTATAATTAATCAATATATAAAACTACGCATGATAGTCCAATTCAATTAAATCTTTAATTTAATTATCACCTCGTCAACAATACCCAAATAATCTCATTTAATTATTTTAAATTAAATATACCAAGTTTTCATCATATATTCATCAAAACCAAATTTTATTATCTCTACATGTATTACATGAGTTATACGCACCCAAAAAATCATATATTTTAAAACTAGGGTTTTTCTACATGCAACCTACACCAATAAAACCCAAAATCCACTCATCAATCCTACGTACCCAAGGGTTATGAATATTATTCAGATTAAAAGATTTAATAAAAATAGCCCCATAATTAGTTTCCACTTTTCCTAATTAAGTCACTACTTTATTTTAAGAAAATATGTAATTAAGTGTTTGCGCGACACTTAAAACGCATAATATTAAAGGAAAAGAATAGAGTATTCATGCCTGTGAAGATCGTGCGAAAAATCTTATTAGAAATCTGGATTCCTCTCGAAAAATTTGCAAAAGAGTGTTCTTGAACGATCTTGATTAAACTCCAATTAAGCCTTCAAAAACTTGTGACAAAAACTTGATTTTGTTGAAGGTTGGTGATTATGAGTGAGAGGAAAAAGATTTGGAAGTGTTCTCTGGTGAAAAACTGGAGAAAAAGTGATTATGAGAAGTCCCCCTACGGATTAACAAGGTTATATAGTGATTAGGAGTCCTAATCCTACACAAACTCTAAAAACAGCTTACAGCGCACGTTTTCTGGGAGGGTCGATCGATCTACCCCCAGTCATCGATCGATCGATCATGCCTAAAATCTGACAGTTCACCCAAAAAATGCCTATAAGGAAAAATATTATAAAATCAAAATAAAATCCGTTTTAACTCCGATTTTAATTCTGCTTGAAGTTTTATTCTTCTAAAATCATAACCAACATATTTAGCCAATAAAAATTATTAAATTCAAAAATATATTTTTCTCAAAAATTCCAATTAATTAATTAAAATAATAATTAAAAACACGGGGTGTTACAATAACACATATTATAAACACGTTAGTTGCGTATTCTCACATGAGTTTCTTACCTCTCAACTACTGTGCACGCCTAACGTATGCCTTTTACCCATCCTAGTTATGCCACTATCTAACTAGTTCGTACCACTCCTGCCTTCGCGTTCTAACATAGAGTATCTACTCATAATACCCAAATAAGCCATATTTATAACCCATGTTCACATTCATTAAATTACTTATCGTAAGTGTTAATTAAATTCTCATTCTTAACCCATTCAAATATCTTAGTTATTCACATCTACTAAGCAACAATGAACCAGTCACAAGTACATAAGTATATCACTCTCAGTACATAATTACATATATGGCACCCCTAGGCTAAGCTGCGGTGCACGCATACTCTACTATCAAATCCATGTACATCGTGTACGTAAGGATCATGTGTTCCGAATCACTCAGGAACCGTCTAAATACAAATCACACATATTGGAGGCGAACATAGTTCACATACCCATGGGTCACGCACATACCTACGCTCCCATGGTCATCTGACTTATCAACTCACAAATAAGTCATTCACAGCCCTATGTCCTTAAGGTACCAGTCTAAATCCCCCCCGAAGGCACACAAGGATAAGAGGATCCTTTTCCAAAATAAAACTAACCTCACGTGATAGCAAGTATGGTAGGTATGTCATACACATAAGAAATCCATACACTAGGCATTCACACAACCTAAGTAATCATATTACAATATAAGTATCCACACATTTCATCTATAAATGACTCATACGTAGCAAGTTTACCCCGAACATAATACGTAATATATTTCAGCTTGATAACTCCCTCGTTGTATCAATTTGAGTACTTAAACCCATCTCAAAAGGTTACTAGGTTTCTTATTAATTTTCGATGTTATCTCAGCACTTAAAATCACTCTGTTCCTGCCCTTAACCTTACATCATCATAAATTCCCATTATAATTTCAATTCGAACGCTTTCTAATCGTACCTCACTCGATAGACCCTCGTAAGCAATAGCAATCAATTCCATAAGTTATAACATTATCCAATAATAACTAAGACCATACTGACTTTATCTAAGTCCCACAATAATATATTAATCACCCTAATAACCAACATCGACTTTGGAATAAGCATTAAACCTTAAAGAGAAAAATTGTCGAAAATCAGAAGGGGTCGATCGATAGAAGAAAAGGGGTCGATCGATCGATGGTTCGATCGATCGACATTCTTGAGTCGATCGATCGATCAAGCAGGTATCAGCCCAGAATTTCTTAACAGTTACGGGTTCTCCTCTTTTTACACCTCAAATTCTTCATCCTAACGTCCAAAACTCATAACTAAGTATACTAATTATCATACTAACATGTTTACATCATTCCCCACGTTTTAGAATCATCAAATCAACATAGAACATAAATTTCTTGGATTAAAATTCCTAATTTTCATATAAGAACCCTAGTTTTCCTATTTCTTCAAGAACATCACATAATTCAATGAAAATTTCATAATTCTCTACCCATAATCATAAATGCGTGGCTGTTATCATCTCCAACATTAAACTACATGCAGGACCTACCCAAATTATGATTTAAACCTTTCAAATCCATTCAATTTTCATTATTCATGATAAATCTTCAATTCTATAATAACATGTAAAATATATGCTTTGAATCTTTGCAAGATAAATCACTTGCTTGAAAATACCGATTATGATCCGTTGATGACGTTATTGGTTGTTTCCCCCTCTCTTTCCAGTGACAAATCCGACGGTGGTGGTGGTGTGTGGTGTGTGGTGTGTGGTGGTTATGGCCATGGAATCCCTTGGAACTTCTCCTCTCTTCTTATCTAACTGCTTCTATGATTTTTGGTTGTGAAAACCCTAAGGGACTCAAGTGTTGGATGATAAAAATAAACCTAAATTCGTGAGTCACTATTCACCAAAAAATAGGAATGACTAAAATACCCTCCCGGGTTGTCGGTCATGCCTAAAAATTCTTCGGGACCCAAACTAAACCCCCGGCTAGTGTTTTATGACTAGGTCGAACCTTCCGGACACGTTGGCACACTCAAAAAGCTCATACGGGTGACATAAAATAAAATACTTTTAAATCCATTAAATTGGGTCCTGACACGACTGACACGCGCATCCCAACTAAATTATCGAAACTGCCGTATTTTCAACTCACGACATTTTTAATAAATTCAATGATCACATATTACCATAATCACTCAGTAATATTCAACAACATATTAATAACCAAATACTAACTCTCGCCTCGCTAGCATTTAAATTCGAATTAATTTTCCAATTAATTAATTTTCCAATTAATTATCCCAAATTAATTTAATAAATCTCATAATTAAAAACAATTCCATTTCATTAACCTCATAATTAAAAGCCATAAAAATACGGGGTATTCCAAGAGCCCCCAAAATAATAAGATATCTTTGTTTGTGTTATTTTGTGATCTGGGCAGCCAAATCACCAAATTATGGGGCTTATCCCTAGCTTGTGAATGGTATTTTTTAAACCCAAGATAAGTCCTCGGGTCATAGAAATACCTAATCTCATTTAAGCCCAGGTTAGACCCATAAATTTTATTTATGGTGACTGTTCGCATTGCATTCATGAAGAAAATTATGTTTGAATGGATTAAAATTATTCCATAAAAGCATATTAAAAACAAACCCTCCTCTATTACGGCCATTGTCATAAATGTAACCTTATCATTTATGTAATAAACATCTTCACCGTTAGGCGAAGTTCAGATAGTGATGGTGTCAGGTATGTTATGCTTGGCACGAAATAACTCAAAATCCATTTTCGAGGTCACTCTGTACCCTCAAATGCCCAGATTGTTAGGAAATTTGATGCCACTAAATTCCACCGATAATATTTCCAGGACCTTGGAATTTAATGGGTCAAGAAAAATAATGCAAAAATAATAATACACACAACTAAAAAGATTTACGTGGTTCACCAATTCGGCTACGTCCACGACTTACACCCACTTTCACTATAGAAAAATTATAGGAACACTTTTACAACTCTCTTGTATGCACTTGTGACAACCCTGCTTTTTATATCTAATTCTGTTAGCTATGCCATATTAAATTAAAGCGGAGCGTCAATATGTTGGCATTGGATACATAATTTAAATAAACGCAGTAAAGTAAACATGTACACTCTCATACGCGTAACCATATCACATCATAATAGTTATAACAAGTGAAACCAACTCATTACTATTAACTGTAATAATCCATCAGTAATATCAAACTGAAAATATAAAATTCCAATACATGCGGCCCAACACAAAACGGGAAAGAGTAAAACAACAATTCTCTCAAATCTCAAGTATAAACACAGTGATATTAATCTCTGATGCCACCCTTAAGAAAAGGGAAACAAACGACATAAATTAAAATAGAATAACTACACGACTATAGGAATCCAAAGATTGATATGATCTTATCAAGCTCCATAATCTATTGTCCAGCGGGATGAGGACCTGTCATATATTATATATATCGGAGAGGAGCAAGTAGCAAGATAGACGAACGTCAAAGCAAGAAAACAAGCTATAAGATTATAAGATGTACTGATAATGAAAGCACAGTAGTCATTACTCGTCTCCAGTAATTAAGTTGTTCAGTTACCCAACCAATGCTCCTATGTCGTGATTACTCAATCCAAACTCGAGTAACGCGTAGTCTCATATCGTATCATGATTAATCATTATAAATATCATTTAAGTATTTAATGTATCAAAATATTTCCTTTAAGTATAATATCAAATGCATCGATTCGGGATATTACTTTAAGACACAAGCATAATATCTCACACAACAAGTCATATCGGGTCACTATCGTTACCCGAGGGAACAAGTCGTAACACTAGTCCTAGACACGAATATTCCCCAATATTACGTGGCAAGGGCAATCATACTAAGTCCTAAATCACATGGCGTTCCAAGGTCTTTCTATCCGACCCGCATTACAACCATGTGTCCAGTTTCGGTGGTTTATCTCTGACACGGCACTCGACCAGAACCTAACCGGATCAATCACAACAATTGCATTCAACATGTGCCTAAGTCGACCGGAGGACTAGTCTAGTGTATTGATTAGGTATAAATTCTTCCCAATTTATCCCTTTAATTTAGTTACTTTTGGCACATCGAACAACGTAATCGATTTGACTTTATCTCATAATCGTGCTACTGACTTATCCTAACGAGTACACCGAGTTTCTGGTATTTCGAATTGATTTTACAGGAATTTGATGTCAATTAAAGAAAGAAAGAAACCGAGAGAATCAGAAAAGAAAAGAAGAAAATCAAAAGGGTAAAAGTATAATTTTTACCCAGAATTCGGATGAGGCATATAAAGACAAGTTGAAGATATCAAGTTCATGAGCACATAGGAAGAAATGACACCTCAATCGGAGTCCCGGTAAGAAAGATATGAACAGTCATAGTTGGATAAAAGAAAGTCAAAGGAAGACCGATCCGCAGGAAGACCGGACCGGTCCGCAGTGCCACATTCCAGAGAACCCCATATCGAAAGCAAACCGAAGGTGGAAGAAAAATAAAAGAATCGGTCCAGATTCCAGGCAGACCGATCCGTAGGAGCCCCGGATCGATCCGGATGTCGAGTTTTAATTTTATTATCCTTCTCTAATAGAGAGTCCTAGTGCAGCTAAAACTCTTGAAGTTTTGTAGGGTATAAAAACCCGAGTTATTATCATTCTTAGCACGGGGAATTAATATAATTTTCCATTATTTCTGTAAAACCCTAGTTTTGAAGGTAGATTACAATTTTAATTCCAAAAGTGAAGATTATTCAGATTTCTGTGATTACAAGTGTTATTAATTGCTGTTTTTACTGCTTTGGTAAGATTAGGAGTTAATTTTCCTCAGTTTAATATATTTTCTACATCATTCTACAATTCTTCCTTAGTTTAATCATGGTTTTCTGCAATTCCAAAATAGTTTTCATTACTTTCATCATGGTAGGCTAGACTTTTCAAGGTCGGAATACATGAACCCAATCTGATGTGATAGTTGCATGTGTATAACATTAATCCTCTGGATTTAGTGATTTATTACGACCATATTGCGTAGGAACATGATAATTGGAGATATTTAGATCACGTTTGCTTCCGAGTAACCGGGATGCTTTAGAATACAATTCGAGTGTAACTATTGAAATAGCGATTTACTCGTCCTCAGATTAAGTATGATGCGGGCTTGAACCTCATATACGTAATGCTTGGGAGTACTAAATTCTGGGTTTAATTAATCATTTAAATTTACGATTAGTTTTATAACATCAATACACTAGGGTTGGGGGATTGTATTCCCGTCCTGTTCTTTCATCATATAGTTTACAATTGCAAGTCAATTATCATTAGTAATTTAGAGTAACTGCATTTCATTCATACTTTCGTGCATTAAATAATTATTTTCAAAATTTCATTTAGTTGTAGTTATTCCACAAACCAAATCATCTTTTCCTTTTCCTTTAGAGTCAGAGTTAGGATTCATTCATCTGTCCAACGTCGTTACAATTCCATTATCCTATTTCTCTGTGGATACAATCCCGACTTATCGAGTTTATTACTAATGCAACAGAATTGCACTTGAGCCTGAGAGAACTCACTTCTGAGACACATTCTTAGTCGTGTCAAGTTTTTAGCACCGTTTCCGGGGACTTAGGTAGACTTAGGATTAGATTGAGTCAATCTAAAATTTGGACCAAAAATCTTCAAAAATCCAAAAACATAAAAAAAATTCAAAAAAGCACAAAAAGATTCATCACCATCTCTCATAAGCTATTAATGCAAAATTCTGAACCCACTCCAACTTCCCATAATACTCCAACCCACATTCACGAAAACCCGATTGTTGAGTACGACCCTGATAGCCCGCACACTCCAAACGTTCCACAGTTATGGGTTCCACCGTCACACTCAATCTCAAACAACACGTCGTTTTCCTTCTTAGGTCACACTTCAGAGAGCACTCCTAGTATACCAAGTGAGGATACCGAATCTTTGAGAGAGAGAGAGAGATGTCACAACACGGTAGTGCAGCTGCCAACAAGGGAGAGGCCCCGTATCGCCCTTTGAGAGACGTCTTATAACCCGAGCGCACTGTCACTCCGGGATGCATTTTACTCCCGTACAATACTGCGCAATTTCTCTTCAGAAATGGGATGATCCAAATACTTCCCACTTACTATGGACTTGATTCAGAAAATCCATATGCCCACATTATGGAATTTGAGGAGGCGTACGAGGCGCTCAGTGATCAAACTTGCACAAAAGATGTGCTCCGCCTCAAACTCTTTCCATTCTCGCTAAAGGATAAGGCTAAGTCCAGGCTATGGTCCTTACCTCCAAATTCGATTTCATCATCGAACTAATTACAATCCAAATTTCTCAAGAAGTTATTTCCTCCACATCGAACGAATTCCATCAAGGCTCAAATTCAAACATTCCAACAATTAGAAAATGAGTCATTCGAACGATGCTACGAGTGTTTCAACGAGTTAATAGCCTCGTGTCCCCATCATGGTTTTGATAAAACACAAACCATTCCCTTTATCCATAATGGGATGAATATTAACTCCAAACAACTTGTTGAAACCATGTGTAGTTGTCCATTTGTCGACTTAGACGCCCACGATGCTGAGCTTCACCTGAGGTATGTCACCGAGACTACCTAATCTTGGGATACATCTGACCCGAATGCTCAGAATCGAAATAGTCAAGTGACCACCACTCCATCGGCGTCCGACCTATTTCATGTAGAAAAGAATTCTATAGCGGACAGTTGACTCGATATGCTTGAGAAAGGACTACGAGACGTACGTGAGGTATTGGGAAGAGGACCAACTGGATCCATCCCTAACCCTGTTAAGAAGGTGTGTGCAATTTTTGAGGCGGGTCATTCAACTGAGGAATGCCCAACTATACCCGCCTACAAAGTGATGCTTCAAGAGCAAGTTAGTGGCATAGAAGGCTTTAAGGTTAATTTCGGTGCCCCGCATGGGAATTCTTACAACCCTTCATAGAAAAACCACCCTGGTTTTAGCTATGGGAAACAACATGCTGCGATGAATCCTAATTCACATATTGCCCATCCTCCACCACCGCATTTTTAACAAGCTCCACAAATGCAAGGACATGTGCAAGCACCACCACCTCAAGGATCATATATCCCTCCACCGCGGAGAAGTCTCGAGGATACGATAAATTAATTTATCAACAACCAAACTGCAACTAATGCTAGGCATGAGCGCGTGATGAATGACATGAATGTGAACATCTCACAGTTGCAATCATCGTTGAGTATCCAAGAGAAAGGAAAGTTTCCTGCCCAGGGCCAAAGACCATCCTAAGGTCAAACTAGTGTTAGCTCCACCTCGACAGAACATCAGGAGCAATGTCAAGCTGTGACCACTCTTCGTAGTGGGAGAGTCGTTGATTTATCATAGGGGTGGCAATTCGGGTTAGTCGTGTCATTTTCGGGTTGCGTTGATTTTTATTTTTGTATAAGTTTTGGGTACTCTTAAATCTATCCAAGTTAATCGGGTCGTGCTCGGGTTATTACCATAAACGGGTTATCGGGTCAAAAATTTCCAGCTCTAATTTATCACCTCACCCACACGATGCTACCAAAGATAAGGAGATTTCGCCCGGCACGAAAGAGGCCGAAGAAGTCCCCTTGAATGAGAGTGAGAAAGAGAACACTAGTGAGCCCGAGGTAGTAGTGAAACCACCCACCGCAGCACCGTTTCCTCAAAGGTTGATTCCTTCCCATAAAGGAAATCCCCGTGATGAAGTTCTAAACGTGCTAAAGCAAGTGAAGATGAATTTGCCTGTCCTCGATGCCATTAAGTAAATTCCAGCTTATGCAAAAGTCATCAAAGACTTGTTGACGGTAAAGAGGAGGATGAAGGTAAAGAAAAACGTCTTCCTAGCACGGAACGTGAGCTCCATCCTACTTAAAGATCTCCCACCCAAGTTCAAAGATCCCTATGCACCCACCATTTTCTGCATCATTGGAGAAAATAAAATTGAGAAAGTCTTACTTGATTTGGGAGCAAGTGTCAATATCCTCCCTTACGCCATATATAAGCAACCTGATTTGGGCGACCTCAAGCCCACAAAGGTCACTCTCCAATTAGAGGATCGAATCGTGAAGGTCCCACGAGGCATAGTTGAGGACGTGATCGTCCAAGTTGACACTTTCTACTTCCCGGTAGACTTTGTCATTTGGGACACGGAGCCCTACTTCACCTCGAGCAACCATGTTCCCATTATTCTTGGGTGCCCGTTCTTAGCTACAGCTAACGCAATCATCAATACTCGAAATGGTCGAATGCAACTCACTTTTGGGAACATGACTTTAGAGACTAACATCTTCCATATCGCCCAATAGACGGGGGAAGAAGATGATCTTCACGCGGTGAGCCTAATAGACGAGATCGTAGAGGATTATTTTGAGGAAAATTATTGTGGAGATGCCTTAAGGTCCTATTTAGTGTCAAGTCACGAGAGTGAGGGGACGTACACTGCATTCGATAGGGAGGTTGAGGAGTTGAGAGAGTTATTTGATGAGAAAGCGTCGAACGAGGATGCGAGAGATGTAAATTGGGTTTCTAGATTCGAGTAGTTACCACCGAGGGATACACGCATGGTTCCCTCCAACGAAAAATGTCCACCCCTCAAGTTGAAGAAACTCCCCTACCATATTAAATATGCATATCTAGGAGAGGATGAGACATTTCTTGTTGTTGTCTCCTCTATCCTAGACGAAGAGCGGGAGGGTAAATTGCTAAAGATTCTAAGGAACCATCAAAATGATTTTGGTTGGTGCATTACTGATTTGAAAGGGATAAGTTATTTGATTTGCACTCACAAGATCCATCTCGAAGAGGATATCAAGCCCTCGAGAGACATGCAAATAAGGTTAAACCCTAATATGAAAGAAGTAGATCGAACCAAAATTATCAAGTTATTGGGTGCCGGGATTATCTACCCAATCTCGGATAAAAAGTGGGTGAGCCCTATTCAAGCTGTCCCGAAGAAGTCGGGCATGACAGTGATTGAGAATGCTAAGGGAGAGCTAGTTCCCCAACGTACCACCACCGGGTGGCGCGTTTGCATTGATTACCAAAAACTCAATGCGGAAACTAGGAAAGACCATTTCCCCTTGCCATTTATTGATAAGATGCTTGAGAGAGTAGCGGGACACCCTTACTATGTCTTCCTTGATGGTTATTTCGGATATAACCAAATTAAGGTAGATGTACTTGACCAGGAGAAAACAACCTTCACTTGCCCTTTTGGTACGTTTTCCTACAAACGTATGCCATTCGACTTGTGTAATTCACCCGCGACCTTTCAAAGGTGCATGTTGAGCCTATTTAGTGACATGGTCGAGAGAGGACTTGAAGTATTCATGGACGATTTCAGCGTTTTTGGCACCTCTTTCGATCTCTGTCTTGAAAAATTGGAAAAAGTACTTGCCCGGTGTGTGGAAAAGAACTTAGTGCTGAATTGGGAGAAATGTCACTTTCTGGTCACCGAGGGAATAGTTCTTGGCCACATAGTTTCATCCAAGGGGATAGAAGTTGATAGAGCTAAGATAGATGTCATAGCCGATCTACCCCCACCAAAATCGCTAAAAGACGTGTGTTCCTTCTTGGGCCACGCGGGGTTTTATCGAAGGTTCATTAAGGATTTTAGCGCCATCGCGAGACCCTTAAGAAACCTACTCATGAAGGACACCCCATTCGAGTGGACGGAAGCATGTCAAAACTCTTTTGAAAAACTACAAACCATGCTTGTGTCCGCTCCCATCATGCAATTTCCGGATTGGTCTTTACCATTCGAACTTATGTGTGATGCTAGCGATTATGCAATAGGGGCTGTTTTGGGCCAAAGAAAAGATAAGAAGGCTCACGTCATCTACTACGCTAGCCGGACTCTTATCGGACCATAACTTAACTACTCTACCACGGAGAAGGAGTTACTAGCGGTAGTCTTTTGCCCTTGATAAATTTTGGTCATACCTTATCGGTTCTCCCATTACTTGCTTCACCGACCACGCGGCATTGAAATACCTACTTACAAATAAAGATGCAAAGTCGCGCCTCATAAGGTGGATCCTACTCCTACAAGAGTTCAATCTCTCCATTAAAGATAAGAAAGGGGTAGAAAACGTCATTACCGACCACTTATCACGGCTTTCATCCGACGTACCTAGTGATCCCATACCCATAGACGAATACTTTCTGGATGAGCAACTCTTTGCTACTTCTTCTTTGCCCTAGTTTGTGGACATAGTGAACTACCTTGTCATGGGAGCCGTCCCTCTCGATTGGACACCTCAAGATAAGAAGAGGTTTATTACCTGGTCGCACATGTTTTTCTATGACGATCCCTTCCTATTTAAATATTTTGCTGACCAAATCATCCGACGATGCGTACCGGATGATGAGATCCCAAAAGTCATCCAATTTTGTCATTCGAAAGCTTGTGGAGGCCACTTTTCGACGAAAAAAACGGCCGCTAAAATTCTGCAATGCGGCCTCTATTGTCCCACAATATTCCAAGATGTGAACGTTGCTTCTAAATCTTACAATAGGTGCCAACGGGTGGGAGCCATTACCCAACGAGACATGATGCCTCTTACCCCCATACTCATTATTGAGATCTTCGACTGTTGGGATATTGACTTCATGGGTCCTTTCCCCTCGTCCTTTTATTTCCTATACATCCTTATCGCGGTAGACTACGTTTCTAAATGGGTGGAAGCTATAGCTACCAAGACAAATGACAACAAAGTGGTGATTAAGTTCCTGCAGGAACACATACTTTCCCGCTTCGGTGCTCCGAAATCGATAATTAGTGATTATGGCAAGCACTTTTGCAATAGGCCATTCGCGAAGCTCGTGAGAAAGTATGGTGTCGTTCACAAGGTTGGAACGACTTATCACCCACAAACGAATGGGCAGGCCGAACTAGTGAATCGAGAAATCAAGAACATTCTCAAAAAGACTGTCGATCCTACCCGGAAAGATTGGTCAC
Organism: Sambucus nigra; assembly: GCA_949130495.1. Lineage (NCBI taxonomy): Eukaryota > Viridiplantae > Streptophyta > Magnoliopsida > Dipsacales > Adoxaceae > Sambucus > Sambucus nigra. The sequence goes on from OX422209.1 coordinate 724,572,181, forward strand.
TTAGATTGAACGATTCGCTATGGGCCTATCGTACCGCATACAAAAATCCGCTCGGTATGTCCCCTTTTCGCTTTGTGTATGGAAAACCTTTCCATCTTCCCGTAGAATTAGAGCACAAGGCGTATTGGGCAATCAAGGAGTTAAACTATGCCATGGATAACGCCGATGAAGCTCGCAAGCTTCAAATAAATGAGTTAGAAGAGATACGTAATGATGCGTATGAGAATGCAAAAATTTCCAAAGAAAGGATGAAACTCGCTCACGATAGCATCATTCGACGCAAAGAGTTTCTTCCCGAGAAAAAAATACTTCTTTATAACTCTCGGCTTCATCTCTTTCCGGGCAAGTTGCGGTCACGATGGTCTGGCCCGTTCGTTGTAAAGAATGTTTTCCCTCACGGAGCTGTTGAGTTTGACGATTTGAAAGGGGTAAAGACATTCAAAGTAAATGGACAACGCCTAAAGCCATATCTAGAGGCGTGCGTGGAAGAAGTCGACACCGTTTGGTTGTCAGATCCCGTTTACAGGGTAGAGTGAGCTGCTACAGTAAGGTCATCGCACCCCCGATGCATATGGGGTGAATTCTTGTGTATAGTAATAGCGAGTCGTGTGCGTAATGAGAGTCCGTAGGATTAGGGTATAATAAGGGGAAAACATTCACATGTTTCGAGAAATTGAGTCAAATCGCGTTGACCATTGGTTTTGAGAGATTTTTAGTCCAAAATTTATAGGGAGTATGTTGTGAAAGTCAAAATTTTTGGAGATAAAATCCACCTCAGTCCAAGCCTCGGACCGGTTCCTTTAATTTTGGGCCAGACCGATTCCTTCATTTTAGGGTCGGATCGATCCGGCTACTGAAGAGTTCCAATATTAAAGGATCGAACCGGTCCTAGCCCTAGGCAAACCGGTCCGCCCTCTGCAAAAAAATTTCCCCCTTTCCCAAGGTGCACCCCCTTCTCCCCAACCCCCTCCCTTCCCTCCCAATTCGTCCCCCCCCCCCATACCCAACCCATCAATTTCCCACCCAAATACTCCCCCTTTTCCTTCCAAACCCTTTCCCTCCAATTCCAAACCCTACCCACACCCTTCCACCTATAAATAACCACCCATAGCCTCCCTTTCTCTCCACACCTTCAACCATCACTCCTCTTTTCTCTCTCCCAAATTTTCTAGCAAAACATCTCCCTGTTATCATAGCCCAACGACCTGCCCCCACCAAATACAACTCCACCAATTAAGTTAGCGAATAAGTGTGAAGATTAACAAACCCGGTGAGATTCGAGCCTTTCATCTTTGTGAAAATTATAAATCAATCCGAGTTAATTGTTAACTCAAAGTTCTTTTCAGCATCTAAAAAGTCGTCGAGGATCTCAATCCTTTCATTTTGATCGGTTTGACAAATGTGTGTGATATTACCTTAAAAAGCGCTACAAATCTCCAAACCTAATTCATCTCAAAACGCATATGGTAAAGCAATTAGTATTTTGGACAATGAAGTAGGCCATCGTTCGTTACCCAAAAATATTGGCCATAAAAAATTGTGAAAAATTATCCCTTTTGTAACCCAAAATTGAGCCGAATAAAATTTATCCTTTTCGTTTGGTAACCCGAAAAAAACAAATGGCCCGAAATTGCGAAAAATGGAAAAATTAAGAATTTAAGTCCGATAAGTACATATAAAGGGGCAAGAAAAAAATAGATATGCTCAACAAAAATAACAAGAAAAGAAAAGAAGTGAAAACAGAAAAAATAGAGAAAAAGAAGAAAAAAATGAGCTATAGCCCAGAAAAAGCACAAATGGACATCACAAAAAACTTTTCCAATTCCACCCTTCCCTACCATTGTCATTTTACCCCATATACCTTAAAACCCGAAAAAGTCCTAACCGAGTCCAAATTGCGGAATTGATTACTGCATGGAGAGCTAATACACCAAAAGACAATAAAAGAGATTAAATGTGTGAATAAGAGGCAATGTTTCCGTTTTGAAAAACCGTATTGCGTTGATGAGATCCTATCACTATAAAATTTTCGTCTTTCTACTTGTATGCGCGACTTTGCGTCCATTATATTTACTCTTTATATCACGCATACCGAGAGATTCGTTTGTGAGAACATTCCGAGAGAATTTGAAATCAAAATAAATTTTTGAGTAACTAACGTAATGATCAATCGGTGGAAATTGGCGGTTAAATTTCCGGCTTCGCACACACGCACTATGATTTGAGACTATTGAGCTTGACTTGATGTTGACTATTTTCTGGGAAAATTTGAATTATATAATTTTTGCATATTTTGATTTTTCCTTGAGTCGAATTTTGTGGGTATATTCTCTACAAAACCCACGAGACACAACTCGTCCTACTAGGTTAACCTAGGGGTTTAAAGGCTTGTTGCATACGCTAAATGCAATCGCTTGCCCACGAAAAAGGTATTCTATCCCAATAAAATGACGGTCAAGAGTTGAGCCTTTCTAGGATTCTTTTACATTGCTCGGGACGCGCAAAGTTCTAAGTTAGGGGGTTTGATTAGACATAAATTCTTCCCAATTTATCCCTTTAATTTAGTTACTTTTGGCACATCGAACAACGTAATCGATTTGACTTTATCTCATAATCGTGCTACTGACTTATCCTAACGAGTGCACCGAGTTTCTGGTATTTCGTATTGATTTTACAAGTATTTGATGTCAATTAAAGAAAGAAAGAAATCGGGAGAATCAGAAAAGAAAAGAAGAAAGTCAAAAGGGCAAAAGTGTAATTTCTACCCAGAATTCGGATGAGGCACCTAAAGAGAAGTTTAAGATATCAAGTTCATGAGCACATAGGAAGAAACGTCACCTCAATCGGAGTCCCGGTGAGAAAGATATGATCGGTCAAAGTTGGAGAAAATAAAGTCAAAGGTAGACTAATCCGCAGGAAGACCGGAAAGGTCCGCAGTGCCACATTCCAGAGAACCCCGGAACGAAAGCAAATCGAAGGTGGAAGAAAAAAAAAAGAACCAGTCCGCACCGGACTGATCCGCCCTACAAATAAAAGAACCGGTCCGGATTCCAGGCAGACCGATCCGCAGGATCCCCGGATCGATCCGGATGTCGAGTTTTAATTTTATTATCCTTCTCTAATAGAGAGTCCTAATGCAGCTAAAACTCCTGAAGTTTTGTAGGGTATAAAAACCCGAGTTATTATCATTCTTAGCACGGGGAATCAATATAATTTTTCATTCTTTCTGTAAAACCCTAGTTTTGAAGGTAGATTACAATTTTAATTCCAAAAGTGAAGATTATTCAGATTTCTGTGATTACAAGTGTTCTTAATTGCTGTTTTTACTGCTTTGGTAAGATTAGGAGTTAATTTTCCTCAGTTTAATATCTTTTCTATATCATTCTACAATTCTTCCTTAGTTTAATCATGTTTTTCTGCAATTCCAAAATAGTTTTCATTACTTTCATCATGGTAGGCTAGACTTTTCAAGGTCGGGATACATGAACCCAACCTGATATGATAGTTGCATGTGTATAATATTAATCCTCTGAATTTAGTGATTTATTACGACCGTATTGCGTAGGAACACGAAAATTGGAGATCTTTACATTTCGTTTGCTTTCGAGTAATCGGGATGCTTTATAATACAATTCGAGTGTAACTATTGAAATACCGATTTACTCGTCCTCAGATTAAGTATGATGCGGGCTTGAACCTCATATACGTAATACTTGGGAGTACTAAATTCTGGGTTTAATTAATCATTTAAATTTACGATTAGTTTTATAACATTAATACACTAGGGTTGGGGGATTGTATTCACGTCCCGTTCTTTCATCATATAGTTTACAATTTCAAGTCTATTATCATTAGTAATTTAGAGTAACTGCCTTTCATTCATACTTTCGTGCATTAAATAATTATTTTCAAAATTGCATTTAGTTGTAGTTATTCCACAAACCAAATCATCTTTTCCTTTTCCTTTTCCTTTAGAGTCAGAGTTAGGATTCATTCATCTGTCCAACGCCGTTACAATTCCATTGTCCTATTTCCCTATGGATACGATCCCGACTTACCGAGTTTATTACTAACGCGACAGGCTTACACTTGAGACTAGAGAGAACGCACTTCTGAGACACATTCTTAGTCGCGTCATGTATACTCGACAATATGCATGTAAAACAATTTCACACTTATGTATATATACAATAGTGTCAAGTCTCTTACTCGAGTTATACAATAGTCATTATTTGCAATATAACAAAATTTGCATCATTATTTTACTAATTCAACACCAAATCATTTCAAGGTTTTATATCCCTAATAACCATAAGTATGTGATAAAGTTAGGATATTAGACACAACACCATAATTATCTTACTAACATGAAAAACATTAGCACTCTTATTTCTACAACTTTCTGCCCAGAATTGTAAAATGACCATTTGAGGATTTTTTTTATCCGTTTTTAAAAAAATTAAAACTACAAAGTTGTTCGGAACATGATTTTCTACAAGGATGAGCGAGCACGCTACCATAGCCTGCTTAAAGCAGACTCGAAACTAACATATAAAATTTGCCCCTATTTTCGACAACATTCTGCCCAGAATTGTAAAACGTCGATTTGAGGCTTTTTAGATCCGTTTTTGGGAAAACTTAAAACTACAAAGTTGTTCGGAACGTGATTTTCCATAAGGACAAGCGAGCACGCTACCATAGCCTACATAAAACAGACCTGAAACTAACATATAATATTCACCCCTGTTTTCGACAACATTCTTCCCAGAATTGTAAAACGCCGATTTGAGGCTTTTCCGATCCGTTTTTGGAAAAATTTAAAACTACAAAGTTGTTCAGAACATGATTTTCTACAAGGACACGTGAGCACGAAACATCCATTTTCCGAACCAAAACAGCTCAAAATTGTTTTTAATATGACGATTTACTCAATTTCATATATTTCTCAAATTCAAGAGGTTGTTTTACAACTCAATCCCTATAATGATGTTATTGCATTTGGATCTACATGGAAGGTGATCCTAATACATTGCATATCATTTTTAACATCAATTTCATATTAATTTAGAGATCCAAATACATGTTCATGTGAAATTTCATTATAGATACATATTATACACATATAGGTTATTAACTAGCCTTGGATTGTATGGAGAAATTGATTCCTCTTGAAATCCTCTTAGCTTTCTTCTCTTCTTACTCTCTCTCTCGCTACCAAACCCTATCCCCCTTTTGTTAAATGATAAAATGAAGACTTCATTTCTTCTTTTCTATTTATACCTAGGGTTAGTTTATTTACAAAAATGTCACTGCCCCAAATTTAACCCTCTCGATCCTTTTACGCGTTAACTCGCTTCTAATATTTAAGTCGCACATTCGTATCTCAATGAATTCATTTTAACTTTTCATTTCCAAAAATTTTGAATATATATACTGACAAAGTTTCATTTCCAAACATTTCAGATATATATACTCGTATAGTTTTTTTTTCTTTCAATTCAATAAAAAATGCGGGGTATTACATTCTCCCCCTCTACGAACGGGATTTCGTCCTCGAAATCTAAATTAAAACAAATCAAGTCAAGTAAGGTAGTTTCGCACGTATCTTCCATGAAGAGATATGGGTGACTAATTTGCAAGTCATTCTCTCTCTCCTAAGTAGCCTCAGACTCATCATGATGACTCCACAGAACACGAACAAGAAGAATGACTTTTTACCACAACTATTGCTCACGATGATCTAGGATCCTAACCGACCTCTCCTCATAGCTCCCGTCGAGGTACAGTTGAATCTCGTATAAATCTATGTGCAGGTGTAAGTCCTCGAGATGTAAAAACTTCCTCAATATGGTTACATGAAAAATATCGTGTACCCGCTGGAGATGGTCAGGTAGGGATAAACGGTAAGCAATCGATCCCACCCTGTCCAACACTGTAAATGGAACCACGTATCGCGATGAAAGCTTCCCTTTGGCACCAAAGCGAACAACACCTCTCATGGGTGAGACCCTTAACAGCACTTAGTCCCCAACAATGAACTCTAACTTCCTCCACCTTATGTTAGCATAAGTCTTCTAACGATCTTGCATGGTCTTCATCCATGCACGAATCAAATCAACCTTCTCCGAGGTCTCCCTAATAATATCCGGACCCAGTAAATGGTGCTCTCCGAACTCTAATCAACATGTAGGGGATCGACAAGGCCTATCGTATAAAGCCTCGTATGGTGTTATACCAATAGTTTGTTCATAACCATTATTGTATGCAAACTCCACCAGTGCCAAATGCATATCCCAACCACCTTTGAAGTCCAACACACAAACTCGCAACATGTCCTCGAAAATATTATTCACTCGCTCCGTCTGACCATCAGACTGAGGGTGGAATGCGGTACTCAAACTCAACTGTACTCCCATCACCTCCTGAAGACTGCCCCAGAAGTACGAGATGAAGACACTGCCACGGTCGAACACGATAACACTCGGTACCCCATGCAACTTCATAATATTGTTAATAAATACCGTGGCGTACTGTGCTGCCATATAATCCATTCTCACTGGAAAGAAATGAGCCACCTTTTCCAGTCTATCAACGATGACCCAAATCGAATCATGATCGTGTTGCGATCTTGGCAACCCAATAATGAAATTTATGGGGATTCTTTCCCATTTTTAACTTTACAACCGAACTCTCACAACGAATCCTAACATAACTGAACTACTAAGCTGATCCAAAAATTAATACCCCCAAGTCCCGACTCGCTAAGTTTTGCGCGTGGAGTGTCTCGCAAGCAAAATCAAAATAAGGAACCCCTCCGATACACTACTGTCAGCTTGTCGTGATAAAGAATTTGTCAACTCAAGATCCCTAGTGATACAAGAATCATCTAACTCCAAAAACCACTTATCTCTGGACTCAACGGTTCATAACACAATAAATAATCCAACTTCACCTATTCAATACAGATGTCACTATTCATAAATCATGCCTCGATACTCAACTCAGAATCGACTAACAATGTTGTCCCGACTACACTGTGAGTCGCCATCCCAGACATTAGATATCACATCGAACAGATGGTACTGAAATCTCAAAAGCCAACTCTACTCCGAGTTGTTAATAACACTTTCCTGGCACTTAAATTGATGGTGAGTCAATCGATATGGAAACCCTTATGATCCACTAAGGTTGCACATGTGCATAAGCATACAACTTATATGCACTTACGAATATTGTTCCATCTTTCCAAGTCTGGACTTAGGTAAATAATATCATCAAGGTTCATACTCTCTCGAACAAGACAACAACGACAAAGTTGCATTCTGGGCGGTCAACGATCCGTCACCCAAAGGTTTCAAACTAACCCAATATTCAATATGCCCCCTTGTACACCCCCACTTCTCACGATTTGGTCGCTCTAACCCAAGGCGAGAGACCCTCGCTTGATTCGACTTACCGCTCTTTTGTTAAAAACACGTATAGAAATCTTGGACTGTGAGTATATTAGAATTTTCTCACCGAACATGAAATGAACTTGGTTCTTCAAACCACGAATAAGGCTTGTACATTTTCCAACCAATGAGGTAAGACCAAAAATTCCCACTTATCATACCAAATCAGAGTATCGGATTTGGCACACTCACCATTCGGATACTCATCTTCCAGCACACCAACGCTACCTGATCTTTATGAAGAACGGTGTGCTATCCAACAGGTCAAAGGTCGTAAATATAAGGTAGCGGGTACCTTCCTATACCGTGACCCCAATTAACACTCAGTACTCCACATATAACTGAAGTAAAAATTAAATATCTTACGAACCTATTCGCGAGTGTTTGCCCAAGAGTACACACCCTCCTTACAAAACTTCTCAATAACGATTGAAACAATCCCTTGTTATCCCCTTACAGTGGAGGTTATCATAACCATTTCAATTAATGGGTCCAATAATTGGAATCCCAAAATGTCTCAATCCTTGCCATTAATAGTGACACTCACTTGGCACAACTATCATCAATCACGCAAAAACTGACCGAGATGCACATGACTCTACCATTATCAAAACACCATCAAGACCATTCTATGACTATTTACTAGTTTATGCATCATCAAAATCGAACATCTTACACTTAGTTTCAGAACACGCCTTTAATCACACGTGATCTAAGTAAACAACATGTCACTAACTACTCACCCGTGCTCTAATTCACATTAATACATAATGAGGGCCACAACATATCCACATTACCATATCTGATGGATTCAAAATCAAGCACCACCATTATCAAGGTGCTATAAATTAGTGCCCCCAATCACCGAGTGATAACATAAAACTGAACTAGGGGATATATCACCAACTCAAGCGATCACACTCGCATAAAATGAAACGTCTATTGAACACTCCCTCATGATGTTCTCACTCGATAACTTGTCCCTCGAGATTTGCTACTCACCGTAGGGTTCACAACTAGTAACTTCAGCTGAAGTCCATCCCTTAGCACACCAATATTCACGTCCCAGTCTCGACAACTTTTAACAAATATACTCGTATTACAAAGCAAGATAACCATATCTTATCGAACACACATTCTAATTTAGGGCTTTATGAAGAACACTGAACTCCAATCGTTTCCAAATAAGGAAATAATATTTCCTCAAAAATTTTGGACTTCTCCAATGTCAATCCTCGTATGACCTTGCAGTACGGACTTCCTCATCCCTAGTGTCCATGGCCAAGACATCGCAACATTACTGACACCTTATCACGAGCTTGTTCGGGATAACTCGTCGAAACATTCCACTCTGAACATGTGAGTACCCAACCCACTAACATATCTTGTGCATGACCGAACACACACCTAATCGTCCTTAAGTTGATTCCATTACGGATTTTATCAAATCATAACACTATGTAACCACTGTGTCACCCCAATACGACATCTATCGCTTGTGTGGAAAACGTGTAGGTTTGCATGCTTACCAAACTTCCCTGATACCAACACAATATTTCAAGGATAATCACTTATTCTTTCCATATTCAGACTCATGAATCTCCCATTGAACATCATCAAACGGATGAATCTAGTTCGTGCTTTTCACAAGTATGATAGCACTCTTGCGTACACCAAAATTGGAGCCCTCGGGTCATCCTTTGACGGGGTGGGACATACACCGATTTGGAATAGTCCTCTCTCAGATCACAACTCTTCCTTTACATGTTCATGAGTAAAAATATACTCTTATTATCACAAGACTTACTTCGTTAACCATTCACTGATTAATACATTATCGAACGCCTCAACAGTCTGTCCATCACGGGTGGAGCGCGATAATTTCTTCTCAGGAAAATGTCATAACAACAACTGGACCACATCATTTTGAGGTATGCCATATCTAAATCTCTACCCTTCCATATTACAAACAACTTCAGACAACTACACATTCAAGTGGTACCAACAAATCAGTGGTACTACAGGGTGGGCTATAACTTATACCAACTTCTTTACAGTCATAAGAGCGACGATATTCAAAGTTGATAACGCACAGCAAATATACGGGTGTTTCCTCCCCCTAAAGCACCAAAAGTCAACTCAATCATTGAGTTCAACATCGGTTCTCTCGCCTACTGGTGGGTGATGAAACTACGATAGTTGCACGTGAATTCCGGTCTCTTAAATGGACCCTTTGCCCTCCCAGAGTCCACGTCTCACAAAATCACCATCTTAAAAGATAGTAAGTGAACACGTATTCTAAAAAACATTATTCAAGTGGAGAACTAGTCATAATTACAACAAGTACTCACACACGGACCTCACGCGTACTATCATGTGGTCGATCGGGGATTCACCTCATGCGTGGGACATCTCACGATTGAAATCCAAACAAGGAACCCTCCCTATACACAAGTCTATCTCCGAATCTCCCGTTGAAATCGTAGCATGAAGATCTTCGAGGTCATCGAATACAATACCTAATCGTAAGGCTCTACGTATCAAGGAAACGATGCACGAAAAACATAACGGACACCCTCAGATCCCTAAAGGCTCTAAAACCGTGCTCTGATACCAACTATAACAACCCGGCTTTTTATATCTAATTCGGTTAGCTACGCCCAATTAAATTAAAGCGGAGCGTCAATATGTTGACATTAGAAACATAATTTAAATAAACGCATTAAAGTAAACATGTAGACTCTCATACGCGTAACCACATCACATCATAACAGCTATAACAAGTGAAACCAACTCATAACTATTAACTGTAATAATCCATCGGTAATCTCAAACTGAAAATATAAATGCCAATACATGCAGCCCAACACAAAACGGAAAAGAGTAATACAATAATTCTCTCAAATCTCAAGTATAAACAAAGTGATTTTAATCTCTGATACCACCCTTAATAAATGGGAAACAAACGACATAAATTAAAATAGAATAACTCTACGACTACAGGAATCCTAAGATTGATATGACCATATCAATCTCCATAGTCTATTATCCAGCGGGACGAGGACCTGTCATATATTATATATATCGGAGAGGAGCAAGAAGCAAGATAGACGAACGTCAAAGCAAGAAAACAAGCTATAAGATTATAAGATGTACTGATAATGAAAGCACAATAGTCATTACTCGTCTCCAGTAATTAAGTTGTTCAATTACCCAACCAATGCTCCTATGTCGTGACTACCTAACCCAATATCAAGTAACGTGTAGTCTCAAATCGTATCAGGATTAATCATTATTAATCTCATTTCAATATTTAACGTATCAAAATATTTCCTTCAAGTATAATATCAAATGCATCGATTCGGGATATTACTTTAAGACACAAGCATAATAACTCACACAACAAGTCATATCGGGTCACTATCGTTATCCGAGGAAACAAGTCGTAACAGTAGGCCTACACATGAATATTCCCCAATATTACGTGGCAAGGGAAATCATACTAAGTCCTAAATCACATGGCATTCCAAGGTCATTTTATCCGACCCGCATTACAACCATGTGTCCGGTTCCGGTGGTTTATCTCCGACACGGCACTCGAGCAGAACCTAACCGGATCAATCATAAAAATCGCATTCAACATGTGCCTGCGTCGATCGGAGGACTAGTCTAGTGTATACTCGACAATATACATGAGAAACAATTTCACGCTTATGTATATGTACAATAGCGTCAAGTCTCTTACTCGAGTTATACAATAGTCATTATTTACAATATAACAAAATTTATATCATTAATTTACTAATTCAACATCAAATCATTTCAAGGTTATATATCCCTAATAACCATAAGTATGTGATAAAGTTAGGATATTAGACACAACACCATAATTATCTTACTAACAACATGAAAAACATTAGCACTCTTATTTCAACAACTTTCTACCCATAATTGTAAAGCGCCCATTTGAGGATTTTTCGATCCGTTTTTGGAAAAACTTAAAACTACAAAGTTGTTCGGAACATGATTTTCTACAAGAACACTCGAGAATGACCCCATAGACTACTTAAAACATACCCGAAACTAACATATAAACTTCACCCCTATTTTCGACAACATTCTGCCTAGAATTGTAAAATGCCGATTTGAGGCTTTTCAAATCCGTTTTTGGAAAACCTTAAAACTACAAAGTTGTTTGGAACGTGATTTTCTATAAGGACGCGCGAGTAAGCTATCATAGCCTGCATAAAATAGACCCAAAACTAACATATAATATTCACCCATGTTTTCGACAACACTCTGCCCTGAATTGTAAAACGTCGATTTGAGGCTATTCTGATCCGTTTTGGAAAAACTTAAAACTACAAAGTTGTTCGGAACGTGATTTTATACAAGGACAGTTGAGCACGAAACATCCATTTTCCGAACCAAAACAGCTCAAAATAGTTTTTAATATGACGATTTACTCAATTTCATAGATTTCTCAAATTCAAGATGTTGTTCTACAACTCAATCCCTATAATGATGTTATTGCATTTGAATCTACATGGAGGGTGATCCTAATACATTGCATATCATTTTTAACATCAATTTCATATTAAATTTAGGGATCCAAATACATGTTCATGTAAAATTTCATTATAGATACATATTATACACATATAGGTTATTAACTTGCCTTGGATTGTATGGAGAAATTGAATCCTCTTAGCTTTCTTCTCTTCTTACTCTCTCTCTCTACCAGACCCTAGCCGTCTTTTGTGAAATGATAAAATGAAGACTTATTCTCTTCTTTTCTATTTATACCTATGGTTAGTTTATTTACAAAAATGCCATTACCCCAAATTTAACCCTCTCGATCCTTTTACGCGTTAATTCGCTTCTAATATTTAAGTCGCACATTCGTATCTCAATGAATTCATTTTAACTTTTCATTTCCAAACATTTTGAATATATATACTGATATAGTTTCATTTCCAAACATTTCAAATATATATACTGGTATAGCTTTTTTTCCTTTCAATTCAATCAAAAATGCGGGGTATTACAACACTCCTGCACTCACTATTTTTGTGGAGGCTAACACTGCCTTCTACACACTCTGACAAGTGCTAACAATGCACTTTCTTTCTCCCTAACTACTCTCTCTTCTTTTTCTGTCTAATTGCTCTCAAGCTTGAGAGTTTTGGGATGATTACAATGAGAGAATTCAAGGTCTATTTATAGTTGTTTGGGAGTCACCATGATCGTTGGATCAAAATAAGATTGGATAGTTGATATTAATGGCGGACACCAACCGTTACTATTCCTTTGGTAGCCTACTAAACATGTGTGGTAACTATTCTGCGTTCACTCTAGGCTCAAGTGCAAGCCTTTCGCGTTAGTAATAAACCCGGTGAGTAAGGATCGTATCCACAGGAAAATAGGACAATGCTATTGTGACGACGTTGGATAGATAAGGAAATCCTAACTCTGACTCTAAAGGAAAGGGAAAAATGATTGGTTTGTGGAACAACTATACTAGATGCAATTATGAATGTATGAAAAGGTGCGATTATACTAAATTACCTAAAATACTGATGAAAAATGATTTAAAACTTTAAACTATGTGATGAGATAAACAGGACGGGAATACAATCCCCCAACCCTAGTGCATTGCAAGTATAATACTAATCGTAAATTTAAATGATTAATTAGACCCAGAATTTAGTACTCCCAAACATTATGTATATGAGGTTCAAGCCCGCATCATACTTAATCAGAGGACGAGTAAATCGGTATTACGGTTGTTACACTCGAATTGCATTCTAAAGCATCCTGATTACCCGGAAGCAAACGAGATCCAAAGATCTACAATTATCGTGTTCCTACGCAATACGGTTATAATAAATCACTAAATTCAAAGGATTAATGTTATACACATGCAACTATCACATCAGGCTGGGTTCATGTATCCCGACCTTAGAAAATCTAGCCTAACATGCTGAATCTAATGAAAATAATTTTTGAATTGCACAAAGCCATGATTAAACTAAGAAAAATTTGTGGAATGATGTAAAAAGGAATTAAACAGAGAAAATAACTCACTAATATTACCAAAGCATTAAAAGCGACAATTAAGAACACTTGTAATCACAGAAATCTGAATAGTCTTCACTCTTGGAATTAAAATTGTAATCTACCTTCAAAACTAGGGTTTTACAGAAAGAATGGAAAATTATATTAATTCTCCGTCTTAAGAATGATAATAAAACGAATTTATATACCCTACAAAACTCCAACAGTTTTAGCTGCACTAGGACTCTCCATTAGAGGAAGATTAGAAAATTAAAATTACGACAGCCGGACCGGTCCCCTCCTCCTCCGGACCGGTTTGCCTTGGATCTGGATCGGTCATGTCCTCCTCCGGACCGGTTATTTTATTTCTTGGGCTGACCGGTCTGGGGCGGACCGGTCCTTTTATTTTTCTTCAGTTTAGATCCATCTTCGGTCCAGGGTTCTCTAGAATGTGGCAGTGCAGACCGGTTCTTTTAATTTCTGGGCGGACCGGTCCTCTCTTTATTTGACTTTTTCTTCTTACTTTGACTGCTCATAACTTTCACACCGGGACTCCGATTGAGGTGTTATTTTTTCCAGTGTTCTTATAGTTGAAATCTATTCAACTTTACAGTTGGCCCCACCTCCGGAATAAGACTAAAAAATTACAAAAATGCCCTTTACTCCCCGTTTCTTGGTTTTCTTTCACTGTTTTGAGTTCTCTTTGGCACTAACTTGCATGAAATACTTGTAAAACACATAAGAGATACAAAAAATAAGAAATACTTGCTAAAAAGGGTTAGTATCATAAATATAAGCCAAATCCAATCTATTTACACCGCACGAGATCATAAAAATACCGAAATTAAGGGGATAAATGTGAAGAATTTATGCCTAATCAAATCCCCCTAACTTAGAACTTTGCGCGTCCCGAGCAATGTAAAAGAATCCTAGTAAGGCTTAACTCTTGAAAAATATTTTATTGGGATAGAATACCTTTTTCGCGGGCAAGCGATTGCATTTAGCTTATGCAACAAGCCTTTAAACCCCTAGGTCACCCTAGTAGGACGAGTGGTGTCTCGTGAGGGTTTGCAGAGAATGTACCCACAAAATTCTTCTCAAAGAAGATTCAAAATATGCAAAAATTTTGTAATTCAAAATTTCCCAGAAAATAGACATCATCAAGTCATATTTACAAGTCTCAGACCGTAGTGTGTGTGTGTGTGTGCGAAGCCGAAAATATAACCGCTAATTTCCACCGATTGATCATCACGTTATTTACCCGAAAATTCGTTTTGATTTCAACTTCTCACGGAATGCTCTCACAAACGAATCTCTCGGATTATGGCTATTCTCTCGGTATGCGTGATATAAAGAGTAAATATAATGGACGCAAAGTCACGCATACAAGTAGAAAGACGAATTTTTTTTATAGTGATAGGATCTCATCAACGGATTACGATTTTAAAAATGGGAACATTGCCTCTTCTTCGCGCATTTAATCTCTTTTATTATCTTTTGGTGTATTAGCTCTCCACGCGGTAACCAAATTCTCAATTTGGACTCGGTTAGGACTTTTTTGGGTTTTAAGGTATATTGGGTAAAATGAAAATGGTAGGGAAGGTTGGAATTGGAAAAGTCATTTGTGATGTCCATTTGTGCTTTTTCGGGGCTATTGCTCATTTTTTTCTTCTTTTTCTCTATTTTTTCTGTTTTCACTTCTTTTCTTTTCTTGTTATTTTTGTTGAGCATATCTATTTTTTTCTTGCCCCTTTATATGTACTTATCGGACTTAAATTCTGAATTTTTCCATTTTTCGCAATTCCAGGTAATTTGGTTTTTTTGGGTTGTCAAACGAAAGGGAAAAGTTTATTTGGCTCAATTTGGGGTACAAAAGGGGGTGATTTTTCTCTACTTTTTCTGGCCAATATTTTTGGGTGACAAATGAGGGCCTACTTCATTGTCCAAAATACCAATTGCATTACCATATGCGTTTCGAGATGAATTTAAGTTTAGTGATCAATTTTGGCACGTTTTTCAAAGCAATATCACGCACGTTTTTCATAACCGATCAAAATGAAAGGATTGAGATCCTCGACGACTTTTTAGGCGCCGAAAAGAACTTTGAGTTAACAATTAAATCGGATTGATTTAAAAACTCGCAAAAAGTGATAGGCTCGAATCTCACCGGGTTTGTTAATCTCCACACTTATTCGTTAAGTCATCAATTTTCTTTCAACTTCCATCTTTAGTCAATTTCGGTTTTGTGTATGTTGAATTTTTACAACTTGAGACTTTAAACCGACTTTTAATGATATTTTTGAAAAATTTGAATTCCAATTTTTATTTATTTTGAACAAAAATATTTTTGGGTTTTTCAAAATCTTATGATTTTTTTGGAAATTTCTGGGCATTTTGAAAATTTGTGAAGTTTTAGAATACGCACTTGTAACCCCCCTAACTTAGAATTTTGCATTGTCCTCAAGCAAAAAGGACTAAAATCTTAACAAGGCAAAACAATAAGTGCGATAAATAAAACAAATAAATGGAGAAAATACAGATTTTATAGAAAACAGGACTATGGTACAATTATAAGGAAAAACAGACAACCATGTGAACAGGGAAAATAAATAAAAACTGCCATAACCACATAAAGCTTCACTAGGGCGGGGGTTGGGAAGAACCGAGCGCATCGAGGCCATAGGGGTCATAGAAATAGGATGGCAATGGTTCGTTGGGATCCCCTTGGCGTCGGTATATGTCCGCTTGGAAGCGGAACATCATGCTGGTATCACGACGGTAATCGGTCAAGAAGTTTCCGAATCGCGTCTCGAGCGCCGCCATACAGTTCGTGAGGTCGCTACCCGCCCATTCAAAATCAGGATCGTCTTCTTCGTCCGCCGGCTCTTCATCCACACCAACATCACCCATTTCTACATCAGCACCGGTTGTTTCTTCTTCCTCTTCTTCGCTCTCACTTGAGGCAGCCTCCTCCTCGCTATCACTGCCCCGCCTTACCCGGAGGATGGCCAGCTGTTTGGCACTCTTAGTACGGGTTCCCTATCCAAAAGGACCGAGAATGCGAGTACGATCGAGCGGTGCCGCAATGCCAGCATCCTTGAGGATGGAGGTAACCAATCTTGCATATAAAAGTGGGGCAGCACCTTTTTCATCCAAGGCTGCGACCATGATGTCGGCGTATAGGGTGCGGGCCAAGTGGATGGAAGTGTGTGGATCAAATAGATAATAGGTCAATGTGGCCTGACAGGGCCGCATTGCGGAATCGTTGGACGTTTGCAAAATATTGGCGCACACAATTTGAAAAGTGAGGCGCGCCTTCTCATTAAGACGTCTAACGGCGACAGTTTTCCCCGTCTATGCAACATTCGGGGCAATGCGATCCATGATCACCTCTTTGGAGACCGGGGCGACGTTCCTCGAGTAGGTGAAGTCTTAAACGTCCGGAACATCGTATTTGGCCAACTTGGCCGTGAGAAGAGCCAACAAAAAGGGGATGGCGTTACCATCCATGTACGCTTGAGCCTCGAATTGGCCCGTCCGAACAAAGGTACCATAAAAGGAGCGGACCTCGGCTGCCCAAACAGCTTTGTACGGTTCATTGAGGAATCGGCACCAACCCCGAGCCATGAATAGGGCGGTGACGGAGTTAGGCAGACCTGTCCATTGGACAGCGCGCTCCATATGGAGTTTGCGATCCGGATCGAAGAACCGATGGCACCAACATTCCTCTTGGCGAGAACGGAATTCCCCATGGCCGGAGGGGAGGATGTCGGTGGAGTCGTACTTAGTGGGGGCAACTCTTTGGGCCATGATAACAGGGAGAGGGTTTGCTGGAAATTTAGGGAGAGAGAAGAGAGGAGTGATGGTTGAAGGTGTGGAGAGAAAGGGGGATGGGTGGTTATTTATAGGTGAAAGGGGTGGGTAGGGTCAGGAATTGGAGGCAAAAGGTTTGGAGGGAAAAGGGGGTGTATTTGGGAGGGAAAGGGAAGGGTTAGGAGTTGGGGGGGCGAATTGGGAGGGAATGAAGGGGATTGGGGAGAAGGGGGTGAACCTTAGGAAGGGGAAAAAAATTCTGCAGAAGGCGGACCGGTCCGCCTGGGGACCGAATCGGTCTGGTCCTTTAATTTGCAAGCTAATTCGACTACCGGAACGGTCCGTCTCTAAAACAAAGGAGCCGGCCCGGCTCTTCTGTTTGAGCTGGATTTCCCCCCTAACTGAATTTCGATCTCTCTTCTCTGAAAATTTTCACTTTCACAACAAACTCCCTATCAATTTTGGATTAAAACCTCTCGATACCAATGGCCAACCCAACTTGACTCAATTTTCTAAAAATGTGAATGTTCTTTCCCGAATGTACCCTAATCCTATCAACGCTCACTACACACACGACTCTTACTACACACAGGACTCTCACCCCATACGCATCGGGGGTGCGATGACCTCGCTGTAACAGCTCACTCTACCCCATAAACGGGGTCCGACAACCAAACAGTGTCGACTTCTTCCACACACGCCTCTAGATATGTCTTTAGGCATTGTCCATTTACTTTGAATGTATTTTCCCCTTTTAAATCGTCTATTTCGACAGCTCCGTGAGGGAAAACATTCTTCACAACGAACGGGCCAGACCATCGTAACTGCAACTTGCCCGAAAAGAGATGAAGCCGAGAGTTATAAAGAAGCATTTTTTTCCCGGGAAGAAACTCTTTGCGTTGAATGATGTTATCGTGAGCGAGTTTCATCCTTTCTATGGAAATTTTATCATTCTCATACGCATCATTGCGTAGTTCTTCTAACTCATTGAAGCTTGCGGGCTTCACCGGCCTTATCCATGGCATAATTTAATTGCTTAATCACACAATACACCTTGTGCTCTAATTCAGCAGGACGATGGCAAGGTTTTCCATACACAAAGCGGAAAGGGGACATGCCGAGTGGATTTTTATATGTGGTACGATAGGCCCATAGCGAATCGTTAAATCTAAGTGACCAATCTTTCCGGGTAGGATTGATGGTCTTTTCAAGAATGTTCTTGATTTCCCGATTTGCTAGTTCAGACTGCCCATTCGTTTGCGGGTGATAAGTCGTTCCAACCTTGTGAACGACACCATACTTTTTTATTAGCTTCTCGAATGGCCTATTGCAAAAATGAGTGCCATTATCGCTTATTATCGCTTTCGATGCACCGAAGCGGGAAAGTATGTGTTCCTGCAGGAACTTTATCACCACTTCGTTGTCATTTGTCTTAGTAGATATAGCTTCAACCCATTTAGAAACGTAGTCTACCGCGACAAGGATGTATAGGAAACCAAAGGATGGGGGGAAAGGACCAATAAAGTCAATACCCCAACAATCGAAGATCTCAATAATGAGTATGGGGGTAAGAGGCATCATGTCTCGTCGGGTAATGGCTCCCATCTGTTGGCACCTATTTCAAGATTTACACACAGCGTTCACATCCCGGAATATTATGGGCCAATAGAGGCCACATTGCAGAATTTTAGCGGTCGTCTTTTTCGTTGAAAAGTGGCCTCCACAGGCTTCCGAATGACAAAACTCGATGACTTTCGGGATCTCTTCATTCGGTACACATCCTTGGATGATTTGGTCGGCGCAATATTTAAAAAGGAAAGGATCGTCATAGAAGAACATGCGCGACCAAGTAATAAACCTCTTCTTATCTTGCGGTGTCCAGTCCGGGGGGACGGCTCCCATGACAAGGTAGTTCACTATATCCACAAACCAGGGCAAAGAAGAGGTGGCAAAGAGTTGCTCATCAGAAAAGTATTTGTCTATGGGTATGGGATCACTAGGTACATCGGATGAAAGCCATGATACGTGGTCGGCAACGACTTTTTCTACCCCTTTCTTATCTTTAATGGAGAGATTGAACTCTTGTAGGAGTAGGATCCACCTTATGAGGCGCGGCTTTGTATTTTTCT
The DNA here is from genome assembly GCA_949130495.1 of Sambucus nigra. NCBI lineage: Eukaryota > Viridiplantae > Streptophyta > Magnoliopsida > Dipsacales > Adoxaceae > Sambucus > Sambucus nigra. The sequence goes on from OX422209.1 coordinate 724,591,631, forward strand.
TTGCAAGTAGGTATTTCAATGCCGCGTGGTCGGTGAAGCAAGTAATGGGAGAACCGATAAGGTATGACTGAAATTTATCAAGGGCAAAGACTACCGCTAGCAACTCCTTCTCCGTGGTAGAGTAGTTGAGTTGTGGTTCGATAAGAGTCTGGTTAGCGTAGTAGATGACATGAGCTTGCTTATCTTTTCTTTGGCCCAAAACATCCCCTATCGCATAATCGCTAGCATCACACGTAAGTTCGAATGGTAAAGACCAATCCGGAACTTGCGTGATAGGAGCGAACACAAGCATGGTTTTCAGTTTTTCAAAAGATCTTTGGCATGCTTCCGTCCACTCAAATGGGGTGTCCTTCATGAGTAGGTTGCTTAAGGGCCTAGCGATAGTGCTAAAGTCCTTAATGAACCTTCGATAAAACCCCGCATGGCCCAAGAAAGAGTGCACGTCCTTGAGCAATTTTGGTGGGGGAAGATCAGCTATGACATCTATTTTTGCCCTATCAACTTCTATTCCCTTGGATGATACGATGTGGCCAAGAACTATTCCCTCGGTGACCATGAAATGGAATTTCTCCCAATTCAGCACTAAATTCTTTTCCACACACCGGGCAAGTACTTTTTCCAGTTTTTCTAGACAACGATCGAAAGAGGTGCCAAAAACGCTGAAATCGTCCATGAACACTTCGAGTCCTCTCTCGATCATGTCGCTAAATAGGCTCAACATGCACCTTTGAAAGTTCACGGGTGCATTACACAAGCCGAATGGCATACGTTTGTAGGCAAACGTACCAAAAGGGCAAGTGAAGGTCATTTTCTCCTGGTCAAGTACATCTACCTCAATCTGGTTATATTCGAAATAAGCATCAAGGAAGCAATAGTAAGGTTGGCCCGCTACTCTCTCAAGCATTTGATTAATATATGGTAAGGGGAAATGGTCTTTCCTAGTTTCCGCATTGAGTTTACGGTAATCAATGCAAACGCGCCACCCGGTGGTGGTACGTTGGGGAACTAGCTCTCCCTTAGCATTCTCAATCACTGTCATGCCTGACTTCTTCGGGACAACTTGAATAGGGCTCACCCACTTGTTATCTGAGATTGGGTAGATAATCTCGACATCCAATAACTTGATAATTTCGGTTCTCACTACTTCTTTCATGTTGGAATTTAGCCTCCTTTACATTTCTCTTGAGGGCTTGACATCCTCTTCGAGACGGATCTTGTGAGTGCAAATCAAAGGACTTATCCCCTTCAAATCAGCAATGCACCAACCAAAATCACTTTGGTGCTTTCTCAGAATTTTTAACAGTTTACCCTCCTGCTCTTCGTCTAGGCTAGAGGAGAAAACAACAGGAAATGTCTCATCCTCTCCTAGGTATGCATATTTAATATGCGAGGGGAGTTTCATCAACTCGAGGATTGGAAATTTTTCGTTGGAAGGAACCATGCGTGTATCCCTCGGTGGTAACTCCTCGAATCTAGAAACCCAACTAACATCTCTCGCGTCCTTGTCCGACGCTCTCTCATCGAGTAATTCTCTTAACTCCTCAACCTCCCTCTCAAATTCGGTGTACATCCCCTCGCTCTCGTGGCTCGACACTAAACAGGTCCCTAAGTCATCTCCACAATAAGTCTCCTCAAAGTACTCCTCTACTATCTCATCTATGAAGCTCACCGCGTGAAAATCATCCTCTTCCTCCGTATGTTTGGCTATATGGAAGATGTTGGTCTCTAATTTCATGTTCCCAAAAGTGAGTTACATCTGCCCATTCCTAGTATTGATAATAACGTTAGCCGTGGTTAAAAATAGGTGCCCGAGAATGATGGGAACATGATTGCTTGAGGAGAAAGAAGGCTCCGTGTCCCAAATGACAAAGTCTACCGGGAAGTAGAAAGTGTCAACTTGGACAATCACATCCTCAACTACACCTCTTGGGATCTTCACAGTTCGATCCGCTAATTGGAGAGTGATTCTTATGGGCTTGAGATCGCCCAAATCAAGTTGCCTATAGATGGAGTAAGGGAGGATATTGACACTTGCTCCCAAATCAAGTAAGGCTTTTTCGAGTTTGTTTTCTCCAATGATGCAGGAAATGGTGGGTGCACCGGGATCTTTGAATTTAGGTGGGAGATTGTTAACTAGAATGGAGCTCACGTTCTCTGCTAGAAAATTATTTTTCTTTACCTTCATCTTTCTCTTTACCGTTAACAAGTCTTTGATGACTTTTGCATAAGCTGGAATTTGCTTAATGGCATCGAGGAAAGGTAGATTCATCTTTACTTGCTTTAGCACGTCTAGCACGTCCTCACGTGAATTTCCTTTATGGGAAGGAACCAACCTTTGAGGAAACGGTGCCGCGGAGGGTGGTTTCACTACTACCTCGGGCCCACTAGCGTCTTCTTTGTCACTCTCGTTCAAGGGGACATCTTTGGCCTCTTTCGTTCCGGGCGAAATCTCCTTGTCTTTCATTGTATCGCGTGGGGGAGGTGATAATTCAACGACTCTCCCACTACGAAGAGTGGTCATAGCTTGACATTGCTCCTGATGTTCAGTAGAGGTGGAGCTAACACTAGTTTGACCTTGGGGAGGTCTTTGGACCTGGGCAGGAAACTTGCCCTTCTCTTGGACACTCAACGAGGATTGTATCTTTGATAGACTTGTATTTATGTCTCTAATCAGACGATCATATCTAGTATTGGTTGCAGTCTGGCTAGTGATAAATTGATTCATAGTATCCTCGAGAGTTCTCCACGGTGGCGGGATATATGCTCCTTGAGGTGGTGGTGCTTGCACATGTCCTTGCATGTGTGGAGCTTGTTGAAAGTGTTGTGGTGGAGGAGGGGCAACATGGGAAGTAGGGTTCATCGCAGCATGTTGTTGCCCATAGCTAAAACCAGGATGGTTTTTCCATGAAGGGTTGTAAGAATTCCCGTGCGGTGCACCAAAATTACCCTTAAATCCTCCTATACCACTAACTTGCTCCTGAAGCATCACTTTATAGGCGGGTATAGTCGGCCATTCCTCAGTTGAATGACATGGCTCACAAATCGCACACACCTTCTCGACGGATTTTGGTATGGATCCAGTTGGTCCTCTTCCATATACCTCACATAGGTCTTGAAATCCTTTCTCAAGCGTATCTAATCGACTGTCCGTCATAGAATTCTTATCTATGTGAAATGGCCCGGACGCCACTGGAGTGGTGGTCACTTGATGATTTCGATTTTGAACATTAGGATCAGATGTATCCCAGGATTGGGTAGTCTCAACGACATACCTTAAGTGAAGCTCGGCATCGTGGGCATCTAAGTCGACAAACGGACCACTACCCATGCTCTCAACGAGTTGCTTGGAGTTAAGATTCAGCCCATTATAGAGGAAGGAAATGATTTGCATTGTATCAAATCCATGATGGGGGCATGAAGTAACTAACTCATTGAAACGCTCGTAACATCGATGAAATGGCTCATTTTCTGATTGTCTGAACGCTTGAATTTGAGCCTTTATGGAGATTGTTCGATGTGTGAAGAATTTCTTGAGAAATCTAGATTGCAACTCGTTCCAAGATGGAATCGAGCTTGGAGGTAAAGACCATATCCAGGTCTTAGCTTTATCTTTTAGCGAAAAGGGGAAGAGTTTGAGGCGGATCACCTCTTGTGTGCAAGTTTGATTATTAAGAGTATCGCACACATCCTCAAATTCCCTAATGTGAAGATATGGCTTTTAAGAATCCATACCATGGTAATTGGGTAACATCTGGATCATCTCTTTTTTAAAACAAAATTGTCCGGCATTATACGGGAGTATAATGCATCCCGGAGTGACAGTGCGCTCGGGATATAAGATTTCTCTCAGCGGGGGATATGGGGCCTCTTCCGCACCGGCGGCTGCACTACCGTGTTGCGATATTTCTCTCTCTGTTAAAGGCTCAGTATCCTCACTTGGTGCGCTCGAAGTGTGCTCGGAGGTGTGTCCTAAGAAGGAAAACTGAGTGTTATTTGAGATTGAGTGTGACGGTGTGGGCGGTGGAATCCAAAACTGTGGGGGGTTAGGAGTGTGGGGGCTATCGGGGTTGTACTCAACGATTGGATTTTCGTGAATGCTGGTTGGTGTATTATGGGGTGTGGGAGTGAGTTCAGAATTTCGCATTAATAGCTTGTGAGAGCTGGTAATGGATCTTTTTGTGCTTTTTGAATTTTTTTATGTTTTTGGATTTTTTGAAATTTTTGGTCAAAGCTTTAGATTGACTCGATCTAATCCTAAGTCTTCCTAATTCCCCGGAAACGGCGCCAAAAACTTGACGCGACTCAGAAAGTATCTCTAATGTGCGTTCACTCTAGGCTCAAGTGCAAGCCTGTCGCGTTAGTAATAAATCCGGTAAGTCGGGATCGTATCCACAGGAAAATAGGACAATGAAATTGTGACGACATTGGATAGATAAGGAAATCCTAACTCTGACTCTAAAGGAAAGGGAAAATGATTGGTTTGTGGAACAACTATACTAGATGCAATTATAAATGTATGAAAAGGTGCGATTGTACTAAATTACCTAAAATACTGATGAAAAATTATTTAAAACTTTAAACTATGTGATGAGAAAAACAGGACGGGAATACAATCCCCCAACCCTAGTGTATTGCAAGTATAATACTAATCGTAAATTTAAATGATTAATTAGATCCAGAATTTAGTACTCCCAAGCATTATGTATATGAGGTTCAAGCCTGCATCATACTTAATCAGAGGACGAGTAAATCGGTATTACGGTAGTTACACTCGAATTGCATTCTAAAGCATCCCGATTACCCGGAAGCAAATGAGATCCAAAGATCTAAAATTGTCATGTTCCTACGCAATACGGTCGTAATAAATCACTAAATTCAGAGGATTAATGTTATACACATGCAACTATCACATCAGGATGGGTTCATGTATCCCGACCTTAAAACTCTAGCCTAGCATGTTGAATCTAATGAAAACAATTTTTGAATTGCAGAAAACCATGATTAAACTAAGGAAAATTTGTGGAATGATGTATAAAGGAATTAAACAGAGGAAATAACTCACTAATCTTACCAAAGCATTAAAAGCAGCAATTAAGAACACTTGTAATCACAGAAATCTGAATAATCTTCACTCTTGGAATTAAAATTGTAATCTACCTTCAAAACTAGGGTTTTACAGAAAGAATGGAAAATTATATTAATTCTCCGTCTTAAGAATGATAATTAAACGGGTTTATATACCCTACAAACTCCAAGAGTTTTAGCAGCACTAGGACTCTCCATTAGAGGAAGATTAGAAAATTAAAATTGTGATAGCCGGACCGGTCCCCTCCTCCTCCGAACCAGTTTGCCTTGGATCCGGACCAGTCATGTCCTCCTCCGGACCGATTTGCCTTGGATCCGGACCGGTTCTTTTATTTCTTGGGCAGACCAGTTCGAGGCGGACCGGTCCTTTTATTTTTCTTCAGTTTCGATCCGTCTTCGGTCCGGGGTTCTCTAGAATGTGGCAGTGCGAACCGGTTCTTTTAATTTCTGGGCGGACCGGTCCTGTGCGGACTGGTTCTTTTAATTTCTGGGCGGACCGGTCCTTTCTTTATTTGACTTTTTCTTCTTACTTTGACTGCTCATAACTTTCACACCGGGACTCCGATTGAGGTGTCATTTTTTCCAGTATTCTTGTAGTTGAAAGATCTTCAACTTTCCAGTTTACCCCACCTCCAGAATAAGGTTATAAAATTACAAAAATGCCCTTTACTCCCCGTTTCTTGGTTTTCCTTCACTGTTTTGAGTTCTCTTTGGCACTAACTTGCATGAAATACCTGTAAAACACATAAAAGATATAAAAAAAATACGAAATACTTGCCAAAAAGGGTTAGTAGCATAAATATAAGCCAAATTCAATCTATTTACACCGCACGAGATCATAAAAATACCGAAATTAAAGGGATAAATGTGAAGAATTTATGCCTAATCAGTAGGCTACTATACATGTGTAGTAACTATTCATTTGGTAGGCTACCATGTGTATTAATTATGGTATTTAAATTGTGGCAATTCTCAAAATTCACAAATTTGTATTAACAATCTCCCACTTGGAGACTTTTGAACTACAACTCAACCATCGCATCTATCAGTGAGCTGGGTGTGAGGTTTTCATGTCTTTTATCTTTGAAGACTCACTGAAGCTAAGCACAGCTTCAGTTTTTTTTTAGTAACTGTCTTGGTTAACATGTCACTAGATTCTTGCTCCCTTAGATCTTCTCAAGTGTCAACACCCCATCTTCTAATAAAGATCTGACGAAGTGATAACGAAGTCTGATGTGCTTGGTCCTCGAATGAAATGCTGAATTCTTTGCCAGATGTATTGCATTCTAATTGTCACTGTGCAGAACATTATTTTCTTGTTTGAAACCCAATTCTGCTAACAATCCCTGTAATCAAATCATCTATTTACTGGACTCGGTTACTGCTACGTATTCTACCTCTGTGGTGGATAACGCTACAATTTTTTGTATCTGTGAAATCCAACTTACTGCAGTAGTTTCGACTGTGAATACATAACCGGTAGTACTCATCATTGCCTACCTCATCAGCAAAATCTGAGTCTACAAAACCTTGTAGTCTCAACTCACCTCTTCTGAAACACAGGCATCTGTCAATAGTGCATCGTAGATACCTTAGTATCTATTTAACTACTCCCCAATGTTGCTTTTCTGGATTGGTCATGAACCTGCTCACAGCTCCCAATGCATTTGTATTATCTAGTCTTGTGCAAACCATAGCATACATGAGACTTCCAATGGCAGAGGCATATGGAACCTTAGTCATAAAGCTCCTCTCTTCCTCCGTCTTGGGTGACTATTCCTTGGATAGCCGAAAGTGACTAGCCAATGGTGTGCTAACTGCCTTAGCATCACTCATGTTGAACCTTTCCAAAACACACACAATGTACTATGTCTGAGATAACTCTAAAGTAACTTTAGACTTGTCTATATTGATTCTCATCCCAAGAATTTGCTTCGTTGCACCCAAATCCTTCATATCGAACTCGCTCGACAACTACTTCTTTAACTTCTTGATTTCGCCCATGTCTGAACCGACCACTAACATGTCATCAACATAAAGTAGCAAAATAATGTAGCCGGACTCAAATATCTTGAAGTAGAAATAATGATCAGCGATGCACTTGTAATATCCATTTGTCTGCATAAATCCATCAAACTTCTTGTACCACTGCCTTGGAGCTTGTTTCAAACCATACAAGCTCTTCTTCAGTTTACACAAGAGTTTCTCTTTTCCATGCTCTGAGAAACCCTCCGGCTGCTGTATATATATTTCCTCCTCAAGGTCACCATGGAGGAAAGCAGTTTTCACATCTAACTGCTCAAGATGTAAGTCTTCTGCTGTAACGATGCTCAAAACTTACCGAATGGTAGTCAGTTTCACAACCGGTGAAAATATGTCGGTGTAGTTGATTCCTTCCTTTTGATGGAAACCTTTGACTATGAGCCTCGCCTTGTATCTCTTAGAATCATCATGTTCCTCATTGACTCAATACACCCATTTGTTGTGTAGAGCCTTCTTTCCTACGGGTAATTCAGTCAGCTCCCATGTCTTGTTAGATGTAAGGGACTTCATCTCAACATTCATTGCAAGATCCCACTTGCTAGCATTCTCCACCTGACATGCTTCATCATAGCATTCAGGTTCTTGGACATCAGTGAGTAATAAATTGTTTATGTACTTTCTATTTGGTACATGAGGTCGGGAAGATCTTCATAGTACAGGAGATGGAGTTGGAGACTGTGGTTCATCGGTCTGTTATTGGTTGTTCTGCGATATGGATTCCTCTGGTTGAGATCTCTCATTTGTCTGCTTTGCCACACTAACTATATAGAATATTATCTGGATCAACGTACATAGGATCGCCTTGTGTTGCACCACTAGACTATAGTGCATCTCTGTCCTTATACATCACCTTCTCATTAAATATCACGTACCGACTTCTGATTATCTTCCTAATTTTGTCATTCCAGAACCTGTACCCAAACTCATCTCCGCCATATCTGATAAAGGTGCATGTTAGTGATTTAGGGTCAAGTTTATCCCTAGCATTATCACTAATATGCACATAAGTAATACAATCGGAGACTTTTAAATGGGAGAGTTTTATCGCTTTTTCGCTCCATACCTCCTCTCGTATTCTTTGCTCTAGCGGTACTAACGGTCCCCTGTTAATTAAGTAGGTTGCGGTGTTGACTGCCTCTGCCCAGAACTGCTTGGGCAATCATGCATGTATACGCATACTTATGGCTCTCTCTGTCAATGTTCGGTTCATTCGTTCTGCTATGTCATTCTGTTGCGGTGTCCCTTGCACAGTCCTCTCTAGTCTGATGCCATTTTCATAACAGAATTTCTTAAACTCGGTGTCATCGTACTCGCCACCGTTGTCAAATCTCAACTTCTTTATCTTCATTCATGTCTCATTCTCCACCATGGCCTTCCATTTCTTGAACACCTCATACACCTCGTACTTGTGTCTCAATAAGTAAACCCACACCTTTCTGGAGTGGTCATCAATGAAACTCACAAAGTAAGACTTTGCATCGATGGATGAGACAGCAACTGGGCCCCAGATAACTATGTGAATTATCTCCAACTTTTCTTTCTTTGGTGGTCTGCCACTCTTTATGAAGCTAACTATCTTCTGCTTCTCAAAGATGCATCTTTCATATAAGTCAATGTCAAATGATTTTAGATCTGGTAGTTTTCCCTTAGAGTGCATGATCACGAGCCCCTTGTCACTCATGTGACCAAGTCTCTGGTGGCATAGGTTTGGATCATCTTTGCTTTCTGCAACTGCAATTGATCCATAATTGTTCGTTGTCATATAGAGTGTGCCACTCTTCTTGTCACGAGCGACTGTCATTGCTCCTCTAGAAATTTTCCATGAATCGCCGTTGAAGGTTGTGACATAACCTTCCGTTGATAACTGGCCCACCGAGATCAGATTCTTTTATAAATCAGGGATGTGTCTCACATCCTTTACTTTCCATACATACCCGTTCAACTTGATCTGTACATCTCCCTTGCCAACCGCATTACAAGGATGATCATCACCAAAGTACACCTTATCAAGGATGCCTGGAGAATAACTCACTAGGAGTTCTTTATTAGAGGTCGTATGAAAGGAAGCTCCGGAGTTTAGCACCCATGACTCCGACTTGCTCTCCAAAGAGCGTATCAGTGCATCATCCCTCACTTCTGCTACGATGTTTGCTTTCATCTTCTCTTTTTCTTTCTTCAGGGATCTACACTGATTTTTGTAGTGCCCGGTCTTGCCACAATTCCAACATTCAATCACCTTCTGGTTCTGATTTTGGTTGTTGGAATTTCTAAGATTTCGAGATTGCGACCTGCCATTTCTGGATCTGAATCTATTGCGCCCTTCGCTCTTGTTTGAATATCTTCCACTACTTTCTACATTCAAGGCTGACGCTGAGGTGGAAGCACCATTTGACCGATTTCTAATTTCTTCAGACATAATTGTGCTGACTACGTCATCGAACTTCAGTTTTTTCTTTCCTGTAGATTCAGTGATTCCAGTAACCGTGCCTTTCCAACTATCAGGCAAATGCCCAATTATTAGGCAGGCTCATATCTCATCAGTGAAAGACATGTCCACCGCCTCTAACTTGTCCGTCACTTCTTTAAACTCACTGAGATGTTCTCTGAATTGCGCTCCTTCTGACATCGTCATAGTAAATAACTACTTCATCAAATGAATTTTATTTACTGCAGAAGGCTGTTCATACATACCAGAGAGGTCCGCCATGAGAGATGCAGTTGTCTTCTCATTTTTGATGTTATAGGCTACTGAATTTGACAGTGATAGCCTTACGGTTCCGAGAGCTTTTCGGTCCAGTAGCTCCCATTCGTAATCTTTCATTTTCGTTGGCTTGTCACCTCAAGGTAAATAAAGATCCTTTTGGTATAAGCTGTCTTCTATTTGCATTTTCTAGAATCCAAAATTTGTGCTATCAAACTGGGAAATTTTAAACTCCTTTTCTGATGCCATTGCTCCCACTCGAATAAATAGGATGGATACAAAAACTTTTTGGAGTAATTTTTTTAAACGCCTGTTGTGCCTTTGGTTCGCCAACCAAAAGCCCTGATACCAATTGTTGGGAAATTTGATGCCGCTAAATATCTCCGATAATATTTCCAGGACCTTGGAATTTAATGGGTCAAGAAAAAAATGCAAAATAATAATACACACACAACACAAGAGATTTATGTGGTTCATCAATTTGGCTACGTCCACGGCTCAGACCCACTTTCATTATAGAAAAATTATAGGAACACTTTTACAACTCTCTTGTATGCACTCTTGCACTCACTATTTTTATGGAGGCTAACATAGCCTTCTACACACTCTGACAAGTGCTAACAATGCACTGTCTTTCTCCCTAACTACCCTCTCTTCTTTTTCTCTCTAATTTCTCTCAAGCTTGCGATTTTTGGGATGATTACAATGAGAGAATTCAAGGTTCATTTATAGTTGTTTGGGAGTCACCATGACCGTTGGATCAAAATAAGATTGGATGGTTGAGATTAATGGTGTGCCACCAACCATTACTATTCCTTTGGTAGGTAATAAACATGTGTGGTAACTATTCCTTTGGTAGGCTACTAAACATGTATAGTAACTATTCATTTGGTAGGCTACCATGTGTGGTAATTATGGCAATTAAATGGTGGCAATTCTCAAAATTCTCCATTTGCATTAACGCAGATATAGCAACGAAAGGGAGTACAAAAGAAAAAATAAAGAAAATAAAGATATAAATGGATTATCTACAACTCAAAGTTAAAGAGGGAAGGAAAATTAGAGGTCTCATACCTTTGAGTTAAGGTAAAGAAGTATAAGTAGTCATTTGAATCCCCTTCTACCCTTTACCGCCAAAGGGTAACAGAAATGACAGTTCTCTTACAAAAAGAGCATCATTCTCACGCTAACTAGGTTACGCATTTCATGTGAAATGATTGCCTAGAGAAGCAAACCTATGGCACATGAAACCCAAAACATATGGATTACCTACTCATGGTATGATGATTATGTTCCCACTATGAACAAGTAGGATACGTGGTAGGTAATGGACGTTGAATGAGAAAAACCACATCATATGTGGATAACTCAATAAGATAGAATATGGGCGACCAGGCATAGAGAACCACGCCCATAATTTTGGGGGATATTAAAGGGACTATGAACAGAGTATGCCATGTATTTATTAGAGAACTGTAACATGTAGTGGTTAAAAGCAGATTGAGGGAGATAGAAATGAATATGGTCGAATATAATATTAAGGCAACTCAATTGCTTTAAGGATAAGAAGAAGAACAACAGTCGATTACTATGAGAAATTCGTAAGGATCTAGGACTCTTGTATGTATAAATAGACTTGACCTAATTTCACCTACATGCACTTTATTGTATCCATGACCAGGACTATTATCTAGCAACCCTAATACTCCAAGTCGTCATTTTACCTCTTTTCCTAAAAGCAGATAAAATTGTGCTCTCCCTTCCCCGTGGATGTAGGCAGGTAGACCTACCGAATCACTACATTTTTGTGTCCATTTTTAATACCGCACTCTTATTTGGGGTAAAACTCGATTTTAGAATTTTTGTAAAATTGATATTATAGCCATATAAGGCTTCCTCCGACGTGGAATGGTCCCAAAAGGAGAGAAAAGATGGATAAATATCTCTCATGTATGGGAATTCGAGGATAGGAATCATCTTTCCTCCACTCGCGCGATCTTTGCAGGAGTCACGGATAAATCGATCATTGTCAAAGAGGAGAAAATATAGAAATGGAGTCTCCAACCTATTTTTCTCAAAACAAGTAAATGAATATAGTTATCCCCAAAAGAACGGAATCAAAAGACAAACTGATGCATACGAAACCAAATGAATTGAGGGCCCAAGGACGAAGTTATGAAATGGGAAGGTGTTAGGCACTTATTCCGCCATTTCAATCTCTCATGGGCTATAATAATTTTCTCATTTTTCTCTAAAATATGAATCGTGTGTAAAATGTGTGCAATATGAAAATAAGTGAAAAAAATAAATCATCCTACTCACGTCATGGGAAGGACAAAGAAGAGTCATCCTAAGGGGTACACGAAAGAAAGAAAATAATAAAAAATATGATGTTAGTGTCCACCAAATCACGATTCACTATGAGAAAGTGAACGTGCATGTCAGGTGGGAACACTAATATACAAGTGTGTATATATATGCAATACTACTAAATATGAGATGTAAACAAAGATAGCATAATGAGTAAAATAGGACTCAAATCCTTATATTTACTTGGGATGCCAACGTATCCATAATGGGCATCAAAGTTTACGTAGTTTGACCTATCACAAGGGTGGGGTTTAATGCATAAAATCAAATTTATGACTCCTCCTTAATTGTTTTAGAAAGATGTGCTCAAGTGTAAAAGTGTGGAGAAAGTGAATAAATCCTATTTTTGGAGTTTATAGGTAAACCCTTTTTTTATCTTTTTTTATTTTATGAAAATATACTATGTGAATAATAGAAATGAAAAAGGATAATAGTTGATGTGAGACAATGTTATATTCAAAAATGGAATAAAATTGAACAAACCACACTAATTAAATGAATTAAAAAAGAGTGAGAGTAGATATCCTAGAAGATTTTGCTAGTGATTTTTAAAGGAGAGTATGTTGATTCTATGGTGGTGGAATGATGGTGAAGTAGGCTTGAGGTAAGTGGAAAAAGGTGGTATGAAAGTGATGTAATAAAGGTGAAAGGAATATTGAAAACTTGGATATTTTGGAGTGATGGTGCACTGATTTTGTTGAAGGAATGTTTTGATTGCTAAAAAGGGGTTCATTAGAAATGAGGTCATGGCCTCTTTAAATAGTAAAAATTAGGGCTTAGGGGAAATTCCGATCATCATAGACCCTGGCCTGCCTATTGGCATACCCTCGTCTTACTGGCGAAGTAAAGTACACCCCTGTCTATAGACAGGGGGTCTAGAGTGCCTATAGGCAATTCGAAAAGGACTTTTTCAAAAAATGAGCATAAAATGTAAATCGTAAGTTCAAATCGCGCATGGATGGGACTTCTAAGAAGTATATTCAAAGCCCTATGAAAATTTATTGGCTACTCCCAGGTTAGAGAGTTGACTAAAGTCAAACGGGGCTCTGAAGCACCCATTGACCTCTAAACAGGAGTTCTCGGAGTAAAAAGGTAAGTGCTCATGAACCGTGAATTCGATTCACGCACAGTATGGACAATTAGAAAGGGTATTCAGAGCCCTAGGAATTAATCTTCATTCAGTTTAGAGAGTCTACCAAAGTCAAACGGGGCTAGGAGCGCTCGATGGCCACTTGATCAACGTTTGGAGTAAAGAGGCAAGTGCGTGTAAATTGGGAGGCCGATTCACGCATGGTATGGACCTTTAAAAAGGGTATTCAAATCCATAAAAAATAAAATAAGATATTATCAGGTTAAAGAGTTGACCAAAGTCAAACAGGGCTCAAGAGCGCTCGGTGTCTTTTGAACCTGGGTAAAAATATGAGTACGAGCAAACTAAGAGATCGATTCACTCACTGCATGGACCGTTGGAAAGAGTATTCAGATCCCTATAAGATTGAAATGAGGTCCGCTTAGGTTGGAGAGTTTACCAAAGTCAAACGAGGTTTGGTAGCATCTAATGGCCTCTAGATCAGGGTTTAGAGAAGTACCTAAGGTTTAAGGGTGAGAGGGAGAGTGTTATGGACTTAAGGAGGTATTTAGAGAGTACCATGATGGGGTGTCTATGGCGCCGCTCTATGGATGAGCTTGGAATAAGAAGAGGTCTTCTAAAGATAGGCACCTCATTAATGTTTAAGAATTTTGGAGGGTCGAGGCTTCTGGTTGTGATTTGAGAGAATGAAAGCGCTTTATTCAAAAGGTTGAGGCCAATCCTATGGACCTACATCAATTTTGTACCTAAAGAGTTTAAGCAACTCATTAAGAGGTTCGAGGCCGGTTTTGTAGACCTTGGTCAATTCTAAAGAGTTGAGGTGATTGATTCAGAGAGTCGAGGTCGATTGTGCGGACCTAGGTCTATTTTGTTGACCTAAAGAGTTAAAATACATTATTCATAGGGTCAATGTCTATTATGCAGACATAAATTTGTTATATGGTCCTAAAGAGTTGAGGTAACCAATTCAGAGGGTCGAGGTCGATTTTGCAAACCAAGGTCAATTCTATGGACCTAAAGAGTTGAGGTGACTGATTCATAGGGTCAAGGTTGATTATGTTGACCTAGGTTAATTCTATAAATCTACATAGTTTAGTGACCAATTATGAGGGTTGAGGTCGATTCTGTGGACCTGAAGAGTTATAGTGACTGGTTTATAGGGTTAAGATCGATTTTGTGGACCTAAAGAGTTTAGGTGATCAATTCAAAGGGTCGAGGTCGATTTTATGGACCACGATCAATTTTGCGGACCTAAAAAATTTTAATGACAGGGGGCTTCCTTTAATTTTGATTTCGTTGGGGAGGGTGATAGTAATGCGAGTGCTAGCAGACTTTTATTTTGGTCCCATTAGGGAGTACATTAGGTAGGGCTTTATGAGTGCTTTCGCGCTTTACTTAATGAATTTTCTCAGGGCTATCATGTATTTGATCCTATGGGAATTTTTGTGAGTTTTTTGGCCAATTTTTGGATTTTCTAGAATTTTTATGACAAAATTTTGAGGGTATTGCTGATAGGCATAGTCAGAGGGGTGCCTATCGACATAGGTCACGAAGTCCTGGGCTTCTTAAGGGAGGTGAAAAATTATTGTCGATAGGCATGACTAAGGGACTACCAATTAGTATACCCCCTAGTTCCTTATAAATGGGGTGACCCTCCTTATTTTTTCACACCTTTATTCAAGTGAATCTCTTCCTTTCTCTCTAGTAATCAGTTTTTGAGCATATTTCTTTGAAAAAACTTATGTAGGGTGCAAGTAACAATGCATGAATGACTATTGATGACTGGGTCGACTTAGAATGGCATAATGTTTAGGCGTTGTTGTTAGAGAGTAAGAATACCTATGATAGTTTTCAGCCTGTCCATATTGGTAGAGTATTATTTCGAGAGTCGGCGAGTCATTATTGTGCGAGGGTGAAAAATATGAATGGCTATGTAAGTGTTTGGTTTTTATTTTTATTATTTTTGTCTTATCTTTCCTTTTTCCTTAGGAAGCTGAAGGGTTTTCTTAATTTATGTGAAGGTGGACATGGATTCTTCGAGTATCCACTCCCGTGGCTCGACAGGGATAAAGAATGTATGGGATAAACTTCCCTCGATGGTGAAGTTGATGGTAGAGGTTGTTAATTTTGGACCTCTTGCTAGGTCTTTGGATGAGACACCACGTTCATGTGCTATGGGTGAGAGATTGTGGGACACCACCCATACATTCCACTTTGGTGTCAAGGAGATAATAATTGCTCCCTTGGATGTTAATCATTTGACTAGGTTGGAGTGAGAAGGTCACCAGATTATGGTGGACCAGAGTTTGCATGTATATGAAGTTGCGATTCGAATTGCCCCAGAAGATATTAGGTGGATTATTTCTTAGGAGTTTGTTTAGATATCGCTGCTGAAGGACACCTTATTATCTAGGCAGATCAATGAGACTTGACGGGCGACAAGTGAAGCAGAAAGCTCATTTTTTATTTTTATTTTGCTGGGAGGGTTCTTTGTGGCGAGAATGGTGATGTCATACATCTGTGGTTTCTTCCTTACTTGAGGATCATCTCGGAGATTCATTTATATTACTAGAGGAGCATTACGTTGGCATCATTTTATGCTTCTCTTGATGCTTTCAGTCGATGATGCCAATAGACTTTTACGGGACCCATGTATCTTCTAGAGGTAATACAACTTCCTCTTATTTTCTTGTTGTCCTTTATGTTCTTATTCTTTTTGACATTCTATATTATATTTATTCATACGTGGTTCTATGAGGTGATTGGGTACAATGTTGGATTGATATCCTTGAAGGCAAGTGAGACAGAGAACTTATCAAGGACATGGATGTGGAAGAAGTCACGAGAAATTGAACCAGCCCTTGGTTTTAAAGGATGTGCGGGCATCGTTGAACTCCTTGACGATCTGGCAGGTTAGATTTTGGTTTCCCTCATTTCTGTGCATTTCATATTTTTTTACACTTGGTAGATGAACTACCTTTATTTTGAGAAACGGGTGAAATTCTACCCTTGGCACTTATCCTCGAGGGATGTAGGGATTATGAGTATGCATTCCCAGATGCAGATGATGGTATACATGAGTTTGGGTACACCTGGTACCTAGGGGGAGGGAGGTGATGGAGGTTGAGGTGGAGTTCCCATCGTTAATGCCCCATAAGTTCATGAGGCGGGTGATGGAGATGTCGGACAAGGTGAGGGTCATGGCGATGGAGAAAGAACCCTATATGCTCTATACAGACACGATATAGATATACAATTACCTATGCTTTATGACCAGGTTATTGATTCCTTTGTTTATGTACGACGTGAAGGATATGCCTCCACCAGAAGCAGGATCAGGGAGAGGTACTAGTGTGTCGGTTGCTTCAGCTCATAGCACAGGGATAATGCAACGACAACAAAGGATGTCAATGTTTAGTATATTTGTATTCCTTCTTACCATATTCGACTGTGTGGTGCGGATGTTGTCTTGGTGCCTCATTGCTCTCAAGCGGAGGTAGATGGTTTTACAATTTTTCCTGATGAGGTTCTTCGGAGAGAGGTGTGACTTATTTTTCTGTTTCTCACTAGTGCTTATGATTTTCCTCCTTTATTACTGACTTGATTGCCTTTACTAGACTTATTATTTTATAGGTTGTTCGAGTATAGAAGTCTTGGTTACAGGAAATTCAAGATTTCATGGCTTTGGTGTTCAACCATGTAAGGAAAATGACTAAGTCTTAGATGGTGATACCGACCAATTTGAGGAGAGCTCCGGATCTGAGAATATGGGATCTACATATTGTCATCGAGGAAACTGCATTCGCCAAAGTGCCTGAGGAAATTTTTTAAATGATGGGGGGAAGTTTGGGTCGCGTCCCGATTTATTATGATTTTTATTTTTATTTTTCTTGTTCTCTATGTACCTGAAAAATTGTAAGCATACTGAAAAATATATACAAGATGCATTCTTCATTATTTTGATTTATCTTGGATTAGATGACCTAGTCTACATGCACTTTAATTTTTTGATGAGGTTTTATTTGTTAAAAAGATCAGTAGAAAAGATAGGAGAAATACTCAAAAAATATTTTTTACAAACATGTTGTTTTGGGGTAAAAAAAAGGTCTTTATTGGATAGGTAAAAGCAAAAGGGGAAAGTAGAAAATTTCTAAAAATAGGGGATGGTGATCGATATATCCTTTAGCCTGCCTATTGACATGTTAGTCAATTCCAAATTACTTTCCTATCTTTTATTGCACTTCTGCTGTACTTAGGAGCACTTAGGAACAATAGTCATGACAGTAAGTCGAGCCTTTTGTTTCTTATATGTGCCTTTGGGTATAAAAGGGGGCTTGGAGGGGGGATTCCATCACCACACTTTAATATTCTCTTGTATCTTCTTCTTTTCTTAAAATGACATTTTCCATGACCGAAACATTTTCATCTTATCTTGAGGGTTTATAGGCCATTTGCCTGTATAATGTCAAATATGTTTAACATGCCTTCTGCCTCCTTGTGGCGCAACTGTTCTTTAGATTGGAATATTTTAGAAGCGGCACTAAAATTTTGGTATCCCGAAAACCATGTATTTCCCTTTGGTCTGTATTAATTATTCCCTACTTATGAGGAGTTTCTTGTGACATTGGGCATCAACCTAAAGGTTGCAGCAACTATGTTAGACTTGTCTTATTCTCCTCGGGTATCATTAACCAAGTTACTTCATATTTCTCCTTTGGTCGCCTAACCATTGGTGCACAAAGGTAGTATTATTCTCTCGACGGTATTGAACTTGTTGTGACAAAGATATTACTCTGATAACATCTCTGTTAGTGTTATGGCCCTCGGGTTGACTGCCAGGTTATTTTTAGTGACTAGTGATATGGAGGTGAACCCTCAGGTGTCCACGATAGTACTATGGATGTCTCTTCATTGCAACCCGACTGATGTTATACTGGTATAAACTTTGAATAGACTGGATTCATGGAAATAAGGTCGGGTCGATTTTCTACAGGGGAGCCCTCTGATTGTGTTCACATGGTTATCGAAGAGAATGTGCCTGACATCTCCTCCTGAGTATCATCTGAGCGGTATTACCACCTTTTTTTCTTAATATTTCTTTAATTTTGACCCATATACGGAGAATTGGGTGAATTATCTTGTGGAGCATGGGGCCAAGAATATTTTTTGATCCGTACGTAGTGGGGCGGTGGGGTAATCTACAACCTATTTTATAATTGGGTGACTATCGGTATGTGTAGTTAGTAGGCTAGGAGTATATTATTCCTCCCCATATAACAAACGTCTTTCTCGTGGAGGATTTAACTAAATCGCTGAGAATGATTTTGGGGACTTTGTGCTAGTGCCATCAATCGTCTACCCAACCATCTCAGTCTGTCGGGGAGGATGGGTTCGTATCTATGAACTATTTGAAGTGGCTATGGAAGCATGTGGTTATGAAGATTTGTACCAAAGATAATAGACAAAGGTGGATTATGTTGGTTGATAATTAAGAAGATGGTGTCGTGGTTTCATCCAAGTTTATTAAGGTATACCGTCGCATGGAGAGAATACGAAATCATAATCAGGATTGAGATTCTTAGGGCCCTTCGAGGATTGGAAATGATGATGAGGCGAGTCCGTTTGGTAGCTGTAAGTAGGTCTTGAACATGAGGAATTTATTGATAATATACGGGTTTGTTGTGTAGGTTTTGAGATGTTTGGTTTGTGAAGTTTGTATGAGTATTGGTTATTTTTCATTCTTATTGTTGATGTGTCATGTAACTGCCATATTTTATTTTTTTAATAGAAGATGGTGGTGATTTCGAAGTATTTTTTCATTCCTTTTAATGAATTTTTATTGTTTTAACTATATGTATCGATTACTAAGGCATAAATAATCATTTTGTTCGTTTAAATGATGAGGGAGAGTAATGATCTCGGAGGGAGAAAATAATAAAATTTCCTGAAAGGGAAAGGACCGTGCCCAAGAGTGTCTTATGGGATGCCTATGCACCTCTATGGTGTTTAAAAATTCTGAGATACTCTTTTCAAAAGGTAATTTTTTAGAGGATCAGGTCCTACGTACTTATAAGCAGGGAGGGGGAGATTTTTTTTGGAATAGCAAGGAGGTGAGAAGAGTCATAACGTGATGAGAGTTCGGACTAAGGTAAAATTTCTTAAGACGGTCCAAATTGACTGGACGTTATATCCTCTCCATCGAGGTCCACGAGAATAGCGGAGCCACCTGACATAATTTTCTTTACAATTTAGGGGGCATTCTAGTTGGGATTAAACTTTCCTCTCGGATCCCAAACGAGTTCTATAATTTCCATGAGGAAAAGATCTCCTTCTTAGACACTGTAATCCTTGACCTTTTTATTGAATGATCGCGCAATATGACGATGGTACACTTGTATATAATATAGGGATTTCAATCTCATTTCATATAAGAGCACAAGTTCAATGTAATGGTTTTGCTGCCAACCTTCTTCACTGACCTGGGTTTTGAGCATAACCTTCAGGGAAAATATTTTAAGTCCGACGGGCAGGATTGCCTCCATATTAGGGGTGGCCATAGGCCCTCCAAGCCCGCCCAATAAAAAAATAGGGATTGGGTAAGGTGAATAGGCTCGCAAAGCGGGCTTGGAAAATTCGATAGGCCCGATTTTTTTTTAGGCGGGCTTGGGCATGAATTCTTAAGCCCGGTGAGGCCCGAGAATTATATATAATATATATATATATATATATATATATATATATATATATATATATATATTGGTGTGTGTGTGTGTATTAATTTATTATTAAAGTTTAAGACTACAAAGTTATAAATAAATATATAAAGTGGGTAACTTTTATAAATATAAAAACATATACTAAGTCTTTTTATGTAGAGTGGGGAACTTTATATATAGACTCTGTAATATATAAAGTTTAAAACATGTTTTTAATTATTAAGAAAAAATAGATTTTTTTTATTTAAAAAAATAGTAACCGAGCTTGGCCAACGGGCCTGGGTAAAGGGCTTTCAAATTTGGGATGGGTTGGGATTACATAATAAGGTCCGATCTAGGCCTGAATGGGCTTGGTATAGCTCATAATTTTATAAGCCTGGCCCGATCCCGACCGGGCCTGCCCAGGCCCGGCCCATGGCCACCCCTACTCCATTCCATATACCAGAGAGTAAGAAGTAGCCTTAATGATACGATAGCCCCAAGGGCGTATGAGATCCGATCAGCCCAGTCTTTGTAGCTTTCTATCATCTTGCTAAAGATGGTCTTGAGGCTCTTATTGGCGGCTTAGATAACCCCATTGGTTTACGGTCAATAAGGAGAGGATTTATGCCTTTGGATTCCATACGTGTCAGCTAGTTCTGTAACCTCAGCTTCGAAATGGATCCCATTGTCTGATACCATATCATGGGGAACTCCGTAGAGATAAATGACATTCTTCCTGATGAATTTAACTACTTTCTTTGCATTCAATACTGCGTATGACTCGGATTCAACCCATTTCATGAAGTAATCAATGGCGACCAGGATGAATTCATGCACGTTTTATGCCTTGGGAGTGACTTTCCTGATGATGTCTATACCCCAGGTGGAGAAGGGCCAGGGAGAAGTCATGTTATATAACTCCTAGGGATGCAAGTGTTGAAGGTTGGCAAACTATTGATATTTGAGGCATCTTCGGATGTACCAGTGTAGTCTTGAACCATGGTGGTCCAGTGTTATCTTAGACGGATGATCTTCTTGGCAAGCATATGACCATTCACGTGGGGTTCATATTCCTCACTATGGATCTTCTACATCATGTCTTCAACCCTAACCCCTATCATGCAATGCAGGTGGATGTCCTGAGGATACCTATCATGTTTGAGGAGGTTCCAAATGTCATAATACCATAATCCTGTTATATCCAGATCTTCTTTTCTTACGAGCGCGATGTGGTAGCAGTCATGGGTGTGTCGCATCCACGAATTTTATGTTTTAAAGGTAAATAAGAATAAAATTAAATACAACAATAATTTTAGTGCAACAAAAATTAAAAGACTTTTATTATTGGGATGCCTAGCATCCTATCATATATCGAAGTCTGGAAATAAAAGAAAGTACAATATTAGTAATTCATGCCATACATAATATTGAACTACGTAAAAACACTCGGGGTTCATAAGAGCTGATAAGTTGTGGTGTAGATATTCCAACGAGGACTATCATCCTTGTCTATCACTGCCCACACGTACGTAACTGAGAATATTTTGGGGGGTATGAAAGAATAAAAGTTTAAATGCGTGGGCGGTTAGTTGTTTTCCTCAGTTTTGTCATCCATCTGGAATAAAAATAATTAAGCAGACATTACAAATAGATAATTTTTATTTTTATACAAGATATGGAAGATGATATGGTGTTAGAAAAATAATGGAAGGAAAATATTGAGATTATACATGTCGAAACAAAATGAAATATCATAGAACTATCAGGGGTAATTTGAAGTCTACTTATATGTAAATGAATAATACGGCGAAGATAACTAGATAAACTGAGTATCAAGTTACTAAAATAATGGTTCAAATTATAACACGATAACCCATAAATTATCGATTATAGGGCTTCAACAGTGTAGACATACCGTTACAACATCATTCAAGGCATAAAATACACTTAACAGGCAATCCCAATAATCGGGAAATAGTAAAATATAGCTCGGCACACTTAGCTAAAGTGACACTCATACGTATGTAGCAAGTAAACAAATCTAGGCACGCAACATTTGAGTCCAATATGCCACTTAGAATTACGGTGGTATAAGGGATCTAATCCCTGAATCGTAAGGTATGCTACTTGGGGTTTCACTGATAAGGGCAATAAATTGTAGGGTTATATGCAGTCATTCATAATAGGTTGTAGATTTATACCATAATTAAGGGTAAAGAGGTTTAGTGGTTCGGGTATAATGGTTTATCAATTTTGGGAATATCCAGAAAATCAATTATACAAAATAAATCTGAACTACTTAAAGGAGTTCGCATTTGAAATATGAGTTTTAAATTATCACAGAGTGATATAACAATCAATAATTAAAAGACATAAGCTCAAATTGTCTAATATTGAAATTAAAATCACCTACTTTGAGTTGTACGAATTTCGATATATTTGTGTGGCTAATTTGCTAGGTAGAATGGGAGTCTGAAATTATAAAAAATCTAAGTAGGTCATATAGGTTTAAAACAATGCTTATGTGATGTAATAGGATGTTAATTCAAAAGAGATTTCAGTGGAAAATTAACTAAGAAGGTATAAAGTATAATTTTTAAACCTTTTTAAAATAAATGTTTTCTATCATTCCATTAAGATTTGAAATTAGTGATAGAAGACAACGTAGGTGTATTTATGCTCAAGTAATTATTAAAAAAGTTTGAGGAGGTTTTGAAATACTTAAAAAAGTTGAGAGCGTTACGTGTAAACATAAAAGTTATCAGAGTAATATCTTCGGCACACCGAAGGTAATATACCAATTTGTAATATAATATACCAATTTGTTCAGAATAAAAACATAAAAAATTTGAAAAAAAAAACTTTTTATTGGAGACGCGTCCTCACGTGCTCAGTCAAATGTATGGCGCACCTGTTTTGACTTTCACTCGCGGGCGTGTAGGTCAGTCACCTTCAACGTCTCGACATTTTGACTTTAGGGTTTCAAAAACTTAACCTTGTTTTGAAACGTTTTAGAATTCCTTTCAAGTTGACCCCTGAATGAAATTTACCTAATTTTTGAAAAGGAATTTAACCATATTGGTTTTAAGAATTTTGGTAGGCTAAATTGAGCTATAGGATTTTGATAAAAGTGATGAGTTTTTTACAAAACATAACTGATTGAAAGCTATGATTTTCATTCCAACATCATAAAGGCTATATTATATATAAAAAATGTGGAAGAATGAACTTAATTTGAGGGATTTTAGTGGATTAAAACCTTTAAATTGTTTTTTTGAATTTTTCAGGACCGAAAATTTCAACCCTTGATTTGAGGCATCAAAAGCCATTTTTTGTTCAATTAAACATTACACCTAAGTTCCTGAGAACATAAGCTCAATTTACCTCACTTTGAAACTAGTTCAAAGTTATGGAAGCAGAATCCACCATTGAAGCTCGAGCTTTAATAAAGTTTTCTGGGTTTTGAGATATTTCAGTGCACATACATGTCAAATTTTACATCTAAACACATATTTATACTCTATAGATATGCAAAAATACAAACGCATTCAAGAATCAAGAATTCATGCATAAAATAATAGAAATGTAAAAATTCTCAAAATTTTACTTTGGATAGGCTCTCAGCTGGTATGGGTTTCTACTGAGGTAAGAAGAGGTATTTATAAGTTTCGAAAAGGGGAGATGATTTGTGGTTTTGGAGGTGGAGATTAGATTGATGTACACAAGTTTCCATTATTATTTTATTGAAGGTAAAAAGGGTACCATAGGTTACCCACATGGTACAACCTATGCTAGTTGTCCAATTAGTGCTATGTCACCAAGGGTGTAGGGAAACAATTTTGGGTTTAAGTTTATGTCCTTGGATAGTTTTTATATAAGATTTCAGGGTTTTAGTTTATTTTATCAAAGTTTAGGGGCTTTGTGTAATTATACAAACTTAATGGATTTGTTTATAAATTTCCTACAAAATATATGTACTTAGGTCAAACGTTGAATACAAGTTGGGATCAAATTGGTATAGGAATTTGTAAAGTATCATAATTCTACTTATAGGGGTATTTTGGTACTTTAGTGAAAGTTTAGGGCTTTGCTTAGAAATTTTGTCTATTCAAGGGACTAAAGGTTAATTTAAGGTGTGTTGTTACAGGGTGTTGCTTATTTCTAGACTATAAAGGGGCCATTGTTATCCCCTGTGTACATCGGCCATGGAGGCGAGTGTTGCCAGTGCGTCGATGTAACACCCCGTGTTTTTTAAACATAAAATCCTTTTTAAATCAAAATTTTTGATTTTTTTATATGTCTCATATATATGTCACATGCTAAGAATGATAACTTATTTAGTGATGCCTTTCGTGGTTTGGCAGCAGCGGCTGGCCACCTCACTTGCCAGAATGCGCGGGGTGTTACAAATGGTATCAGAGCATGGTTTTAGGTCTCGTAGGTTGTGAGTCCGTTTAGCTTCCGCATTAACGATCTTTGATCCCCTTTGTTGATTCGTACTCCTTAAGGTATTGGGTCTAGCATACGTGTTAGTTGTGGTTCTTGGAGATAGGGAGTTTTATGTTAATAACGTTGTAGGCATTGAGGTTAGAACTAGTAATTTTGATGTGAAGAAACTTAAAAGTGATTTTGGGAGACGAGATTTATATTCGATATTATTAGTGCAGATGTTAGGTATCTTTAGTATCAATTTGGTGATGCGATTTGATTTGAGGACTTCAGTGTTCGATGACTTTTAGAGAGAGAATTGAGTGGTGATACGTGGGAGAGCGTAGTACGTCATTATTTTCATATATATATATATATAGTTGAGATATATATTTTATTTCGTTCATGGGGTAAGTGCATGTAGGATTGGGTGCATGGGCGCCCAATTGTGATATTCTACGTAGGCCTGTAAACGGATCGAATTCGGACCGGATCAGGCAAATCCAAATCCATATCCATTTATGTTAAACGGATTCGAATTCGATTCGTTTATTAATCGGATCGGATCAGGCAAATCCAAATCCATATCCGTTTATATTAAACGGATTCGGTTCGGATCCGATTATCCGATTATCCATTTATATTAAACTTGATTTGCTACATTTTCATTTTCAACTCTTATTTCATAAATTTATTTTGCAAATGTTCCAAAAAAATAGATAATGAAATAAAGAACTATTGTAATCAATATTTAAAATATATATTTATAATATTATTAAATACGATATATACTAATTAAAAATATATTATATATAACTTATATATATATATATATTAAAAATATTAATTGGATCGAATTATTAACGGATCGGAGTATATGAATCCAAATCTGCTCCATTTAATAAACGGGTAATCGGGTAATCGGATAATCGGATTTTAGGCATGATCCAGATCCGCTTAAATGGATCGGATTCGGATTCGGATTTGGATAAAATCCGATCCATTGATAGGACTAATTCTACGTGTAGGCATATGTAAGCCTTATTTTACTTGGACGACTTTACAATTGACGTTTAGGCTTCGTCGAATATCGAGGACGAAATTCCAGTATTAGTGGGGGAGTATGTAACACCCCATGTTTTTTAAACATAAAATCGTTGTTAATTCAAAATGTTCGAATTTTTTTATATATCTCATATATGTGTCACATGTTAAGAATGATAACTTATTTAGTGACGCCCGACGTAGTTTGGAGGCGGCGACTGGCCACCTAGCTTGCCCAAATGCGCGGGGTATTATAGTCGACTAAGTTATTCCTTGAACGAGGAAGGTAGTGGAAGGTAACATCTTTAAATTAGGATGTGAGCTCTCCTAAGTGAGCACGGAAGGATATGATCTTCTCGTCCTTGACTTTCCATTTTCTAAGGATTTATCCTAGGATCAGGGTTGAATCTCCATAAACATCATTACGCTTGATTCCTCTCTCGAAGGAGATCTTGAGCCCTATAGTGCATGATTCATTTTCCATCATGTTGTTGGTGCAAGGTTAATATAATTTGATGGCAATGGGACCGTGATAATCGTCGAGAGTAGTTAGAAGTATCCCAATACCATGCCCTTTCTTATTAGTGGCTCCATTTGTGGCCATCCCGATATCGTCTCCTCTCTCTCCTCCCGGAGTGGGGGAAAAGGGAAGAAAGGTCTCGCGCCCCTTTACTCGAGGAGCATTTCGAACGTCATCAGTGTGAGGTGAATGTAAAGAAATGGAGTTACCAACTTATTTTGCACAAAACAGGAAAAGGAACATGTCGCTGCTTCGAGAGAGCGGCATCAATGACAAACTGATGCTTATGAAACCAATAGTTCAAAGGTTAGGGGGATAAGTTATGGAATGGGAAGGTGTTAGGAACTCATCCCGCCCTTTCGATCTCTCATGGGCTTGTGTTACTATTTTTGTTTATTTCTTCATGGTGTGTTTGTGTGTGTGTGTGTGTGTGTGTATAATTGGAGATCAAAATTGCCCAACTCATACCATGGAAATGATATAGTGAGGTCATCCATAGGAATGTTCCCAAAATAATATCTAGAAAATACAATTTATGCGTTTATCGAGATATTGATCGTTGTGATGAAACGATAATATGTGTTTGGTTAAAACTCCAAAAAGGATCACAAATATAATATGTATTAAAGTAATGTATATATGAAAATTATGAAAATGCGAAAATGGGGAATTGGGGAAAAATGGAAAATTTGGAAAATTAGACTCGAGTCTCAGGTTTTAACCCAAAATGCCTACGTAGCCAATAAAGGCATCAAAGTCCACATAGTTCACATGCGTCATAAGGGTGGGGTTTATCCCATAGATTCGAACAGGAATTTATTATGTGTGTGTGTGTAGAAAATGTGTTTTAGTTTTGAGAAATGGTGATGGATAATCCCATTGGAATTTATAAGTGTAACACTCTTTTGTTGGTTTTGTTTCTTTTATAGAAAATAAAGTATGTGTAATATAAATAATAAAAAGGGTGAGATGTGATTGTGTATGAACTAAAGTAAAAGCTAGATTATGAATTTATGTAATTAATGCAAAAATAAGAAATCTAAAGAGAGAGAGAAGGATTTTGGACCTTCTTTGGAGAATTGAAGCTTGATCTTGATCTTTGATGAGCTCCCTTTAATGTTAAGATGAATGTTGGATGTGATAGAATGAGATTTTGCCAAATTGGGTATGAAAAGGATGGGAATATAAGATGGAAAGGAATTTCACATAAGGAAACTTCGTTCATTGCAAGATAATATTGTTGAGATTGCTAATGCTGATGGATCTCAGGTATGCTTTAGGAGTAAGGTCATGCTCTATATTTATAGGGTAAGGGGGTACCTATAGGCATATCCCTAGACCTTCCAATTGGCAGGTAACTTTAGGCACACTGACGATAGGCAGGAAAATGGAGCTGCCAATTAGTAGTCTCTTGCAGATTTTTCCAGAAAAATGATTATAAAATGCAATCTGTTGATCCAAATTATGCAAAGGGCATACCATTAGAAAGGTAATTCAGATACCTTTAAGAGTTTTTTGGGCCGCTCCTGGGTTCGAGAGTTGACTTTGGGTCAAACGTGACTCGGAAGCGCTCGTTTGTCCTTTGGACGGGAGACCGTCGAATGGAATGGATCGTTCGTCCGAACGGTAAGTCAGAATCATGCACGAGGTGGACCATTGGAAAGGTTACGTGACGTACTTCAACATTCCAAAGAGCTTTGCTCATTCAAAAAGTTGACCTTGATTAACTAGGGCCTGCAAGCGCCCAATGACCTTTCAGAGTAAAACGGGTCGTTCGTCCGTACCGTAAGGCTGATTCGCGAACGAGGTGGACCGTTGGAAAGAGTGTTCAGTGACCTTCGAAGATTCATTACGTATCTTTCGAGATAAAGAATTGACCTTGGTCAAACGGAGCCCGAGAGCACCCGGTGGCCCCTAAATTAATTTTCGAGGGAAAACGGATCGTTCGTCCAAACGAGTATGCCATTTCATGTACGGGGTGGACCTTGGAAAGGGGATTCAGAGCCTTTGAAAGATTCATTGAGATTTTGCTCTAATGATAGAGTTTATCAAAGTCAAACGAGGCTCGAGAGCGCTCAATGGCATCTAGATCAGTACTTGGAGTATGACCTAGGGTTTGTAGCGAAATAGGGAGGTGCTAGGGATTTAAATAGAGACTCGTGGGGTCCTAGAATGTGATGTTTGCACCATCAAAGAACATCTACCATATAAGATCCTTATGAGAGGTTTAGAGGATGTTTTCATTTGGCAATCTAGAAATCCAAACCTCGATTCCTCCCATGGGATTGTCGACAAGGTGATAAAAAATGTCTCTTCCCTTCATAGTCTTCTGAGTAACATTTGTAATGTCAAATTTAGCCAGTAACATAGACAACTGAGCCATGCGGCTAGACAAGGAGGGAATCTCCAACATGTATCTAATTGGATACATTTGGGAAACCAATTTGATAGGGAATACGAGTATGTAGTTTGGAGCTTCTGTGTAACCCAGATTAAGGTGACATGCACCTTTTACAATGCAGTGTAGTTTACCTTATACCCGAGCATTTTTTAACTAGCATAGTAGATGGATTTATCTTTACACGATTATTTAATGTATTGGGCTACCATAACCCCTACTATGGCGTTTGTGACAGTGAAATACACGAATATGAAGAGACCTTGCTGTAGAGACATGAGCACCGAAGGTCAGGTAAGGTACTCTTTAATCTGATAGATGGATTCTTGAAATGACACCTTCCATAATTTGGTTAAATATTTCTATATAAGCTTGAATATGAGATCACAGATAGAGGTTAGTTGGCTGATGAACCAACTGATGTATTTGAGCATACCTAGAAATTTATGAACTTTTTTCTCCATTTAGGGAGGTGTCATATCAAGAATCACTCTGAGTTTGATAGGGTCTACTTCAAACCCTCTTTCATTGACCATAGAGCCGATGAGATTACCCTTCATGACATTATAGACGCATTTATATGGGTTGAGTTGCATTTGATATTGTCTTAGCTGCTTGAAGAATTTCCTTAGGGCAGGAATGCGACCTTCCCGAGTCTTGG
Organism: Sambucus nigra; assembly: GCA_949130495.1. NCBI lineage: Eukaryota > Viridiplantae > Streptophyta > Magnoliopsida > Dipsacales > Adoxaceae > Sambucus > Sambucus nigra. Next base: position 724,620,669 of record OX422209.1, read on the forward strand.
ACTTGATGATCATATTGTCGACATAGACTTTTACTTCCTTATAAATAATATCATGCCAAATAGTTGTAGTGGCTCTTTGGTAAGTAGCCCCGATGTTTTTGAGATAGAACGACATAACTATGTAGCAAAAGGTTCCCCATGGGGTGATAAAGGCGATCTCTTTCTGACGGTCAGGATGCATCTTGATCTGATTATATTGGACGAAACTATCGACAAATGACTTGAGGGCATGACTAGCAGTGTTATTGATGATCATATCAATGTTAGATAGAGGATAATCATCCTTCGGGGATGATTTATTCAAGTCTCGATAGTCGACACATATGTGGACTTCCCCCTGATTTTAGCACAAGGAAGATGCTCGCGAGCCATATAGGATATTTGACTATACGAATGAAGCCTAGGTCTAACTGTTTCACTATTTCATCTTTGGTTTTGAGACACCACTCTGTCCGAAGGTTTTTCAATTTCTACTTCATAGACTCGCTTTCTGAGATAGTGGGAATCTCGTGTTGTGCTATTTACAGGACAATGTCTATAAGACCATGCAAAATGTCCACAAGTTCTTTTAGAAGCTCTTCGAATTGTGACCACTCATGCTCGTTGAGGTGTGCACCCTATTTTAATCTTGTACAGATGTCTATTAAAACCGAGATTGATAATAATAGTCTCATCATCGTTAATTTGAACACAATCATGTTATTTATTTTTTTCTTTATTGATATCAGTTAAGAATTATTCACTTATTAAATAATTTTGCATCAACCATTTGATTAAAATCAAGGCAATTAATGTAAGGCATAATAAGATACTCGAAATCATCATTCATTTCATTAAAAATATTTTTAAGAAATACAACAGTGAGGACTTCATCAAAGGAGGCCTGAATTACAATTATATCATAATTAAAAAAACAGTGGTTTCGGGTGTATCTTGAAGGGGAAAAATAATAGGGTTTATATTAACTTGGGTAGGCTTGATAGGGATGTCGTGCCAGTTGAGGAGTGGTGGATCAACGATGGTGATCTTTTTGGACGGTTAGCTGATTTGGCTTCCATAAGGATCATGTAGAGATCTAGTCCCACAGTATGCAGGTCAAATGGCTCAATGGTATCGCTACCCTCAAAGTTATCCGTTATTTTCGCAATTTTAATGGTTAAAGGTTTCAACGCATGCTTCTGTTATTTATTCCAAGTTATTTCATGTTCAAAGAAGATCTCTAGCCCTGATTTCATCCTTTTTTGACAGGGTCATACCGCAGCTTGGAAAATCCATAAAAGGGAAAGTTTTCACCCTTCGGTTCATTGCTTGAGATGCCAAAGTAGTCATCCCATCCAGTGGAAATAATATGGTCTTTCCATGAGAAGTCAATGTACTCCACAACCTCTATGGCGTCATCATATTATAAGTCTTCCCATTCAACAATGAAGTGTTGAAAGGAAGGGATTAGACACCCTTGGAGTTTCAAAACTGTGAGTAGCTTGGAGACAGTGTATACTTCTCGCTTCTTGAAAAATATATCAGACATAACCTGCATAATGTCATCCAAAATGAACTCTTTCATGGGTACTAACCATTCATCGGATTGTCGAGCCCACTTTTGGGCTTTCATGAATAAGGTGCTGATCTTTTCGCGGTTGATGGTCATCTCCGAGGGAAATTTTATCCAAAATTCTTAAGCTGATATAAGGTCATGGACAGTTCCATGTCTCCTTATATAAAATGGGTATGAATGACAATGCAGGCCCTGATGAGGAGAGATAGATCTTGGTCGACAGGATTCTCAGGATTTAGGAGAAAGGAATGACGTACTTTGAGGGTTTTTATGAGATTACTAGTGGACTAGGTGTTTCAACGGGCTTGATTATAGTTGAAGGGTAGAATTCTAGGTTTTCTTTTGGGAGGATGGCATTCACCCCGGTTCTGAGTGGTATTTGGACTTAGATTAACTAGTGGGGAAATGGTCCCCTTGTTTATGAGGCTTTAGATAACATTATTCATATGGAAACATTGATTAGTGGTGTACCCGACGATTTGGTGAAAGTCGTAAAGGCCTTCATGCTTGAAATTCTTGGTAAGGGGATCTAATAATGGTTGGGGTTCTTAGGGTTTGATGAGATTTCGGGCTAGAAGGGCTTGGTACACTTTTTATAAAGGGGCTTGAAGTTCAGTATATTCCTTTTGATTGGATTAGGATGACTTTTGAGTGTACATGGGGTAGCAGGTTGGGAGATGTTATTGATGGTTGAGATTCAGGTGTTAGCTGGTTTATCATACTTCCGAGGTGCAAATTGCCAAATTAACCTTTTTAGTTCAGATTCATTTTTCTGACTCGTGACCCCTTCTTTTACCCCTATTTCTTAGAGGGCTCTGAAATGTGGGTAATATTGTCCTCCCATTGAAACTTTGATATGGGGGTAAGAATTTATTCTTGTTAATGCTCACATGTTCTTCTTCTAATAGTCAGTCTGTCATAATATCTTCTTTCTCTCTCTAGCTTCCAATAAAACTGATAATTGATTCGTTGGATTGTCGCTTGAGCAATTCCAGTTCTCAATGGGTAACTTCCAAGTCTTCAGTATATTTGTACTGAGTCGTGAAGTCTCGAGCCATATCTTACCAACTATGGATTTTAGATTCTTCAAGGGATAAGAACCGTCGAAGGGCACCTTATTTTTGAGTATGTTATCCGAGCCACTATCTCTTCCGATGCTCCGAGGAGAGTCGTGGTGTGGTGGTAGAGAGTAGGTGCACAATTGGAGGTCCGTTGCCTCCGAACTTCTCGATGTATAACATTTTGAACTTGTCTGGTAGTTGGACTTTAGGATAGGGAGGTATGTGGGTATAATCCATATAGTTCCCCGGGATTTTAACTTAGTCAGACCTTTTAGAAAGCATCCAAAGGTCTTTTTTAACCTTGTTCAACTCTTCTTTTTTGGGGTCAACAGGACTTGGCAGATTACCTATTGACTGGGCAAGATTAGGTATTGGCAAGTGAACTGGTGGTGACCCATTGGCAGGTGGGGCACGCGGACATGCTAGTACTCTTTCAGAACCCATACTAGTTCCAGAGCTTGCAAAATTATAGCACGGGGAAAGAGAATTTTGATCTCGGAATCCTTAGGAGTCTAGACCCAGTGTCGTAGCATTTCCTAAACCTCTGCCTAAAGATTGTTGATGTTGACACTAAGATGAGCAAGGACTGCCATCAGATCTGGCTAGACATTTGCATTCTGGTCAATGTTCTCCATGAATATCCTTGAGAGAGATTACTCGAATTTTATAGAAGCAAAAGAGTAAGTAGTGGAGCTTTGGGATGGCTTGATAAAAGACCTCAGCTAATATGGACCCACACCAAGATTGGGGTACGCGATTGCACCTGAGAGGGAAAAATGATTTTTGTGATTAATTTAATGATATGAAGGAATGTTTTTGGTATATACATTTTTCTCTTTTTATTTTAAAAAAGGGAGAAAATATTTTTGATATTTTTTAAAAAGGAGGAAAAGGAAAATTCTTAGCAAATTTATTATTATTAGGTTCCGCTTGTATTATATTTCACCTAAGGTATAAGAAAAATGCCAGACAGGAGCCGAGTCTGGGAAAAAGGTTGGGTACGCGATGCAAGACATGGTTTGACTTGTTTCTAGACTCACAGACCGGGTCCTATTTTAAAAACAATCTAAATAGAGCAAAATTTTGGGTGATAATACAATCCAAAATTTTGACATAGTTTCGCATTAAAATCGACAGACTAGGTATGAGTGTCCTGAGGAGACGATTCCCCCCTTTGGCATGACTTATAGGATATATCTTTTACCTAAGGGAAATCATTCATCAGTACATGTGGATAATCCATTTGATATACCTTAATGTACGTGAATTTCCTCATGATATAGCTCATGGAGACAGTATGTGAGAAAGAGAATTTGACATACTCGACGTATGTAAACGAATTCCCTGCTATATATGCGACAACCCGAATATAATTATGATAAATTATGTTTAAATTACGATTAGCTTATATGATATGGATAATATGTTATTAGTATATATCATGTTAAGTCATTGTAATTAGTCTAATTCTACCTTCATAAAGTATGAAATATTGAATTAGTTACAAACACCAAATTTTGATGTTTTCGGTAAGAATGTTCATGTTGGAGGCAATTTTTGACTATTCCAATATAATAATTGGCTTGAGGTATAAACTATATATTTGTAGATATATGAGTTAGGTTTTTAACACAACAAACGGTTCATCGAACGGACATCCGAGTGGGAATATATTGTCTTTTTACGAACAGGGGGTAAAGTAGTCATTTAGCCTTAAATGATATTTTGTTTTATATGATGCCACATGTTATATTTTGATTGCACCAAGGGGGGGTGACCTTATGCATACTTATAACCCTTTAATTAAGCTCTTCCTTCAGCATATTTCAGCCATGGAAGAGTTTTAACCTAAGGAAAGAGAGTTTTGAAGTTTAGGAAGAAAGTGTGAGGAGAAATTGAAGAAAAATTCATAGAAAATTACATAAAAGCCCCTAAGGTAATTCCATCCATAAATATTGTTTGATTTTTTTGTATTGAAAATTTAAATTATATAAATAATCATTTGTTTACTGAAATTCCATGTCTTGATGTGTACTCATGGATAGATGCCTGTTTAAGCAAACTTGAATGTGTAAACCCTTGAAATTGCCTTGTTTAGAAACCTTGCGTATTCAAACTATCATATCTTTTTGCATACTTATTGAAATTGATTGATTCAAATTGGAGATTAAAATAGACTCGTATATGTATATCATAGCCTAATCTCAAGTAAAAATACCAAGAAATGAATCTTGGGTGATGGTTTGAAGTTCAGGTATGAAATCTGCCCTAAAAGAGTAAATATGCATACCATATGTTTGATGTTTTGCTTGACATAGCAAATGAACCCTGAAAATTATGAAATTTTAATATTGTGTTATTCAATATGTTTTCTGAAATTGGGTGAAATATCATAGTTATGATATATAAAAATTATGAAAATTCTTGGAAGATGACTGAACAATAGATGAGCCTATAGGGCGGATTTACTATGTCGTAAAGAAATGGGCATATCTTGCTCTAGGAAACTTAGAATGATGTGTCGTATTTTGTGTTGGAAACCTAATAAGATAAGTATTGGATTACCAAGAAGAATTAAAGTTGGTTTGGGCTGTAATTTGAATATGTTAGATATCATTACCGAGTCTAGATGGAACTTCATTTATGATGAATGATTTGAATTGAATCATATGATGCTTATGAATTGAGTTATGTTGAAGTTGTTCTTTGAATTGTTAGTATTCTTATGATGATACTAATATTGTAAGAATGATAGGAAGATAATAATAACCGACTGAACAAGAGTCAGATAAAGGAAAAGGGAAAGCTTGTTAAATTTCCAAGGTGAGTGTACTTATGATTGTCTCAGATATACAGATATATGAATATAGCTCTAAGAGCAGGATTTGTTTGAATACTTTGGTATTCAGGATTTGTTTGGATGTTCAAATATCCAGGATTTATTTGAGTCTTATGATCCATGATTGGAATTGGACAAATATCCAATGATTTGATTTATCTTATGACAAGGATTTGTTGGAACTCATGTTCCAGGATTTGTTATTGCCAATGGGAAGAATTATTTGGATCTTATGATCTAGGATTTGTTATTGCCAATGGGCAGGATTGTTCGGATTTTATATCTAAATATTCGATATAGAATTGTTATTTCATTGTAGGGAAGGAGTACCTCACTAAGCTTAATGCTTACGGTTTAAATTTTAACAATTTCAGGTTTGTATGCTGCCAGCTATGATACCATATTATCGGTAACTTTGAGAGTTGCATCATTGGAAAGAGTTGGGGTTTAAATATGGGGATTTTATCATTGTCACACTAAAGATTTTAATATACTCACACATTGTATATATTGCGTTAGTATGGATTGAGTTGATGATTGTGAAATTTTATCATAGTTAATCATAGTATTGTATGTCCGCTTAATTATGACTCTGATATTGATTTCATTATGGTATAATAATAATATTATGTTCATTTTGCACATTATGAAAAAAAAATATTGATAAATGAAGTATATTTCCAATGGTCTCAAGATTATGACCCAATTATTCTAGTAACAAATGATTAGTATGGATATTAGGTTTGGGGTGTGACAATATACCTCCCATCATGAGTTCGGTCAAGCGTTATGATGTAGGGTAACCATTCGATATACGTCGAAGTATTGGGCCAATGGAAGCTGGGAATCATATCACTTAGATTAATCGCGCCCCATGGGACCGAAACTCATCACAAATTGACCCCCCAGTACGGGATAAAATTATGGTCAGTATTGTAATGCTCAAGTAAAGTAGTGTGCTAGAACGCATGAGTCTTAATTAGTATTTTACGAAGAGTTTTGTGTATGCTAAGCGAGAGAAATATTAATGCTATGTGGGAGAATAGGCTTAATTTTGGGATTAGAGAAACTTAACCTAGGTTTAAGAGAGTTGGGCAGCCATTATTCATTCCTAAACACGAAATTTTGAGAGAGGGGAGAAAGGAGAAAGAAGGAGAAGGAAATAGAGAAGAAAAGAACATCCCGGGCAAATTTCTGAGAAGAGATCGTCAGATTTGTTCCACCAAGGCAAGTATTTTCTTGCTTTATGTGATTAATAGTCAATAGTGTTGAAATCTGAAAATTAGAAGACTTTGAAGATAAATTTTGCAAATTAAACGTTGAACAAAATCAAATTAAAACACGTGTGAATTTATATTTTCTGGGTTTCTAAAGGTTGAAAATGATGAGGGAATATAGAGAAAATTTGAGGATGTAATATGTTATAGATTTGTAAAAATTTTAGGGTCTAAAGGTTGAAGGGATAAATAAACCCATTAATAGTGAAAATTTAGAATTTTTGAGAAAATTGAGTTAAAAGGTTAAATTAACTAAATTGGTGGGTAGATTAACTTTGATATAGTAGGAAGATGAAATCTTATGAACTATTGGTGACACAACCCAACCCAATTACTTATAATTAAGTTTGAAAATCAAAGTGAGTCAAGTCATAATTACCTTAACCAAACCATAAACACGAGTATCCTTTTTTCAGTTATCAACATGAATCAATAAAACTAAAACTTCTCACAATTTTTGAGGTAATTATGCTTATTCAAACTTACTGAAAAGATAAGTAGGCTTAAATTACCCCTTTTACGTTTGACCAAAATCATGGGTTTATGCATCCCTTGCTAACCCCACCGACCTCCTAGATTTGTCAGTGATATCACAATACCCGAAAAATATAAACATAGGAACCATGAGCAAAATAGCTCAGCAAATGCATCACTACTACACTATTGCATAAAATTAAATGCAATAAATCATATCCCCGTGATGATATATGCATACTTATCCGGATCATTTACAAAGAATGACCAATTATATACTTATCCGACTCATTCATAAAGAATGACCAATTATATACTTATTTGGCTCATTCATAGAGAATGCCCTATTATATACTTATCTGGCTCATTCATAAAGAATGACCAATTATATACTTATCCGGCTCATTCATAGAGAATGACCAATTATATACTTATCCAGATCATTCATAGATAATGACCAATTATATACTTATCCGGCTCATTCATAAAGAATGACCAATTATTTACTTATCCTGATCATTCATAAAGAATGAATAATTATATACTTATCCGGATCATTCATAAAGAATGACCAACTTATCCGAATCATGATTCACATATCCTGTCTGCAATAGACAATTCTCACCCATTATGAATAGGGGAGTAACCTCCCATTTCAGTAAACCAAAATTAACAGTTTCATATTCATAATAATATGAGTTTATCTATAGCCATGTATAAATGCATCTTACCAGTGAGTACACTCACCTTGGCCACTTAATGGGTTTTCCCCCTTGTCTTTGTCTAGCAATTGTTCAATCAATTATCATTCCCTTCTTATCATTCTTACAATATTAGTGTCATCATAAAAATATTACCAATCCAAATAATCATTTAAACGTAATTCAATTCATGAGCATCATATGATCCCATTCAAATCATTTATCATAAATGAAGTCTCATCCAATTTCATATTCAGATATTTAATATATCCATCTCATAGTCCAAACATAATTTAATTAATTCTTATAAATCCAATTCTTATCATATTAGGTTCCCAATACAAAAGACGACACATCATTTCAAGTTTTTTAGGGCTAGATATGCCCATTTCTTTATTACAAAGCAAATCGGCCCTATAGGCCCCTCTATCGTTTAATCAACTTTCAAGAATTTTCATAATTTTACTATATCATAACTTTCCAAGATCTTCCACCCAATTTCAATGAACTTATTGAATAATACAAAATTAAAGTTTCATAATTTTTAGAGTTCATTGATATGTCAAGCAAATCGTCAAACGCTTGGCATGCATACTTGCACTTCCGGGGCAGATTCTATACCTACAGTTCAAACTATCCCCCAGGATTCAATTCTTGGTATTTTTACATAATATTCCGGTATAATAGGTATATATGAGTTTAGTTTCATATCCAACTTGAATAAATTGATTCCATTTTGCATTCACAAAGGTTCACCAGTTTGATTAACATGATGATTTCACCCTTAGTTGTACGAATTCAACATGCTTCACACATATAACCTACACATACCCATATACATACAACAAAACGTATCCCCTTGTCCCCAAATATGATCTTTAATATCATATAAAACAACATATATCATGCAAAGAATGAAATTTACAAGTTAAATCTTACCTAAGCACCCTTGGATACATAAGCTTGTTTATTTCTTGAATATCTTCCGTAATCCTTCACTAATTCACCCTAACCTATATTTCTTTCAGGGGAACCTCAACCCACTTGAAATTATGATGTAGATGAAGAATAAGGGATATTTTAAGGTCTTTAAGCCGTCATAAGGGAAGCTCCCCTTGGTCCAATCAAAATATGACATGTGGCGTCATGTAAGACAAAATATCATTTAAAGCTACATGACTACTTTACCCCATGTTCGTAAAAACACGATTTCCTTTCACTTGAATGTTCGTTAAATGCACCGTTTATTGTGTTACAAACCTAAATCACATATATACAACTATCTAGTTTTCATCTCAAGTCAATTGTTATTATAATGGTCAAAACTAGTCTCCAACTTGAACATTCCTATCGAAAACATCAAAAATTTGTGTTTGTAACTAATTCGATATCTCATTAGTTATGAAGGTAGGATTATACTAAACATAATAACTTAACATTATATATACCAATAACACATTATCTCCATCCCGTAAGGTAAGCATGATATATTATATTTATATCCGTGTTGTCATAATTGGTGTTGGGACCATTGAATATAAGTTGGATTTGATTTTAAATCGTTTGGAAGTGAAATTGGGTATTTGCAAAAAAACTCAGCACGCTGTTGTGTGTTGAGCAGGGCTGGAGGGACCGGTCTATTGGGGTCCTAGGTCCGGTCGAATGGGAGGTCATTTTTGCCTGAGACGGGGAACAGTAAAGGGGCGGAAATAACATTATTTTTGTGTGAAACTTTAAATGGGGATAACTTTGTCATCCGAACTCGAATTTACGTGTTGTTTGCGACCACGCATAGCTAGCTGAGAGGAGTACGCAGTCTTAGGAGTCTTATTATTTAGACATAGAATGTGAAAGGTAAAAAATACCCTTGAATTTATAATGAGTGACGAAAGTTTCTAAAATTGAAACCAAAATTCTTAGGGACCTTGTGAGACTAATATAGGAGGCGAGATGTATAATCCTATAGTTAATAAAAATGGCGGGGTGTAGCTATTTATTGTGTGATTTAAAATTACTAACGGATTCATTAACACTTTGAATAGATAAATGTGTGAATTATATATATAGCGGTATGCATATGAGTTGAATGTAAATTGTATTTATTTATTTATTACTCAATGATGCTATCCAGGAGGTTGTGTGCAGTGGGCAGTCCTACCCTGGCGATTCCAGCAAGATTTGGATTGTGCTTTAGGTTATAGTGATCGGGTAGCTACTACCGTTATGAGAGGGAGATGTCACGCAGGTCTTTAAGGAAGGTGTATAGAAATCATAAGGCACGTGTATTTATAACCACCTTCATTATTTGTTTACGATTTGGGATCTGTGGTGAGATTTCGACCCGGTGACCAGAGGTGACACGAAATGTGCCTAGCACCCGATAACATGTACTAGAAATGCATCTAATAGGACTAAGTTATGAGGATGTGATGCATATATATATATATATATATATATATATATGTGTGTGTGTGTGTGTGTGTGTGTGTGTGTGTGTGTGTTGAGTAAGAAGTTTATATATCTATTGATGATGTGTGACTATCTATTGACAGTATTGATGTGACATTTAGTATATTCATATAGATGAGGGTTATATGTATTATACTAATTAGGATAGTGTGTTTAACTTACAATGAGGTGGTTATCGGTCTAGTGTATGTAGCTACTGCGTCTAGCTAAACCGAGTAATGACTAGATAGGAGAAATAAATGCGATAGGTATCTACTGTAGAAGAGGGATAAGGCTATCTTCAAGAGAGTGTAACCATGAAATCAATTATGAACATTATATACTACGCATTTCATTTATTGCAATAAAATGCTTGCTAAACATTTTTAAATAATCGGACTCTGACCCGTTTGCAAAATATTTTATTTTCACAAAAATCTTTTTAAGTTTCCAGCCACAGGGACGCCAAGCTTAAAGATCCATTCCAGGGTTACGATGCTGCAACATGAGTGGATACGTCCAGGGATTGGAGTAAACGCCTCAATCGATTGATTTTAGTTTAGGATTTTATGATTCTAGTATTTCTCTTTGGGCATGTTACCCCTACAGTACTTATTCATTTTATTATTTCGGTTTGTAAGGAGTCTTATTTATTTAGCCGTTGGACTTGTTATTTGGATTTGGATTTTGAGCCGATAATTTATTCGGCATGCTATTTATTGATTGATTCATATTTTGTGATGGTTTGAACTGTATTAATGAATGAATGGTTTAAATAAGTTTTTCTTACACTACACCAAATCTGTTGAATTGTCAAGGTCAATGACCGTGATAATTCTGGGCTAGATAACTTTGTTTGTCACGGACTTGTCACGGTCATTGACCGTGACAAGTTCATTAGAATTGTCACGGTCGTGTCACGATCCTTGATCTCGATAATATTTGTCACGGTCAAGGACCGTGACAAGCCCGTGACATTCTTTAAAAAATTATCACGGTCATTGACCGTGACAGGACCGTGACAACTTCCTTTGTCAAGGACTTATCACGGTTAATGACCGTGATAATTCTGGGCAGAATTGAAAAAAATTCTGCTGGGCATTACGACCACTGCCACTGCCCAGCAGTATATTTGTACCTGTTATAGCAACGTTGTACCTGTTCAAACATCATATATCCAAATAAAATAGAGATAATGCAAATTTACATTCAAAATAGAGAGAATACGCATCACCATATAATCCAAATATAATTCAAATGTAATAACATAAAATAATTTAATTCAACCTTAAAATAATTCAATTCAAACTTAAAACAATGTCACTAAATGTTTGGGGTATGGTTAAGTCTGAGGAGGTGAGTAGTCCACACGATATACGAATTAACACATCCACTAATATACACCGTGCCGCATTGTTCGCACAACCACAATTGGGAGTTCTCCTTCCCGGGCATCACATGCGTGACGAGCACCTTGGACTCGATGTCTTGAAGCTCACGTCCATTAACTAGTGCACCCTGGATGATATTCGGGTCCCTCAACCCCTTCCCTATCCGCTGGCCATCAAATATGTCCATTATAAACATGCTCGGCCAACCAAGTGTCGACATCGGTCTATTGAAGGGAGCCAAATAGGGAAGTGAATCATCAAAGTCCGCACGTGTCGGTGATGAAGCAGCGAGGTCCACATCCTTATCCTCATCCTCCCGCACCTCCTCCTCCCGCACCGCCTTCTCCTTCCCTTTACCCTTACGGTTTCCTCCCAACGAACGCTTCACGAATGAGAACATATCCTAGATCATCGCCTCCAAACGGGACAGCTTTGCATTATGTGAATCCACCGTTCGAACTAACCCGATGTCGCTCGTCTCCAATTCGATAATCCTAGATTTGGCCACCCGTGAGCTTACCCCCTTGTCCTCCCCTTGCGATCAGAGTCAAGCACTTGGCTGAGTGCGTCTGTGGACAAAGATGCCTTGTCTACATTAGACTGCGACTCATACACTTCCTTAAGCTTTGCCTGAAACGATAAAAAGTACATGATTAGTAAATAAGTAAATTATAAAGTAATTAACAAAAAGTAAACTGTCGAATTACATACAATCGTGGTCGCGACTCTTGGGGACACCTTCTTGTCCTTCCCCTTCTTCATCCGAAGATCCACATAAGTATCGAGCCTATGTGGCCTACTCCCAGGGCCACTCCCTGTCCCCTGAAATAAAATAAAGTAAAATTAGTATCGGCCCCGCAAAGTAAAATAATGCAGAATAATATATTTTATGTAGTTATAGAAAAATTAAATCTTACCATCATCCTATGCTCCACCTCGGCGTAAGACGTCCGATCGGAGTAGTGCATGTCCGTCTTTTATGCCTGGTTTTCCCTTCCCGATTGGCGAGATGCCAATTGTCGCTCCCCGATCTCATTGTCAAAGAACATTTGCCATTATGCCAATGAGATTTGCTCCTTCGGCGGGATGGATTCACGCCTTTGGATAATGGACTCTCGTGTCTTCCTAAAGTACCGGGTCCGCATATTTTTCTTCCACGTTTTGTGTTGCTCCCTCAACTGCTCCAAGATGAAATCACGTAGCTTTGGATCCAGGTTGAATTGTTCTTGTCCAACAAATATAATGTTAGTTGCAAATAAATATAAATATAAATATAAAATGAAATTGAAATCGAAATATTCATATAAATATAAATACATTACTGGTCGGGCGGAAAAAGTGTGCGCGTGTAAATGCACAGTCGTCGTGTGTTTCGCCGTCGCGATACAAAAGAAACCTAAACTACTACTACACTTGACAAGCAAGTACAGCGGTAAGTCGGGTATCGTAAATCCACAGGGAGTGATTAAATTTTAGATGTTAATTGTTTAATTACTTCAGGAATAAAAGTGTAAAAGATGATAGGTGGTTATGGTGACAAAAGAAAAGAATAAGTTAATGCTAGATTAAAGGAAAGCGAGGATCGGGATTGCATTCTACCAAATGGATCGAAACAACTACTAACTAGAGTTAAGGCTCGAAAGCAATCTAATCGAGCATTTACAATTAAGCATAAACATCACACAAGAAGGAATTTAACCCAAAGTTGCGAGATTAAACATTTAATGGAAAATGGTCGCACGTGGATTAAATTCGGATTGCCGCTATAAACACTAAAGTTGCGTGACAAATAAAGTTAAACGCATAACAATCCAACTTTAATGCACACGGTTTCAATTAAACGCGATTTTGCACAAAACCTAGTTTTCGGAGCTCGGAGCCCGAAAATGGCGGAAATGAAATCCCGACCCTATTTATCTAAGGGTGCATGGTGAGTTAAACTAAATTATGATAATTAGGCTAAGAAAGCAAGAATTAAAACATGTAAACTAGTTGGAAAGCATTGAAACTAAATTACAAGGCAAGAGAAGAAGAAGAACAAACTATATTAATGGAGAGGAAGTGAATAGTTCAATCTTACAAACCACATGGGTTGTCAATCCAAGAAGAAGAAGAAAGGAACTCTCCACACCAAACCCTAACTACAACTATCTAAATTAGAATATCAGAGAGTGGCTCTTATTACAACAAAAACTAGATTATATAGTAAGTTGTAATAAAAGAAAAGAAGAAAGAAATAAAAGAAAATATCTGCAGGGGATCGATCGATCGACCCCTGTGGTCGATCGATCTACAGTGGAAAACGTGGCAAAAATAATAATGCTCGATCGATTGACCCCCAGGCTTGATCGATCGATCAAGCAGGGGCAGCCTGCAATCTCCCCTGCATTGGCATACAATTCAACGTCGCTCAAATCGCCATAACTTTATCGTTATACATCGGAATCGCGCACCGTTCGCGGCCACGCGAAGCTAGCGAGGAGAGCTACAACTTCCGTGTAGATGTCGGGCCAGGTGCCCAAGTTGTCAAAAGACTAAAATGCCCTTGCGCATGCGATTGTGTACGGAAATCGAGCGAAACGCATCCGAAGTTCACACTAAGCATCCAAACACCTACAAAAGCTCAATTAACCCCTGCAAAACATGTTAACATAGAAATCCGAGGGTTGTCTGGTTAACAAGCATAAATATAGGGAATAAGATACCCGAGGGGGCTAATAACGCGTAGGTTAACAAGTGAAATACGCAATATTTCCGCTGTATCACACCCCCTAACTTACACATTGCTAGTCCCTAGCAATGAAATAGGATGCAACAAGAAGAACAAGTAAACCAACACAGGAGAGAGTACAAAAGTATGGTATAAAAGCAATAAAAAGATAAGGCCACTTTCGCGAGCGATTCGATTGCATTTAGCGTATGCAATAAGCCGTTAAACCCCTAGGTTACCCTAGTGGACGAGTGTCGTCTCGTGAGGGTTTTCAGGGATGAAACCCACAAACATCATAAAGTTTCCTCAAAATATGCCCAATCAAGTAAGACAAACTCATCAGTGCGAACAAGATTTCAACATGTTATTAGCATAGCAAACGAATTCGCATGAGAAGTCCGTAGTTATTAACATTATCGAATGCACCTCAATGAATTGAAACTCTAACATGTGGTAGGGGAGTGAGCATATGCAAAGCATGATTTGGCGAAAAACTTAAATAACTCGGATACTAAACATCAAAGCATGCATACATTCAATCCTCACGGGCATTACGCTCAACAAATGAATTCACTATGAAAAGGGAGGTAAAACACGGGACATGCGGGCATAAGGAGTAAATGTAAATGGAAACTAGGCCGCGCACATGTCACAAAAGAAGAACGCAATATATAAACTGAAAAACTGTAATCTCAATGAAAGGATACCGCACACTAAAAGAGGCTAAATGCATTTTCACAGATTATCACAACTATTATGACTTTTGCATTACATCAACCTAAGATCACATAGGACTTGTAATAGGGTTGTAATGTATGGCTAGGTTAAGGTACGAAATGAAAGGGATGTATATACGGATTCAAAGTGTTTGGGGATGAAACTCGAAATAATGTAAAAAGTGGGCAATATCAAAAGTTGGACAAAGATGTCCAAACGAGCATAGATATAACAATCGAGAGAGTAATCAAAGCTTATTGAAACACTACAAACAATATTTACAACTTTCTCTTTCTTTTTCTTTTCTTCCTTTTTTTTCACTTTTTCTCTTTTGTTTTCTTTTGCTTTTTGCTTTCTCTTTTTCTTTCTTTTTCACTACTTTCTTTTCCTGACACTTCTTACTCTTTTCATACTCAAATTGCAACCACACATCAATAATAACATTCAATTCCAAGCAACAATCCAAACAAGGGTATGTAAGGTAATATATATGGTATAAAACTCCAATTTGGAGTTGGTTATGGGATTTTGGGTAATGAAAAGAAAGGCTAGTATTTAGGCTCAAGTGGGTTGACTAGGGAACATATAAAAGGTGAGGTCAAGGTCATATGGGTGATATACCAAAGAGTGCCTATGATCATTTCACAAAGTATACGCAATTCTCGAGTCAAAACAATATATGAAAATCATGCTCAAGTAACACATTTCAAGTATGAACTCAATTAATGAACGGTCAATGAAAGAATAAAGAGATTACCGACTAATGTAACGTTTTCAAAGAGGAAAAAAGAATAGTGTATACACTCACAAATGAAGATAGGTACAAAGCTTACTCGGTGTAAGTATATACAATGCAACAAAAGATTACCGAGTTATAAAAATCTTAAACCAAATCAATGTAACAAGAATGGTGCATATGTTCACGGATAAAGTTTAATTCATGAAGTTATTCATAATATCAATGATTTAGGGACTAAAATCTAATAACTTCTAAAATCGAGAACAAGCATAGTTGAATTGTCTATTTGATCGGGCAATTATTAAAATTTATCATCGGAAACAAGGCAAAATGCCCAATAAAGGAGAAAAAAGAAAGAAAATATTTTTGAAATTTTTCAAATTTTTAACAAAAACATGCTTTGTAACTAAATTGTAATCAAATCCAAGGACTAAACAGCAAAATTGATAAAATATCCTACACCCCCTAACTTAAATGTTGCATTGTCCTCAATGCGTCCATTAAAGAGCACAACACAAAGCTAGGAAAAGAATGATATTACCCACACGTGGAGCGATCTCCATAAGTCCAAGTCCAAGTGAAGCTGCAAAACAAGTTAGTACAAAGCACAATAATATGTACCGATGTATTAAGTCAAGAGAATCTATGTCACAAGTCACAATAATATAGAGGGGCTGAAGTGCAAATACTAGATAAATTGATGGTGAACTTTTTGATTTTATAAAATGGAAGGTCACACACATCAAAATCCAATAAACAACCACAAACTACATTTTCATTTCTCATTTCATAAGTTCAATACAAAATTACTTAATACATTACAACTTCTGAAATAAAAGAAATACAAATAAAAATAAAAATAAAAATAAAAATAAAAATAAAAATAAAAATAAAAATAAAAATAAAAATAAAAATAAAAATAAAAATAAAAATAAAAATAAAAATACAATATACTATCCGATCCCAGAAATACAAAAATGAAACCCAGTACAACAGCAGCCTAGTGGCCAGAACCACTAGGATCGGAGGGGTCCTGAAAATGAGGAGGCACTGGTGCGTCGGAATCACTGTGCTGCAGATAAAGATCTCTCATCATCCGCTGCATCATCCTGTAATCCTGTCTGCTCTGTTCCCTAGCCTGCCTCTGCAAAGCCCACTCCTGCCGCTGCTCGGCCTGAAACTGCTCCTGCTGAGCCTGCTGCTGATCCAGGCGGGACTCCCAAGTCGCCCACCTGAGCTGGGTCTCCTCCCAGCGCTGGTCCTGCACGGCCTGGTATGCCGCAAAGCGAGCATCATCCTCTGTGTGTGGCGCGTGAGAACCCTCACCCATCTCCATCTCTCTGATCTCATCCTCCTCGTCGTCGTCGGGCAAGTCAGCCATCTCTGCCCTCGGTCTCTTCCCAGCCGGTTGCCCCCACTCGCGCTTCAACATTTTTGAGATGTTGTCTTTAGAGAGAAGCCCGAGTGGCATATGCCTACGGTCTGCGTCCATCTCCGGGCAACCGTGTGAAATACATATCTTCGTGATAAGGGCAGGAAAAGGAAGGTAATATCTCCAAGCGACCTCCTTCGCCGTCGCGCACATCATGTCAAGAAAAATACTGGGCAAACTGATACTGCCCAATCCATTCAGCATAGTGTAGATCAGTGTGGCATGTTTGTGACGAACCTCAGACCTGTTGTTCGTCACCATGAAGGAATGGACATTGATGTAGTGTAGTAGTCTAGGCAAGTCCTCCATTGCAGCCGAGCGGAAAGCACCCCTCTTCCACGGCTCGCCCGGTGCAAGGGCCTCTATCAATGTCCCACGGCCGAAGATAGACCCATCGAGAAAACTGACTGGATCCGCAGGGAGAGGAACATCCATGAAATCTGCCAAGTCTGAAATACTAAATGGAATCCTCACCCCACGAACCATGGCCTCATATGTAGTCGGCCCATCACTGCTCTTCACCTCTACTAACGCCGCGTAAAAAATCCGTACCAACTCCTCATTGACGCGCCCGTTAGTAGCATGAAAGGGCTCCCACCCCTGACGGCGCAACAGTATCCGCGCCTCCCTCGGTATCTCGTCAAGAACCCATGCAAAATGATTACCAAGCGATCGCTCGGAAGTGTAGAAATGTGCACGGAACCAATCCCGCTCCTGTTCTGAGCGGAACCCATCGACGCCCCCGGCGGGCACACACCTAGTAGAAGAATATTTTTTTGGAGCCATTTCAACCTACAAAACACAAATTACACAAAACAAAGCAAGTGTAAGCACAGTTTATGGTTAGTAGTGTAAAAGTTGAAATGGTGGTGCAAGTGCGCAAAACCGAGGTGAAAATATGCAACATTGCGATGAAAAATGTCGGAATGCGACTAGGCATGAAAATCACCCAAGTGTGCGTCAAAATAAGGATTGAAATCTGTTTTAGGCATTTTGACGAACAATTAGCGTGCGCAACGCGCGTCAAGGTCGAAAATACCGAGTTTGAACCAACAAAACCACCCCACTCATGAACAACCAACAATGCAGTAATCAAAATATGTTCATGAGTGGATTTAAATCAAGAAACATGAAAATAACAGTTGGTTCAAAATGAAATCAGGGGATAAACACCAACATTCAAACAATGTGTCAAACTAGGGTTTTAATATGCAATTTGTGACACAATTCAAACAAAAGCTACAAATTCATGTAAAACTAGTTAAGATTATACCTTGGATGTGTAGCAATTGGAAGAAAAATGGAGAATTTGGTGTGGGGAGAAAGCTAGGGCACGAAATCAGTTTGAGAGGGAGGAGAGAATAAAAGAAAAGAAGGGTTTAAAGTAGCAGACCTCGGCTTAACCTGGTCGATCGATTGATCGAAGCCAGGCTCGATCGATCGATCGAGCAGGGCCAGGCCTACTGCTTCCAATTTTAAATGAGGGGGGAAATTGCAATTTTGGGAAAATAGGGGGGTCTAAATGTAAAATAACTATAAATATAGTATATATATATATATATGTATATACATAAAAATATGAAATAAAAATAGAAAAATAGAAAAATAAAAATAAAATAAAAATAAATTACACATAGGCCTAATTATACATACCAAAAAGGCCTAAGCTAAAGAAAATAAAATAAAATAAAATAAAATAAATAAAAATATGTACAATGAGCAACGCACACGCATATTCACGACAACAAATGAAAAATAAAAACAAATGCAAATGCGTGAGGATGCGCGTGTTAAAAACAAAGGAAAAAATGTTTTTGTGAATTTTGATTGTTTTCTTAACAAATGTGTGCCGGGGCGCATATCTCCGCAAATTCAAGTCCGTTGAACCTACAAAAGAATTAGAACCCAGCATACGAAAAGAAATAAAAAGAGATTAACTAATTACACTAGGCTAATATGAAGAAAAAAACAAAAAATGAAGAAGTTAGTATATACAACCTACACTCGGATGTGCAATTAACTATATACCAAAAGTTGAAATTTTTGAGGGTCCATCCAAAACACGATTTGACTTTGGAGGATCAACGGTGGACCCTCCCGAGCATGCATGCCTCTCGGAAAATAGGAATTTCATTTGAACAACGGAAGGCATGTGGGCGGTGAAAGAAATGAACCATCGCCAATTTGAAATTCTATGCGGACGATGGGGGATTTGGATAACAAGGGGGAAAAGTACACTTGAGGTCCAAGAAAAATCGATTCATCCCCCAAAGGTTTTTCAAAGGGAATGGGAGATGGTGCACACGTCGGGATAACGTCCATCGAAAACAAGTTCGGTAAAGAGTCCTCATCGGCAAAAAGTGTAGAAATTTTAAAAGTTTCTACCGACTCATAGGAATCAACCGGTGATTCTAATGGTTCGATGACGGAAAACGAATATGGTGATGAAACAAATTCAATCTCAATCGACTCATCGTCGGAAGGAGATTGAATTTCGAGGGAGAGAGATTCACACTCGATGAGAAATTCTTTGAAAAATTGAGGTGAAACACAAGTTTCCACCTCCTCGTTGTTTTGTGCATAAGAATTCATATCATCGCAAAGTGAACCAAGTCTCATTCCAGCATCATTTAAGCCTTCCAAACCTTGGGAGTAAAGAAGAAAAGTCTCTTCCAAAGTAGGCTTCCTCGGCTCAAGAGCCTCGGACTCCTCATTTGGTTGAAACTCGTCTTCGAAAGTAATGAAATGAAAATCGTCATTGGATTCGAATAATGAATCCAACTCAAGCTCCCAATAACGATTTTCATTCCGATAAATGTTTTCAAGTCTTTCATTTTCAAGAAAATCTTGAAAATGGAAAACTTGAAAACTATCCCCAAAGTATGAATCATTAGAATAACCGTAATATCTATAAAAGAAAGACATGGTTACCTCGTTATTGAAAGATGGAGAAACCAAGAAATAAAGTGAGCAACCGCGAATGAAAGTTTCTTAGCGCTCAAAGTATGCAAATCCTGCAAGAAAGGTTAAAAGAAAAAATACAAATAGGAAAGGAAAAATACTACGAAATAATAAAACAATTACAATCTAAAACACAATCCCCGGCAACGGCGCCATTTTGTGGTCGGGCGGAAAAAGTGTGCGCGTGTAAATGCACAGTCGTCGTGTGTTTCGCCGCCGCGATACAAAAGAAACCTAAACTACTACTACACTTGACAAGCAAGTACAGCGGTAAGTCGGGTATCGTAAATCCACAGGGAGTGATTAAATTTTAGATGTTAATTGTTTAATTACTTCAGGAATAAAAGTGTAAAAGATGATAGGTGGTTATGGTGACAAAAAAAAAGAATAAGTTAATGCTAGATTAAAGGAAAGCGAGGATCGGGATTGCATTCTACCAAACGGATCGAAACAACTACTAACTAGAGTTAAGGCTAGAAAGCAATCTAATCGAGCATTTACAATTAAGCATAAACATCACACAAGAAGGAATTTAACCCAAAGTTGCGAGATTAAACATTTAATGGAAAATGGTCACACGTGGATTAAATTCGGATTGCCGCTATAAACACTAAAGTTGCGTGACAAATAAAGTTAAACGCATAACAATCCAACTTTAATACACGCGGTTTCGATTAAACGCGATTTTGCACAAAACCTAGTTTTCGGAGCTCGGGGCCCGAAAATGGCGGAAATGAAATCCCGACCCTATTTATCTAAGGGTGCATGGTGAGTTAAACTAAATTATGCTAATTAGGCTAAGAAAGCAAGAATTAAAACATGTAAACTAGTTAGAAAGCATTGAAACTAAATTACAAGGCAAGAGAAGAAGAAGAACAAACTATATTAATGGAGAGGAAGTGAATAGTTCAATCTTACAAACCACATGGGTTGTCAATCCAAGAAGAAGAAGAAAGGAACTCTCCACACCAAACCCTAACTACAACTATCTAAATCAGAATATCAGAGAGTGGCTCTTATTACAACAAAAACTAGATTATATAGTAAGTTGTAATAAAAGAAAAGAAGAAAGAAATAAAAGAAAATATCTGCAGGGGAAAAACAGGGGATCGATCGATCGACCCCTGTGGTCGATCGATCGACAGTGGAAAACGTGGAAAAAATAATAATGCTCGATCGATCGACCCCCAGGCTTTATCGATCGATCAAGCAGGGGAAGCGTGCAATCTCCCCTGCATTGGCATACAATTCAACGTCGCTCAAATCGCCGTAACTTTGTCGTTATGCATCGGAATCGCGCACCGTTCGCGGCCACGCGAAGCTAGCGAGGAGAGCTACAACTTCCGTGTAGATGTCGGGCCAGGTGCCCAAGCTGTCAAAAGACTAAAATGCCCTTGCGCGTGCGGTTGTGTACGAAAATCGAGCGAAACGCATCCAAAGTTCACACTAAGCATCCAAACACCTACAAAAGCTCAATTAACCCCTGCAAAACATGTTAACATAGAAATCCGAGGGTTGTCCGGTTAACGAGCATAAATATAGGGAATAAGATACCCGAGGGGGCTAATAACGCGTAGGTTAACGGGTGAAATACGCAATATTTCCGCCGTATCAATTACCTGTAGTGCCACCCAAACAGCTAACTTGAGCTCATATGGCACCTCCTTCCAACTAATGTATCCCGAAATGATGATCGTCTTTACCAAATCGAGGTATCTCGCTAATAGCACCGACTTATTCTCGATGGGCATCCCCAATTTGCCATATTTTGGGAGACTAGGGGTCGAGGAGCCCTCGTCGCCTCCGCTACCACCGAGCCCAGACGACATCATCATAACCAGCATCATCATCCTCGCCTTAATAACTTGAAGGAGACATTTGCTGTAAAAAAATGTTATTAGTACATATCAAAATGAATTAAAAGAAGACATGCAAATATGTATAATTATTACAAATAAAAATGAATTGTTAGTGTTAAACACCTCAATTCTGAATTCCAAAACAACAGCATCTAGCTCATAATATGTACAAGAGTGAAACATCCCCACCCCCACCCCTACTGCCCACACACACGCACACTACACAAGAGTGAAAATGATAAAGTGCAAATCAATTAAAAGCATTAAAAATGGATGTTTCGGTACAAATTACAATATTTATTACAAATTGAAAAATTGTTTAAAATTCGGGTTATCATAAAAAATGATTGATATTCGGTAGGAGCAGCCAAGTCATCCACACTACTATTTAGACGCTTTGGCGTGTGTTGGACAATTGACCGTGGCTCGTTGTTGATATACTCCGAGTAAAACACTTGGTTAACCTTTTGAAATGCACAAACAAACGGCTCATCACTCACGTGGTCTTACTCTTCAACTTGGACAAGTCAACCATGATCAAATTGGTGACAGGATCAACTTTATAAGCATTTTTATCCTCAACTCTTACCCAGACACAGTAAAATACAACCTCTTTGAAGCTTATATAATCCAATTCAAATATATTTGAATTACACCATAGTAAGTCATTTCAGCTTCAACGAGGTTTTTATCTTTTGTGCTCACTCGAAAGAAAGTAAGAGCCTTGTATGAAATTCCCGAGTTCTGTACATTTGTACTTTCCTCTTACACTTTAGCGCCGAAAATGTAATCGTTCAATCGATAATTTTTGTACTCTTGTGCCATGAACAAGGGTCCAGTGGCTAGACGATCAAGCCTTGATGTCGCATCACCCGTCTTTAAGAGCTGAGAATATAGATAAATTAATTATATTAGTTGTAAAATTTGAGTGTAATGTAACGTTATATAATGACCAGTTTCATTATAATTACCTCTTGTGTCAACCACAACCTTAATTCGTTGTCTGATTGTACCATTATTTTTCGTCTTTTATTGTTCTCACAGGCTTCATATTTTCTGCATATTAAAAAATTATTCATGTATAAAATAATCTAAAATAATGTTAAACATTATAATAATCGAAACTTACTTTTTCCATTCTTCGACATCTTCATGTGTGTCAAATAGATAACGAGTTACTTGTTCATGTTGCAAACTCATTAATATCACTCGTTTTCCCATCACATGACCACCATCATCGACGAACTCATTAGTGTCATCAACGCTAGTCAAGTCAGGCATATATTCCCGAGTATATATTGATTACTCCACGGTGATGTATTCCTCTGCAATTGATCCTGCAATGTATCGCGTATTCTTGTCGTAATCTTTAAAAACTTGCATCAATATTTCAAATGGATACATCCACCGATATCTAACTGGACCACAAAGAAGTGCCTCGTCGCATAAGTGTACCAACAAATGAACACTTATGTCAAAAAATGCGGGGGAAAGTACTTCTCCAATACACAAATCGCTTCGGTCACCGCCAATTTTGCGGCCACTATGTGTTCTCGATTGACTACCTTCTCATACAAGAGTGAGAAGGCAATACTAATTTGCATAATATCCCTTCGTAAATC
Source organism: Sambucus nigra (assembly GCA_949130495.1). Lineage (NCBI taxonomy): Eukaryota > Viridiplantae > Streptophyta > Magnoliopsida > Dipsacales > Adoxaceae > Sambucus > Sambucus nigra. The sequence goes on from OX422209.1 coordinate 724,644,455, forward strand.
CTTGTGCTTGGAGAAACAGTGCTTAAACAATAGAGGAACCAATTGCATGATCACATGCCAATCGTGGGACTTACACTTATGTAAATCATGAGTAACATAATTCACAATCCTTTGCAAGTTGGACGAAAAAGTAAATGGGCCCTTCAGATTATATATTGTGTCTAAAAGACCCTTCCTTTCCCCACTCGTCAAAGTAAACCCACCAGGGGAAATTATTGTCCTTCCCCTATTATCTTCTTTCAATCATAGTTGTGGCTTAAGTTTTAACTATTTAAGGTCTTTTCATGCATTTTCTCCATCCTTCGAATGACTCCCCCCAAGGCAAGTGCCCACAATATGTTCAGCGAAGTTCTTCTCTGAATGCATCACATCCAATACATGGCGAACCGGGTTATTCTTCCAATAAGGCAAGTCAAATAAAATTGACCTCCTAGACCATTCCTTTCTTGTCTCAGTTTCATTCCCAGTTGGGGTCTTTTTATGCTTGACGTTCTTAAATTTCGAATTCTTACCTGGCATATTAAGGCCACATTCAGAAGATTTACTTTCAATTTCTGAACCCGAAAGTTGTCTCGGCGGTAGCCCATGTTCAACCCCGCCCAATAAAAAATTGGAACCTTTCTCAGATCTGAAACTATGAGTCGAGGGTAAAAACCTCCTATGGAAATGGTATATATTTTTTGAGCTAAAGGATAGATAAAGAGATTCAGTCTCCTATCCACAAATAAGACACCCCAAATAACCATGTACTACACAACCCGATAATGTCCCATAAGCTAGAAAATTATGAATTGCCCACATCAATATAGCTTTCAGCGTAAACTCTTCTTTTCTAAAAGAGTCAAATGATTGCACACCCTCTTCCCACCACTCATTTAATTCTTCTTCCAAAGGAGCCAGGTAGACGTCGATGTTATCACTTGGTGCCTTTGACCCAGCTATCAACAAAGCCATCATTGAAAATTCAGGCCTCATACACTGTGAAGGGGGGGGGTGAGTGGGGCTAGGATCACTGGACATACACTCTGATTGGTGCTTAGATTTCCAAATGGATTGAAACCATATGTTGATATAGCAAAACGAATGTTGCATTGTTCTCGAGCAAAATCGGGATACTCATAATTCATCATCCTCCAGGCAGTAGAATCAATAAGATGACGCATGATATTACCCCTTACTTTTACCCTAACATGCCAAGTCATTGCCTCTGCTATCCAAGGTACTGTAAAAAATCGCTTTAATCTAGGCCCAACGGGAAAATATTTTAATACTTTTTGAGGAACTTTTAAGCTTGTGCCTTCCTTACTAGTAGATTGGACATATCTAGGTTCATCACATACTGAACAACGATCGAGATTTTCATACTCTTTTCGGTATAGTATACATCCATACACACAAGCATGAATCGATTTATACTTCATTCCCAAACCTTTCAAAATGTTCTTCATAACAGGATAACTATTTGGAAGTTTATTCTCCTTGGGTAATAAGCCCTTCACCCATTTCATAATTCCTGTCACGTTATTGCCAGACAAACCGTACTGCATCTTCAAACTGTGCAAACCAACCATGGCATGTAAAGTTGTTTGATCTTTCTCGCAGCCAGAGTATAACGGTTGGGTAGCCTTAAATTTTAAACTTTCGTAGTCATCGTCAAGTTTTATCGTGATATCTTAACGAGCACTTGAACCTTCTACATCATCAGTAACCTCATTCTCCTTTGCTTCATAAACTCCGTACGCATCATCAACTAAATCCTATAACATATTATGATCTACGTCGTCCCCTTGTACATCTATCCTACTTATTGATGGTTGTTGTGAAGGTTGGTCAGGTACAAAAGGAACTTTCAATTCACCGTGAAAACTCCAAAATCGATAACTATCTTGCATACCCGATCTTAACAAATGTAGTTCAACTGTTTTTCACTCAAACACCTTACCATTCTTACACCTAGCATACAGACACGGAAACTCTTAATCATTATGACATCTCTTTGCATATTTCACAAATTCATTAGCACCTCTGCGAAACACATCCCCCATTCTATTTGTCTCACCCATCCACTCTTTGTATTTCGGATATCCCATCACAGCTACCACAACTAATCACCTATTAAAGGTACGAATTGTATATTCATGGATTAGTATAAACAAAACTTAGATTTATAGTATGTTTCATTTAATTATGTCTTATTTATATTCAAATTCAATTTATAATAAAAAATTATATTTCCTCCATCTCCTCTAAAGGGTGAGTGGTCCTATCCCATTCAAGACCGTATTTTTCTGTAATATACTTAACAGCTCATGCACATTGTTACAATTTGAAAAAAAATCGGCAGTATATCCCCGTAGTTCTCCAAGAACACGACGTAGATTGGCAAGTGTGAGTGTTATTTCAATTGATCAGTTGAAATAAAAATCACACTTGTCAATCTAGTATGTACCCATAGAACATTAGGATACGACTGCAGAACTTCCTCCAAAAGTAACAACTTTAATCCACTAAGAATATTATACAGAAATTATGCAGTCCCAAACTGTCCAAACGGGACAATTCGAGTGATCTCATTACAGGGGTAATGACTCTCGAACGGGTCTAAGCGCTATTGAATGCGTACACATAAGAACTAGAAGGCTAGTATCTATGCGCACTATATGTAATTTCAAGTATGTTTCATTTAATATATATATATATATATATATATATATATATATATATATATATATATATATATATATATATATATATATATATTGTTCATGATACAAAATGATTTTTTTTTTTTAAATTGAAAAATCCCACCCCCATATGGACATTAATCCAGTGGTCATACCACTTCTAAAATTAACCAACCCAACATCGATCCACTATAATCCAACCGCAACAACAAATGTGTATCCCGTACTCCTTCTAATTCATCTACTCAATTAATTCGTTTCATCAATTAAACTAATAATTAAAGTATACAATTATTAATTTACTAATTTACAATGAGGAGCAATCCTACTTTCATATGAAATGGGCACTAATTATTAATTTACTTTCATATAAAACTATACAATTAAAGTTACAGTTAAAGCTATACAATTTATTTTATTAAAGCTATACAATTAAAGTTATTTCGAATCTCAACAATTATCTGTTAAAGAGGGGTAATCCTACTTGCATATGAAAGGGGCAATACATATTTCATTAATCAATTTGTCCGTTTCAATTGTTGAGATTGCCCCACCACACACACACACCACCCCCACCACACACACCCCACCACCACAACCACCACACACCCTCCCCCACCACACACGCACACACACCACCCCACCCCCTCCCCCCACCACACACACGCACGCACCTGCACACACACACATACACCCCACAGCCCCCTGCCCCCCTCACCCCACCACACACACCTGCACACACACACACATACCACCACCCCCTGCCCCCCACCCAGCCCTTTGTCCCTCCCCTCCCTAGCCCCCTCCCCCCACCACACACACACACGTACATGCACACACACACACACACCACCCCACTCCACCACCCCCTGCCCACCACACACATATATACACACACATACAGAAATAAAATAGAAAAAGAGGAAAAAAACATACCTTAGAGAGAGAGAGAGAGAGAGAGAGAGAGCTCGAAATCGCTTAGAGAGAGAAAAAGAGGAAAAACCAAAAACGGTGGGAAAAAAAGAAAGCGTAGGTTTTTTATTACTGGACAACTTGTCACGGACGTGTCACGGTCCTTGACCGTGACAATAATATAAGTATTGTCACGGTCAATGACCGTGACAAGACTTTGTCCCGGTTATGTCACGGTCAATGACCGTGACACAAAACGCGTGATTGTTGTCACGGTCAATGGCCGTGATAAGGCTAATGGGAAAACCCACTCAAAATAATAACGGGTGGCCAGCCCTGTACTAAAGTAATCAGGAATCGCAAGTGGATCATTCTCAACATCAATTGATGATCCTAACAATAAACATGGCTAACTACCCTTTATTATAAAGAGAGGGCGTCAAAAATTTTAAAACTCTTATTTTTTTTTTTAACACCAATATAAAACCAACCATGAAACCATAACCAACAATACTACATCTAAATATGATGAGGGAAACACATATGCTCCAATAATGTATAAAAGAGTACAACAAAATGTACACAGTAAAATACCCGAATATGCTGTCGGGTCATAGACAATACAAAAATATGAGAGAGAGAATATAAAAGTGTTAAACTACAATACTTGGGTATAAACCCTGTAGAGGGGGCTTGAAGGTAATCCTAAGATTAGGGATAATTCCCTAATTGGCAATAGCGTTTGAGATTACGCAACCGAGGCAGCTCAAGCGTGGCAACTCAGCGAGTCAGCTTGGCGTGGCAACTCATGCTTCAGTTTGTTGTATTAATCATATTGTATTTCTGTTTATGATTGACTGTAAGCTATAACGGTTGTAATGATGTAACGAGAATAGTAATGAGTTTTAGTGTGAGGTCAAACGGTACTCGCGAGAGACCAGGCTTGGCAGGGCCTGGGAGAGCTTTCATGCTCTATCGAATGACCTCGCCATGGGAACTTTAGAGGGAATTGGTTTGGAGGATTGAGAAGTGAGGCACCGTTGGGTCTTGTCCTGACCATCCTAGATACACCTGGTAAAACACCGAGGGACCCTGATCGTGGAACCTCGGGTGGAGCAGCTTTGAGTTCCATCGGGCGTTGAGTTGTGAACCAAACAACCCTCTACTTAATGTCACATCTACTGTAGGTGATGTCACTATCCAGCTAAACACTGTTAGACATGCACTTGAGCAAACCACCGTGGTATTTGGGGCTGTCAGGCAGTTGGTGAGCCACCTCTGCGATAACACCCCCCCCCCCTCCCCGACACGCAGTGGTTAGGCAAAAGGCATGTCTTGTCATTTAATGTTTATGAAGTGGAGACAACCAGTGCATCAGGCATGTAATGTTGTGACACAAAGTATGAGGGACGTCTTTTCATAGTCTTTAATGACTAAGTTGCCTCGAGGATGGTGTGGGGGCTATTTAAGGACCCCAACCACCTCTGAGGAGGGGGGGTTCTTTTGAGAGTTTAAGGAGTTATTGCTAGAGAGAAGACACAGGGGAGGGAGTTATTGCAAACCAGAGGGTTTACCTACTCACTATTGTTACTTATTACGAAGCTTTTAATACTTGACAGAAATTCTTGAGGGTATTAGGTGTGTTTATGCCTGCCTACCAAGGTGTATCTAGGGTGCTTACTTCTCTCTCCCTCTAGCTAAGTTACTTCTAAGGTTCATTAATATTTACTGAGTTAACACAAGAGTTTTGTGAGTTTAAACTGAGTTTATCTTCATTGGGTTTATATTTGTGTGTCCTATCATTAACCCAAAGCTTTGTCCAAGTTAGCTTATCATTACCATACTCAAATAGGGGTTACGCCTCCATCTTATCTAAAGTACCCTCTTACATTTGGCGACTCTGCTGGGGAGGCATTCTCCTAGGTAAGGAGTATGGCGCAAGATAATGCTACTCGAAGACTCAACTTTGATGATATCAAACATAATGAAGAATAGGCCGCGAGAGAACTGGCGGCCCTAAGGGATGGGGCCCCTCGAGTAGAGGTACCTCCGATTCCGATGGTGTCAGGCGTTCCAGGGGTGACACAACCTTCCACGAGCGCGGGGTTAGGTCCTGCCCAGATTACGCTCCTCATGAGCAAGTTTTATGAGTTTTTACAAACCCCGGTAGCTTCAACTATGTTGGGAGGATTGGAGGCTAACGCTTTTGTAATGCCAGAAGTAGCTCCCACGGCCCCACCAGGTGCAGGTATTGCCAGAGCGATCCCGACAATTGTACCCTCTGTCATGGATCCAGCAGTGGGGACCTCAGGAGTTTCAACGGCACCATCGATAACGCTCGTTTCAGTTGCAACGGGCACTCAGCCCGTGGCCCCGCTGCTGGTCGCCCCAGTAGCATCGCCCGTGGAGGAAATGAGAAGAGAGATGCAGAAAGAGATGTTGAAGTTCATGCAAGCCTCCTCGCAATCAGCTAGCGAGGTGGCTTCGATTTATGATGACTTACGAACACCTTATCCCCAGAAATACAACGATGAGCCTTACCCAAAGGACTATATTCCCCCTATCTTTGAAAAATATACAGGGAAAGGTGGGAACCCGAAGGAGCATATTAAGCATTTAGTTGAACACTTGGGAGCACATTGCAATGATAAGAAGCTTAGGCTGATGGAGTTTTTCAAATCCCTAATCGATAAGGCATACACTAGTACTCCCATTTGACTCCCAACGGCGTTTCTACGTGGGAGGAGATGCATGTATCGTTTGTCCAAAAGTTATTTCTGGCAGAAGATGAGTTCACCTTGACCCAACTTGGAAGGGAGAAGCAAAGACCATAGGAGGAGGTGGTGGCCTATGTTCGAAGGTTCAGGGAAAGGTCCCTCGATGTAAGGGAGGAGGCCAAAGAGTCCAAGTTATTTCAGATTTGTGCCGAGGGACTGCTTCCTGAATATAACTGCCATCTTATTAACGAGATGCGCGAGGGGACTTTTGCAGCATTCTTAAAGGCGGCGAGAAATATCTCTTTGGTGGTGCGGCTCAATCCGGTGGTAGCATCCATGATGTTTAGGCAACCGAAGCAACTCGTAGGGGGGAGGTCTCAGCCCCCAATAGTAGGGTACACCGAGGGGGAGATAGGGCCAAAACATCGAAGAAGGACAATAAGAGGAAGTTCGGGAGAGACAAAGAAGACCCACCACCATTGCCCTGTACGATAGAAGAGGCTATCAGTTGTTATAACGCGATAGTTCAAGGGGGAACGGTCTATGAGCCAAAGGACGTTCGCGTAGGGGAGCCCGACGTAGCAACAAAGGTGGATTCGAAGTACTAATAGGTTCACCGAAGGATCCAGCATTCAACGAAAAGCTGCTTTACATTGAGAAGAATTATCGACAAATATGTGAAGACATGGACGTTGCAAATCCCCCCCAGAATGTCAACAACAACCCTTTGCCAGTGCATGGGGCCAATCTCGTGGTGGCCTATGATAAAGAGGCCGAGAGAGGGGAAAGGGGGTTAACAGCAGGGCTAGAAGAGTATGAAGAGGCTCTGGAAGACTGTACGAAGAAAATGGCGAACGTTGTGTTGGCCTATGACGAAGCAAGTGCCCAGGATGTGGAAGAGGTATACAGCATTGAAGGAGAGGAAATAGACCCAGCTCTGGAATACTGCGCAGTTTCGAAGTCTCCGAAGTTCACTTGGTTCTTCGACCAGGTGTGGGTACCAAAGGAGATTAGGCTCGAGATAACCTAGGCAATACTTGATATTGCGAGTAAGAACGCAGTCCCTTCGCTAAGATGGAGGGGACCCATGGCCAGGTTGGTGAGAAGGTTTCTGTCAGAGGTAACCTTCAGCGACGCAGATAGAGCTGTAAGGTTCCCTCATAACAGGCCATTATATGTGACGGTCAGTGTCAACGGAGTTAGCTTCGCAAGGACTCTCATTGATGGAGGAGCTTCCATCAATATTATGCCAATCAACTCCTTTCACGCGGCAAATATTCCAGAAGAAAGGCTGGTCCCCATGCCTTTTGTAATTTCGGGATATGATAACCAATCCTCCAAATCTATCGGGTATATTAATGTGAGGATTGTGATGGGAAACTTGAGTTCCCATATAAAGTTCCACGTGATAGAGACTGCAACTTCCTATCATCTATTAATAGAAAGGGTGTGAATGCACAACCAAGGCCTAGTTCCTTTTACATACCACCAATGTGCTAACGCAAATGTCAAAGGCACAGAGGTAACCATTAGGGCCACAAAGAGGCCCTTCGCGGTTGAAGAAGCTCACTTGGTGGACACAGCATTTTACACGGAGTTAGAGAAAGATGTCTGAATCTTAACAAGAAGAATGGAGGGAGCATGGGTTCCCTTGATCAAAGAAATGATGGGGCCCTTAAACGAACAGAAGAAGGAGAGCGGCCCAAGGGAAACAGCCGAAGAAGCTCAGGAGGTGACCCCCAGCCCCAAGGCATCTCGAAGCAGCTTAAAGACAGGATGAGACATAGAAGGGACCCAATGCAACACGAGGCCCAATGTCAGAGCGTGTTAAGTCATTTTTCAGGAGGAAGGATTGCTGAGGCTTCCAAAGAAAGGAAAAGGAAGGCAGTCGTAACGGCCGACAGACAATACAAGAAGGTCATCACCAAAGAAGGAAAGGTGGTCTATCGTTTGTGATGGTATGAACGGGCGGCCGAAGGGACCAATGATGAGGCTGACCTGGTATATGAATGCTTTCTGGTAGATCAAAAAGGGCAATGTGTGATGATAAACAACTCCAACATATAAGAGTTTGTAGGAGATGTGGATGAAGAGCCTGATTGCATGACAGATAGACCAAGGCCGCAAGTGCAAGAGTTGGAGCAGTTGAACCTGGCAAAAGAAGGAGAGGACCCAAGACCCATCTTCATCTCGAAGGATCTCATCACTCAAAAATGAGAAGCCTTTGTCGAATTAATTCGGGAGTTCATAGATGTTTTCGCGTGGAAATACACAGAAATGGAAGAGCTGGATGAGGAAGTAAGCTGCCACAGGTTGAACGTAATGCCTTCAACCATTCCAGTAAAGCAGGAAATAAGAACGTACAAACCCGAGCTGGATCTGAAGATTAAAGAAGAGGTCCAGTGCCTGCTAACAGCAGGGTTCATTGTACCAATACAATGCCCACTCTGGCTATACAGTATTGTCCTAGTGGGAAAGAAGGACAAAAACTAGATAAGGATCTGTGTGGACTTTAGAGATTTGAATAGAGCTTATCCTAAAGATGAGTTCCCTCTACCCTCCATCGATAGCCTGATAGACGCAACGCCTGGTCATGAGATGTATAGCTTTATGGAAGGGTATGTGGGGTATAATCAGATCAAGATGGACCCCTCGGATGCAGAGAAAATGGCATTCAAAACACCGTTGGGTAACTTCATGTACAGGGTGATGTCATTCGGCCTCAAGAACGCTAGGGCGACTTACCAGAGAATGATGATGGCCATTTTTCATGACTTCCTCCACAAATTTGTAGAATTCTATGTGGATGACTTGGGCATCAAACTAAAGGAGGAGGGGTCCCACCTGAGCGATTTGAGGAAGGTGTTTTCTCGTTGTAGGAGGTATAAGTTGAGGATGAACCCATTGAAGTGTGTTTTTGGAGTAACGAATGGAAAATTCTTAGGCTTTGTGGTTGATCGATAAGGGGTGCAAATGGACCAGGATAAATAGCAGGTGATCTTAAAAATGCCAAGCCCTGAGACAGCGAGGGAGTTGAAGAGATTCCTCGGTAAAGTCTCATACCTTAGGAGATTTGTGCCTGGGTTGGCCGAAGTAACACACCCACTGATGCATCTGTTGTAAAAGAGCACGAAGTTCAGAAGGGAGGAGGTTCACCAAGAGTCTTTCGCTGGGCTGAAGAAACTACTGGTTTCACCACAGACCATGGTTCCCCCACGGGCAGGAACGCCGTTGCAGTTATATCTCACATCTACCACAAGGTCCGTCGGAGCTTTGCTGGCACAGGAGATTGATGGGAAAGAACGACCAGTTTACTACCTCAGTAGAATCATACATGGGCCAGAGATTAGATATAGCAGCCTAGAAAGGCATTGTTTAGCCTTAGTCTTTGTAGCACAAAAACTTAGGCATTATATGCTGTCTTTTACGATTCACATTGTAACTAAATATGATCCCATTAAATATTTGTTGGCAAGAACTATATTAATTGGCAGGGCAGCTAGGTGGTTCCTCATCCTTTCAGAATATGACTTGAAGTGTGTAGTTCCTCGCGCAATCAAGAGTCAGGCGTATGCCGATCTATTGGCAATTTTTCCATCAGGAACGTTTGAACCACCTAAAGAAGACATTCTAGGAGATGACCTACAAGCTAATTATCTGGGTGCAACTGAGGAAGAGTGGACGATGTAGTTCGATGAATCTTCGGCAGAGAAGAAGGGAGGGGCAGCGGTTATTATTTCAAAGGGAATAGAAGAGATTTGCCTTTCCTATAAGTTAGATTTCCCTTGATCCAATAACAAAGCAGAGTACGAGGCATTGGTACTAGGATTGTTAGAAGCTCTTCGAAGTGGAATTCGTTCACTCTGCATTAAGGAAGTTTCGAACTTAGTGATCCAGCAAGTAAAAGGAGAATACGTGTTGAAGCACATGAACCTGGCACCATACAGAACGATCATCCAGAGGCTCCTCAACCAGTTACACCGGACCAAGATCAAGAGACATCCTAGAACAATGAATCGCCACCCAGATGCGTATGCAACTATTGCCCAGAAAATGGTCATGAGGAACGATACAACTATCATCATGATCCAACGAAGAACAGCTCCTTCGATGGTGCAATCAATTCTACCGATGGAGGAGGACGCGGACTGGAGGGGAGAGATTAGGAAGCAGCTGGAGTCTGGCTCAGGGGCAATGGGGCTAAGAGAGTTGGCCCAATATTTTACAAACCAGGGAAATCTCTACTTCAGAAATGCAGGTGGATGGTTATCAAGATGCATTGGCCCAGAAGAAGCAGAGCGAAGGTTAAAAAAAACACATGAGGAGCACTGCGAAACAACTGAGGTACCTTTTTATAGGAGAATTCAAAGAGAGGGATACTTCTGGCCTAGAATGAAGGAGGACGCGGCGGAGCTACAACGGAGGTGCGATAAGTGACAGCTTTTCTTGGAAGCATCTTAATGTCATTTCATTAAAACTCAGGCTGATTGGAGGCAACCCTATATTGACTTCATTAAAGATGGAGTTATCCCGACAGAGAAAATTAATGCAATGGGATTAAAGCGAAGGGCCCCAAGGTTCTATATCCAGGAGGGGCAGCTCTATCGAAGGGGATACTTCAACAGCCATTGCGTTGCATCATGAAGGAAGAAGCAGCTGAGGTCCTCAAATAGGCGCACGATCTAGCTCACATAGGAGGGGCCAGGTTGTATGATCAGCTGATGACGTTGGGGTATCATTGGCCAGCGATGGAGAAAGACTCCGCTGAGTTCGTTTGAAAGTGCAAGGCTTGCCAACTACATGGAAACATGATCCGTGCCCCATCGGTAGACTTACACTCTCTGGCAATGCCTTACCCTTTCCACACTTGGGGGTTTGACCTGGTGGGGGCAATACATCCTTCTTCGAGGGGAAAGATATGGATACTAGTCGCAACGGAATGCTTTACAAAGTGGGCCGAAGTGATACCACTCAGAAAGGCAACGACTGGGGTGGTAAGCAACTTTATCAGAGAATACATCATTTGTCATTTTGGGATCCCAAATGTTATTCTCTCAGATAACAGGACGCCCTTCATCAATTCAGAAGTAACAATGCTCACAGATAAGTACTCCATTATTCATCATACTTCAACGGTGGCGTACCCAAAGGGAAACAGTCAAGCCGAAGCGACTAATAAAATGCTGGTTAATATTCTGGCTAAGGTAATGGAGGACTTCCCAGGATCGTGGGACGACAAGATACCAGCTGTGTTATGGGCCTATCGAACAACCAAGAGGAAACCCACAGGGTACACTCCATTCTCCCTTGTTTATTGGGCGGAGTCAATCCTTCTAGTGGAATTAGAAGTTCCCTCTCCTCGATACACCTTGCGAAGAAGCATGCTCCCTTAGAATAGACATGTGTAGTTGGAAGCGTTAGACGAGCACAGAGATAACGCGATGCAACACTTTTAAATGTACACGAAATAGCTCTCCAGGGCATATGATAACTTGGTAAGACCTAGGAAGTTTGTGGAGGGGGACCTCATTTTAAAAGCAGGGATAAAGTACATCAGGGGACTTCCTTTACCGAAGTTTGCAGACAATTAGGAGGGACCTTTTGTTGTAAAAGAAACCCATGAATCAGGATATTGCTTAATTTCTAGGATGGAGAAAGACAAGCCATTTAAGATTAACAATAAATGGCTGAAGGTTTATCATGTGTAGGCAATTAAGTTTAAACAATGATTGTAAATAGAAGTTGTTATGAATATACAAGTTTTAGTTATGACTTGAGCAGAGTGAAAGAACTGCAGAAATATAGAAATTTATAACATACAAAAGCAGTTGTAACATACAGAAGAATTGGGAAATATACATTTTTCATTCATTTGTAAATGATGGAGCATTACAAAATTGGGAACTACTGCCCAAGAATTACAAAGAAAGAAGAAAAAGGAAGATATATACAAATGTTGACTAGCCTAAAAGGAACCATAGGTCCGAAGATGAGAAAAAATCTCCGGAAAGGCTCGAAGAAGCTGTAGTACAAAATTATTGGGCATTGATGAAAACCTCCAACCTCGTTTGAACTTGTGCACGTTGGATAAGGAGTCTTTCTCGTTTCATCTTGGCTAGACGTAAAACTTCTTCGGCATCATTCACCTCCTTATCAACTGCTTCTAAGAGGGGTACTATTTCGGCCAACCTGGCTTCCTTGGCCCATTGGTCCGGCTGATGCTTCTGCAATAGTTCCCTTTGCCTGATCAGTTGCTGGCTCTTCAAAGTTTTTAAGTACAATATAATCCAGTTGAAACAAAAACCATCACGACCCAACTCCTTCAAATAGCCAAGAAATTAGTTAAGGAGTGGTCTGGTAATCGTCGCAGTGGGAGTACTGGCAATTTTTACAACAACAGTGGCCATGCCTTGCAACCTATAAATCATGACAGAGATGTTGGAACGTAAGCAGTCCATAGAGAAGGTTTCAGGATGGTGATTCACAAGTTGCTCGATCACCAGTCGATGAGTGGATGGCATCTGGGGATAATGTTGAAGCACTATTAAGCAAAATGCATGAGGAGCCAAATTCGACAGAGTAAGCTAGCACCCGGATTCACTCTCCGCTACAGCACCGGTCGTGGAACCTTGATCGGCCTGGTCAGAATCTTTCGAGACGGTAAGTTCCCGATGAGGTGAACCAACAGGCGAAAGAATGGGTGGAGAAATCTCTCGTGCAACCTGAGATAAGAAAAGAAATGAGTTCGTGAAAAATCTTAACAAGTGTTTTCATTGTTAAGTCACAGTTATAGGTGGAGTTTGTGAAAAATCTTAACAAGTGTTTTCATTATTAAGTCACCATTATAGGTGGAGTTTGTGAAAAATTTTAACAAGTGTTTTCATTGTTAAGTCACCGTTATAGGTGGAGTTTGTGAAAAATATTAAACAAGTGATTTCATTGTTAAGTCACTATTATAGGTGGAGTTTGTGAAAAATCTTAACAAGTGTTTTCATTGTTAAGTCACCATTATAGGTGGATTTTGTGAAAACTCTTAACAAGTGTTTTCATTGTTAAGCCACCGTTATAGGTGGAGTTTGTGAAAAATCTTAAACAAGTGTTTTCATTGTTAAGTCACCGTTATAGGTGGAGTTTGTGAAAAATCTTAACAAGTGTTTTCATTGTTAAGTCACCGTTATAGGTGGAGTTTGTGAAAAATCTTAACAAGTGTTTTCATTGTTCACCGTTATAGGTGGGGTTTGTGAAAAAATCTTAACAAGTGTTTTCATTGTTAAGTCACCGTTATAGGTGGAGTTTGTGAAAAATCTTAACAAGTGTTTTCATTGTTAAGTCACCGATATAGGTGGAGTTTGTGAAAAAATCTTAACAAGTGTTTTCATTGTTAAGTCACCGTTATGGGTGGAGTTTATGGAAAATCTCAACAACTGCTTTCATTGTTAAGTCACCGTTATAGGTGGAGTTTGTGAAAATCTTAACAAGTGTTTTCATTGTTAAGTCACCGTTATAGGTGGAGTTTGTGAAAAAATCTTAACAAGTGTTTTCATTGTTAAGTCACCGTTATGGGTGGAGTTAATAAAAAATCTTAACAAGTGTTTTCATTGTTAAGTCACCGTTATAGGTGAAGTTTATGCTATAGGGGAGTTTGTGAAAATTCTTCGACAAAAAATACAGAGAATTATAAAATACCTCAATCACGGCAGGAGCCAGAACGGGGGTAACTATAGCAGCAGTAGGGATAGGAACCATTGGGGGTGGGCTCGTTACCTCAGAGGCTACAACGGGATCCCCAGTTACATAAGCCTCAATAGCAGGCAAAACTCCCTCACCAACATAAGGGACCAAGGCCAGCATGGGCGATTCACTGGAAGAAGATGATGGACTCTCAAATGAGGACCCAACAGGGGTGGGTGCAGAAAAACCACCACGAGGGGAAAAATCACCAACCTTGGCCTTATATGCGGGCAGACCATCAAGAGAAGATGGAAAGAGGCTGGAAGAAAGTTGCAACATGAAGCTAAGTGTTAAAAAGGAGGAATAAGTACAGAAAAAAGGAGAAATACTTTTGGGTGTTACTTACCTCGGTAATGGCACAGAAAAGGGGAATGGCGGTCAGAGGTCTCGCCAGCATCGTTGGAAGAGGAACGTTAACTAACAACGAGGACACTTCAACCTGGGGCACCCAAGGTTCAGCATGATAAATAAAAAAAAGGGTGAGACTGAAAGAACGTTATACCAAATAAATTATAGAGGAAATCATACCTCGGGCCCATTTTCTTCAGCCAGAACAATGGGCAGCAGAAGCTCGAATGGAGAGGATAAACCAGAAGGGGTGGGGAGAGTTGTCTATGGTGGAGAAGAGACGCCCATAGAGTCAGCACCACCATCACCCACGGCAACATATCTTGCGCGTTGAGAGGCTGAACAACGGGTATAGGTAAGCCAAGTCATGGGTGAACGAGAAGAACTCACAATGGGTGGCGAAGCACCGAAACGTCCCCCCACGAAAGGGCTCACGGGGGGGTTAGGGGGATTGGAAATTTCTTCTTCAACCTCCTGTACCAAAATTACCAAAATGCATAAGTAGATGCATTTTTTTTAAGCAAATGGGAAATGTTAATAGAACAAGTATACATACCTCATATCTAATAGGCGAGGAGGCAGGAGATAAGTGCACTTCAGAAGTTTGTCTCCTCTGCGACTTGGTACCCAGAGTTTTCTTCCTCGTTCCTGATACACCGGGGCCACTACCTCAAAGAACATTTGATCTTTTTCTCCTCTTCGCCGTAGGCTCGGTGGGATCAATAATGATTGTGGGGAAGGTTCCCGGTGGAGGAACAACTGGAGTGCGCCGTTGGAACTCAGTGTTTATACGTGCGACCTCAGCTTGCACTTTCCTTCTCAACTCCTCAACTATCTCTGCGGGCATAGGAGGAGGAACGGAGGCAATGGGGAATGCCTCCTTAGGAGCTTGAGATTTCGTCTGAGACTTGGTCTTGGACTTGGAAGACGTCCCACTCTTTTCCTTCTGACCTGAGGGTTCATCGGTAGTAACTTTGGTCGAGGGGGCAGCTTTCTTAGAGGCTGCAACACTCTTGAGTTTGGGTGTAACAGTGGGAATCATGGAACAAATGGGGGGAAGCTCAGGGGGACATGCCTTGGGGGTCTTACTCATAGGAAACTCAACCTCAAGGATGGAGTTGCCCTTCAAACCCAGTTCCAAGGCAGAGAAGGAAAGCACTGGAGGGTACACTGGATCCCCCTCGATAAACTCCGCAATATCAGTTAACTATCTCGGCCAGTACCGTGTAGCGAACAAAGAAGACACATTCCCTTGCCTTTTGTTACTGAGAATGGTTACTCGCCCAGCCATCGCAGAACTTATTCCCCATGCAGAGGTAGATGAAAACAGGGAGCAGGCCTCGCTAAAAGAAACCTTGGCGTTTGATGATTGAAAAATTGGGCGAGGATCCCCCTGATCAAAACCAAATTGACGACTGCACTGATTGGGGTTGTAGTGCTCGCTAGTATATCCCCACTCGGTATAAGAGGGCAGATACCCGGGGGAGAACAGAACAACCACGGCTAGTGAAGGATCTTCAATATCCGCACCTACCTCCACTAACCTGGCTTCATGTTGGAAAAAGTCACAATTATGAACGAAGATATCTTCTTTGTAGGGCCTCATAACGAAGTCCTCAAAACGATCAATCACGGAGATCAACTCCTTTCGACTCAGTTTCTTATGATAAAGGTAGGAGCGTGGGGGCAGAATGTTTTCCCCAGAAGGAGGACGATTGATCTTGGCCGCTACGGAGGGAAAACAAACATAGAGAAAGCTCGTCAGAAGGACACAGTTGGCAAAATTTTCCAAGTTATAACGACCAAGAGATCGCTCCATATCGAAGAGGGTTCTGTAGAGCCAGGTATAGAGAGATCCCAAGGCGATTGCAGCAAGGGGAAGCTTGGTACCTCGGGCCAAACGAAGGGAAATATTGATCAGGTCCCTTTGGGGCTGATCATTGGGTTTTCTCGGTAGAAGAAAACGAGAAAGAATGACAAGGATATAAGCAGGAAGTTCTAGCTATGTACCTTGACCAGGGGCACCTCCAGAAGAACTACCTTAGGCAGAGTCCTTAAAGAAATAATTGATAAGTGGGGAGAAAGTGGCCTTGTTTGATGAACCGGTGCAACTTCGGCATATCCAGTCCAGCTCCAAACGGTCAGCGGTCTCTTGGGCATCTAAAGCCTCATCAGTATAAGGCTCGTGGCTTGTTGCGTCAAGGCCCAGGATCTCACACACGTCTTCCAACGTCACCATGAACTCACCCCATGCAGCGATGAAGGTGTGGGTAGTAACATTCCAGCGAGACACCAGACAGGAAGAGGAGTGTTGTTCTTGGATAGAGTGAACTCACCGAACCACTTGGCTCGTTGCATCCCAATCTTGGTGAGAGTTTCATCATAGGAGCTCTGCATGTGGGAGTTCTACATGGCAAAGTGAGCAGGAGAACTCCCGGGCTCTTCAAACTCAATATGGGACCACGGGAAGTCCCCTCGATCCAAACGAAATCGGAGAGTCCCTTCGGGAGGAAGAAAACCCCACTCAGTAGAAGCCTCGTCCTCATCACCCAACAATAGAGGATCAAACTTAGAAGAAAAATGGACCCTCTCACACGCACCAGCAAAATCATCACCTTCTCCAAAAATAGGTGATTGACGATAAAACCTTAGTTGTTCCTGGCGGGCAGCATCCAGGGTGGTGGCAATGGTAGAGGCAGTGGGCGGAGCACTGGCAGCAGACACGGTGGGGTTGCTTGAGGACGCCATGGAAAATAATGATAAAGTAATGAAAAAGCTTTAAACACTAAGGGTTTGAGAACGAGAATGGAGAAACACGAGCACAACTAGAGATAGAGATGGTAATAGAAGAAACAAGTCAGGAGGTAAGAGCTCAAAACAACAAATGGAGTTCTCACAGTTTTTTTCCTTCTCTAAAGACAATGAAGGCTTGAAGACGATGAAAGCAAAGTAAGAGAAAAGAAAGATTAAGTGTTGGGGATATAGACGTTTGAAATTTTTGAGTTCGGCGTTTAGATTTCCCCACCCTCGCACGTGCGCGGTCGCCTCTAATCATTTCACATGAACACGTGGCACTTCGGGAAGTACTTTGGCAGTTGAAAAGACAGCGTCACGTCATTATTGAAGTGATGCATAGAAAACAGAAAGCGTTACCTTCTTCAATAAGTTTCAATTTTGGGGCCAGAATTTATTTTTGCCAGGCATATCGAATAAATTCCTAACGAAGAACATCCCACATGTCCAAACGTTATTCAAACACAACGAAGCACCACGGGGGAGAATTTCATTTACCAGGAGTCCAAACGAGTATTTGAAAAGGTTACTAGGTCTTTCGGTAGAATTTTAAATATTAAAGCTAGAACGGTTGAAGATCAGCACGAGAAAAAAGTGGCGATATCCCTTCGCCCCAGCCCCAACGAGAATGGCGCTTCGGCTTAGGTACATCGAGGAGAATTTTACTTTTTCCAGAAGATTATGTCATTGCAGTTCTAACAGGGGAAAGAAGCCCAGGTTCAAGGAGAGAAGGTTCCTCGGATTGAGAAGTTTTCGTGCAGGTATTTCTTGTTCCCACAAACGAATCCCTCCACGAGGGGACAAATGTAGAGGGGGCATGAAGGTAATCCTGAGATTAGGGATCATTCCCTAATTGGCAATAGCGTTTGAGATTACACAACCGAGGCAGCTCAAGCGTGGCAACTCAGCGAGGCAGCTTGGCGTGGCAACTCATGCTTCAGTTTGTTGTATTAATCATATTGTATTTCTGTTTATGATTGACTGTAAGCTATAACGGTTGTAATGATGTAACGAGAATAGTAATGAGTTTTAGTGTGAGGTCAAACGGTACTCGCGAGAGACCAGGCTTGGCAGGGCCTGGGAGAGCTTTCATGCTCTATCGAATGACCTCGCCATGGGAACTTTAGAGGGACTTGGTTTGGAGGATTGAGAAGTGAGGCACCGTTGGGGCTTGTCCTGACCATCCTAGATACACCTGGTAAAACATCGAAGGACCCTGATCGTGGAACCTCGGGTGGAGCAGCTTTGAGTTCCATCGGGCGTTGAGTTGTGAACCAAACAACCCTCTACTTAATGTCACATCTACTATAGGTGATGTCACTACCTAGCTAAACACTGTCATACATGCACTTGAGTAAACCACCGTGGTATATGGGGCTGTCAGGCAGTTGGTGAGCCACCTCTGCGACAACACCCCCCTGACACGCAGTGGTTAGGCAAAAGGCATGTCTTGGCATTTAATGTTTATGGCGTGGAGACAACTAGTGCATCGGGCATTTAATGTTGTGACACAAAGTATGAGGGACGTCTTTTCATAGTCTTTAATGACTAAGTTGCCTCGGGGATGGTGTGGGGGGAATTTTAAGGACCCCAACCACCTCTGAAGAGGGGGGATCTTTTGAGAGTTTAAGGAGTTATTGCTAGAGAGAAGACATAGGGGAGGGAGTTATTGCAAACCAGAGGGTTTACCTACTCACCATTGTTACTTATTACGAAGCTTTTAATACTTGGCAGAGATTCTTGAGGGTATTAGGTGTGTTTATACCTTGCCTACCAAGGTGTATCTAGGGTGCTTACTTCTCTCTCCCTCTAGCTAAGTTACTTCTAAGGTTCATTATTATTTGCTGAGTTAACACGAGAGTTTTGTGAGTTTAAACTGAGTTTATCTTCATTTGGTTTGCGTTTGTGTGTCCTATCATTAACCCAAATCTTTGGCCAAGTTAGCTTATCATTAACATACTCAAATAGGGGTTACGCCTCCATCTTATCTAAAGTATCCTCTTACAAACCCAATATACAAACTGAATCCTAATCTAGATATACAAAAGATAGGAATCGACTGAGACAAAGTGCCGCAACAGTCCGCTACTACCACAGCTCCACGAATACACTGGGTGGATAAACATCCATGGCGTCCTTGCAGAGGAACACCTAAAATAATACAATATATATATACATAGCAGGAGAAAATATAAATGGGTCAGAGTCCGAGGTGAAAATGTTTTATAGCAAGTGCATTAAAATGCATAATAATTATAAATGCATTATGACATGATTTAATGGAGTCACACTCTCCATAATAATCCAACTCACCTCTCAACTAAAGCGCGCAACTAAACGTATGCACGTGATCTCCAAATAAATGCCCAAATCTATCTAGGCAAGTGGATCTAACTAAAACCCAATTTAAACCTTCAATTTAAAACCATCTAACTTATCTCTCAATCTACACTTATCTGAATTCCATCTAAATCATATACTTTAATTTTTAATGTTATTGTTCTCTTTTTATTTATTCACTTACTTAGTATATAAAGTTTACGTAAGCATCCTCTAATCTAACATACAATATACATAAACATTCTCTTTACTATAATTTCTTGTATTCTAGTTATGCCATCAATATGCACATAATTATATATATGAGTTATTAGCATCCAAGTCCTAAGGACTAAACTTGTCCCAAGTCTCAATACTGCACTGCGTTTCGTGCGTGGGACGTCTCGTAAAGCGAAATCCAAATAAGGAATCCCCCCGTTACACTACTCCTGACAGTATTGATTTTCGAGATTCATTATGCCCTCAATGCATGATGCATGTAACCCAAATTCTTATTATTCAATTAATTAATTTATTATTCCCAATTCTCAACAGTGCACGACGTTTCGTGCGTGGGACGTCTCGCAAAGCGAAATCCAAATAAGGAACCCCCCCGATACACTACTTCTGGCACTGTCGATCATCGAGATGTATATACTATATATATATATGAGCATTAAGAACTAACTTCTCCTCACTCCCAACATTACACTGCGTTTCGTGCATGGGACGTCTCGCTAAGTAAAATCCAAGCAAGGAACCCCCCTGATACACTACTCCTTGGCAATGTTGGTCGTTGAGGTCCATTATGCCCTCGATACTCAAGTACCAAGCACAACAATAATATAATAACCATCCAAACGAGCTATAACTCGAGGACGCAGGGTCTCAATGCTATCATCTTTCAGGGAATCACACATATATCATCCTGGGGACCACCGGTAGGACTAAATGTCACCTACTTAGTGGTCAACTCACACACACAACGTCCGGGAAGCGGTCATAGTTCCTAACCGGTCAAGTGAGCACGACACATACCCTCTACTTTTCACCCCCCAAAATAATAATGTATATCACATAATAATCACCATGGACGACTATGACCTAGGGAATATCCACACCCTGCTCATCGAGCCAGGATGCTCACCCTCATCGCGCAACTTCCCAATGATAGCAAGGAGGGGGTATGCTTCACTTATATATATATATATATCATTCGCATAAGACATACATAAATCATCACATCATATAAATATATACCATCATATAAGGTATATATATCACACAGTTACATATTCTTAGTACGCTCTTAGGCGTAATTGAAATAATATCATTATTTACTATGTTTCTCTCTCTTGATATACTAATCGTCAATTCTCACACATCTTCCCACTTAGAATACACTATACTATTTCTCACTTGAAGTTTTCGCATCACTTCTGATTATGAATTGTCTCTCAATTCTATTTATGTTAAGGATATTCTCTATCGTAATGCACCTCGATTAGCATTTCTCATTGTGTGAGACATCTCCCAAATTAATCATCGTCAAGGATATTTCTATATCCGTATGCACATTTATTAGCATTTAATTATTTTCAATCTATAATATGGTTCAATCAATCATATGAACCTTTAAAGTTATCCCATTTGGGATTTGATTCTAAGATCCAATATCACTACGCGCATTCTGACTCTTTCATATGTTTTCATAATTATTTCCAAATAGAAATCTTAATGGTAGTGGGATTCCCCACTTAGTATATATATATATATACGATATTCTTTAATCGATAATCTCTCACATTAAATCAATATGACTCCAATCATTTTTCATAAAGGGAAACTCCTTAAAATCTCCAAGACATACTCCCAATAATCCCTATAGAGATTCCCAATTGATAACCTCAAACGAAACGGAATGAAATTCTCCCTAGAAAAACATTCCCCGAAATGCCCTGTTTCCGAATCGATTCGGGCCAAATTCAAATCGATTCAGCCCTGCGAATCGATTCAGGTCATCAGACCTGTCAAGCTGGAACATTTCGAATCGATTCGGGTTGGGGCAAAATCGATTCGGCCTGTTCTAGGGCTATGGAAATGGCTATTTCTTCAAAGCCAAAATTCCCAAAAATCATTTTTAATCAACTTCTCTTCATTTCTATTCAACCAAATCACATATATAACATTAATATTCATCCAAAAACACATTTAAACTAATTTCTATCATCAAATCCATTATACACACAACAAATCTAAGATTTTATCCAAAAGTTATGTTTTATCAAACTAAACCTAAAACCCAAAGATTTAATCCACAAATCATGAAATAAATGGTACACAACAATTATTTAGCAAGTTTAATCACTTGCCTCAAGTTCGTAGGGTCTGATTCGTCCTCGAGATCGCGTATTGGCCGAAAAATCCACTTTCTCTCTCCTTCTCTTCTTCTTTCTTATTCTCTCTTTCTTTCTTTCTATTTCTCTTTCTCTCTAAGGAGAATTGATCTCCCGTAGGCTTAATAAGCCTTGTCTCCCAAGATACACAACTTTAAATGATAATACACACTTTAAATGACTCGGTAACTTTAATTCAAGCCAAACGAGCTTAAAATATTTCGGAACCTAAATAGACCCCAAGTACAGTCATTTTGACTTTCTCGACCCTTCCGAAAACAACTACACCCTCAGAATTGCCATTCGAAACACTTTCTAACAACTTCAAATTTTGACCTGAAATGCCAATTTAATAATTCTCCAAATAAAATTATATTTATTTCTCCCAAAATAAATAAATTATCATCTCTAAAGTCTCGGGTTATTATAGCTAAGCAGCTAAAGGGTGCCAATTTAGCTTTTTTGGTGTAGTGTTATAGTGTTAACTCCTAAATGAAAAGATAAAATTTAGCACCGACTCAATTAACTAGCAAGTGATTAGTAATTAATAAAAATTTTGACAGTGATGCTAAGAATGAACCAAATGAAAATCCTATTTAATAAGATAAAGGACTGATCACCCGATATTTAACTGGACGGGGTGTCACAGATGGTATCAGAGCATCAGGTTATAGAGTTCTTAAGATCTGTTCGGCTTATTACATTCCAACTTAACGTTATTTGATATAGAGCCCTATTGTAGGATTGTTGTATTCCTTATTGCATATGTGTATTTACGATCTTCTACCGATTACTTTGTATTTGATGGTGAATTCATACATATTTCAAATCTTATTCCAGATGCCGCCTAAGAGAGGTAAACCGGTTAGAGAAGCAACGATAAATGAGGAGAGAGAGGCTCGTCAGGAGCCAGTGGTTCCGCAGCCACAACCACCACCAGGGATGATGACGACGACACAAGTGGCCAAGATCGTGGCACATGTAGCTAATGCGGTGATGACCGCAATGGAATAACATTTTTCGCAGAATCAACCACAGTCGTTAGTGGCACACGATGTTCAGGCCCACCCGGGGTCGTCTGATTGGCAGAAAGAAAGAGAAGCATTTCAGAAGGGTCACCCACCCGAATTTCAGGGTAATTAAGATGTGACAGTGGCCAGTTAGTGGAAGAGGGACATGCAGCACCTCCTGCGTATGACTGAGTTCAGTGACACTCAAAAATAATTCTTGGCGAAATTCAAGCTAGCGGGCACAATTTTCAGTGGTGGGAGTCCGTGACCACCACAGAGGAGAGATATATGATGAGCACTAAGGAGTTCTGGGTGCAGTTTAACCGTAAGTATTTTTCGTCCGCCACTCAGATAGAGATGCAGTAGCAGTTTCTCGACGTTTCTTAAGGAGATAGGATTGTGGCAGAATACGAAAAAGAGTTCATTCAGTTAACAAATTTTATGAAAGATGAAGTAAACACAGAAGAAAAGAGGATGCGTAAGTTCATAGGTGGACTTGCCTGGAAATTTCGATAGTACTTGTTGGATAATTCGGTGTTAGTGACGTGCGCGGAGGTTGTCAATGTAGCGTTACTTCATTGCCAGGATCAAAGTTTTCATATGAAGAATAGCAACGCAGTTAGTGGGTTCAGTCAGATTGAAAAAGGTAGTTGGTAATGGTGCCAGTGGGGCGCAACAACAGTAGGAGCGGGATCTTCAGCAAGGGAACCAAGCAAAGAGGTTTAGGTCCGGGGTTACTGTTCCAAGGGTGTTGGGTTCAGTCAGGGTCAGTACGGCCCTCAGCAGCAATAACATTTCATTCCTTAGGGCCGTTACGGCAAAGGGAATGGCAGGGGAGGCCAGCTAGGACAAGATCAGGGATAGGGAGGATTTACTGGAAAATGTTTCATTTGTGGAGAGACAGGCCATATGAGGAGAGATTGTTCCAAGAGAGGCAGAGGAAAACTACAGGACGAGGTTGTCAAAGGGGAGAAAATTGTAGAAAATTAAGTCGCCGACCTATTTTTCTCAAAAGAGGCAAAAGAATGTAGCCTTTCCCGACAGAACGACATTAAAATACAAACTGATGCATACGAAACCATGTGAATCGAGGGTTCAGGGACTAAGTTATGAAATGCGAAGGTGTTAGGAACCCATTCCGTCTTTTTGATCTCTCATGGGCTATAATAATGTTCTCATTTTTCTCCAAAATGTGATTCATGTGTACAATGTCTGCGATGTGGAAATAAATGAGAAAAATAAATCATCCTACTCACGTTATGGGAAGTACAAAGAGGAGTCATCCTAAGGAGTACATGAAAGAAAGAGAATTATAGAAAATATGATATTAGTGTCCACTAGATCATGATTCGTCGTGAGAAAGTGAACGCGCATATTGGGTAGTTACACTAATATACAGGCGTGTACATACGCACAATACTACAAATATGAGATGTAAACAAAGATAACACAATGAGTAAAATATGACTTGTATACCTATAATGACTTAGGACGCTTACGTAACCATGAGAGGCATCAAAGTTCGCGTAGTTTTACATATCACAATGGGCGATTTTAACCCATAAGCCCAAATTTAGGAATCCTCTAACTATTTTGGAACGAAGTGCGCAAGTGCAAAAGTGTGGAGAAAGTGAGAAAATCCTACTTTTGGAGTTTATAAGTAAACCCTCCTTTTGTCATATTATTTTATTTTATTTTTTATTTTATGAAAATATCATATCTCAATACTAGTAATGAAAAAGGATATTAATTAATGTGCGATAATGGAGTAAGACCAAAAAAGATATCAAAAATGGAAGAAAAATGAATAAATCACACTAATAAAATGAATTAGAAAATAGTGACAGTAGACCTCCTAGAAGATTTTCCTACTGATTTTTGAAGGAGAGTAGGTTGATTTTATGTTGGTGGAATAATGGTTAATTAGGGGTAAGGTAAGTGAAAAAATGTGGTATGAAAGTGAGGTAAGAAAGGTAAAAGGAATATTGGAAACTTGAATTTTTTTGAGTGACGACACAATGATTTCGAGGAAGGAATGTTCTGACTGCTGAAAAAGGGGTCATTGGAAATGAGGTCATGACCTCTTTAAATAGTAAAAATTATGGTCTAGGGGGGATACCGATCCCTTCCTATCGGCATACCCGTATCTTACTAGCGAAGTAAAGTATATCCATGCCATTAGGCAGAGGGTCTGGGCTTATAGGCAGTCCAAAAAGGACTTTTTCAAAACAACGGGCAAAAAATGTAAATTATAAGTTCGAATCGCACACGAATAGGAACTTGGAAAGGAGATAGATCCCTATGAAAATTTATTGGGCCACTCACGAGTTCGAGAGTCGATTAAAATCAAACGGGGCTCGAAGCGCCCGATGGGATCTAGACGGAGGTTCTCGGAGTAAAACGACAAGTACGCGCAAACCATGATGTCGATTCGCACACGGTATGAACCATTAGAAAAGGTATTCAGAGCCCTATGAAGGTCCAATGAGCTTCGCTCAGTTTGGAGAGTTGACCAAAGTCAAACAGGACTGGGAGCTCCCGATGGTCATTTGGACCAAAGTTTGGAATAAAAAGGCAAGTACGCGCGAATAGTGAGGTCGATTAACGCACGGTTTGGACCATTAGAAAGGGTATTCAGAGCCCCGTGAGAGTGAAATGATCTTCGCTTGAGTTAGAGGGTTTACCAAAGTCAAATGGGGCTCGGGAGCATCCAATGGCTTTTAGATCAGAGAAAAAAGGTGAGTACGTGTGAACCGTGAAGATAATTCACACACGGAATGGGCCGTTGGAAAGAGTATTGAGAGACCTATGAGAGTGAAATGAGTTTCGCTTGGGTTGGAGAGTTGAACAAAGTCAAATGGGGCACTAGAGTGCCCGATGAACTCTCGATCATGGGTTAGGAAGGACCTCAGGTTTAAGGGTGAGAGGAGGAGTGTTATGCACCTAAGGAGGTATTTAGAGGGTACTAGAATGAGGTGTCCACAGATATCCCCAATAGGGAATTTTTTAATAGAGTTGTAAATATGTGTCAACATGCATGAAATAGGTCGATTTGCATGCAATCCAACATCTACCTTTCCCAGACCCTGCAGTGAAGCGGGGGCGTTGTGCACAGAGTACAACCTTTTTTTTTATGTGTGAAGTCTAATTATTTGAAAAATTGGAATTGAGTCAGATATCGTATTATCAAACTAAAGTTTTATCAATATAACCTAAAAGCGTAAGAAAGTGTGAGTTAAGTCAAATAAAACATTAATGGCCCATTTGCTACACCCTATTATTGTAAATGTGGCAAATGAAGGAATTGCCTACTATTTTGTGTGTTTGATTGCTCTTATTTGACATAGTTTTTTTTCATTAATACCTATGGCAACCTACAAATTTACCATCATTTTTTCACTTTTGTTTGTAAAATTTGTTTTGTTCAGTAGCAAAGAAAAGTTTCCAAAAAATTTAACATCCTTTTTAAGACTGTTTTTTTAAACTATTTTTCTTTTTTGTTAAATAATATTTTTAATTACTTTTTGTTAAAAATATTTTTTGTTATTGTTAAAAACCGTTTTATTTTTGTTAAAGATTTTTTTCTTAAAAAAATAAATTTTTTCTCATTAAAAACTATTTAGAAACTATTATTTTTGTTAAAACTGTTTTTTTATATATCATTTTTTTTCATATTAAGACATTCCATTATATGCCACGTCAAACGCACTCTACAAAATGATATTTTTCAAATTATATTAAGGATCAAATACCAAAAAAATCCACAAATATTTTTTAATATAAATTTAGTCCATGAGTTTTATTTTGTATCAAAAAGTCTCTCAAACACCCATTTAACTAATATTCTCTTATTTTGAAAGGTCCGTACCGGCGGCTTGATGAAGGACGCTTTGGAGCAAAATAAAAAGGCTTGGACTAAACTTGTATTAAAAATGTTCGAGTGACTATTTGATATATACTCCATATATTAATTCATATTAAACGCGGAGCCGGCTATTGACACCCATCATAATCTTCTAACACTCCATTTTTATTTTAAATACCAATCACGCCCTTACATTTATTCTCACACTCCATTTTTATTTTAAATATCAATCATACGCTTATATTTATAAAATTTAAATTTTCACTTTTTTGCATTCAATTAAAATAAGTATATGTGAAAAATAACTAAACAAAATTATATTTTTAGTAAAAAAAATATTTTTTTAATAAGAATCAGTGATTTTTTTTTTTTACTTTTCATAACAATTTTAAAAAAACTTTTATGTTTAAAAAATTATTATCTATATTTTTTTTATTGAAAACTGTTCATAAAACATAAAAATTTATTTTATATAAAACAAAAAAAAAATTTACAAAATAAATCGTTTTTTATTAATAATTTATTTTTTAAGTAACATGATCACTGACGCGACTAATAATTTGTCTCAGAAATACGTTCTATCTAGGCTCAAGTGCAAGCCTGTCGCGTCAGTAATAATCCGGCAAGTCGGGATCGTTTCCACAGGGATCAGAAATTGGTAATTGGGAATTATGTAGGAAAAGTTATTTAATCTTCAAATGATTTATCCAAAGAAAAGAAAAGATGATTGATGGGTTCAAATTTCCAATTGATGATGAAATAAAATGTGCACGAAAATACTAAGAATTGTAAAGAAATTAAATTTGAAAATGAGAGAAAAATAGGGTGGAGTAAAATCCCTCAAACCTTAACAAATTATCGTATAGAATACTAGAATTGTAAATTGAAATTTTGACTAAATCCAATCTTTATAGATCCTAAGCATTACATATATGAGGGATCTAGCCCGCATCATATGAAATCAAAGGTTATATACAAAGCGGTGAATGGACAATTATACTTGCATAGTATTCTTAAACATCCCAAGTACCTAGGGCAAGAAAGATTAAAAGATTGGCTATGTTCGTGTAATTTCCATACACGATTCGATCAATATTTAATTTACCCTCTATTTTCTACATAGATAATTCACCTCGGAATGAGTTCATGTGCCCCAGCCCTTGAAACTTTAGATAGACGTGGTTCTATTAGAAAACAAATTCATGCATGTAATTATGGATCTAAGAAACATTGTTAACAAATTGCAAAACAATTGAGAATTGAATCGAAAATAAAATAGAGAATAAATAAGAGAATGGAATTTGATACTTGTAATCAGCACTAGGGAAAAGGGATGAAATTGAATCCAGAAAAATTCTTCTTCTTCAAACTTACAAACTAGGGTTTTCTCTAAGAAGATGAAATTATCTACTTTAAAGAAAAGCTAAAAATACTCTCTCAAATTCGACTCCCCTTGGAAGGATGTAGGGCCTGGCCTTTTATAGCACCAACTAGCACGAATTGACACCTAATATCGATGAGTTGTGCAAGATATTCCAAGCTTTGCACCTCTTGAGATCCATGATTAATGCTAGAAATTCCAACAGCTGGACCAGTCCGGATCCCATCGGATCGATTCGTTTTTCAGTAACCGGATCGGTTCTTTTTTATTTCCATCGGATTGGTCCGAATGCTATCGGATCGGTTCTGTTGCCATCAGTTCGGCATTAATCCGGGGTCTACTGGAATGGTGACATTTCAGATCGGTTCGAGATACACCGGATCGGTCAGATTTTCTTCAATCTTGACTTTTTCTTTCCATCTTTGACTGGTCATAACTTTTGATCTCGAGCTCCGATTTGATTGTCGTTTCTTCCGATGCTCTTGTGAAATAAGGATCTTCAACTTTTCTTGAGGCTTCGAATCCGAACTCTGGGTATAAATTTACGCCTTTGCCCTTTGACTTGTCTTCCTTTGTTCTCTTCCTTTCTTCCGATTTCTTTCTTTCTTTCTTTTCTTGCACTAAATTCCTGTAAAATCAATAAGATATACACGAAACTCGGGGTACTCGTTAGAAATAGTTAATGGAAATTATATGGGATAAAAACGATTCAATTACTTTGTTCGAGATATCAAAATCACTAACTTAAGGGGCTAAATTCAGAAGAATTTATGCTTGGTCAAATCCCCCTAACTTATAACTTTGCACGTCCCAGGGCAATGTAAATGAAGCTACCCAAAGTTCTATTTTTTAGATTTCTTTTATTTAACTAAAATTCCACTTTCGCAGGCATGCGATTGCATTGAGCATATGCAACAAGCCTTTAAACCCCTAGGTCACCCTAGTAGGACGAGTTTTGTCTCGTGAGGGTTTGCAGTGAATACACCCACAAAATTCTTTATTGGCTCAAATAAATATCAAAATACTTAAAAATTGTACAATTTAAACTTTTCAAAAAATAATCACCACAAATTCATATTCAAATATCTCAAACCATAGTGTGTGTGTGCGAAGTCAAAAATTTAACCGCGAATTTCCACCGATTAACCATTACGTTATTTTTCGAAAATTCGTTTTGATTCAAATTCTTAAGGATGCACTCACAAACGAATCACTCGAATTGTGGTTATTTTCTCTCGGTATGCATGATATAAAGAGTAAATATAATGGACACAAATTCACTCACACAAGTAGAAAGACGAAAATTTTAGAGTGATAGGATCTCATCAACGGAATACGGTTTTAAAAACAGGAACATTGCCTCTTATTCGCGAATTCAATCTCTTTTATTATCTTTTGGTGTATTAGCTCTCCACGCGGTAACCAATTTCGCAATTTGGACTCGGTTAGGACTTTTTCGGGTTTTAAGGTATATTGGGTAAAATGAAAATGGTAGGGAAGGTTCGAATTGGAAAATTCATTTATGATGTCCATTTGTGCTTTTTTCGGGCTATTGCTCATTTTCTCTTCTTTTTCTCTATTTTTCTTTCTATTTTTCACTTCTTTTCTTTTCTTTCTATTTTTGTTGAGCATATCTATTTTTTTTCTTGCCCCTTTTATGCACTTTCCAGACTCTATTTGATGAATATTCAATTTTCACAATTCCGGCTAATTGGGTTTTTTGGGTTATCAAACGAAAAGATAAATTTTATTCGGCTCAATTGGGTTATCAAAGGGATAATTTTTCACATCTTTTTATGGCTAATGTTTTTGGGTGATAAACGAGGGCCTACTTCATTGTCCAAAATACCAATTGCGTTACCATATGCGTTTCGAGATGAATTAAGTTTAGAGATATATTTAGCACGAATTTCGAGACAACATCTCACACATTTTCTATAACTGATCAAAACAAAGGATTGAGATCATCAATGACTTATTAAAACGCTGAAAAGAACTTTAAGTTAATCATAAACTCGGATTGATTTAAAAACTCATAAAAAATTGAAAGGCTCGAAATCTCACCGGGTTTGATCAATCTCCACACTTATTCGTTAAGTCGTCAATTTTCTTTCAATTTCCATCTTCGGTCAATTTTGGCTTAGTGCATTTAATTTTTACAATTTGAGACTTTACATAGATTAAAGGTGATATTTTTAAAAAATTTAAATTCTAATTTTTATTCATTTTGAAGAAAAATATTTTTGGCCTTTTTTTCTAAAGTTTTTCATTTTTTTTAAAAAAAAATTTATGCGAAGTTTTATGAATACGCACTTATAATCCCCCCTAACTTAGTCTTTTGCATTGTCCACAATCAAAAGGACGAGAAAGCTAAATAAGACGAAATAAGGAGTGCGATAAATAAAACAAGCAAAGTACTATAATAAAACTGTGTAGTACAACATAGCTGTGGAAACACAAGAAAAAAAACAGGACACCATAACATAACAGCACATATCAGAACCAGATAAATGGGGTTGCCTACGGGGCTGGGGGGTGATGGGAGATACCGGGGGCAGTGGGGTCATAAGGATCATAAAAATAAGTAGGAAGGGGGGCGTCGGGACCCAACTAGAGGAGGTACAGATCAGCCTGCATACGCAGTATCATACTCGTGTCCCATTGGTATGAGGTCATAAACCCGTCAAAGCGTGTCTCAAGAGAAACAACGCACTCAGTCAGATCCGTACCAACTGCAACATAATTCGGATCAGCAGTTTCATCATACTCATCCTTTTCTCCTTCTTCCATATCAACATCTTCATCAGGAACAACCTCTTCCTCAGCAGCAGCCTCATCACCCGAGGTATCACTGTCACCTCGACGTGCAGGGATTAGTTGGATTTGCTTGTCATTTCGGGTGCGGGATTCTTGCCCAAGTGGCTTGGGCAGGTTTATAAGATCTTGCGGGGGAACAATACCGACATCCTTAAGAAATGAGGTAATGAGACGACTATAATGAAGAGGGTCCTACCCTTTTTGTCCAGCGTCGCGCAAATGATATCATTGTAAAACGTGCGGGCCAAATTGATAATAGTGGCATGGTCAAACAGATGATACACCATAGTAGCTTGACTCGGGTGCATAGCCGAGTCATTTGAAGTTTGCAAAAGGTTAGCACAAACGATGTGAAAAGTGATACGTGCCTTGTCGGTGTGACACCCCGCCTAATCAAATACCGAGCGATCAATCCTTTATTAAATTAAAATCAAGGTGAACAGTTGGTTCATTCTTAGCATCACTGTCGCAAATTAAAATTTTCAAATTTAAACACCTTGATTAATTAAGCCAAGTGTCAAAACCATTTAAAACCTTATTTCTATTTTATTAAATCCAAATATAAAACCTTTGACCATTAACATTTTAAGAGTCACACATTAAGTATGATATTACAAATGAGCATTCAAGAGTTTAACCATCAATAACAAATCCCAACTGTAAAACACTAAAGGAAAACATCCTGACAGTAATAAATCCCGAAGTAAAGATACTGAAAATAAAAGAATTACAATCTCTGACAAAATCAACTGAATAATGGAAAAGGGCGACACATGCCCCACTGGATAAAACTGAACTAGAAGTGGAGTCAACAATGAAGTCATCTAAGCAATGGCCTGCAACTTCCACAGAAGCTACAACACGTTCCATCCAAAGAATCCTAAGCATGACGCCCCTGTGGCTGCGCACCCGTAATACATATATATATATATACAAGAGAGAAGAGATAACAATAAACGGGTCAGAGCCCGATTGTAAAACAGTTTTAAAATAGTTTAGCAAGTATTTAAAATGCTTACCGGCTAATGCAACCATTATATTAGTATGCGACACTCTCTTGAGAATTCTCACCTCTCATCTAGTGTGCACGTCTACCGTACTAATGAATCTCATACATTTCTCTAACTTATTCTCCATAAGTCTTAACACGTGTAATTTAAGGTTAGGATATTCACTTTAGAAAGTCTATCTCTTCAAGATTTCTTACGTTATTTAGAAAAATTTCGTATCGTTATAACGTTTTCGAATACTTATAGTGAAGTGAAGCATTTATTCAGTTCTTAACTACTTATACCCACAGTATGAAGTTCCCATATAAATATACGTATATATATATTAGTTACACATATAATATATATACAAACGGCACCCCACATAAAATATATGGTGCAAAGTTTCCATAAATAAGTATATATACACCAATCACTCATATAATATATATATATATATATATATATATATATATATATATATATATATATATATATATATATCTATCTATATACTAACCGCAACACATACCCTCACGTCTTTTAGGACCGTCTGACTATCAATCAGATAGCCTGTACCTAGGAATCTTATGTTCTAGGGTACACGTCAATATCCCCCATAAAGGTCCCATCGAGATAAGACTGTCCTGGCGCGAAAACTCCCATGATAGCAAGTAGCCTGAGTATGATTTTTATATAGATATAATATATGCACAATCACACAGTCACACATATATATATATATATATATATATATATATATACACACATCCACGTTGTTAAATTAGGTGCGCTCACGACCCATAATTATAAGTATCCGTTATTACGCATTTTACTCGATTATTTCGTATAACGGACTCGTTCATTTTATTCTCGTAATTAAGTTATTCTAAACTCACTTCTCGTCTCTTGAAGTATTATCTTTACCTAAGTACAATTTTAGTAGGCCCTCACTTGCCTTCTAATCCAACTTCCTAGGCATTTTGATTATTTAATCAACACCTGTATGATTTCCTAAGTATGAATATCTCCCCATTTACCCTTCCTTTCCCTTTCACATTAAAGTCCCACATAACGGGGTTTATCTTGACCCTACTGGTCCTTTTTGTATTTCATTATATTCTAGCAACTCTAATCAAGATTTACTACGCATAAAATCGGATTTATCTAACACGAGCAAAAATGCAGTTTTCCAGGAGGGGTCGATCGATCGATGAAAGGGAGTCGATCGATCGATCGATGCTCTGGGCTCGATCGATCGATCAAGTAGTTATGTCGAATCTGCAGAAAACCCAGCTACGGAAATCTTACTCCAAACTCATCCAAATCATCATATTTCAGTCCCAAACTCCCAACAACTCATAATACAAGTGTTGTATACCCATATAAACAATATCCTACGTAAAACATGCAAGTTTTCATCAAGTAGAATAAAATAAGAGGGTAAAATCTATATAAATCTCAAGAACCCTAATATTTTCTTTAGCTTAGTTTCTTCCATTCTTTTTCCAGATTTTCTATCATTAACACCATGGAAATTCGTGGTTCAACCTCTATATGTGAAATGGATTTCCAGAATGTGATCTTTATCTCTAAAACATGTAAATCTTTGTCTCCAATTAATGTTTTCTTTCAAGAATACTAATTCTAAACAACCCTAGACTAATATAAATGAAGCATTAACTTGATTAAAGCAAGATAAATACTTGCCTAAAATTCAAAGTTCTGATTTGTGGAAGAATTTGGTGTGGTTGAAATCCTCGTTGCGTGATCTACCATTTGGCGGTGATGGCGGTGCAACCGGAGGAGTTCTTGACCTAGAACTCCTTGGAAAGCTTCTCCTCTTCCTCTCCAATGGTCGTCATTAGTTTTTGGTTATGCTAACCCTAGAAGACAACACTTACCATCTGATATAACCCTATCAAATTCGTGGGTTTAATTACCCATAATTACGAAATGTCTAAAATGCCCTCCCGGGATACTTATTAAGCCTAAAAACGCTCCGAGACCCAAACTAAACCCCGGGTACATTATTTTGACTATCTCGACCCTTCCGGACACTTTGGCGCACTCAAAATGACCATACGAGCAATTTATAATTTATTCACTTTTTATAATAATAATTTAGTCATGACACGACACAGGTGCATTGTAATACCCCGTATTTTTATGGCTTTATAAATTTGGGGATTTATTAAATTTAATGTGAGTTATTAATTTAATATAAATCCGGAAATTAATTACTTTGTAATTATTAACGTGATGTGAGTTAGTAATTATGGGAAAACTTGTTGAATATTACTAATGAGTAGAGTAATATATAATATTGGTTCTATTAAATGTCAATAGTGGATAAAATGACAATTTTGGAAAATCTGAGTCGGGACGCGCCCGTATCGCGTCGGGACTAAATATTGATTAATAAAAGTGAATAAATTATAAGTTACTCCTATGGTCGTTTTGAGTGCGCCAAAGTGTCCGGAAGGGTCGAGATAGTCAGAAAAGTGTACCCGGGGGTTTAGTTTGGGTCTCGGGGTGTTTTTAGGCTTATTTAGCGCCCCGGGAGGGCATTTTGGACATTTTATAATTTTGGGCAATTAAACCCACGAATTTTCAAGGGTTATATCAGATGTCTAAGGTTGTCTTCTAGGTTTAACACAACCAAAGACAAGTGACGGCCATAGGAGAGGAAAAGAGAGAGCTTGCCAAGGTGTTCTAGGCCGAAAATTCACCCGGTTGCACCGCCACCACCACCAAGGCGTAGATCGCGCGACGGGAAACGCAACCACACCAAATTCGTTCACAAATCAGAACTCTGAAATTCCTAAGCAAGTGTTTATCTTGCTTATTTTCGTTATTGCATCACTTATGTTAGTTTAGGGTTGATTAGGATGAATTTCATGGAAGAAAACCCATGTTGGAAATAGGAAATTGCATGTAGTAATGATATAAATGGAAATCTGGAAATCCCCCTTCATATGTAGAGGTTGAACCACGGATTTATGATGTTTTAAAAGACGAAATTCTGGAAAAAGACTGATTAGAACAAAGTTAAAGAAAATTTTAGGGTTCATGAAGTTTATATGAGTTTTGCCCTTTTAATCCATGGTTATTGATGAAAATTCACATGCTGTACGTAGAAGATTGTTAGTTTGGGTTATAAATGGTTGTAGTACGAATTCCTGGAAGTTTGGGTGTTAAAAATCTTGATTTGGTTGAGGTTGGATGTTAGAACTCGTAACTGTTAATCTGCAGAATTACGCATACCTGTTTGATCGATCGATCGAACCAGGAGTGTCGATCGATCGACGAATCGATCGATCGATCGACCCCTCCTGGCAGACTCATATTTCCCCTTTTTAAATTGTTGAATTCAAATTAAATGAGTGAAAATCTTTGGACATCCTTATTAAAATATTTTGGAAGATAAAGGAGACCAGTAGGACTTATTAATAACTATGAGACCTTTAATCTAAGACGAAATTTATATTTTTGGGATGCTTACACATAAGGGACGATGGGGTTGCGTATTAAAGGGAGAGACGCGTAAAATAGTTACATTGGAAAAATAGATGAGTACCTACTGAATTCTATACTTGGGAGGTTAGAGTCTACGAGTGTTACGTAGTAAGTTGGATTAATCCCTCAATTAAAGTAAGAGACGAGCCGTTATACGTGATAACTAAAGATTGAAAAATAATGATAAATATTATATTATGGGTGATGAAAGGTATCTAAAGAGAAATGATAATAGTAGTATATTTACATGACTGTGTTTATGCATATACTATATACGTGTGAAAATCATGCCCACGCTACTTGTTATCCTTGAGGTTACCGTGCTGGGTCAATCTTATCTCGAATGGGCCTTCATGGGGGATATTAACTCGTACCCTAGAAGATAGAAATCCTAGGTACGGGCTATAGGATCGATAGTCGGACGGTCCTAAGAGACGTGAGGGTATGTACTGACCTCTTGGACTTGGAAACTATGCTTCGCCTCAATATTATTTTTGTTTTGTTCAATACAGTTCGAGAGTGATTCTGAACTTGTATTTCCCTTAGTACGAGTGATACGGGGATTGGATAGCAGAGTATGCCCGCACCATAATTATTATGTGGGGTGCCATTAGAATATATATATTATATGAGTATTTAATATATATATTAAATTATGGAATTTGGAAACTACCTACTGTGTTTATAGTAAGTAAGAAATGTATAATTATTACAATTGAGAAAAATGTGTTTTAAAAGTATAACATGCTGCGGAGAAACTTTATTAGCGATTAAGGTTTAAATGAAAAGTTTGTTGTCAAATGAAATTTCCCTCTTAAACAGTTGAATTGTTCAGTTTAAATCTTACGAGCAAACTAAGATAAGATAAGTTAAACCGTTGGTAAGGTTAGTGCGATAGGTGTGCACATTAGAAGATAGGTGAGAATTTCTCAAGGGAGTGTCGCACTAATATGTTGTTGCATTGGCCTGTAAACATTTTAAATATTTGCTAAACAAATTTTAAATCATTTTATCGGGCTCTGACCCGTTTCCATCTTCTTTTCTCACTTGTATATATATGTATATATTACAGGTGCCCAGCCACAGGGGCGTCTTGCATAGGATCCTTTTGAAGGAACGTGTTGCAGCTTAGGTGGGAGTTGTAGGCCTCTTGCTTAGACGACCTCGTTAATTTGATTCTAATCTTAGCATTATTTATTTCAGTTGGGCATGTGTCGCCCGTTCCCATTATCCAACTGTTTTATTGGACATTGTGATTCATTTATTTCTAGTATTGTCACTTTGGGATTTATTACTGTCTGGATGTTTTGCTTTAAGTTTTAAATATTGGGATTCAGTTGTTGAATGTTTAAATTATTTGGATTATATGTTCCAGGATAATTGTGGTGTGATTCTTTAATATTGAATTATGTAAAGTTTTAAATCATTGGCTATAAATAGAATTTGGAAAATAATGTCTAAAATGGTTTTGACACTTAGCTTAATTAATTAGGGTGATTAAATTGGAAAAGTTATTTTTACGACAGTGATGCTAAGAATGAACCAACTGTTCACCTTGATTTTAATTTAATAAAGGAGTGATCGCCCGGTATTTAATTAGACGGGGTGTCACACGCATCCCGACTTAATTTTCATAATTGTCATTTTATTCACACGTGATAATTTTTATAAAATAAATCTCATATATTACTATACTCATCCAGTAACATTCAACAAATTTCCAATAATTACTAACTCTCGTCACGCTAATAAATATTTAAAATAACTTTTCGGATTAAAATTATATTAATTTATCTCAATTAAATTTAATAAATCCCTAAATTTAAAAGCCATAAAAATACGGGGTATTACAGTCGGGTAACTGACCAACATGATAAGTCTCGATATTCCAAACCGAACTCGGCGCGATTCGAGACATGCGAACATCTTTGGAAATAGCTGGATCATGGCTGGGATATGTAAATTGGGCTAGAGTGATCACACCTTTGGACTCGAGTTTCCGGGCCAGAAGTTCAAGCGAGAACGGTATTGGTGTCGAGTCAACAAAGGCTTGAGATTCGAAATCTGTAGTACAGGCGAGCAAACCGTAAAACTGACGAACTTCATTCTCCCATACAGCCTCGTATGGTTCGTTGAAAAATTTTCACCAGCCTTGGGACATGAACATGCCAGTGACAGAATTAGGAAGCTGATCCCAAAGCACCTGACGCTCAATGTGGATTTTTTGCCTCGGACCGAAAAAACGGCGGCACCAATTTGCCTCACGGCGGGAACGATATTCGCCATTGCCATCGGGCAGGACTTTAATGGAATTATACTTCTGGGGAGCAGCCATCGTAATGGATGAACTGGACAGAAAGGGAGAGAGGAGAGTGGAGAGTGGAGATGGAGGTGTGAAGGAATTGGGAGAGGGTAGGGGTGATATTTATAGGTTGGATGGTGGGTAGGGGGGGAAAGAATTGGGGGATGAATTTTTGGGGAGAGGAAGGGATTGGGGAATTAAATGGGGTGGGGATTGAGGAGGTGTTATCCTCGGGGAAAACAGCCTGCAGACGACCGGATCGATCCGGATTCAGACCGGACCGGTTCGGTTTCTTTTTTTATTTATTTCTTTTTGAGACCGGATCGGTTCCTTTTTTATAGGGCCGGACCGATCCGGTCTGTTGAAATGCCTGCTTCTTCCTGCTTTACTTCAATGGCCATTTTCAGCTTGATTTCTTTAACCCAACACTCCCTCCAATGCAATTGGACCTCAAAACTTTCAAAACTCTCATCGAAACCCAAAATGCTCCCGAGACATGTGCTTGATTCCCATCTCTGGTAGTGACACACAACTATGATTTCCTAACTATCCTAACATCCTATTACTACTATACACAACACTCACCCCATGCATGTCGAGGGTGCGACAACCTCACCTTTCTTGCTCAGTCAATCCCTATAAATGGGGTCCGACAACCAGATCGTGTCAGCTTCCATTACTACCGCTTCCAGATACGGCTTGAGACGTTGGTCGTTAACCTTGAATGTGTTTCCCCCTTTTTTATCCTCTAATTCAATAGCTCCATGGGGAAATACTTCCTTCACAAGGAATGGACCTGACCATCGTGACCGTAATTTTTCGGGAAACAAGTGCAACCTCGAGTTGTAGATAACTACTTTTTGTCCCGAATGAAACTCCTTCCGTCGGATGATTCTGTCGTGAGCTTGTTTCATTCATTCTTTTGAGATTTTATCACTTTCATACGCATCATTGCGTATTTCTTCTAACTCATTCAACTGAAGTTGACGTGTTTCACCGGCTTTTTCCATGTTAAAGTTCACCCTTTTGATAGCCCAATATGCTTTGTGTTCAATTTCAACAGGAAGATGACAAGGTTTGCCATATACAAAACGAAATGGGGACATCCTAAGGGGATTCTTGTATGCAGTTCGATATGCCCAGAGCGCATCATTCAATCTGAGAGACCAATCTTTCCTGTTAGGTTCGACTGTCTTTTCTAAGATATTCTTGATTTCACGATTGGCGAGCTCGGCCTGGCCATTTGATTGAGGGTGATAAGTCGTTCCAATTTCATGGACGACTCCATACTTTCGCATTAGCTTTTTCATCAGCCTATTGCAAAAATGAGTGCCATTATCACTGATGATAGCCTTAGGAACTCCGAATCGAGAAAGTATATTTTCTGAATGAATTTTATCGCCACCTTATTATCATTCATCCTTGTATCTATGTCCTCAACCCATTTTGAGACGTAGTCTACTGCGACGAGGATGTATAAAAAACCAAAAGAGGGTGGAAAAGGCCCCATGAAGTCAATACCCCAGCAATCAAACAACTCTAAGACAAGTATGGGGGTCAATGGCATCATGTTACGACGAGTAATAACTCCCATTCTTTGGCATCTATCACATGATTTGCAAAAAGTATTCACATCCCGAAAGATTATGGGCCAATAGAGATCGCTTTGCAGGATTTTCGCAGCAGTTTTATTTTTGAAAAAATGACCTCCACATGCTTCCGTATGGCAAAATCGAATTACCCCTTGAATTTCATCATCAGGTACACATCTTCGGATTATTTGATCAGCACAATACTTAAACAAATATGGATCATCATAAAAGAACATGCGTGACTAGGTAAAGAACTTTCTTCTCTCTTGTGGAGTCCAATTGGAGGGAACGACTCCAGTGGCAAGGTAATTTACTATATCCGCAAACCAAGGAAGAGAAGAAGTAGCAAATAGATTTTCATCCAGAAAATACTCGTCTATGGGGATGGGATCAATAGGTACGTCAGACGAGAGGCATGGCAAATAGTTAACAACGATGTTTTCTACTTATTTCTTATCTTGAATCGAGAGATTAAACTCTTGTAGGAGTAGGATCCACCTTATTAGGTGCAGTTTGGCATCTTTCTTGGTCAGAAGTTATTTGAGGGCCGAGTGATCAGTGAAGCAAATGATGGGCGCCCCAATAATGTAAGAGCAGAATTTGTGGAGATAAAAAATAACTACTAGTAATTCTTTCTCCGTGGTGGAGTAGTTAAGCTTGGGGCCAGACAATGTCCTACTAGCATAGTAAATAACATGAGCTTTCTTATATTTTCTTTATCCAAGGACAACCCCAATCGCGTAATCACTTGCATCACACATAAGCTCAAATGGTAGTGACCAATCGGGAGCTTGCATGATATGAGCAGAAATTAGCATGCTTTTGAGTTAATCGAAAGCTTCTTTGCATGCGTTATTCCACTCAAACGGAGTGTCCTTCATGAGAACATTACTTAAGGGTCTAGCGATGGCGCTAAAGTCTTTGATAAATCTCCTATAAAATCCAGCATGTCCTAGAAAGGACCTCACATCTTTAAGCGATTTTGGCGGCGGTAACTCAGCTATTACTTCTATTTTTGCTCGATCAACCTCAATTCCCCTAGATGAGACTATGTGGCCCAGAACTAAGCCCTCAGTGACCATAAAATGGCATTTTTCCCAATTGAGGACTAACTCTTTTTCCACACACCGAAATAAAACTATTTCAAGATTAGCTAAACATTGGTCGAAAGATGGACCGAAGACGCTGAAATCGTCCATGAACACCTCAAGACATTTATCTATCATGTCGCTAAATAGACTCAATATGCACCTTTGAAAAGTTGCTAGCGCATTACATAACCCAAAAGGCATACGTTTGTAGGCAAACGTACCAAACGGAAATGTAAAAGTCGTCTTTTCTTGATCAAGTACATCTACTTCAATCTGATTATAGCCAGAATACCCATCTAGGAAACAATAGTAAGGATGGCCCGCTACTCGTTCAATCACTTGGTCGATAAACGACAAGGAAAAATGGTATTTTCTTGTTCCGGCATTGAGTTTTCGATAATCAATGCAAACACGCCACCCGGTGGTGGTGCGTTGAGGTATTAATTCTCCCTTAGCGTTTTCAACCACGGTCATACCCAACTTCTTTGGAACGACCTGAATTGGGCTCACCCATTTACTATAAAAAATGGGATAGATAATCCCAGCATCTAACAATTTGATGATTTCCGCTCAAACTACATCTTTCATGGTTGGGTTCAGTCGCCTTTGCATCTCTCGTGAGGGCTTCACCTCCTCCTCGAGATGGATTTTATGGGTACAAATCAAAGGACTTATACCTTTCAAATCTGCTATAGTCCAACTAAACACACTCCTATGCTTCCTCAACACATTCAACAACATGCCATCTTGCTCTTTTTTTAAACTGGAAGAAATAACAACAGGAAATGTATCATCTTCTCCCAGAAAAGCATATTTTACATGAGAGGGTAGTTTCTTTAACTCAAGACTAGGAAATCTATCTTCAGAGGGGATCATGAGCGACTCCCTCGGGGGTAATTCCTCAAATCTAGAAATCTAGTCAACATCTCTCAACTTCTCAAAACTCACTTCTTTTTGCAGCCAAGCTCCCAACTCTTCCACTTCACGCTCAAACTCAGTATAAGAAATCTTATTCTCAACTCCTTGCACTAAACAAACTTTCAGTGCATCTCCACCTATGATTTTCTCAATGTGCTCATCCACCACCTCTTCAATAAGGTCAACCTCATGAATTTCATCCTCATCGCCCATTTGGTTAACAACATTGAAAATATTAGTCTCGAGAGTCATGTTTCCAAAAGTGAGTTGCATTTGGCCATTACGTGTATTGATCAAAGCATTCACAGTAGCTAAAAATGGACGGCCCAAAATTATGGGAACATGATTACTCGAATAGGGGGGAGGGCTCTGTGTCCCAAATGACAAAATCAATCGGGAAGTAGAATGTGTCCACTTGAACTATCACGTCCTCCGCAACCCCACAAGGCACTTTCACTGTTCGATCTGTTAACTGTAGAGTGATTCGGGTAGGTTTAAGATCACCTAAATCAAGATGCTTATAGATAGAGTATGGAAGGATGTTCACACTTGCACCTAAGTCAAGCAAAGCTTTTTCGACTCTACTCTCTCCTATAACACACGAAATTGTAGGTGAACCAGGATCCTTGAATTTTGGTGAAAGATCATTAAGAAGTACCGAGCTCACATTTTATGCCAAAAAAATATTTGTCTTCACCTTAAGCCGTCGTTTGATAGTTAAAAGATCTTTAATGACTTTGGCATATGCTGGAATTTATTGGATACCATCCAGAAACGGAAAGTTCAACTTCACTTGCTTCAGAACATCTAACACTTCCGTACGCGAAGCCCCCTTTTTGGGTGGTGCCAAGCGTTGAGGAAATGGAGCAGCAGTGGGCAGCTTTACTTCAACTTCAGGTTCAACTCCTTCATCCTTATCTTCCATGTGCAATGGGGTCTCCTCAGGTTCTGAAGCTTCTTTAACTTTAGATTCCTTGGGAGCTGGTGGCTCTAGATCAATTTCGCGACCACTACATAGAGTAGTGACAGCTTAACATTGTTCTGGCAAATTCGATAAAGTAGAGCTAACCGTAGTTTTCCCTTAAAGAGGGGTCTTTGGCCTTGAGCTGGGAATTTACCCTTCTCCTGAGTATTCAATGCAGATTGTAACCTAGAGATGCTAGTTAGAACCTCCGTGAACATTCGATCATACTTGGCATTGCTCTCCTTTTGAGATTAAATGAATTGATTCAGATTATCCTCAAGAGATCGCCTAGGTGGAGTGACATATGGCCTAGGAGGTGGTACCTGCATAGGAGGTTACATCGGAGGATCCATTTGCTGAAATTGAGGAGGGGGTGGTGGCAAAGCCACATGTGGATTGGGAGCCATCCCACCTTGTGGTTGTCCATAGTTGAAACCAAGATGATTCCTCCAAGATTGATTGTATGTATTCCCTTGTGGCACATTAAATTCTATCGCCTCTACTTTCTCAGTGTACATTGCCTTGTATGAAGGGGTGGTAGGACATCTTTTGGTAGAATGACCAACAGCACAAATGGCACACACTTTCTCTTTTCCTGCTTGCACGAGTCCAGCTACTTCTCTTAATCGAACTTCAAGCATGTCTCTAAAATTCTTTTCCAATTGGTCAAATTTAAGATCTAACAAAGTGTCCTTGTCCAAATGATAAATATCGGACGCAGCAGGCAAGTTGGACACTTGTCAATTTTTATTTTGACTATTGGGGTCAGAAACATCCCATGCTTGCGTAGTCTCCGCTACGTATTTCAGATGAGCCTCAGCATCGCTCGAATCTAACTCCCAAAAAGGTCTTTCGCACATTGTCTGAACAAGTTGTTTAGATGCTAAAGTAAGCCCTTGATGAAAAAATGAAATAAGATGATGTTTTTCGAATCCATGATGGGGGCAAGCACTAACTAA
The DNA here is from genome assembly GCA_949130495.1 of Sambucus nigra. Taxonomy (NCBI): domain Eukaryota; kingdom Viridiplantae; phylum Streptophyta; class Magnoliopsida; order Dipsacales; family Adoxaceae; genus Sambucus; species Sambucus nigra. Next base: position 724,687,762 of record OX422209.1, read on the forward strand.
ATCCTGAAATCTTTCCCACCACTTATCGAAAGCCTCATTCTCATTTTGCCGAAAAGCTTGTATTTGAGCTTTGACAGAATTGGTTTTGTGTTGTGGGAAGAACTTGGAGAGAAAGTTGGTTTGCATATCTCTCCACGATAAAACAGAATTCGTGGTAGTGACCATAGCCAAGTCTTAGCTTTATCCTTTAAGGAAAAAGGGAAAAGCTTCAACCGGATAACATCTTGTGGGCAAGTTTGATCACCAAACGTCTCACATGCTTCTTCGAACTCTCTAGTATGGAGATATGGTTTTTCAAAATCCATCCCATGAAATGTGGGAAGAATTTGAATCATACCATTTCGAAAGTGGAACTGACCGGCATTATACGGGAGTAAAATGCAACCAGGGGTAACAGTTCGCTCCGAAAATAAAATATCTTTCATCGAAAGATATGGTATCTTTTCCTCTCCAGCACCAACACCAACACTACCGTGCACACGCATATTGTTACCAAAAGATTCAGAATTCACACTCGGAGTTTGACTCAAAGAGCGACTTGTGATTGAATTATTAGGTGAAGGAGGTGGAACCCAAAAGTGTGGAGAATCGGTGGTGTGAGAATTTTCAGAATTAGCTTTGGCAATAGGATTTTCGTGAACTTGGGTGAGAAGTGGATTTTGCATGTAATCGTACAAGAGATGAGATGATTTTTTTTTTTTTGAAATCACTTTAGGATTAAAATCACTTTCCTAAGAATTACCAATGGACGATCTCCGGCAACGACGCCAAAAACTTGACGCGACTAAGAATTTGTCTCAAAAATGCGTTCTATCTAGGCTCAAGTGCAAGCCTGCCGCGTTAGTAATAATCCGACAAGTCGGGATCGTTTCCACAGGGATCAGAAATTGGTAATTGGGAATTATGTAGGAAAAGTTATTTAATTTTCAAATGATTTATCCAAAGAAAAGAAAAGATGATTGATGGGTTCAAATTTCCAATTGACGATGAAATAAAATGTGCACGAAAATACTAAGAATTGTAAAGAAATTATATTTGAAAATGAGAGAAAAATAGTTTGGACTACAATCCCTCAAACCTTAACAAATTATCGTATAGAATACTAGAATTGTAAATTGAAATTTTGAATAAATCCAATCTTTATAGATCCTAAGCATTACATATATGAGGGATGTAGCCCGCATCATATGAAATAAAAGGTAAATACAAAGCGGTGAATGGACAATTATACTTGCATAGTATTCTTAAACATCTCAAGTACCTAAGGTAAGAGAGATTAAAAGATTAGCTATGTTCGTATAATTTCCATACACGATTCGGTCAATATTTAATTTACCCTCTATTTTCTATATAGATAATTCACCTCGGAATGAGTTCATGTATCCCATCCCTTGAAAATATAGCTAGACATGGTTCTATTAGAAAACAAATTCATGCATGTAATTATGGATCTAAGAAACATTGTTAACAAATTGCAAAACAATTGAGAATTGAATTGAAAATAAAATAGAGAATAAATAAGAGAATGGAATTTGATACTTTTAATCAGAACTAGGGAAAAGGGATGAAATTGAATCCAGAAAAATTCTTCTTCTTCAAACTTACAAACTAGGGTTTTCTCTAAGAAGATGAAATTATCTACTTTAAAGAAAAATTAAAAATACTCTCTCAAATTCGACTCCCCTTAGAAGGATGTAGGGCTTGGCCTTTTATAGCACCAACTAGCACAAATTGACAGCTAATATCGATGAGTTGTGCAAGATATTCCAAGATTTTCACCTCTTGAGCTCCATAATTAATGCCAGAAATTCGAACAGTCGGACCGGTCCGGATCCCATCGGATCGGGTCGTTTTTCAGTAACCGGATCGGTTCTTTTTTATTTCCACCGGATCGGTCCGAATGCTATCGGATCGGTTCTGTTGCCATCGGTTCGGCATCAATCCGGGGTCTACTGGAATTGTGACATTTCGGATCGGTCCGAGATACACCGGATCGGTCCGATTTTCTTCAATCTTGACTTTTTCTTTCCATCTTTGACTGGTCATAACTTTTGATCTCGAGCTTCGATTTGATTGTCGTTTCTTTCGATGCTCCTGTGAAATAAGGATCTTCAACTTTCCTTTAGGCTTCGAATCCGAACTCTGGGTATAAATTTACGCTTTTGCCCTTTGACTTGTCTTCCTTTGTTCTCTTCATTTCTTCCGATTTCTTTCTTTCTTTTCTTGCACTAAATTCCTGTAAAATTAATAAGAAATACACGAAACTCGGGGTACTCGTTAGAAATAGTCAATGGCAATGATATGGGATAAAAACGATTCAATTACTTTGTTTGAGATATCAAAATCACTAACTTAAGGGGCTAAATTCAGAAGAATTTATGCTTGGTCAATCACGATACAAATAAAATGCAACATGGCATAGAGTCCTATTTTTTTTCATATCGGTGGCACGCATCATTTTTTACTATTTTAAAAATAATCTTATTACTATTTAGAAAAAATGGTTCACCCCAGCGGTGTGTATATGGGATTAGACTACCTATATATACCGCTAGCGTAAACCATTTTTTCTAAATTTTTAGTTATTTTTTAAATAATAAAAAATGTTCCGCGCCAACGGTATGAAAAAATACGACTACACGCCACGCCGCGTTTTATTTGGGTGGTGATTGTTTTACTTAGTAGATAAAAGATTCATAAAAAATGGTTTATTTTGTAAAAACAATTGTATTTTATAATAAATAATTTTGTATGTTTTATAAACAGTTTTCAATAAAAAAAATAGATAACAATTTTTTTAAACAATTGAAATGTTTTTTTAAACAATTATGAAAATTAAAACAGATTCTTATTAAAAACATTTTTTTATTAAAAAAAAAATTTTTTTTAAAAAAATTTCCACGCTTGCAATATGTATAAGCTGTTGAAATTTTTTATTAACAAAACAGTTGAACTGTTTTTAAAAGAAAAAGCATAATGTTTTTTTTAACAAAACAGTTGAAATGTTTTTAAAAGAAAAAACAGTTGAAATGTTTTTTTTTAACTAAAACAGATGAAATGTTTTTTTAAGGAAAACGAGACTGCTATTTTTAAACATTTCATCTGATTTTGTTAAATTTTGTTTTTTAGCTGTTTTATTAGAAAACATACAACTATCGCATACCAATATATTAGAAAAAATGCTCCGCGTCACCGGTATGTATAGGTGGTCGGACGACCTATACATACCGCTGACGTGAACTATTTTTTCTAAATATTAATAGGCTTATTTTTAAAATAGTGAAAAATGGTGCGTGCCAGCGATATGAAAAAAACAGGATTCCATACCACGTCGCGTTTTATTTGGATCGTGATCATGTTACTTATAATATAAATGATTCATAAAAAATGGTTTATTTGTAAAAAAACAGTCTTTATTTTATATAAATAATTTTTTATGTTTTATGAACAGTTTTCAGTAAAAAAAATATTTTTAAAATTGATTCTTATTAAAAATAGTTTTTTATAAAAAAATATATTTTTTTACTAAAAATATAATTTTTTAGTTATTTTTCACATATACTTATTTTAATTGAAGGCAAAAAGTGAAAATTTAAATTTTATAATTGCGGGGGTAAGATTGATATTTAAAATAAAAATGAAGTATTAAAATAAATATAAGGGTATGATTAGTATTTAACACTGTTCTAAAAGACTCGCCTAGGCACGCCTAGGCTTAACGCTTGGGAGAAACCCCTCGTCTTACGCTTTTCACCCCTTATTCTTGATAAAACCCTTAAGGCGCACTTTTTTCTAAAAACAAGAATGATTTAGTGAAACGATGTCCTTTTAAAGAAATTCTTTACAAACCTCTCTTTTGTCTAACCCTTTCATTTTATCCTACCATTAACCCTATATCTTGAATTGCCTGCTTCGTTATTTTCTAATTAGATCAAAGCCCCTCCTCTTATCTTACTTCACCTATTCTTTATTTTGTGTGAAAGGCTCAGTTGTATCGATTTTTACACGGGTTTAAAACCATTGTAGGCCAGTTTGGGGGTTTTCGACCAGGACAGAGTAAATGGTTCATCGGATTTCTAATCCATGTGCTGTATTGTATCGACTAATACACAAAAACATCAGGTTAGAATTTTTATTTTTGGAAATTGTTTTTCTTTTTTATTCTTTTTTCTATATATTCCAAATGTTCTGTTTTTGGGGAATATATTTATTATGGAGTGATTTATTGGTATTCTCGCATTTTTGCATTCACAATCTCAGATCAAGTGAGTTTCTCATATCTTCCTCTATGTAGTGTACCGTTTGAAGCTTTCGTTGAGTTTCAGCTTTGTTAAATTGAACATAGTTTTCCATTCCTAACTGTATGTGTGTTGTAATGTTTGAAAAGATGCAAGTCTTTTCCATTTAAAATATGGCCCAATAATTATTTATGTGACAAACAACACATTATGTGAAAGGACATGAGTTTTTATCTGTAGAAAAAATCGCCCACCAAATGTATGACGAAATGTGTTACATAAACATACACCTGGAATGATATTTTTTTTTGTATTTTGCAAACCGAAAACGTTGTTAGATCCATTTTTCATGTTTGTGTGAATATAAAATAATGGTCAATTTGAAATATACAATGAGATTGATTCTTCATCTGTATGTAGTACTGTTTAAAGAAGTTTTAATGCAAATAGGTTATGATATTTTCTTTGTTAATGTTAATAGTATGCGGGATAGAACTAATTTTTATATAATTAAAAATAGGTTGTATTTGAGAACCCAAATCGATTGTTTATTGGTACTCTACCATAAAAATTTTTTAGTCAATATCCCCCGTCGATTGACTTATTTACCTATAATTTGATTTTTTCTACTTTGTTGGAAATCATATAAGATTATTTCCCCTTTATCTACCAATTTAAGCATATATTGGCAATTGATTTTAATTTTGTTTTACCATCATCATTACTTGTATATAGATAGTAAGTTTAAAGTACTCCATGCGCCTCATTTTTCTACTTCAATTACTTGAGTTAGATATATTTTCATTACGAAATTTTCATTTTTAGTATCATATTTAAATTTTCTTCAAATTATTGAATTTGTGTTTCTTCATCGCTATTTTGACTAAATAAAGCAATGGACAAGGAGCTTTCATTTTAGAATCGATCCAACTCCCTCACCCAAAGGAGATCTCATTAGGTATTTATATTTTGTATAAAATTATGTTTTCATGAATACAATTGACAATATATATTTTCCCAATTAAATGTATGCTATATTTTTGGGCAATTGTATCTAGGGGTGCCAATTCGTATTTTTGGGCCATGTTTCGGGCCGAGATGACACGACAAGAATTTTTCAGACACGAATATGATTCAAATAAACACGACACGACATTTCACGAATAACACAATTTCTTAAATTTCACACTAAATGGAACATAAGTAGACACGAGAGCCCGAATAAAAACACGATTAACACGACAAGACGCGATAACACGACTCATAATTTTGACACGAACACGTCACGACACGACTTCGTGTCAAAAAACTCGACACGAACACGACATATCGTGTCAATTTTGAGTCAATTTCATGTCGTTATGTGTCGTGTTTTCGTGTCATTTCTAAAATTGTCACCCCTAATTGTATTTCAAGTACGAAATTCTCCTAGATGTTCGAGGTTAAATAGCCTTTATGTCCATTATTGTTTTTGTAGGAACAAGGGAGAAATGTGATAAAATGAGGTTTGGGGAAAAGATTTGTGAAAATAGAAAAGCGCAGGCTATCATTGGTAATGGGTTGGGGCTGAATTATACCGTATCTTTAGTTTCGCAGTTAACAATTCTTAGTTGTGTATACCAAATCATTCCCACCCAAAGTAGAAAAAGTTCGTTTTTAAAGTGCTTCCCATGGTTACATCTTTATCTATATTCATGCCAACGCAAAATTTAGGCTTTCAACTGGCCATTTAAACACTTGATCGCATATGCAAGAGAAGGTGTCCAGCCCCCTCAATTTTAGCCCTTTAAAACTCGCTCGCTCCTACATCAAGTATGTTCTTAAAGATTTTCCCACCTTTCAGGCTTCCGTTATGTATATGTGTGTTTCTTTATAAAATTGCTATTAAAAATTGTATAATTTTTATTAACATATAATTCTCCTTACTTAATTGCACGAACATGGATGAAATGAAAAACAAGATGATTTTGATTCAAAAGTCTTGCGTGTTTGCTTGATCATGAAATGACGCCTTCTGCTACTATAATAAATTTCTACATACTGTGACAATTTGCATTTTTATTTCTACTAAATGTTTAGTTATCACAAATACTATGAATTTTTTTATCTATTACCCAGTTTATTTTATCGTTTCTTCATATTGCAAAGGGCTTCGTTTATTTTCCATACGATACTGTATATAACCAACCAGCGCATCGCGCGGGCTTCCAACTAGTTTAAAATAAAAATGGAGTGTTAAAAGATTATGAGAATGCGAATAGCCGGCTCCATTAAACGCCATCCTAAAATTAAATTGATTCTAAACCCCCTACACTTCTAGTTTCACGGCAGCTGTTCTCATTGAACACTGAAAACTCCACCACTGCAAAATCGACAACCAACGTTTGGACACATAGGAAACCTAAAAACGGGAGTGAAGATAATTTGGAGGTACCTAAATACATATTTTCTACCCTCTTACATGTATTTAATTGGGTTTTTTGGGGCGACTTATATTCAACCCATTTTTTAAGTCCTATTAAGAATTAATAGAAAGAGACAATACAAACAATTGTGTAATGACTTTGTTATTAACATGTCACGTGTCTAAGTTTTTCTTAAAATATTACTCCCTCGGTTATATATTTTTACATAAAACTCGGAGATATATTGATGTAACGAAGGATATATTATTTAATGTAGGTTCAACACTAAGTCCTTATCATTTTTCTCTTGTTATGGATGAATTTTGACCGCAGAAATACAAGTTGATGTGTCGTGGTGTATTTTTTTTGCCAATGAATACGATTAGTGTATTTAGGGCCCGCAAAATGGATCCAACAGTATTGTCCACCTATTTTTACCCGCAATGATGAAGAATGGGAACCATCATGTTTGTTTCAGGCCAGTAGCATATGGGTCATTAAAAACTCGCCGGTTATTTGCAGATTTAGTTGAGTTGAGAATGACCCGCTGTCCTTCTTAATTATATAAACTAGGGATATGTGATTAAAATTTTTAAATGAGAAAACGGGTTGGCGGTTAATTCGACCGAAATCTGACTTGTAACAACCATTAACCTACTATTAACCCGTCCATATATGATCCTAACCTAGATAACGACACGACAAAATCCGACCACACCCGCCAATTAGCCGGCCCTACATGTAGTCGACCCTGGGAAAATGCTTTGTTGAGTTAAGTTGAGTATATTGTTTTAGTGGATGAAATCAAGGCAGAGATTAATGCTACATCGGGAGAGTGTGAAGAGAAATCCTAGAAACATGAGGATTTAAAAGAAGTAGGATTAAAACAAAGTATGTGGAGTGCAACTTTAGTAATAGTGACAAATGGGGCCGCGGTGAAATTTGAAGATTAAGATACCTAAATTTGATGAGTTTCGTTATGTAGGTTCGATTATCTAAAGAGATGGAAATATTAGTGATGATGTTGCTAGTAGAATCAAAGCAGGCTGGGTCAAGTGGAGAAGTGCTATTGATGTATTATGTCATAGTTGTTTACTTTGAAGTTTATGGGGAACTTTATTAGGATGTCAATGAGACCTGACATGTTATATGGGATAAGCGTGTTGGGTAACCAACAAATAAAATGTGCAGAAATTGAGCATGGTGGAGGTGCAGATGTTGAGATGGATGTGTAGTAAAATTTGAAAGGATAAAATTATAAATGAACATATTCGTAAAATGGTAAAAGTTGTTCAATAGTAAAAGTTGCTTCCATAGAGATAAATTGAGATAAAATTGGCTTACATGATTTGGACACGTCAAATGTACAACAATTAATGCTCCCATAAGGAAGTGTTACTCAGTTGGTATTGATGGTAACGCTAGAGTAGATGTATGCCTAAATTGTCTTGGTGGGATATAATAAAGAAGGGCATGATTTCATGTGGTTTAATTGAAGATATTGCGTTGAACAATTGGGATTTGAAAATTATGATTCATGTAGCCAACCCGGATTATTGGAAAACGGCTTTATTGAATTAAGTTGAGTATTACTCCCTCCGTCCCAAATTATGAGTCCTTATTTAAAAATGATGATTTTTAGGATACACTCTATTAGCGGTCAATACTTGTTAACTATCGTAAGATGATTACGTTCGAGGGTGACAATTCATATTTTTGGGCCGTGTTGGGCCAGACGCGACATGACATGACAAACATCATTTAGACACGAACACGGCCCAGTTAAAATACGGCTCGAACACTTCCAATAATGTTTACATCCATTTAAACATGATAATACACGAAAACACAATAATATACGAAAACACAAGTAAAAACTCGATTGACATGATAACACGACTAACACGAGTCATAATTTTGACAGGAACATGACATGACATGACACAACTTCGTGCCAAAAAATCCCGACACGAACGCGACTAATTGTTTTGATTTTGGGTCATTTTTGTGTCGTTCCGTGTCATGTTATCGTGTTCATGTATGAAATTGTGACCCCTATTACGTCCAAAAAAGAAAGTTGAACTCTTAAACTTGGGACGTCCCTAAAAGGAAAGTAAGACACATAATTTTGGGATACAGAGAGTTTATTATATGATGAGAAACATTAAACTAATGCCAAATGTTCTGCAAAACTATTGTTGGCACACCGGTACTACATTCAAGTGAGTTCTTGAGCAGTAAATTTATTCTTGAACTTAAAAATTGAATTCTGCTCACAAACTTCTGATTGGTGAAGTGAATACAGATGTGGAAAGTGCATGTGTGCAGTGTTTTTCAGTTGTAATATATGATTATATAGGATGACTCATAGAGTACACTGGTATATGCATTGGAAGTGGTGTGCTCATCTCTTAGATCACGTGGGAAACCCTCTTAATTGGTTCTTATCAACTACATGAAATTGATCTCGTGCATAACGTGGGATGAGTTCACATCAAACGCGTCAAGGAAATAAACCCATTCATGTCCATGGAAAAAACAATATCTTGAGGTTTTATCCAGTTGAACTTAAAAAAATATGTCTTCATTGAATTGCCTAAATAGTCCATAATTTGCCTTAATAAACTTGTTGGTTTACTATATGACAATTGATAGCTTAAGCTTTTAAGCGAGATGGTAACCTAATTGAAACTTATGCTTAAATAACAATGTGTCTAAGATATTTGATAAACGCCTCTTCTTATATGAGTTTCAAAGTTTCCGTTATCAGATTTAATTTATATGCTATGCTGATATAATTTCTTTTATAGTTTTATAATGTAACTTACCTTGTGTATCTTATATTATGTCTACCATATGACAGTGTATACATGTGAATGTTGAAGCATCGATTGCCTTCTGACAGCACACAATGGGAATTATAAAAGATGGGTCAATTTCGGGATTCTTACCGAGTACAAAGGCCTTTGCAGTTCACTATCCTGGCTACCCTTCATCAATGGCCCGTGCTTTGGAGACTCTTGGCGGAACGGAAGAGATTATCAAGGTATGCTACCCAGCACACCTAGATATATGTCCTTGTTTATAGATGCATATTTGTCAATATATATTTGGCCATTCAGATAATCATGTCTTACCCTTGCCATAGAGTAACTTGATTACTATTTGGCAAAAATAACTTAGGGGTGTGCCAGGGTCACAAGAATCCAAAGAAGTGCCGAACTATATTCTATTCTGATAATTTGGTCAAAGGTGAATTAAACAATGTTGGGAAGTGGAGGAACCCAAGGAAGTGCCAAATAGAATCTTATTAGGATAATAGGAACCCAAGTTAAGTACCAGATATTATCCTTTTAGGAACGGAATTGGCCAGTTAAATTGTGTGTCGTATCAAACTATGTAGACTTTTATTCTACATATGCAGATACGTAGGCGTAGCAGTGTCTTACAACTTGGAAGCTCAAGTCTTAATTTTGTAAATGCTTCTTTCGATTTCAATTTTAACGTATATATTATATTTAAAATTTGACTTCCGCATCTCTATAAATAGCATGTCATTGTTGATATATGTTACGGCTCGGTAACATGTATAGGACACATCATTAGAACTAGCACAACACTTTGTATTCACATTGAAACTGAAATGGCAAAGTGGGTGTCTAACACCTTCCCTCTCCGTAACATAGTTCCCGGATCCAAAACTCTTGTTCACTATCACACAAGGATCGATTTTGGCCATTCAAAGCTTACCCGTAGTTTGCACGAATACGTACAATTGGATGGAGCTCCAAACCACACACATTCACGGTCCAGTTGAAGTCCTAGATAGACAAACTCGAGAACTAACTACGTGCATGCGCATGCGAAGACCTGCTCAGGTTCAGGTCGGGTTCTCATATACATCGCAATGGGAAAAACTGGAATATATAATATCTAACAAAGCTCTAATGCGACTTTCACTAAAGGTATATATGAAGTGACTCTTCTGAGAGTGAAATGGGCATTTTCAAAATCAATATATCTTTGATTGCAAACAGTCTGACTATTGTCATCTTCCCTGAAAGTTTATATGTAATTTTCTTAACCTTTTCAACTAGCTGAGATTGAGGCTTGTCAAGTCATGCCATTGTTGACCTTTTGCTATCTTTTTATTAGTCTCCTTTTAGTTTGGGGTGAAATAATTTTCTTCTAGGTAAAAACTCTAATGGCTAATAGCATTTTCATCATTTTGTTTCTCACCTAGATGAAAAATATCTCCCCCCCCCCCCAAAAAAAAAAAAACTATAAGTTGAAACTTTCACCTCACACATGGTAATCTATATGTTGGCATTGTTTGCAGGCTCGTAGTTCGCAGTCAAACAAGTTGGAGCTCCATTTCCGCCCTGAGGATCCATATTCGCATCCTGCCATTGGAGAGCTTCATCCCTGTAATAAATTTCTGTTGAAAATATCCAGAAAGAAAGATGGGGATGGTCCAAGTGCTGAATCAGTTGAAATTCCACAGCAAGCAAATCAACCTGAAACGGAGTCGATTGCTGGTTCTACAGATGTCGAACTGCAAGAAAATCTTTTTGCTGATGTCGTTGCTGAAGTGTCAGAAGATTACCATTTTAATGGTTAGAGAAGAATTGTATCTATATGGTAGTTTGGGATTTCTATAGGTTGTTTTGAGTTTACCCCAGGAAATCAGGAAGTATGCACATTAAGGGCTCGTTTGGTTTGAGGTTTGGAAAGGGAATTTAGGATTTATGGAGTTGAGAATTGCTCTCATCTAGAATTACAATGCTTGGTTGGAAATTGGGGGAAACTTAGAATTCTTGAAATTTAGAATTTCCACGAAATGGGAATTCTCATTTCCCCTTTAAATTTTGGGGTGTGTGGGGGTGGGGTGGGGGGGATCCTATTTTCCTATGAATTCTAGCTTACTTTTGTGATGGGACAAAAATACCTTCCACATAAACTCTCACATACACCCTCTCTCTCTCTCTCACACACACACACACACCCTCTCCCCCCCCCCCCCACACTTGCTCTCACACACACACTCTCTCTCTCTCTCAAATGCGCACACTCACACACACACACACACACACACACACACACACACACACACACTCTCTCTCTCACACACACACACACACACACAACCATACACACACTCGCATACACACTCATATCAAGTAGAAGGGTCTTTTAGTTAAATGATATTTATTCCTTTCGAATTCTTGTTGGATCAAATACGGGGAAGTAATTTTAGATCTCGGGAAAAAAGAATTCCTGTTTGAACCAAACAATGGAAAGGAATAAAAATGAGCCCTAAAGGTTTTTAGCGATACTTTGTGAGCTTTTGCAACACTTCTGATGGTGTAACACAAATGTACTTTTACCTTTTAGGTGTACCTCAAAACTTTCCGTAAAGTGGGGGTCAACTCAAACTAACCCATTCTATCTTTACATGTTCCGTCTATATTTCTGTCAAATAACTATGAAAACCTTATTATCTACTCATTTTCTTCAACTTCTTTGCACATATGTGCTTTCTAAAGGAATGGTAGATTACCAGCATGTCGTGGCTGTTCATGCTGATGTTGCCCGAAAAAAGAAGAGAAACTGGGCTGATGTGGAACCACAATTTGGTTTGGCCTTAATCTTCACTGATTTATTGTTGCAAACTTTTCTTGATTAATTAACACTAAATTTCTTGTTTATGCTACTTTACAGAAAAGCGTGGTCTTATAGACGTGGATCAGGAGGATCTGATGATTTTAGTTCCACCACTTTTCTCACCAAAGGATATACCAGAGAAAGTAGTGTAAGATGCTTCTGCTTGTTTTATTTAATTCACAAGGACAGTTTTTCCTAGGTTCATATATAGGTACATGTGAGGGTTTATATAAACACTTGTTACGAAGCATAAGTATTCATGTGATTGAAGAAAATCTTAGAACACAACTAATGAAACTTACACACGCAACTTGAGAAGATTTAAATTATATAAGAAAAAAACTATGATATGCAAACATGTACTTATAGAAACTTGGGTGTCAACCATAAGTAGCAAGAATATATGTACATCCTAATGAATTTCTGTGCCGATGACACTATCTTAGTCTTGTCCCCAGTAAATAGTCATTTATCGCTGAAATCGACCCTTGTTGTGATGAATACTTGTAAATGTAATAGATTTCCTTCCATTTAAACAAGGGATGAACAAATTTTTTCCACAAAATGACAACACATTTTCATTACTCCCAGTCTCTTATTTTCTTCAAAGATGACTTGCTATGGAGATTCTCTCTTCAATGGAGAGATGAGAAACAAGATGTTTTTCAGTCAGACCTCACCTTGTATTTGAACTAAACATTCCTCAAAGGAACCCACAAAACAACTCGAACCAGGCTTTGAAACCTAAAGACTTGTCCAAAACCTTGACCCTGCCTTTGCAGCTGCCGTCAACCAAGGGAAGATTTCTAACCCCATGATCAACTCAAACCAACTGCTAGTCATCGTGCTGAAATTTTTTTTGGCCCAAGGAGTCAATCTGGAGACCATTTTGGTGCCACCACTACATTCACCCCAGCTCCCACATCAGCTGGCCTATCAAAACAATTCACCTAACATCAAACAACCCACACCAGTTGAGAACCAAATATATAAAACCCACATTCCCCCCTTGATCCAAAATTCCACCAGTCAGCCAATTAGTGAGATGTTCTTAGACGTCTTGCATCATTTCCGAAGAAACGTCAATGATAGAAAAGTTGAGGAGTTGATAACTCTGCTTGGATCGGATAAAATGATATGAGAAGAGACCAAAATCCTTACTTCATGGTGCATAATATGTATAAAGGACAGCAAAGTTATCAAGTATCTTTTGCTGCATTGCAGATTTTTGTTTACGTGCTCCAAGGAATTTGATATTGTTATTAATTGCATATCTTTCTTGCCAAAGGAGAGGCGTGCGTGCTTGTGGAGATGTATTCTTATGGCTTTGGCATGGACCATTTGGTTGGAACATAAGAACAGGACTTTTGGAGAAAAGGGGGTATGGTAAAAAGTGAAGTTTTAGTCTCTCTTTGAGATTTCGTATGAAAGACATTTGAGCATCTTAATCTCTCTTTCATTGTGAATAGCCAAGGATATATTGTATATGATTAGTGTGTTCTCTGGATTGCTGTATCAGTGTTGGGGATGTGATTGGATGTTTGGAACGTGTAGTATGTGCTCTGGACTATGCTTAGATGAAGGGTCAGCTTCGAGCAGTGATTTTATCGATTGGGTCTGCTTTTGAACCAGGATTGCTAGTTGTGTCCTTGCTGCATAGAAGACCATAGACTTCTTTCCTGACTTAAACTTCCTTTTTGCGGGTTCTTGTATTTCTTTCGCCAAACTCTGCTTTGTTATATTAAAACTTCCTCTACATATACTGTAGTTTGATCCGTTATTGGTTAAAAAATATGTACATATTAGGAGAAACGTGTACAATGGTTTAATTTATATGATGTTAAAGAATGAAAGAGGGGGAAAAGGAAAGATTAGATGGTCACAGTTACAGTTTTACCACACTGCTAGTTGATCTCTCGTTTTTATAGTTACATGGCATTGGATGATAGCTGACCTATCATACATTATCACTCTTTGTTTATTTCTTTTAAATGATCTACACTCTAGTCCAAAGGGGTGTGAAATTGTCCCCAGCAGGATTTGAATCCTACCCACCCCTATGGGGTTGGCTAGTCATACCATGTGAGCTAGAGCTTATTAATGTCATTTCATATCACTTTATGAGCAAGTAATATGTAGACAATTATTGACGTAAAATGAAAGCCGTTAAAGGCACAAAAGAGTCGCACTATATAGAGAAAAGTAATACCCAAAATTAGAATTGATCATTAATGAGGGGGAAGGGGGTATTTATAGGGGAGAAGCGAAAATTCTAAAAGGGGTCTCCTAAGCTCCTATTGGTTGAAAGAGTCTTGACCCATGTGATGTCACACGGGTGATTAATTCAATTACATCGCATGCTAAAATATAACATTCTAGATACTACTAGCTAAGTATGAGTTGTCATGACAACTCATGTATGATAACACTAACTAATGGAACCTTCTAGAAGCTTCCTATAAACCCTTATTACAATTAAAAAGGTAACAAAATACCAAACAACTAATAAAAGGAAAAATACAATGAAATAAAAAATGCTAGAAACTAAAATAAACCCTAATTTCCATCACTCTCCTCCACTTGAAAAAGCTCGTCCCGAGCGTAGGAGGTGAACAGAAACAAGGCAAGGCAATCATCAATGAGCCCCCCACTTGAAAAGGGAGCCGTCCTCGAAAACGTCCCTCATACCGACTTCCGAAAGGTCCACCACTAGGGGTGGCAATTTTAGAAACGACACGAAAACACGACACGGAACGACACAAAATTGACCCAAAATTGACACGATATGTCGTGTTCGTGTCGGGTTTTTTTGACACGAAGTCGTGTCGTGTTCGTGTCAAAATTATAAGTCGTGTTAGTCGTGTTATCGTGTCTTGTCGTGTTAATCGTGTTTTTATTCGGGTTATCGTGTTTCCTTATGTTCAATTTAGTGTGAAATTTAAGAAATCGCATTATTCGTGTTGTGTCCTTTTTATTTGAGTCGTGTTCGTGTCAGCTGTCGTGTTCGTGTCTGAAAAATCCTTGTCGTGTCGTGTCGTGTCGGCCAAAAACACGGCCCAAAAAACACGAATTGCCACCCCTATCCACGACGAATAAACATAAAAACCAACCACGTCCGGTCCAAAAAAGCTCGATCCCGAAGTCCCGTTATGAATCTCCTCAATGCTAAGTCGCGGAAAACTTCCTCCGAGTGCATATCAAATGTTACCAAAAATGGGTCCACATATCCGCCATCAATCACATCACCTCCAATCACCACCTCAAGCCCATCTTCAAAAATTGGGAAGAAATCTCCCAAATCAAATCAAAGGTCTCTAACTCGCGAAAGTGTGTGCGAGTTACCCAATCATTCTCGACAAAAATGTCAAAAAATTCCATGTCCAAATATTGATAAAAAATCTTCCAAATCAAACATCTCTAACTAGCAAAAATGAGTGTGAGTCAACCAAACATTCTCAACAAAAATGTCAAAAAAATCACTAACACATCCCATTTTCATCCTTTCGATCTTTCTTGCAATTAACCGCCTTGGTAGGGGATCTTTTATCCTCGATTTGACCCGATTGGGCGCGTGGAGCAACCAATCTTGGATTTGCCTCCGATAATCACTGATTGAGCCTTGGGAGTCAATCGGGGCGAAAACGTAATTTTGAGAGATTGGGGGGTGAAAAATAATTTCCAAAAGCTAGGAGGGGTGAAAAAGGTCCGGATGGGCGTGAGGGATCCGGGTTCGGGAGGTGAAGGGAAAGGCTGGTGTGTCGGATGGGAGGGGTTTCAGGGCTGGCATGAGTCGGGTACCCCAGGCGGGAGTTAGGGTGGGGAAGGCGAATTGAAGGACGTTCAGGTGGTGCAATCGGGTGTGTAGGTAGATACTGCCGGGGCAGGTTAAGGGGCTCGAGGGTGGTGATGGATTGGGGTTGCTGCAGGAAATTGTTGGCAGGGTACCTAGGTTGCTTCCGTGTCGGGTTGGTTCGGTTATTAGTGGGCAGGAAGGTCAGGGGAAGCTTCTGTAAGTGTAGGATTGCTTCGGGTCAGTGGCTGGGCGGGGAGGGGTTGCTCCGAGTAGGGTTGGGTGTCGTTAGGTGAAGCAAAAAAAAATGTTAATTAGGGTTAGGGCTTTATTGGTTTTGGTTGTAAATGTCTAATCTTTCAATGAGGGTGGCCATGGCTTCTTCTCAGTAGCACGCTTCTCGGCTGGGGTGAGCTTCTTTAAAGCCATTGAGTTGCTTTATTTTTTTATGATTTTTTTTTTTTTTTTTTATTACAACAACAGTGGAGCGACGAGGCTCTTATACCAAATGACGTAAAATGAAAGCCGTCAAAGGCACAAAAGAGACATTCTAGAGAGAAAAGTAATACCCAAAAGTAGAATTGATCATTAATGAGGGGGAAAGGGGTATTTATAAAGGAAGATGAAAGATTCAAGAAGGGGTCTCCTAAGCTCCTATTGGTTGAAAGAGTCTTGACTCATGTGATGTCATATAGGTCATTTACTACCTTCAATTACATCATATGTTAATGCTAAAATATAACTTTTTAGAAGCTACTAGCTAAGTATGAGCTGTCATGAGTTATCATAACAACTCATCTATGACAACACTAACTAATAGAACCTTTTAGAAGCTTCCTCTCAACCCTTACTATAATTAAAAATGTAACAAAAATACCAAACAATTAATAAATGGAAAAATATAATGAAATAAAAAAATGCAAGAAAATACTAAAATAAACCTTAACTTCCATCACTCTCCTCTACTTGAAAAAGCTCGTCCCGAGCGTAGGAAGTGAACGGCAAGAAGGCAAGGCAATCATCAATGAGCCCCCCACTTGAAAGGGGAGCCGTCCTCGGAAATGTCCCTCGTATCGGCTTCCGAAAGGTCCACGAAGAATAGGCGTACAAACTAACCACAACTGATCCATAAAAGCTCGACCCGCGATGAACCTTCTCAATGCTAAGCGGCGGAAAAGTTCCTCCGAGCGCATAGTATAGGGGAAGTTATTGAGTGGAGCAACCAATCTTGGACTTGACTCCGATAATCATGGATTGAGCCTAGGGAGTCAATCAGGGCGGAAATGTAATTTTAGAGCTTGGGGGGTGAAAAATAATTTTTAGAAGCTGGGAGGGGTGAAAAGAGGGCGGATGGCGCGTGAGGGATCCGGGAGGTGAAGGGAAAGGCTGGTGTGTCGGGTGGGTGGGTTTCTAGGGCTGACATGAGTCCGGAACCCAGGCGGGGTTAGGGTGGGGAACGCGAGTAGAAGGAGGTTCGGGTGGTGCAGTCAGGTGGGTAGGTCGGTACTGCCGGGGTGGGTTATGAGGTTTTGGGGTGGTGACGGACTGGGTTGTTACCGAAAATCGGGGTACCTAGGCTGGTTCTGGGCCAGGTTGGTCCGGGTTATGAGAGGTCGGGTAGGTCGGGGGAAGCTGCTATAAGTGAAGGGTTGTTTCGGGTCAGTGACGGGATTCCAGGTCTGGACGGGAGGGGATGGTTCGGGAAGGGTTGGGTGTGGGTAGGTGAAGCAAAAAAAATTGTTGGTTAGGGTTAGAGCTTTGTTGATTTTGAATGAGAATGTCAAATCTTCCAATGAGCGCCATTGAGTTGCTTTTTTTTTTTTTTTTTTTTTTTTGTGTGTTTTTACGACAACAACAATAGTGGAGCGACGAGGCTCTGATACCAATTGACGTAAAATGAAGGTCGTCAAAGGCACAAAAAGAGTCACACTCCAGAGAGAAAAGTAATACCCAAAATTAGAATTGATCATTAATGAGGGGGAAGGGGGTATTTATAGGGGAAGATAGAAGATTCAAGAAGGGGGGGTCTCTTACGCTCCTATTGGTTGAAAGAGTTTTGACTCATGCGATGTCATATGGGTCATTAACTACCTACAATTACATCACATGCTAAAATATAACCTTCTAGAAGTTGCTAGCTAAGTATGAGTTGTCATGAGTTATCACGACAACTAATCTATGACAACACTAACTATTGGAACCTTGTTGAAGCTTTCTTTCAAACCTTACTACAATTAAAAATATAACAAAAATACCTAACAGCTAATAAAAGGAAAAATACAATGAAATAAAAAAATGCAAGAAAATACTAAAATAAACCTTAATTTCCATCAATTATACACTCATAAAGTGCAGGTTATTGAATGCTTATTATGAAGCACCATTAAAGTTTTGAGATGATGTGTGGGAGAGAAACTCTTTGGGCCAAAAAAAGCAGCTGGAATCAAGATAAAAGTTTGAGGGGCCTGTATCTAGTTCAATTTTCCCATGATTCCAGATTAGTGGGATGGGACTAATATTGGATAAATAGCCTTTCCATTTTTTTCTTTGGAGTCTTTTGACCAACTGAAAGAAATTTTATGATACAATTGAATCAATATTGTTATATTTTTTACATCTTTTAGTGGATTCAGATTTTATGTTTAGTTGGTGCCAGACACCTCACATAATGTTGTCCTCTTCCCAGAAAATAAAAGATGATGTAATCATGTGGATTTTACGAAATATTACGAATCGAATAGTGTCATGTTTAAAAATTTATTCTCATTTATTTGTTTACCTTTCAGGTTAAAACCATCAGTAGATGTGAGCGTGAAAAAGAAACAATCAGGAGTCATACAGCACAGATGGGAGGTATACCAGTGATTTCCATGCAAGGAATTACATCTTATTTTATTTTAAGGACTTAAATTGTAGATTGGTATTTATTAATATATTCTTGATAAAACGCACCCGATGAAGAACACGCGACGCGCCTGATCCCGCAATTTCAGAAATGTAGGACACTGACATGTTGGGAGCGTGTTTGTTATTATATTTTATTTATTAGAATAAATAAAAAAATTTAACATTATTTCATTTTTGATAGTAGTCAAAATATATTAATGTAGTAGGAAGTAAAAAAAAAGTGAAGAAAGGATGAAATGATTGCACATTTGTAAAAAAATTATATTTCCGTCCCGAAAAACTCGATGGGTATTAATTGCCCACTAATCTTGAAGAGCATCCATACTTATTTGCTACTTTATGCCTTTCTGTTTGAAATATTACCCCTGGTTTACATGCTGTTTAAACATACGTCAACAAATGTGACATAGTTCTTGTTTCGTTCGAAACCATTTCATTTTATAAATGCTTATTTATAGTAAAATCAGGCAGTTTATTTCAGGCCTTTGTTTATTTTAATAGAAATTAGGGAAAAATCTCTAGCGAAAATTCTTATTTGCGTGAAATCCACATAGTTTTTCACTTCTCCCCGTACCTGTCCCCCCTCACCCCGCTGGCGAATTAGAACGTTTGGATGTGGTCGCTCAGTGTATACGAGCTTTTGGTTTTGATCTGTATATCCTAACCGAATCACATGTACCTTACACCTAGTTTAAAAGTATCTTGACTGCATCCTACAAGTATAAAAGTAAATTACAATTTATTATGTTTGCTCCACTTGGGACCTAATTGTGAAATACCTTTATATTAAGGATCTAGTCTTAGAATATCTTGCAAGATCTTCAGAATTCACAGTGGTCTAGTGCGGGCCCTATGTAGAAATATTTTGCACTCTTTGGTCGGAAGGTTTTTCTCCATGCTCGCAGGATAGTATTTTCTGGCCTTTATAGCTACTGTTATCACGCAACTATATATTAGGTTTGCACCCCCCACTGGTGCTTCTTTTGTTTATATAATATTTACCTTTCAGATGATATCTTTTTAGCACGGTATATCATTCTAAAACTTGAACCTTCTTTTTTCTGTTTTGTGCAGATGGACATAGAACCCAGTCTTGCAATAGACTTCAACATCAAAGATATCCTAACTTTTAGTTGATAAATCTTACTTATTAGCTGTAAATTAACTATGCCCTGTGGCTTTGTTTTCTCCCTTCTAAATTGCTTATCATGCTTTCTTATATATATAAAGGGTATAATGCAAAGTTGACCCTTAAGTTGAATGGTCAATCTTCAATGTCTCACTCAAATGTTTCTGTAGCTGAGTAGTAAGTTCTGGGAATGTAGGAGGGTAGTATTAGTAATTGCTGGATGACTAGGGGGGAAAATTGTTCAATGATAAAACTAGATTAATGTTGGATTATCGTTTATGGAATATCTTATTTTGGGGATAAAGGGGAAAATAATCGTAACATCCGAAGATCTTGAACAATACAATTCTTTGTCCTACTTCTCGTTGCACTTAACCTTCACACAGGTTCCTAAACAAGTAAATTGGGAGAAATACATACCCAAAGGCTCAGATCAATGGGAGTGGCAAATGGCTGTATGTGAGTTGTTTGATGAGCGCCCTATATGGGTCAAAGATTCACTGGCTGAACGCTTGCTTGACAAAGGTCTGGCATTTGGTGGGAACATGCTCAGAAGGTTGTTTGCCTGAAATTTTCCTTTTAGGTTCCATGTGGTTTAAAGTAAAATATTTATAACCTAAGTGAAAAGTAGAATGGCGAGCATTTTCACCTATTCAGAGTTAAATTTTGTTTATTAGTAATTACAGAATTATAGCATGGTCACTTTTTTACAATTTATACGGGAAAATTTATAACTTCAAATAGGTGGAAATAATTTTGAACATTTTACTTTTCACCCAGTTGAAAAATATTTCACCCAAACCAAAGGGGGCCTTAAATTATAATATCTATGATATTGGTTAAGATTTCATGAACTGAACAGCATCTGGCAACTCTCTCTCTCTCTCTCTATATATATATTTGCTAAGTCTACACATTTGTTTATTATTTCAGGCTTCTTTTCAGATCGGCATATTATTTTTCAAATGGACCATTTCTTAGGTTTTGGATCAGAAAAGGATATGATCCTCGCAAAGATCCTGAATCTCGCATGTGAGAGTTCTACCCAATTAAACTATTAAACTTTTGACTTTAATCCATTTGTTCATGTCTTATCTTTTCTATAATATAACAAGTGGTTTTCATTTTTCCTTTGCATTCACATTGGCTGTCATAATAATTGGATTAGTCAGGTTCCAGATTATATGCTATGTTTGATACATTTCCAAGTATTATTCTAAATTATGTTCTGTTTATGAATCATATTAGTGAAGGAATAATTAGGTGAGAGCATTAGTAGTATGTGTGGTTCCAGACCATTTACATCAACATAAGGGGTGCAAACTACAGAAAGCAAGCACTAAGTTCCATTTTTTGAAGTTCAATTAAGTATAAACTTCCATATTTGGTTAAATTCAAGAGTTGCGAATAATTATCTAAACCGAATATTAAAATGTTATTTTATTCATGATTAACTACTACTTCAGTTTTACAATCAAATGTTGAAACCCGGTTTTAAGAAAAGTTAATAAAAGACGTGTGAAGGAAAAATTGTTTATCTTGAGGGGGTATTGACACTAATTCAAGTGGATTTAGTAGTATCCTGATTTATATTTTGTCCATTTTTAGAAGCCCATGTAGGGTGTATTGATAAAAGAATGAGGAATTTTTTATGGGGTGGGGTTGATGAAGGAAATAAAACCATCTAATCAAATGGAAAGTTGTTTCAAAAACAAAAGATGTGATGGGTTTGGGTGTTGATAAATTAATCTTAAGAAGAGGTATTTCGCTTTGAACAAGGTTCCCCATGGCTCTCATTTACACAGAGCAAATGTGGTTTCACAAAAACGGATGGAAGTCCAAAGAAATTAACTTAGGCATCTATAAGAGCCTTGGACTTTTTCTTATTTTTTTCATTTGGTGTGTGTGTGGGTTTTTTTTTTGGGGAGGGAGGGGGGGGGGGGGGGGGGGGGAAGGGGGGTTCAATCATCTTTTGAAATATGTCTTGGAAGAGGGAAATGGTTCTTCAATTTATTTTCTGTATTATTGTTGATTGCCAGAGGTTTTCTGCAAATCATTGTTCCCCTTAGCGTATTTCATCAAATTAATTTTTATAATCACTTCGTTGGCCTTAGGAATTAATTGTTGTGTGGTTCCATGGAATTTATTCTTTGGAAGAAACTCCAAAGATAACAAGATAGTTGGGGGCTAATTGATGGTGTCCGTGTGTTTCCCGGATCTAGAGTCAAAATAAAGTTGGATTCAGGTGGTGAGAGGTTTCCTTGCAGCTCTTTCTTGTGTAACCTTTGTAAGTCTTCATTCCATCCATATTTTGCACAACAGAAGTTTATTTAGACATTGGGTAGTCCTTTGAAAGTGTAGATGTTGTTCTCTTGGCTTGTGGCAAAAGGGGAAAACCTACGGTGTGATGTGAAAGAGGAGAACAACAAATGCATTTTATCTTTTAACCGGTGCATTTTCTGTAGGGTGAAAGCCCGATCACGTTTTGCAGCATTGCCAATATGTATTCCCTAAGTGGAGGAAGGGTTTCTAGAGTTTGGTTATGAAAGCCATTTGCTACAGGATTTAGAAGAAAAGAAAATGCTTTTGGAGATACTTATTGTGACTAGCTGTGCCCACGTGCGTTGCACGTGCGACTGAATCTGAGTATTCAATACAAATAGTAAAAAAAGTAAACCCAATGTAATATAGTCTTAGCATATCAATGTTTGTGAATACTTATGCTTACGCCACACATATACATCCATGGTCATTTTATTATTGGAAATTTTTTGAGCCATTTCACTACTAAAAAAATAAAGGATCAATTATAAAAAAACCATCAAACATTTTTTAATATACATTTAGTCCAATCCTTTTTATTTTTTAAAAAACTTTTACACAAAAATAAGGATAATATGCTCATATGTCATGCATAAAAGTGGAACTAATAGTTAGGGGAATACGATCTACTACCTTAGAGTTACAGAAGTCTATAATTTCATGATTTGTTTCAACTCATGCAACCTAACCTCAGATCTAATTGAAAAAATTAAATAGAACATAGGAAAAAGTGGGTAAAAGAAAGAAAAAAATCCATTAATATCCCACCACATTTTTTTTATATCAATCAACGCATATGATCATGAGCTCATGAAAAGAACTGAAAATATAGATTACTATTTTGACAAATTTCACACCTCACAATCTCATATATAAAATAATTCATATATACAACATTTATAAAATGTATACAACATTTATAAAATGTTGAAAAAAACTATGATTTGCTAACTTAAATTCTACGTAAATTTAACACTCGGTAGAGACAGTACAACAAATCTTTTACTCATCATTTCCCCATTGTTGGGTCTTAATCATATCCCACACATGACGACATCTCTGTAAAAATAAATGCTTAGGGTTCTCTATAGGAATTATATGTAAAAATAAATACATCTGCCTTGTGTGGGTGACCCTATGCATTTATTTTTACATATAATTCCTATAGAGGAAAATCATTAAAAAAATGTATTTGTACATACAAAGAGGTACGTGGATGATGTTATAGTTAATTGACATTAAGAAAATGATATGAATATTGATTTTTCATTCGATAAATTTATTCTAATCAAGTAAACATAACCTAAAGTGGCACAAAAATAACACGAAAAAGAGCTATTTTCATTAAAGGCAAGTCCGAGAAAATGGAGGGAAAAATGATAATCACATGCCTAGGTGAGGATCGAAAATAAAATCAAATAAGGCATAAGGATGTAAAAAGGTAATGAATAAAATAATTTAAACGAAAGTTCAATTGGTTCTTCAAGAGAAGTGAAATTTATATTGGTATAAAAAAAGTTATATTACATACGAATAAAGAAAACGATTGGACTAAACATATTAAATGTTCCAACTCATAAAGGACCCTCTTTTGAAAAATAATCTCTTTCAATCGGTGAAATGCGTAGAAAATAAAGACACATGGAAAAAAAAAGATTGATTTAAACCATAGACATGCATTCCAAACAACATCCCTATTCCATCTTGAACAAGGAAAACTATAGAATTTTAAAAATCAAAGCACACTCTCATGAACTGTCAAATATGAAAACTTGAATAATAACAAATAATTATATAAATTGGAATCGATAATGTTCAAAGTGAATAAATTACAATTACTTAAAGATAAGAAACCACAATTACTTAAACTCACATACAAAGGAGGTAGAATCAGTAAACAACAGAGAATCCTAAAAATCCATACTAAAATTTTAACCATCCAGTATGCAATGACCTACAAAACACAAACAATATAGGCATTTAATATAAATTAAAACCTAGAAAAACCAAAAATTGATTTTGAAACAATGAATATCAACAAAAAAACTCGAAGAGAGATAAAAAGAACTGTGTATTGAGCTTGAAATTAGGATGTGAGAAAATGAAACTAATTTGTGGAAACAAACTACAAAAAAGAAGGTAGAAGTTCCAAAAATAGTATTACCTAATTAAGATTTCGGATAGTGAGATAAAACATTATTAGATCTGCAAAATATGAAAATAA
Source organism: Sambucus nigra (assembly GCA_949130495.1). NCBI lineage: Eukaryota > Viridiplantae > Streptophyta > Magnoliopsida > Dipsacales > Adoxaceae > Sambucus > Sambucus nigra. Next base: position 724,712,441 of record OX422209.1, read on the forward strand.
TATTAAATTTGCAAAAGAGCAACCCATAATATGAAAATTATTTGGGTTTTAAGGGCTTGGAGTCTCGTAATAAAATTGTGCTCTGGATTTGAAACCAAATATTTTGATGTGAGAGTTAGTTTAGCTGAAGTAAAATCGGTGGCCCAAAAACCCCATAGATGATAGAACATACCTGATGAGCTGGGTATGCCACTACTTCCACAATTCTCTCTTAGGGTCTTGATATGGAAATTGAGCAAAAATAGTATCCATATAATCATAAAAGAAAAATCATTGTCTTAAATCCAAATATCAACAAAATATGATTACTTTCATGTTAAATGAATTATCAGAAAAAAAATGAAACAAAATAGTTACAAATAACTTATCTCGTGCTTCACCTCTCGGCGAGTTTTTTTTTCTTCTTCTTCTTCTTCTTCTTCTTCTTCTTCTTCTTCTTCTTATCCCTTACAATAGAATACCTCTACAAAACCATGTTAATAATTTAAACCGAAAAAATAAATCGCAGGAAACAACCACCCGTCTTCCCTTTTTTGCCAAGAAATTCGTTAGAGATCCTTCGTGGGTAATATGCTACAGATTAGAGGGATATCCTAAAATATAAAGAGTAAATGTACAATAGGAAAACCACAAAAAAAATTCCCAAAGGAAGAAATCGTACCTGTTGGTGACGTTTGGTTATAGGGTTTAGGTGAAGATGTGTTGAGGGAGTGAATTTTATGGCTGGATGTGAAGGAGAATCTTTTATGTCTCCGATTTCTTGGACTTCCTTCATTGGGTAATATGTGGGGTGATGTATCGTGAGAGATGAAAAGTGGAGAGTAAAAGTTCAATAATAAATGGGGATTAAGAAAGGGTATTAATGGATTTTTAAAATTTGTGAGGGTAAATAGGTCATTATACTATTCAAGACAAACTCTCCTCTTTTTAGGTAGTAGAGATGTGAATAAGGGTCTTTTCGTCATTTTTAGTATTTCTTTTATTTTTAGGATTCATTGTATTTTTTCTTTTGTTTAGAATTTAGAGGAAGGAAGGTTATTTGGCATTAAGGGCGTAATTGTAATTAGATACTTTGCTTAGTGCCCAAGCAACCTCCTCCCTTTAAATACCTCTTTTGTAGACTCATTTGAGGCATTCTTCCATTATGAGATATTGAGATTTGAGAGAGTTTAGAGAGAGATTATATTTACTTGCTTCCATTTGACGTCATTTACTTCAATTGGTATTAGAGCCTAGTCGCTCCACCCGGTTGTTGTTGTTGTTGTAAAACAAAAACTCGTAAACAACGTCACGGTGGGTTCAAGAAAGGATGAACACCTCCGACGAAAACTCTTTCAATCAAATCTTGGAGGCCATCAACCGATTGACGGCCCGAGTAGGCACGATGGACGCCCGAGGTTCTTCGTCGGCAACCACGACGGACCGCCCCCACACCGCCCCGGTAACATCTCAAAACCGTAACCCTAGTTCTCCAAGATCCACCCATTCTACACCCCTCCCACAAAGAAACCCTAACCTTGAAAACCCTAATCCCATAAACATCCAAGAAAGCGCCACCACCGAGGATGGTGCCCCACCACCACAACCTGCTAACCAGACCACCCAAAAAACCCCCCGACATGTTCAATCAGACCTAAAACAGTCCAAAAAAAACCAAAGGCAGCAGGCCGGCCTACCCCCACATCCTCCCCACCAGCCGACACCATTCCACGTTCAGACCCACCACCAAACCCAGCCCAATCAACCCCGAAATCCGCCTCAGGCCACCGGAACGCAACTCCCTGCCTCTGGATACTTCCTCCGGAGTCGTACACTTTCAGATCCAGTCCAGATGGATCGTCGGCCACAGTCAGCAGCACCGGGACCCTTTGACGGCTCGGGTCAAGGGTTCCGACCATCACACAGCCCTACCGAGGGTCGTTTGACATCTCCAATCCCTGCCGATGCATTTCAAGTAAATCACCCCTTTATGCGTTCAATCGGTACCACCCATGATCGGAACCTACTCTCCCACAATCGCCAAGATGATCCGTAACATCTGGCACACAAAAAAACCAAATCCACCTCAAATACATACAAATGTCACCAACCCCATGCATTTTTACCCAAATCTTGAATCCCAAACTCCTGAATTTCTACCCTCCCCCATCCACAATAGTTTCACCCACCAAAATTCACCCCCACCCCCTATACCTCCCCCTCCCCGCCCCAATATATCAATAAACCACCATTTACCATCTCCCCACCTTCCCCCACCCTGAATTCTTGTCCCCTCTAACTCTCCACCACCACTTCCACCCAATTATCCCACTCCACCCCCACATGCCTACTCCTTGCCCCTATCTCTGTTTATCCTCGTCACCACCCGCAAAAACACCTTAAAAACCCCCACATACCCCCTGCTCCACCAGTTACCACACACTCTCACCCACCCCATTCCACTTTTTCCACGCTTCCGCCCCCACCTATTCTACATACCTCTCCCCCACCCGGACACCTTCTCCATGTCCCGCCTCATCCACCCCCATGGGATATCCGTTCCTTTCACTTCGCACCCGTTGATTCCCATAGGCGGGAACGGGAGTGGATTACCCTACCTCCACACGATGGTCCTCCTTCACCCCGTCCCCACTCTGTTCCCGAGTTTGCGCCACCCCCTCCTACAGAGTGGCGCACTGATGTTTCTCCCTTTGATTCCTTGGGCCCAAAGGTTATTCCATATGTTCCCCTTTCCGAACACCATTGTTTTGTATGCTATTAGAAGGGGCATCAGATGAACCAATGCCCCTACCGACAACCGTTGGTCGCAGCTCCACCTCCTTCTCCACCACGAGAGCCTCTTCCATCCCATACCACTCTTCTCGTAGCCCCAGTTCTCCCACCAACTCCTGACCCTCTTCATTAACCTCCTTGGAGGCGCCCACATCGCGCCTTACTTCCCGAGCCTCCGCCAGGCGATGATGATCTCAAAGAGGATGCCCTAGCCCTTCAGGGTGGTGATGCCATTTCACAGTTGGCACTTCAGTTACTATCACGGAGTATGCAGGGTGACACTAGAGTAAATGTCTGTGACACCCCACCTAATTAAATTCCGGGTGATCAGTCCCTTATTAAATTAAATCAAGGTGATCGGTTGGTTCATTCTAAGCATCACTGTCAAAAAACAAATTTTTTTTCTTAATCACCCTATAAATAATTAAGCTAAGTGTCAAACAATTTAATTTTATTTATTAAACTCCATTGTTAAAATCTTATATGCATAAACCAATTGATGAATACTACTAACGATAAAAATCAAACCATCCAAGTGAAATGAGCCAACTAAATTAATCAATCCAAATAAGTATCCACAACTAAGGTCAACGTAATAGATGAAACCATCCCAAATAAAAACTGAATACTAAAACAATAAAAGAGTACAAAATCTCTTTCGAGTCTAAACAGAATTTGGAAATGGGCGACACATGCCTTAACTAAAAAGACTAAATAGAAAGCTGAGAAGTCAAAGAAGGAATCGTCTACTGCAAGACCTGCAACTCCCACACAAGCTGCAACACGTTCACTGTTCAATGAACTACGCCTGACGCCCCTGTGGCTGGGCACTTGTGATATATATATATATATATATATATATATATATATCTGTGTTCTAACAAACGCGCCTAGGCGGCGCCAAGGCGCGCCTAGGCGGCGCCAAGGCGCGCCTAGGCGTGAGGCTTTTTAGATACGCCAAGTTTTGGCCCTAGGCGTGGATCAAGGCGTGGTCAACGTTTTTTGGGGCAAGGCGTGAAAAAACGCACGTTTTTTTTGGATAAGGCGTGAAAAAACGCCAGATTTTAGAAGTAATGCGTGAAAAAACGCGAGTTATTTATAATTTTTTTTTTTTTTTTTTTGTATTTTAAAAAAACCGTATTTTAATTTACAAATATTTAGACATATTTTTAAGGTATGAATCATTTTAGTATTTTTAATAGCCTTGTCGTAGTCAAAAAATATTAAAATAAATTAAAAAAGGCCTAAACGCCTTTTCACGCCTAAACCCGCCTAGGCTTCTAAGGCTTAAGGCTTGGCCTCCACGCCTCGGTCACGCCTCGCGTTTTTTAGAATCTTGATATATATACAAGAGAAAGGAAAAATGACAGGAAACGGGTCAGAGCCCGAGTGTAAAACAGCTTTAAAAATAGTTTAGCAAGTATTTAAGATGCTTACTAGTTGATATTACAACCATGTTAGTACCTCGACACTCACTTGAGAATTCTCACCTCTCAACTAATGTGCACGCCTAACGTACTACTATAATGACTCATAAGATTAACTCAATGCACTAGTCTAACCCAATTCTCCTCTCATCAATTTTTGATCCGTGTGACCGTATGTCTACGATTTATTTAAGATAACTTTTCTTATGAATTAATCAAGTCAATTAAGTATATCTCAATACTGATTTGGGATTTCATGCACTTAATTTATTTAGGAGCACTTATACAATTTTATCTACTTACATGCACAGTAGAAGAACCTGTACATATATTTATCACACACAATATATATACAATAGAGCACCCCACATAAATCTATGGTGTTGGCATACTCTGCTATCTAGTCCCTGTACCTCTCGTTCAATAGGGGAAATACTAGTTCGGATCCACTCCTCGAACCGTATTAACATAAAACACACATATTGGAGGCGAAGCATAGTTCCAAGTCACTAAGAGGTCAGCACATACCCTCACGTCTCTTAGGACCGTCTAACTATCATTCTCAGATAGCCTGTACCAAGGACACTATGTTCTAGGGTACGAGTCAATATCCCCCATAAAGGTCCAATCGAGATAAGACCGTCCTGGCGCGGAAACCCCCGTGATAGCAAGTAGCGCGGGTATGATTATACACATACATTCACATATTATATATATATATATAGAGAGAGAGAGAGAGGAAGGCTCACCTACATCATGCACTATACATCACACCTAATTCTAGGCCCTAGAAAACTTTTTTTTTCAAATTTTACATTTTTGCCTTGAAATTAACCTTCCAATCAACCCATATGCAAAAAATTAGGTCAAAATACATTTTGTAGCTATTTTTAAAAAATCCACAAAAAACTGCTGGCGCAGACCCTCATAAATAAGGTAGTTTTAGCATTTTTTTTTTGGATTTTTTAAAAATAACTACAAAATGTATTTTGACCTAATTTTTTACATATGGGTTGATTGGAAGGTTAATTTCAAGGGAAAAATATAAAATTTGAAAAAAAAAGTTTTTTAGGGTCTAGAATTAGGTGTGATGCACGGGTAATGTATAGAGCATGATGTACTATAGCCTGGCTATATATATATATGTTCACATTTTTCATTTAGGTACGCCCACAACCCATAATAATAATATTCTAATCATACGTGGCACATAACGCCCGAGTCCTACGTATAATTAAACCCTTCCTTTTTATTCTCAATTACCGCCACATTCTAAGTACTTCTCGTCTCTCGAAGTGTTTCATCTTGATTAAATATAATATCAGTAGGAGTACACTCACTACCCTACTGGTCTAAGTCCTTCTTGATTCTCACAAAACTTAATTTAATGTACGCACGATTTCCATTCCAATTTATACCCCCCGAAATTCCACGGTTAAATCTCATATAAAATCGCATTACCCGGTCCCTACTTATACCCTACTGGTCCTTCCCATATCCCATTATGATGTTTAAATTATGTCCAAGTGTCCTCACACATTTGAATCGGATTGACATTAAAGGGGGAGAAAGTTTTAGTTTCCAGGAGGAGTCGATCGATCGATGAAAAGGGGTCGATCGATCGATCGACATTCTTGAGTTGATCGATCGATCGAGCAGTTCTTGCCCAGATTCTGCAATTCTTTACCTACTGGTTTCTTCCATTTAACTTCTCCGAATCGCCATTAACAAGTCCCAAACTCCCAACCAAACATTAGGAACATTATATAAACACTTATAGATGCTTTCTAACGTAAAACTTTCGTTAATTCATCAAGAACCGTCATCAAACGAATTAATTCTAGAATTTATCCTTTAACCCTAGTTTATTTTATTTCACAAGAATTCCATTGATATACAGATTCCTGTCTCTACTGGGCATCCAAATTTCGTGTTCACCAATCTACATACAACAAGGGAGTCATCCTAACATGATTTCTATTCTGAAATTCAACCTAATTTTCCCAGACATTATTTAATTTTCATGGAAATATAAATAATTTTCTCCTACACTAGCATGGAGGTGATATCAACTAAATAACAAGAAGTTAGATACTTGCCTTAGAGATGGAAGTATGAATCGTTGATGATGATGATGGGTATGGTTTCGTTCCTTGTTCCCCGATCTACGTGTTGGTGGTGGAATTGGTGAAGATGGTGTAGGGTTGGTGGGTCTCCTCCTTGGAAGCCTTCTCTCTTCTCTCTTCCTTAGCCTCTCTGCAACTCTAATGTTTCTAACCCTCGAGAACTTCAACTCCCATCAGATATAACCCTTCAATTTTCGTCCATAATTAAGGCCTAAAATTGAAAATTACCAAAATGCCCTCTCGGGTTACCGGTTAGCCCTAAAAACGTTCTGAGACCCAAACTAAACCCCCAGGTACACTTTTCTGACTATCTCAACCCTTCCGGACAAATTGGCTCACTCGAAATGACCATACGAGCGACTTATAATTAAATTATTTTTTATTCCATTAATTTAGTCTCGACACGACACACGCGCGTCCCGACATAATTTCTATGATTGTCATATTATTCACTCGCGACAATTTTAATAAATTCAATCTCATATATAACTTTACTCATCTAGTAATATTCAACATAATTGCTACCAATAATTACTAACTCTCGTCACGTTAGTAAATATTCAATTTAAAAAAAATCCGGATTAATATTAAATTAATTTATCCCAATTAAATTTAAGTAATCCCATAATTAAACGCCATAAAAATACGGGGTATTAAAATGTGTCGATGTTCGATGTTCATTTATAGCTTGATGCCGTGGTAGATTGACTTGCCGCCATGGAGCGGATATTTGAGTACAAGCGACTGAAAGGTCGCGGCTACTAAATTTCTAGAGTACGCAAGTGTTTGGTGGAATGACTTGGAGCAACACCGTGTTTTTGAGGGTCAGTCTCCTATATAGACTTGGGCGGAGCTTCGGGCCCAGTTGATGTCAGCTTTTGTCCCCGCCACTTACGAGCGTGACCTATTCTTGCAAGTTCAGTCTCTTCGCCAGGATACCACAGTTTTGGACTATACCGAGCGCTTCCAGCTTCTTTGTACTCGTGCCCGCCTCGCGAGAATGAGGAGCAGCGGATTAGCCGTTTTATTCACGGGCTGCAGAGTTATATTCAGCGGGATCTCGCCTTACGTGACGTCACCTTCTTTGCTAAGGCGTTGGAGTACGCCACAAAAGTCGAGTCCTTCCATCAGACTGCCCCTCCTCCGCGTAGCCGCTCCATGACAGCCTCTCCAGCACCAGTGACTTCTGCTCCTATTGTGCCTCCCTCCACTGCAGCTGCTCCTACTATCACGACCCCTCCTCTTGTACCAGCACCTTCAAATGCTAGAACTGTGGGGTGATGGGTCATCGAGCCTCAGATTGTTCCCTCCCTCGCCGTCGTGCTCTCTTAGCTTCAGGGGACCCTGAGTACCTTGAGGAGGCATCGAAGAACCCACCCCAACCAGCTTTCATTACGATCCTTGATGGTGATACTGAGGGCCTTCCCCTCTGAGTTCGAGGACAAACTCTTTCGGGGGGGGGAGAGTGATGTGAATAAGGGCATTTTCGTCATTTTTAGTATTTCTTTTATTTTAGTATTCATTGTATTTTTCCTTTTGTTTAGTATTTAGAGGAAGGAAGGTTATTTGGCATTAAGGGCATAACTGTAATTAGATACTTAGCTTAGTGGCCAAGCAAACATCATCCCTTTAAATACCTCTTTTGTAGACTCATTTGAGGCATTCTTCTATTATGAGATATTGCGATTTGAGAGAGTTTAGGGAGAGATTATCTTTTCTTGCTCCTATTTGACGTCATTTATGTCATATTGACTCTATTTTGGAAAATTTGGTTAGAAAGGGGAGTTTTGAAGAAACAAAATAAGAGAATGAACATCTCTGGGATATAATCAGTTTTGCAGCATCCTTTTGAACATTTTGATGATATGCTCTTAACGGAATATTTCTTTCATCTTTGTTTTTGTGCTGGAAGAATGTATTACCATAAGTTATATATGTCTGTTGGTGTTTGATTATTTTTTTTGGAGGACTCGTTGTCCTTCCCCTCTTTTGTTTTGGCTAATTCGTCAATAAACGTTTCTTGCTTCTTATAAAAAAATTGACTTTATTCATAACTTGTAGATTACCGTGCCCCCTACCGCAACCTACTAGTTGATGGGAGTATTTTCCTTTCTATTCTGTGCGGCTTATCTCCCTTTTTATTGTGATTGAATCTCTCTTTAAGCTTACTTTCTGAGAAAATAACTCGCTAATATTTATGGCAGTATTTTTCTTTATTCTATGTCCTTCGTTTTTTATAATTGAAGTGCCAGTTTGAACCAAAATGCCTTGGACTCATTCATGAATTAATGCTTACTTTTCTGAATTTTCTTAAGCAGATATCAAAGGATTGATTTTCGAGTACCACCGGCATTACGAAGCTATTGTGATAGTAATGTAGCATCTGGGTAAGTTCTTTCATTCTCTTAATTTTTTAGTTAGACAAAGTCGTTATGAGTTGGTATTCATTAGAAAAAGAAAAAGTTAGCATCCTTATTACAAGACACATGCTTAGTGGTAGTCCATTAGCCATTACTGGCTGATGCTTAGCTATGAAACACAAATACAACTGGGGGCTTGTGGGGTGGGGGGTGGGGAGGATAGAAAGTCTAACAGCATTCCAGACATAACTGATTTACATTCATATCCACACAATGCAAGCATACAGGACTAAGTAACAATATTTCATTAAATTCATGAAAGAATAAAGCAGTCCTTGGAGGGTTGAGACTTGAATGTTGTCCAATTTGCCAAATTTCGTTCTCTCTCTCTCTCTCTCTCTCTTTTTTTTTGTGTGTGTGGACCTCCAGTGATCTTAATCAGTAACTCCATTCAATGTTCGAAAAAGTTAAAAGTGTCCTCGAGGCATCTTTCCTGGACAAAGAGAGGCTATAGCCTCCCGAGATGGAGCAAGCCGTAAGCCTCAATTTGAGAAAAGAAATCCCCCCAAAATATAAAAAACACTAATACATAATAAAATTAATCAGTTATCAGACACGACCCTTAATTAAAGGCAACAAGACACAAATAGTTCATCATTTTCCAATATCCCATCATAAAAACAAAACAAAACAAAACAAAACAAAACAGAGTATCATCATATCATAAGTCATAACAAAAGAGACTGCATAACTAACATTATAATAAAATTGGTATATATAATTATACAACATATACGTTTAATTTAACTATACATATTATAGCCTCAGACTTTCATATAGTGCAAGTCTTAAAGTGGAAATTGAGGCTTAGGACTTGGTTAGCTTCAAGGCACTATAGCCTTGTTTCTATAGCCCCAAAGGTTTGAAGTGTAGGTTCTAAAATTACCCTATGTTGCTATAGCCTCACTATGAAAACTCATGGCTTGGCCTTGAGGCGGCTTCGAGGCTATAGCCCAAAAAGCTATTTTAAACATTGACTCCACTAAGTTTTAAGTTAATGAGAAAATCTGAAAAAAATTGATCGTTGTAACATCATTGTTTTTTGTTTTTTTGACTTTAATACGTCCATAATTACCCTGTTTTGAGTTTGATACCTTTAACTAATTTTTATTGACTTTAGTACATTTTCCGTCGCTAAATGTGAAAATTTCATCGCAAAAAAGTGATGCGTTGATATTTTGCGACAGAAAATGTGCTAAAGTAAAAATAAATTAGTGAAATATACCAAACTCAACACGGTGTAATATTAGACGTATTAAAGTGAAAAAAAAACCTCGTTTTTTTTTTGTAATTTTGTTATTTTTTGTTGAATTTATTGTTTTGGTTTTCTTCTTATTGTTTATCTTATGCAGTTTGATAACTTATTAGGTTGTTGTTCATGATTCAGTGACCAGGGTGCTTAATAATTGAACATTTCTCATTTCTGTTTACAGATCATATTTATCCGTGTCATATTTCTGCTCCCAATTGACGATTAATATCATTTTACATCTGTTTTATGCAGGTTGAAGCATAGATGGGATGATATATGCGCATTTCAAGTTTTTCCTTACAAGTGCCAGATTTCATTACAGTTTTTTGAACTTGCAGATGACTACATTCAACAAGAAATTAAAAAACCTTCAAATCAAACAACTTGCAGCGTGAGTTACTCATATTGGTTCAGGCCTTAAAAGTGGATTTAGTAAGAGTTGGATAGGTTTCTTCTTAACTAGAAAAATAAATTGTCTAACATGCAAAGATTGTAAGGTTAAAATAGTGCTTAACCTCTAAACATAGGATAATTGTATTGGATATTTAGATGTTAATATCAAAAACCAATCAAGAGTGAGGAAGAATATATTAGAAGATCAAGAACGTGGTGGTATAATTGGAAATAAAAAAAAAATTAGAGTTATTTGTGAAAGAAATGGAATGTCGAATAGAAAGATGAAGGCATCGAAAGAATATTGAAGTGGTTATTGGTGAATTAACAAAGGCGTACAATGACCTTAGTAAAATTATGGCGGAATGGAGAAGTCCGAATTGTAGTTAAACAAAATGGGCTTGTTATAATATTTTCAAAAGAATCAAAAAATCAAAATATACAAGTCTGCAAAGAAGGAAGGTAAAAATGATTAAACTCAAAATTAGGTACGAAGGACAATTAGAAGAGTATATACAAATTAATTAAACTAAGGGAAGAAACAAAATTTTAATCATGTCAACTGTATTTGAAGGTGAGAATTTTGGGGTCTTAGTGAAAGACAAGGAAGTTAAAGAAAGTTGAATTGAATTGGAGAAGTTGTTAAATGAGGATTTATAGGAAGCTTAGCTATAGTAGTATGTGCTAGTTCTTTGAAATAAATGGAAACTTTAAGGCCTCGTTTGATGCGTGGGATAAGGAGGTGGCATAGGATAATATCATCTCATGCGATGTTTGATGTGGGATGAGATAAGATTTCAAATGGGATAAATTATCTCATCCATGTTTGGTCGCGATGGGATAACTCTTATCCTATTCCACCTCCTTATCCTGTGCATCAAATGAGGCCTAAAAGCGTAAGACCAAATAGTATTCCGGTAGAAATTTAAAAGTGCTTAGGGGATGAAAGATTATCTTGTTTAGCGAGATAATGTAATTGGATCATAGTAAGAAAATGCCTGATGAGTAGTGAAAAGGTGTCTTAGTACATATATAAAGAAATATGGCTAATATAAAGTTGTATGAATTATTCAGGTGTTAAGCGCATTAGTCATACAGAGAAACTGTCTGGGGAAGTAATTCAACATTGACTTATCCATAACCTAGAAATCAATTAAGATTTTAACTTCTCAGAGAGACAGAAGCTCTAGCATCAAGGTTTTTGAAGATTAGTTGGACTAAAACCATATGGAACACAATTTTATTAATAGAGAATTAAGGTAAAGGTCATGTTCCTTCCTATATTTGGATTTTTAGGACAATGCTTTTCAAGTTTATAAATCTAGTCTCTGTGGTACAATAACATTTATAAATCTAGTCCTTGTGGTACAATACCTTTATTTTTTTGGTCCGCGCCAGCGGCACTATTTTTCACCTTTTTTCATTGTATTTTTAGTACAGGGACTAAATTTATAAAATTCTATGGAGTGCCCTATTTTTATACACTTTGAGCACTATGAGGACCTTTTTCCAAAAACCCCCTTTTATTAAAAGTAGCCATACATATAAAGAGGTAGTGAGAACTGAAGGGATACCAAAAATTGACAAGTTTCTTTATATAGAGTCAATTATCATAAAGTTAGAGAAATTAAAGATGATGTTACTCATAAGATTCAAATAGGTTTGTCAAATGAAAAAAGAGGCCTCTAGAGAAAATAAGGGTGCATTTGATTGCAAAGTTGGAAAAGCATCTCGTCTAATCGATAAGTTAAAAAAAGCGAGGAAAAATATTATCTTACTTTTACGATTTTAAATGAAATCCAATTGTCACATTTAACTTCAAGACAATCGTTTTCACTGAGTATATTTGGAAACAAGCACCGCAAGAAAAAGTAAATAATGGGTAAAAAATATGATTTTCCATGGAAAAGAATGTAATGCCAATCAATTACACCCTAAAAGACAGATTTATAAGACGGGTGGACAGAGCATACGGCAAAAAAAATCATATTAATAAATTGCGTGTTGCTAAAATTGGATGCTACAATGGGCAAAAGAAAGGGCCAACCCAGTGCACGAGGCTCCCGCCTTTGTGGGGTTAGATGTACGCAGTCTTACCGTTGCTCCAGGTTCATTCCTTGGATGTTACAATGGATGTGTTATAAAATAAGAAAGGGTAATATAGAATATGAATATTGTTGGAGCGGAAGTCCAAGGGTCTATTGACAATGCGTATAGATTGAACTACAAAAATTTACACATACATGAAATCCTATGAGGTGGAATTAGGATTTACCATTCAAGATCTATTTGATTTTTCTCGTCTTTGCACGAACAGTTAATGTGATGACAGTTGATCAAGAACGCAGGCTCGATGCACCTCACGACCTTTTACTGCATTCCTGATATGAACAGTCACGAGTAGAGGGTGGGCTCTTACTTCGTGACCACCTTCTTTTCTCCTCCTTCCTCTTTTGTTGCCGCTCTTTCTCACAAGTCCGAATTTGGGTCTTTAGAGTATCCAAGAGTGACGGTTAACTTAAGAAAGAATGAGCCTTAGGTGCATATATATAGGCTACAGTAGGGACCCTCGCCTCAGGAGAGATAAGGATGTTGCTTTAATGGTCCTGATAAAGATGTGTCTCTTAATGGGCCTGAGAAAACCTAATCCTTCTCAGATCCTAATCTCAATCCCTTAATTATAATTAATACCACTAAATAATTATAATTGCAACTCCACTCCTTAACTCAAAATTATATTTCGAGCTCCTCATTATTAATTACTTAATCCTTATTTATTTGATCAATTTCTTTAAGTCCTTAGGATCCAACTTATTTGTAATGTTGGGTTAACATAATCCACCTGCAATATTTGTCACATATAAAACTTATAAGCATCTCAAGGGGATATTACCAGTTTCTATACTGAGACGTGGATTCCATCCAAAAAAAACTTATTTATTGCTTTGGCCATAGGTAGGGTAATATGGTGATGTGCATTATTGAATCTCACCCAAAAGGGCAAAGCAATAAATAACTAGTGCATGTGCCCATCAATTATACCCGGATTAAGAGCCTTAAGTAAACCTAATAATCACGAGGTTTATATTATCTTATAAAATCAGTATAAAGACAATGACCTCAAGGTGGTCCCATTCAATACACAAAGTGTACTAGAATAATTAGTTGAAACTATACAATTTTCCACAATTAAGATAGACCTACTAAAACATTGTGCTACAACCCTATTGATGGTGTGTCCAGTTCCGTCTATAAGGGTGTGAACGATAAAGCTTATATTCTAAAAGAATTGGTAATCTGATCCTCTGTATGTAAGCCGTACTCTACACACCAAAACACCTACTGAGCAGAATAAAAGACATCGACAATATATAAAATAATGCAAACATTATGTCCATACATGATTCTCATTAAAACAGGAAGAACTGATTTTATTTTAACAATAAATCCATAACTAAAACTATTACATAAAGCATGGTTTTAGTCTACTTTTCTAACAATCGTACACCCATAGAAAATAAATTAAAAGAAAATAGACTAAGATACAATTGGCGTGTCGGACATGTGTCCATGCCATGTCCTTTGAGTGTCCGACACTTGTACAGGGTCACCGGGGATGTGTTCGTGCCTCATAGCTAAGTTATAGTCTTGATACAATTGGTATTAAATTACTACGAGCTAACCAAAACAGATTGTTAAATTCAGACATATAGCGGGTGACAGGGGTGAATCCACTTGAGGATTAAGGTGGGCAATTGCCTACTTTATATTTTAAGGGAAAAAAATATAGGTAATAAAATAGGTACAATGCGAATCGTAAAAAAATTGGCCAACTTATAATTTGAGAGAGAACAAATTTAGATAGTAAGTTTTAGATCAAAATTCAAACGATAGTTTGTCCACCATATAATTTGGAAGGAAAGAACTTCATATAATAAAGTGGGATAGATACACAATTTATACAATTTTGCTCACCTTGTTATATAAAAAAGTTAATAAATTACTCACTTTAATATATTCTTTAGCACTTGTGGAAGTTAAAAGTGTAATTTTATCGCTACTAAAAAAATCAAATTACATCTTTCGCTCACCTTATGAAATAATGTGGACACGAGCCATTTCTTATTTTTAAAGAGGATTTGTTTGATTTTACCCCTGCGATCATGCGGTATTTAGAGATGCCCCCTACAAGTTCAATAACTAGACTTGTCCCCCCCATGCAACTGATTAATGCAATAAGGTGCATTCGGGTTGATGCACATGCCTCCCCCCTGTGGGGGTGGGGGGGTATCTCTAAATATTGTCCCCCCTACAAGTTCAATAACTAGACTTGTCCCGCCCATGCAACTGATTAATGCAATAAGGTGCATTCGGGTTGATGCGCATGCCTCCCCCCTGTGGGGGTGGGGGGTATCTCTAAATATTGTATTATATCAGGAAGTTGTAAAAAAAAAAAACCCAAAAAGGTCAATAAGTTACAGTAAGTTATAATTATCTATGCTGGAGCACTTCTAATATTTAAATTTTGACATGATATAGTTTGCAGTGTGCAACAGGATGGTTTTCGTTACGTGAGCTTGAGACCTTGAGATTATGTGTTGCTGTGAGGTTCTTATCAGTTTATCCTAAAGCTGGTGCAGAGTCCTTGCGGAAATCTGCAGCTGGGCGCTTTGAAAAATCAAAGAGGTTACAATTCTTTGCAAAGGACCCGAAACTTGATGAACAAGGGCAACAGCAAGTCAATAGAGGTTTAGATTTTAACTACTTTTTTAACTACAAGAATATTCGTTCTAAGCTTTGAAATTCAGCATATACAACCTGTATAATCACTCTATTTCAATCCTCATGAATTTATTTTAAATATCAATGTGTAATATTTTATTGTTATTCTTAAGTTTTGATTGTTCCATGACTAACTTTCCGTAATTTTGTCTCACATGGCTTACTTCTCTCTGCCTCAAACCATTTAATTAATTATTTTTTCTCCTTCATTTTTCTTTTCTTAATTGTCACATCTAGCTTAATTTATTCTTAGTGTTTTTTTCCTGGCTTTTTCTACAAGGATTTGTTTGATTGGAACCATTAGCTATGGGAAACATGGAAGGTTCCATATTTTTTAACTTTTGGCCTGTAAAAGTTTTTTTGTTGTTTGGGTGGGTGGGTGGGAGGTGGTGGTGGAAGAAAATTTTTGCGTTGGAAAATAAGGAAATTTAAGATTTGCTCTCATAAATTATTTGATTGAAAATAAGTATTTTCCTGGGTAAACAATGTAATACTATCAAACACACCCTACGTAATTGAATTCCCCTCTAAATTTTCAAATTGGTTACTAATGTTTTTGTAACTACTGGCTCTTTCTTTCCACTTTTGGACATAAATAGTTATCTATGGATATCACTGAATAAATTGTGTTGTAGAACTAGTACCTAATGAAGACAAAGAACCGAATGATGATGAAGCTAATGAAGACAAAGAACTGAATGATGACGAAGAAGATGAATTAGATGATGAAAATATTGAAGAGGAGTTGGATGCTTACGGGACATTCGACCTGGTAAATTTGCATCTGCTTTATGTAACCGTGTTGTGTTTTTCTTATTTATTTACTTCAAGCATTTTTTTACTTCACCCCTGCTATATGTGATATTTAGAGATACCCTGCTAAATGTTCAATAATTAGAGTTATCTATCGCATGTGCATTAAACCACTTAAACCTTATGCATCAACCCACTTGTACATTATGCATTGCCCCCCAGGCGTTACTCTAATTATTGAACACGTAGGGGGTATCTCTAGATATCTCATTATCTGGGTGGAGTAAAGTAAAGAAAAGTTCTTAATTTAATTTTGTATTTTTTTGCGATGTGTTTATTCCATAAGGCTGGTGTTGTTTCTCTTTGTGATCTTGATACTTTTTGTTTTTTTGATTTTATTTTATTTTGATTTTATCATTTCTTCCGTTTTATTTTCCTTCATGCTCTTTTTTGTAGGGTGATGAGGATGGAAATTTCTCTCCACAATCACGTTCATGTATCCTTGTAGCATACCAATGAACTCATTGTTTTTTATTAACTGCTCTTTTTATGTAAGAAAAGATGGTTAAGTTCTCAGTTAACTTCTACATGTATTTGTACCGAAAAGCAATTCGATAAATACAGGATATTTTGACTTTGCCCCTGAGATAATAGTGTATTTGGACAAACCCACTAGATTTTCAAAAATTAGCTTACTCCCAACTGAGATAAAATTTTGAACTTCTAAGGGGTTAAGTCGAATACACTTTATCCGCAAAGTCAAAATATCCAATTCATATCCAAAAGCAGTAATATCATAGTGATATACGCATCTGTATGCACATAGAGAGGGGGAGGGAGGAGGGGGTGTATATTATATATATATGTTAATCATTGAAATGAAATAATGCAAGATCTGTGACTTTTCCTATTAGTCGGTGCAGATACAGACTGTGACAACATTTCAAGAAACTACTTGCAAGATCTCTTTGGAAGTTTCCCATTAAGTGAAACTGGTGGTCCTGAATTACAAGAGAACAGTGATGGCGAATTTCAAATATACGATCAGTATAGCGATGGAAACTACTCTGACGATGATACCTAGTCACAATCTCCATCTCAGATGTGTTTCCTTGAAGGTTGTTTTCCCTTTACTTTGTCATCATAATAAATAATTAAACTTACTATAAATAAACTTTGGCTAAATCAACAATTTTGACTCTGGGACACGGTACAGACATATTTGTCAAATCATGTACCATATTGTGTATTGAATATTAGAAAAAAAATGTGTTCAAATCCCACTGCAATCCCGTTATTATAAGAATATTAGAATAAAAGAAAAAGAAAGTAAGAGTAATATAACTAAAATGAGTATTCATGTATAATTTTTTATAAACGACACAGATTGATATGGTAAAATGCAATGCTATTTGGGATACAACCACACTATGTACATTTGTTGTGTTTTGTCGTATCAATACTAACAACAATGGGTATAGAAACAATAGGGACACTGTTTGGATGTGTTTTAGATTCAATTGGGGATATTTTACACCCCCACGAAAAGCTGGGGATTTGAGTGATATTTTACAAAATTCAAACCTTATTTCTATAATTAAAAAATATATATACAGAACAAAGTTATTGAAGCACATATGCAATCAATGTTAGAACTATGTAGGCTACATTTTCATCGGGCCACCTTATATCGCCTAGGCCACTTTTATAGAACTCTGTATACAATTCGGATTTTTAGAGCACTGGATTCATTTCTGTCCTCTCTCTTTTCTGTTTCAAAAGCAATATTTTATTACCGTAGTTTCTTATCTTTCAGTAAATTGTGTACGTTAGTATTGTTGGTAATTTTTCTTAAACACACGTTCACGTATATATATAATCGAACAGGCTTCTACTCAAACCGGAACGTTCTGATCACTGTTTTTAAATATTAAATAATTGAAATTTTTAACCAAAATTGGTGGAAATGATCTCCATAGTGAGGATAGCGAGATTATTTACGGAAAAAATCACCAAAAATTCAATTCGAAGTGGGCGAAATGCAAAATCGATGAATATGTGCATTTTCGATCGTTAAAACTTTTGATGATCATCTCTCACCCACTTTCGAATTGAATTTCTTTTGATTTTTTTTTCAAGCTTACACTTGCTAGACTATGGCGGATTACGTAATTAGGGAAGAGGAAGACAGGAAATTGAGGGAGGTAGAGAAGAAGAGAGAGAGAGATCAAGGGAGAGATTAGAGCCAAAGAAAAATGAAATCATTCTGACCACCTTTTATTATTGATCCTCTCTGATTATATACATTCACTATCGTAGCATCTAACTAACTCCCTAACCACTTCTGTAACTAACCTTGCTGACATGTCCAATTGAACAGAATTACAGCTACTACAGATCTAAACCTGACATTCGCATCCCCATTTGAAATCCTTGTCCTCAAGGATAAAATTGAGGAAATCTCTATGTAAGGTAGCTGTAATCTCCCCTGACGCGTCTGAAGGGGTGGCATGTTGAACCATTGTACGAGCACCTGTGCATGCAGGTCTGTTTCCTCTGTGTATTACTTGACGGTCCGGTATAACAATGGGTTCTACAACGAATTCCACTATCATTGGCTGTTGTTAGTTGTGTCTCAGGTGTAACCCCTTCACCCACTCTTTTCTTTAGAATCACAAAGTGAAAAATGGGGTGTATAGCTTCCGTGTCAGGTAAAATTCCTCATAGCTATAGGGACTTACTGTGTGGTTGCAAACGCAGATACAAAAATCTCTTTCTGGAAAAGGCCTTTCAGTGCGATGTTTGTCTGCATACACTTTCGTTCAGTTAAGGGCTTGCTTCAATTTGTCTTTCAACAGCTGCATCATTTCCTTCCTCTCCAGAACAAACTGATCTACTTTGGGTACTTTAGTATTGGGTAATTGAGGTATTGACATGAGGTGTGTGCGTGTGTTTAGGTTGGGGGGAGTGGGGTGGGGTGGGTGGGGGGGTGGTTGTTGTTGTTGTAACCATAGAGGGCTTCGAATGGTGTTGTTTGCAAGGAAGAATGGTAGCTGGTATTAGACCACCATATATCAAGGGTGATCCATTTAGCCCGTTGCTCTTGTCTGTCACTGCACATGCACCTAATGTAGTTTTCAAGACATTGTTTTCCCCGTTTTGTTTGGCCATCGAATGGTGGGCGGTATGTTGTGGAATGGTTGAGGGTGCCTACCGATTCAAACAGTTGAATCCAAAAGGAGCTTAGGAAAAGAGGATCTCTGTCTGAAACTATATTAGTGGGTAGGCCATGAAGTTTGTGAATTTGGTTAGAGTAGTTGGGTATTTGGAGAGCTGTGTAGGGGTGAGTGAGGGTGGGGATACTTAGTTTGCTGATACACAATTACTAGTTTGGAATCCTTGTGATCTGTAGGTGTAGTGTATGTGTAGTACTTACTTAGTTTTGCTTGCAATTTGTACCACCAGCATCTGAGCTAACTCATTCCCCACCATACTTTTGTGTATTTTTTCTAACCTTGTTGACTGTAAGGATATAACGGCTTGGCAGCTACTAGTGTCCTCCCCTCTTCTTGATAAGGTATTTGCTACTTTGTTCTCTGTTTTCTTGTGGATAATAATGCAATGAAAACCAAGCAGCCATGTTAATAATTGCTGCAGCAATTGAACAGACTCTCGGCTCCTTCAGATATTTGAGGCTTTCGTGGTCCGTCTTGATTAGGAAATAGTGACTAGGATCTCCACTTCTCAATGGCATAGACAAAGGTGAAAGGACCGGAGTTCCTTTTCATAGGTAAAAAGGCCCATCTTCCTTGATGGTAAATGATAGGCTCATTTAGTACTTCAACTGAGAAGAACTGGCCCACAATTCCATAGCTTCCCTTTTTGCGTAGCCTTTTCAATACCTTGCCACTGATCATTTTGAGTTGCCATTTCTCCTCACTCCTATCAGCTGTATGCTTGCCTGCCCTCCTTGTCAAAAGTCAGTTTTGATTGTTTGAAATTGAATAGTATATCCCCAAGTTCTTCGAACCATTCAATGCCTAGTACCATGTCACGACTTTCCTTGAAATCCTCCCCTTGCACGTGCCAGCAGAATTCAGGATGGCTGACATTACTTATCACTTGGACTGTCAACTGGGAGGGCCAAATATGGGCTGGGTTGAATCTGAGTGTGCCAAATATTTGGTCCGGGTTGCTTCTTCTTCCATATATATGTATTTACCGTATATATGTAGTGTATATATATGTTTTGTATGTGTGCCTGTATATATATGTGTGTGTGGTGTATTTTGGTGAGATGACAGAAGCAGCAAGAAAAAGAGTTGGAGAGGAAGAGAGATAGAGAGTAGAAGGGGGGAAAAGGAGAAACATATGACGAAATGTAGAGAGAGAAGTTGGGATTGTGAAAAGAGCTTTTTACTGTTGAGGTTGGGGGGGGGGGGGGGGTAGAGAGAGGGTACTGTGGTTGTTCCTTAGGGAGATGGGTGCCAGAATTTTGCCCGCTTCTTTTATTGCCTGGACCTCATTTTGCCTCGGAGTAGCCAAATATGAACTCCATTTTTTACGGATTGGGTTAATATGGGTGGATTGACCAGTTTGGGCCAGTTTTTTCAGTTCTACTTATCACCTTGTTGCCATCAACTACAGTAACCCAAAGCCTAGTGGCAGGTACTTTAGTACATTCAATCTGCCTAGCCATGTGTGCATGGGCAGACCTAGGTGGTCCCGAAGGTGGATAGTCGCTTTTTTTCGAGAATTTTCCAAGATATATACTAATTTTTTTGGATATTTGTGTAAGTTTTCATAGTCAAAGGCAATGCGTTTTATGTCATTTTAAAAGCTTAAGGGCGGAGCTATAAATAATCTATCTTCTACTCAGATATGCTTCTCACTAGAAAAAAACGATCATCATTTTCTATTTCTTCCTTTCCCACCCCTCTGTATTCCCTCTCAGCCTAAGCCGCCGCTGCCCTTTCCTTATCCAATGCAAGTCGCCGGAGATCCCCCTTCCCTTCCCTCCCTCCGGCGACAACAGCCTGTCCGAGACCCTCCCTCTCTCTCCCTGGCAGAGCAGAGCCTCTTTCACTCAGCTGCACAAGTAACTTTTAAAGTTTCAATAACATAATTTTTTTTTCCAGTTCAATATTTATTTTTTATTACTTATTATTTTCAGTTCAATATTTCAGTTTAATTCTTTCAAGATATTGTTTATTGTTTATTGTTTAATTAGGTTAAACTTTGAAAGTTCAATAATGGTTCAATGTTCAATTGTAAAATGTTAAGTTAGTTTAATTTTCAATATTTAAATGATTGAATGATTAAATATGTTTACTGTAATTTATGAAAAAAATTTGTTAGATTAGTTTAAAGTGTTGAAGTTAAATTGTTGTGATTTAATTGTTGAGTTTCTCCTAATTTTCTTAATATTTAATTGCTGTAATTTTTGTTTTACGATATTTTTTCACTAAAATATAACTTGAATGAGTAATTATTATAATACAACTTGAATAAGTATTTGTAATTCAATTAATATGTTTTTCAGGGCTAAAAAATTGCAAAAAACTATAAATAACCCTTAAAAAACCCGCCTCGGGGGCTCCCGCCCCTCGAATCCTCGCCACACCCTGTCTAAAAATCCTGGGTCCGCCACTGCGTGGGTGGGTCTAGGAAGTTGTGAGAGCTGCTGAGTCAATTAAAATGTTGAGGGCTTGGTTGGCCTGGTTCTTGGATCTCCCTTTGATTATGATGTGGGGACCCCGACAGTGCTTGTAGGGAGACGGTGCTTGTAGGGAAATGAACATGTCCCTTCCCATCTCACATTCATCCCTTGGTAACTGCAATTCCCCTTCGTGTTGCACTTCACCTTCTTGATCTTAATCTCCACTTATGATCCCAAAGGAGTATGGATCATCACAGTAGCAACAGAGGTTCTTCTCTCCCCCCATCTCATATCCACCCCCCATCAGATTGTTTTTCTGAAGCAGTGATCCTTTTGATGAGTTGTAAGGTGTTTCCAGGGATGCAAACAAACTGAGCTGTTCGAGCATAGGTCGAGCTTGTCTCGTTTAAAGCTTGAGCTTGGCTCGTTTGTTAAGCAAACGAATTGAGCTCGATCATGATTTTAAGCTCGTTTAAAAAATTAAGATTGTTGAGCTCGGCTCGAACTTGTCTTATAGCATAACTAAGCTCGATTAATCCCTTCAAAACTGATTTCCTCGAGCTCAACTTGTTTAAAGCTCGAGATCGACTTGTTCATTTAGTAAAAGAAGCGAGCTCAAACTTGATCTCAAGCTCATTTAATAATCGAGCTTGACTAAGCTCTTCTCGAGCTCGGCTCGATTTGCTTGTGGCCCTAGATGTTTCTTAGCTGGAATTGTGGGCAGTTGTGAATTCTTGGGATTGTTTTATTGTTTGGTAGAGCATAGAAGTTAGGAGAGAATGGCTGTTTCCATTGTGGGGGGTTGGCAGGTGTTTTTTTGGTTCCAAGAGCAGATTCTTGCAACTTGGCTAGGTCCATAGCATGTTTCATGATCTGGGTTCCCAACATGTTAATCAACACCTTTATTTTATTCTTGAGACCACTCAAAAAGCTTGATATGAAATATTCTTCCAACCACCCTATTTGATTAGCCATCACCAATGGCTTCAATTCCTCAAACTTCTGCTGCCATTGAGTCACTACATCATCAAATTCTCTTGGAGCTAAGGCACACTTCCCCCAAAAATTCCTCCCAATTTACCTGTCTGGGGTCTTCATATACCATTGACTGGAACCATGTGGCATTAACACCTTCTCTGTGTACAAACATTATTTTCTACTCTAATTTCTACAATTGCTGTATTCAGCCCCTAGGGTCGTCACCATTAAATCTAGGGCACTCAACTTAGGCCTCTTGTAACCTTCAAATTCTCCATAGGTATTATTGTTCATATTCTTCCCAGAATCCACTATTATTGTGTTATTACCAGCTGGATGTGGCTCTTGAGGAGTGCTCAAAATCCCCTTCTGATTTATTTCCCGTTCCCCCATCAATCCTCTTAAGTCTTTCATTAGGGGGTGATGATTCGTGTTTTTGGGTTGGGTTTTGGTCTGACACATCGTGTTTTTTTAACTAACACGAACACAACTTGTATAGAACACAACACGACACGACTAAAAAGATTACTTAAATTTAACGTTCAATTAAACAGAATTAGACACGATAACCTAAATAATAACACGATTGACATGACAAGACACGATAACATGACCGACACAACTCATAATGTTGACACGAACACGACACGACATGATTTCGTGTCAAAAAGACCTGATACGAACACGATATATCGTGTCACTTTCATATCACTTTCATGTTGTTTATAAGAGTGCCACCCCTATCTTTCATTAAATTGTCCTAACTGTTGAGTTACACTTGGTTAGGAGGGATTCTAATGAAAGTTGTACCTAGCACCGGCAAAGCTTGCCTGGATATAGCCAAAACACCCATATCAGCCCACAATAAATTATGGGGCCCATTTCTATTGATTGTGGGCCAAATATGGGCTGGAAAGAAAAAATAAACGGGTTGAATTTGGGCCACAACCTCACCCATAACTTACGCCTACCAGAATTGGTTCAAAGCATATTATTATTTTCCCATCTCCTCTCTCATTTTCAGATCTCCTCCGTCTCTCTCTAGATTATGTGTGTCTCTCCACACTTACCTTCTTCACATCTAATCCTCTTCCCTTTCTCTCTCTTTAGATTGTATCAAACATCAGTGGAGATTAGATTAACACATTGAAAATGTTGTTACGAGAGATGAACCAAATACTAGATATATATACAAATGCGGGCGCGTGCCCGCACATACATGTGTGTGTGTGTGTGTGTGTGTATTTATGTAGCGTCTTCGAATAAAGTTGCAACTTTCCAACTATTTGCTTTGTTTTCCGACACTAAAAAAAGGGCAGTTTACAATTAGGTCCCTTGTTGACAATTTTTAAAC
Organism: Sambucus nigra; assembly: GCA_949130495.1. Taxonomy (NCBI): domain Eukaryota; kingdom Viridiplantae; phylum Streptophyta; class Magnoliopsida; order Dipsacales; family Adoxaceae; genus Sambucus; species Sambucus nigra. Next base: position 724,736,357 of record OX422209.1, read on the forward strand.
ATTTAAGGACAATTTACAATTAGGTCCACTTGTTATGTCACTAGCGTGGACTTCTACAAGAAGAGAATTAGAGGACCTAATTGTTTAAAATTTGTCAAAATTCCTTAGTGTTTAAAATTTGTTTGCGAGGAACATAAGAGTGCTTTGCTATAAAAACAATCATCTCTCAAGTTACCGGTCATATCCTAATTGGAGAGTTTAGAATATTTTGTTTTAAAAAAAAATGCACACGAAAAATGGGTTGCCTGACCCGAACCCAACCCACCATATGCCCCAGCTCATATCTGGCCCGCCCAAATTCGGACCAACCCACCGAACTGTCACTATTAGTTGTACCTGTTGTAATTTCAATTCCACTCCATCATGTTTTTGCTGCAACTCTCCTCTAGCTTTTTCACACTGCCTCGTCTCGATCATCTGGACTTTAATTTACACAGCTTTGCAATCTAGTTACAATGATGTAATTGAGTTGAGAGAGGGAGATAAGAAGATAGAGAACTAAAGAGAGAGAGAGATTAGAGGGAAAGAGATGAATTAATTCATTTTTGACTTCCTTTTTTACTAATGATCTTCTCTACATTCACTATCATAGCATCTAACTAACTCCCTAACTATGCCCGTTACTAGCCTTGATGACATGTCCAACTAACAAAATTACTACCACTAGATCCAAGTAAGTTTTTGTAGATGACCTTCTCACTATGGAGCCACCCTGATAGTATATATTATTGTGTTGTCGGATCTTTGTCATATCCAACTATACCTTTTTAGGATTTGTTGTATCACGATTTCGTATCATATCGTTTATCTCATATCCGTGCAACTTAGTGGGGAGAATAAAGAATTTTAAGCAAACCCCACAAATCGTAAACCAAACGGTTGATTTCATTATTGCCTATATCTTCCTATCAATCTTGCAAAGTGGAATCTGCCCTCCAGCCTTTCACTCTTCTGCTAGCCTTTGATTCATGGAAAGAGAAATGGTTGCTCTATACACTCCTCATTTTCTTTCATCAAAACTGCCCTCCTTACACGATTGCACTTTCTATGAAATATCTCCAGACTTGCCATTAAGTTTAAGTCAAGAAGTTATCAAGGTATTTTGGGATTCAAGATTCTGTAATTAGTGCGCACATATATATACAGACAGGATGTGCGGACCTAAAAGAAGTACCTAAAAAGGGACTTCGCAATTTTAGGAGCTAAATAATTTTCTTTTTATGTATTTTGATAGAGACGATCTCCATGATCAAGAAAAAAATATTAAGTGGTCGGATGATCATCAAAAGTTTGAAGGCTAAGAATGCACATATCTATCAACTTTGCATATCACACACTTCCGAGTTGAATTATTTGATGAAATTTGGCGGATATAATCTTCTAACCATGGAGATTATATTTACAAAATTTAATTGAAAAACTCGTTTATTTTTACCCTAGAATGGAGAAGTCTGTTTTTAGGCACTTTATGTCCGCATAAGATCCTGGCTATATATATATATATATATATATATATATATATATATATAGGGAGAGGTTCACAAGTGGATCAAAAGAATGGATTTTTTAATGGACCTTAACAAAAAACACATAATAACACATTAATTTTAATTCCTATAGTGTAATTGGTCCGCGCCAGCGGCATCAAATACGCGTGTCGATCGATCCCCCACCCCCCCACACGCCCCCACCCCACCCCCACCCCCACCCCCACCCCCATGGCAGCCCTGCTGTCATAAGCGCTGCCACAAGGGCTGCTTTGGTGATGGTGGTGGTTGGGGTGGGTGGGGGGGTAGTGGGGTGAAGGTGTGATCTCGGGTGCCGCTGGCGCGGACCAATTACACTATAGAAATTAAAATTAATGTGTTAATATGTGTTTTTTGTTGAGGTCCATTAAAAAGCCCATTCTTTTGGTCCACTTGTGAACCTCTCCCTATATATATATATATATATATATATATATAATTCTTTATGACCCTCAACTTTTCTTTCAGATAGATTCTATGATCCTTTACTCAACACTAGCTTTTGCATATCAGCTGCTGAAAATAAAGTTTTAAAAAGGCCTACTTATTTTGATTTCATCTGTATTAAAAATGATTTTTGTTAAATACCTAGTATTGTGCTCCAATCGATTTCTAGAAAGGATTTCTAATCCTAACTTTTTATTATTTTTGCTGTGCTGTAGGAACAAGGCGAGTTTGCATCAATGAAGCGTGGCGAATTGATTGCTTGAGCTCTTCAATCAAATTATATAATTGTGTATATAATTTTTTTTTCGTATGGCAAAAAACTCCATGGGGACTAGTTCGAATTAAGCTCCTTGTGGTTTCATATTAATCAATCTGTTACTGGTAGTATTTTTTTAGAGGCATTGAACAAAAAGCACATGCTTGTTTTTTCTAATTTAAATTTTAGTCTAAAATATTTTCAATAGTGAAATTAGTCTGCAAACATTGAAAATAGCTGGAGACACAAGACTGCTGATGTGGCAATACTGATGGTGGCGTCACAAAATGCTGAATGTGTAACCAAATAGTGGAATTGTAGGTCAAGCTGGGCAAAACTAAAATTAATTTTAATCCTCCAAAAAAATCTTCTGGTGTTATTTTTAAGTAGATTTGGTTAAATTGTGTTAAACCCTCTTAACCATTTCAGGTTTACAAATCACCCTTTGATTAAAAAGGATAAACCCCATTGACTATATACAAGTAACAACTGGCCCAATTATGTTTAAACCTGGCAGAAAGGTAACAGAATATCTTATGTGAAATTCATTTTAATTATAAATTTACCTGTCGTAGTCATAACTAGATTAAACTGAACCCATATCTTTAAGCATTCATCCAACTTTTTAATGGATTTTGAATTGAGAAATGCTAGAGTTTCAAAAAAATCTCTCAAATCATTCCCAAAATAGCAATAATTATTGTATGGGTCATGTCAGGACACAAAACTTCATTGTTGTTTGGGGGAAAATTTGTGAACTTTTTTGGAACTTATAGCACTGCTCTTTTGAATTTATCCAATTTCTCACTATCAAGTACTTTGGTTTCCTTGTGGTTCACTTTTCATTCATTTAACTTTTCAAAAATTGTGCATTTCTAGAAATATATTAAATGAAATAAGATTTTCTCCAAAATTATTATGAATATGATTTTGAATTTATCCAATGTCTCACCATCACATGATTTGGTTTCCTTGTGGGTTATTTTTTCATTCATTTAACCTTTTAAAAAAAGTTGTCCATTTCTAGAAATATATTAAATGGAATAAGATTTTCTTCAAAATTATAACGAAAAATCAAATCAGGCCTAGATGGTAGCTCTAGATAAACCAGAGTTTAGTTATTTCTAATTAAAGTGTCTGATCTCATTTTCTGACTAGTCAAATTACCTATAAAATGTTTGAAAGTTGAAAATGTTTTAAAATTTGTTCAATTTTATACAAGTTGAAAATAGTGAAAATGAGATGAGTTATTTGGTGAGGTGCTTTTTATACCTTTTTGATTTTCGTAATTTTTTTTCTTAGGGGTGGTAAGAATTGGATCTGTGAATATTTAAAAAAAAGTGACATTGACCAAGCCAGTCATTTATTTTTTCATTGTTTTTAATTTTTAAGCTTTTTACAACTATTAGTTGTGTTTTATTTAGTTTTTCAATTTTGTAATCAAAAGCGCCCTCAATAATTTTGTTGTTGATCAAAGTTAGGTATGTAATTACAACACCCCCAATTAATAATGCTTAATTAAACAATAAATCAAGGGTGTTTCTAAGGGCACCACAAAAATTGCTTCAAAATACCACAAAAAAAATAAATAAGATTTTTACTATGGGCCACCACCTTATATATATATATATATATATTTTTTTTTAACTCAATTACAACACAAAATACAACTGCACTCCAAACTCTATTTCTCACTCTATCCACTACACTCCAAACTCTCCATTCTCATCTTCACTTCACCTAACAAATTTGTCTATATTAATCCCACCAACCATCTTCAACAACATTATTAAAGTTTTGTTTCTTTGGTCCCCACACATCATTATTAAAGTTTTGTCCCCCACCAACTATCTAGAACAACATTTTTAAATAACTAAATATTCAAATACTAATGAATATTCCACCATTAAACAATGATACCACCTCAAAAGTAAATGACAACTCTACAAATCTCATTTTTGAGGTAAACTTTGGATCCCATTACATATATATTTGTTTTTTCATAAACTTTGAACATTTGAAAAAACATAGAAAATGTATAGTTGGTTCAGGATCGGGGCCCCGATTTCAAGGCAGAAATTCAGGGTAAATCTCCCGAACCAACTCTATATTTTTTTTGTTCGAACTAAAGTCATTTGTTATAATCATGCCGAACCAGCTATACATATTCAACATATTTACCCGAACAAGAGATACCTGGTTCGTTATTGTGACACCCCGCCCATCCTAATCCTGATTGATTTGTCCATTATTAAATTAAACAATAATCATTAATGGTGTCATTCTTAGCATCACTGTCGAAATTCAATTTATTTTACTAATACCCTAATGGTCAGGTGTCAAAATTTTAATCTTTTTATTAACAGGCAATACATTAATAATAAATCACATTCACCATTCTAGTAAGCATAGTAATAAATGATAAACAACGAGATAAATAAATATGCCTGGAATAACACTCCAGACGAAAATCCAAATACAATAATCCATAATATAAACCAAATCCGATACTGGAAATAAAAATGAAGTATAATGTCTCTGAAAATAACCACTAGCTAGAGATGGGCGACATGCCCGACTGAGATAGAGAAATGATAAATAGGAACTGATAAATTTGGAGGCGTCTACTACAAATATCCTATAACTTCCACAACAGCTGCAACACGTCAAATACGAAGAAACTCCTAAGCCTGACATCCTTGTACCTGGGCACCTAAAATATTTTTACAAAAATAGATTTGAAACGGGTCAGAGCCGAAGTAAAACAGTTTGAAAATATTTAGCAAGTATTTAAAATGCATTAAGAGAAAATATTATATACATGTTAGCTTCACGTGCTCTCACTTGAGATCTTCACCTCTCAACTATTGTGCACGTCTAACCTATACTTCTAAACCACCTTAGTAATGCTACCCCACCTAACTAGTTTTAAATAAGTTTTTTCCCTTCTAATAATTCACCGTGCCCGCCCGTATTGCTCATACAATACATTACTAAATTTATAAGCCCTTTTATCCATTAGAAGTTACCAATTAATTATTAAGTTCCTACATACTTAGATTACTTTAGATATCACTATTCATCTTATCTACTAGTACACACGTAGTAAAATAAATCACACGTATATATATAAACACCACACTTCTAATATATACGAATACGACATCTCTAAGTGGAGACCTGCGATGCGGGCATACTCTGCTATCAAGTCATGGTACATCACGTACTAAGTAAAGGACATCGGGTTCAGAGTCACTCTCGGACCATACATTCACAATGCATAAAATTTGGAGGCGAACATAGTCCTAAGACTTTGGGCTACGCACACACCTAACACACCCAAATGACCGGTCACACTCTCATTCACACAAGTAGCGCTCAATCCCTAAGTTCTATGTTCTAAGGTACAAGTGAAATCCCCCCAATGGGCTCATCAGGTTAAGACTGTCCACGATGCGGAACCTCCCGTGATAACAAGTAGCCTAGGTATGTTTACACACATTTAAAATCTATACAATAGGCATACACCCAACCTATAATATATATATATATTCACATAACCTATAATATTTTTTTTTTCATGTACGTAGTGTATATAACTCTCGAATATTCTACGTATTATCAATTTACTTATTATACCTCTCATCGCATTTTCCCCGAGTGTTTTCCCATTACTCAAAGGGTCCCAACTGCCCATTAAATTATCTCAGTAATTATAATATCCCTCTTTTACTGGCCCGGCATAAGGTTCACTCGAACTTCCCGTGACCCATTTTAATTCTCGAGAAATGATTTAGTATTAAACTATGACCAATAATTTCTAGTCTTAATTCTCTTCATTAAGGGAATGCTAAAATCCTAACCTTTTAAAAAAATTAAGACAAACCAAGGCCCGGACTAACAAGTCATCCAAACCGGTTTTAGTAGGCCTACGAATCGATTCACGTCTGCATCTGAACCGGTTTGAGGGTACATCCGAACAGGTTGAAATGTACCACCAAATCGGTTTAAGGGAAAGGCCGAACCAATTTGGGGTACCCAGCAGTTCGTCTTCCCACTGCTACGGGTTTCACCATTATTAACCCTCCAAAACTTCCTAATTTGATCCCAAACTCCAAACCAATCATTCAAATCCCTAAACTAACATGAATGAAGGATTTTTAACATAATCAAAACATCAAATAGGATCATTTAAATCACATTAATCCTCAATTTAATCCCCTAAACCCTAGGTTATTCTTTTTCTTCAAGAATATCAACAACATCTCAGATTTCTTCCAAGTTTTAATGTTCCAATCCTTAATTTCGTGTTACATAAATGAATTAAACATATCCATTAAGATTTCACCCAATAACATGAATTGAGTCTTCCAAATCAAAGCCAATATTTATATATTCATGAGATTATTCATCCTACACTAAACTTGGAGGGTATATATGCTCGAAATTAGCAAGATAAATACTTGCGTAGAATAGCAGGTCTAAATTTCTGCAGAATAATGGTGGGATTGTCTTCCTCTCTTCCCGATTTACACAACGGTGGTGGTGGTGCAAGAATGGTATGACATGACCTTGAGACTCATCATCTCCCTCTTCTAATGGCCTCTCTGTATTTCTTGTGGCTTATACCCTAACTCCGTCACGTAACTGATGATATAAATCTCCAATTTTCGTAGGTCTCTTTTCTCCAACTCCTCCGGGGCGCCGATTTGGCCTAAAAATGCCTTGGAACCCGATTCAAACCCCCCGAGTACACTTTTCTGACTATTTCGACCCTTCCGGACACACTAGCGTACTCGAAATGACCATTTGGATAATCCATAATTAAATTATATTTTATCTCATAAGTTTAAGTCCCGACACGGCTGACACACGCGTCCCGACTAAATTACTTGTAACCGTCGTATTTCTTACTCACGACAATCATAATACTTTCTTATCAATTTATTACTCATTCACTAAGTAATATTCAATATAAATAAATATTAACCCTTGTCTCGCTAATTAATATTGATTTTAATCCGGATTAATTTTCCATTTTAAGTTAATTAATCCCAATATAAAAAATATTTAAATTATGGGGTGTTATACTCACCCCGAACCAGCTATACGTATTCGACATGTTTATCCCGAACTAATGAAACAAATTTGATATATTCATGCCGAATGGAATACAAACATAGAAATTGCAATCAACGTAATTTAAACATATAATGTAATTATGTTATCAATTACATTCCAAGCTTGTTATCAAATGTAATTACGTTGTGATTCAAATTCCATTTATTCCCACCTAATAATAATTTTACCTATGTAAGATGCTTTCATGGATTTCAATTCCTTATTATTTTATCAGGCTTTAGCGAACATCGATATACCCCATAACGGGGAAGGTGGTTCGGTGTTAGTAGATGTTAGTGCGATGGTCTTTATGGAGCAGGTATTATAATGTCTATTAGTGATGTAATATATTTATATATTATAATTACATTGTACTAATTAATTATATTCTTAATTCTATGTTATTTTCCACTCGACAAGAGTTGGTTTCTTGGACTCAAAAGCACACCCGATCCATTAAAACAATAGTAGTCATCACCAAGTACGACGCACCTTCTTCAATGCGTAAGGGAAGTCTACACATAGGTTGAGGAAGATGTGATGGGTAATGTCATCATGACGGGAAGAATGATGGCAACAAAGGCAGTAGTTAAGGAGAAAAAAAATCGGAAGAGGGACACGACCACTCGTAAGTGCAATTGTCCGATTCTGTTGAAAGGCATTACACTTGACAACAGACAGTGGATGTTGTCAGTCGTTAGCAGTGTTCACAATCACTAATTATCAGAAATATTAGTTGCACATGCATACGTCGGTCGACTCAATTTGGTGGAGAAAAACATTATTGAAGAGATGTCCTTGAGTGGGGTAAAGTCGGCCTCCATTCTAACGACGATAAAAAGTCATAATGTTACTAATGTTTCGACCATGAAAACCATTTATAATGCCAAGGAGAAGTTGAGGATTTCTGAACGAGAGGGGTAGAACGGCGATGCAATCGTTAATGAAGTTTCTTGGAGATAAACATAACGTCTATTGGTATAGAACGAATGAGTCTACCATGGAGGTGGAAGATATGTTTTGGGCTCATCCAAACTTAATCCAACTGGACAAGTGTTTTTCGTCCATTGTCATTGTTGACTATACGTACAAGACCAATCGATACAAGATGCCTTTGTTCGAGATGGTTAGTATTAAGTCGTGCGGAAAGAATTTTAATATTGCCTTCGCTTTTTTAGTAACGGAGAAGGTGAATAACTATCGGTGGGATTGGGACATTTAAAATCCCTATTCGATACATTTGCATATCCCACGATTTTCATCACAGATCGGGAGTACGCGTGCATGAACGCATTTCAGGTCGTGTTCCCTGAGGCGAGATCTATGGTTTGCACTTTCCACGTTCATCGCAATGTGGAACTCTATACTCACTACACCAAAATGGACAAAATATCACCTTTCAGCCGGCCACCCTTGTCACGGTCATTGACCGTGACAAGAAACACGCGTTTTGTGTCACGGTCGTTGACCGTGACCAGACCGTGACAGGTCCGTGATAACTACATTTGTCACGGACTTGTCACGGTCATTGACCGTGACAATTCTTGAAATAATTATCACGGTCAAGGACCTTGACACGACCGTGAAAATATCTTCAGTAAAAAAAGCCCTAGGCTTTTTTTCCCACCGTTTTTTGGTTTCCCTCTTTCTCTCTCTCTTCAAGCGATTTCAGCGCTCTCTCTCTCTCTCTAAGGTATATTTTTTTCCTCTCTTTCTCTTTCATTTCTATATTTGTGTGTATGTGTGTATATGTATGGGTATATGTGTGTGTATGTGTGTGTATATATGTGTGTGGTGGTGTGTGGTGGGGGAGGGGGGCAGGGGGTGGGTGGTGGGTTGTGTGTGTGTGCAGTTGTGGTGGGGGTGGGGTGAGGGGGGGCAGGAGGGTGGTGGGGGGAGAGGGGTGGGGTGGGGGGGTGTACGTGTGCGTGTGTGTGGTGGGGGGGGGGGGGAGGGGGAGGGGGAGGGGGTGGGGGGGAGCAGGGATGGGGGTGGGGGGCTGCGTGTGTGTTTATGTGTGTGTGCGCGTAGTGTCCCTTGTAAAGAATTGATTGATTATTAATTTTTTTATTAAATTAATATATGATTGCCCCTTATTGTAAATTAGTAAATTAATATATACTATATATAATTATTAATAATTGAATTTGAATATAAATAAGACATAATTAAATAAGACATACTATATATAATTATTAATAATTGAATTTGAATATAAATAAGACATAATTAAATGAAACATAGTATATACAATTATTAATCATTATTGGATTATTGTGTGTGTGGTGGGGGGCAGGGGGTGGTGTGAGTACGTGTATGTGTGCGTGTGTGTGGTGGGGGAGGGGGTGGGGGCAGGAATGGGAGAAGGGGGTGGGGCAAGGTAGTTTAATTGAGTAGATGAATTAGAAGGAGTACGGGATACACATTTGTTGTAGACATTGATGTTGGATTATTTTGTTTAGTAAATGTTAGATTGGTTAGTTTTAAAAGTGGCATGACCACTGGATTATTGTCCATATACGGGTGGGATTTTTCAACTTTTGAATATAAATAAGACATAATTAAATGAAACATACTATATATAATTATTAATAATTGAATTTGAATATAAATAAGACATAATTAAATGAAACATAGTATATATAATTATTAATCATTATTGGATTATTGTGTGTGTGGTGGGGGGCAGGGGGTGGTGTGTGTATGTGTACATGTGCGTGTGTGTGATGGGGGAGGGGGTGGGGGCAGGGATGGGAGAAGAGGGTGGGGCAAGGTAGTTTAATTGAGTAGATGAATTAGAAGGAGTACGTGATACACATTTGTTGTAGACATTGTTGTTGGATTATTTTGTTTAGTAAATGTTGGGTTGGTTAGTTTTAAAAGTGGCATGACCACTGGATTATTGTCCATATGGGGGTGAGATTTTTCAACTTTTGAATAATTGAATTTGAATATAAATAAGACATAATTAAATGAAACATACTATATATAATTATTAATAATTGAATTTGAATATAAATAAGACATAATTAAATGAAACATAGTATATATAATTATTAATCATTATTGGATTATTGTGTGTGTGGTGGGGGCATGGGGTGGTGTGTGTGCGTGTACGTGTACATGTGCGTGTGTGTGGTGGGGGAGGGGGTGGGGGCAGGGGGTGGTTTGTAGTAATTGTACATATTTGCATGTCTTCTTCTAATTTTTTTTATCTGTACTAATAATATTTTTTTACAACAAATATCTCCTTCAGGTATTAAGGCGAGGTTATGATGATGTCGTCTGGACTCGGTGGTCCCGGAGGTGACGAGGGCTCCTCGGCCCCTAGGCTCCCCAAATATGGCAAACTTGGGATTACCATCGAGAATAAGTCGGAGCTATTAGCGAGATCCCTCGAGCTGCTAAAGACGCTCATCGACCCGGGGTTTATGAGTTAGAAGGAGGTGCCTTATGAGCTCAAGTTAGATGTTTAGGCTGCACTACAGCTAATATATTTATATGAATATTTCTATTTCAATTTCGATTTCGATTTCGATTTCGATTTCAATTTCATTTTATATTTATATTTATATTTATATTTATATTTATATTTATATTTATATTTATATTTATATTTATATTTATTTGCAACTAACATTGTATTTGTTAGACAGGAACAATTTAACTTGGATCCAAAGCTACGCGATTCCGTCTTGGAGCAGTTGAGGGAGCAACACAAGGCGTGAAAGAAAAATATGCGGACACGGTACTTTGAGAAAACACGAGAGTCCATTATCCAATGGCGTGAATCCGTCCCGCCCAAGGAGCCGATCTCATTGGCCCAATGGCAAAAGTTCATTGACAATGAGATCGAGGAGCGACAATTGGCATCTCGTCAATCGGGGAGGGAAAATTGGGCAAAAAAGACGGACGTGCACTACTCCAGCCGGACGACTTACGCCGAGGTGGAGCATAGGATGAAGGTAAGATTTAATTTTTCTATAACTACATAAATATATTATTCTTCATTATTTTACTTTGCGAAGTCGATACTAATTTTACTTTGTTTTATTTCACGGGGTAGGGAGTGGCCGAGGGGGTAAGTCACATAGGCTCGATACTTATGTGGCTCTTCAGACGAAGAAGGGAAAGGACAAGGAGGTGTCCCCGAGCGTCGTGGCCACGATTTTAAGTAATCCGACAGTTTAATTTTTGTTAATTACGTTATAATTTTTTAGTTTACTTATTTTACTAATCATGTGCTTTTTGTCGTTTCAGGCAAAGCTTAAGGAAGTGCATGAGTCGCAGTCTAATGCCGACAAGGCGTCTTTGTCCACAGACGCACTCAGTCAAGTGCTTGGCTCTGATCGCAAGGGGAGGACAAGGGTGGTGAGCTCGCGGGTGGCCAAATCTAGGATCATCGGATTGGAGACGAGCGACACCGGGTTGCCTCGAACCGTGGATTCACATGATGCGAAGCTGTCCCGTTTGGAGGCGACGGTCCAAGATATGTACTCATTCATGAAGCGTACGTTGGGCGGACACCGTAAGGGGAAAGGAAAGGAGAAGGCGGTGGAGGAGGAGGAGGTGCGGGAGAACGAGGCGCAGGATGACGAGGATGTGGACCTTGCTGCTTCATCACCGACACGTGCGTACTTCGATGATCCACTTCCTTATTTGGCTCCCTTCCCCAGACCGATGTCGATAATTGGTTGGCCGAGCATGTTCATATTGGACGTATTTGATGGCCAGCGGATAGGGCGGGGGTTGAGGGACCTGAATATCGTCCAGGGTGGAATAGTTCATGGACGTGCGCTTCAAGAGATCGAGTCCAAAGTGCTCGTCACGCATGTGATACTCAGGAAGGAGAAATCCCTATTGTGGTTGCGCGAATAATGTGGCACGATGTATATTAGTGGGTGTGTCAATTCGTATATCGTGTGGCCTACTCACCTCCTCACATTTACCCCAGACATGCAGTGACATTATTTTTAAGTTGGTACATTTGAATTATATTTGGATTATATCGTCACGTATATTGTTTCTATTTTGAATATATATTTGCATTATCTTTAGTTTGTTTGGATATATGATGTTTGAACAGTTAACGTTGCTATAACAGGTACAAATATACTGCTGGGCAGTGGCAGTGGCCACACTGCCCAGCAGATTTTTTTTAAATTCTGTCCAGAATTGTCACGGTCATTGACCGTGATAATTTTTTAAAAAAGGGTCAAGACTTTGTCACGGTTATTAACCGTAACTAAACGTGTCACGGTCATGGACCGTGACACGATCGTGATAATTCTAACGAACTTGTCACGGTCAATGACCGTGACACGTCCGTGATAAAAAAAGTTATCTCGCCCCGAATTATCACGGTCATTGACCTTGACAAGTTGAACTTGTCAAGGTCAATGACCGTGACAATTAGGCAGATTTGGTGTAGTGACTAGGAAAGAGATCCATGATGAGGATTCATTGGAGAAGTTCATGAGGAATTGGATGCATTTGGTTGAATCCCCCATCGAGAGTGATTTTAATGAAGAGTGGACGCTATTTCACTTTGATCGGGTTACATACCCGAACATGCTTCACTACATAGATTGTACATGGTACAATCTAAGATAGAGCTTATTTCATGCCTGGAAAAATATGATTAGGCACCCGGGCAACCGAACTACCAACCGTTATGAAGGAGCACACGCTAAGTTGAAGAGGTACTTGGAGAGTTCTCAACTTCCTTTTGACAAGGGTTTTTTCGGCATGCACAATTACATTGAGTTGCAAGTGACCAAGTTTGAGAGGGAGTTTAAGGATTCTTTGCAAAAATTAAAGCATTCCCACAATGTTCCTATCTTGTGTGAGCTCATAGGCCGGGTTTCTCATTGTGCCATTGACCTAATTGTTGAGGAGCTAAAGAATTTTGATACCATTGGCATGGATGTTAAATCATGCCAACACATGGCACACAATATCTACAATGTACCGTGTGCTCATGAATTAGTCATCTACCCAATGGAGGGTAGGTAAATACTATGGGGGGATATCAATGCACATTGACACAAATTAACAATGGTGTCCAAATTAGCGAAGTACCACTTGGTTGACTACAAGCCGAAAATGATACTTTTTAAACAAAGGTGGGAACGATAAACTATCGACGAGAAAAGCGCCATGTTGCGAAAACTCAAGGACATTGGTTGTCCCACCACTGCTAGGCTATTTGAGCCATCTGTGCTTAAGCATGGCAAGGGTCGTCCGAGAGGTCGATAACCAACTGCTCGAGAGCAAAATCATAAGAAGTCAACTAAAAGGGATCCCTAGGGCTTCGAACTTGCGAGGCAATCAACAGAAAAGGAACACCCCGCGGTTCAAAGGCCTAAGAAGAAAATTGATTTCACAGAGTTCACCCGCCCCACCCCATGGTGCCCGAATTACTCCTTTGCATATAAATAGTATATCAATGAGATACCGGTCTTTTATAAAGATTTCGTAGAAGATATCGTCGAGGTTAATGTTGAAGGAAATTATGGGTTTAGATGCGTTGCTAAATGCCTCAGATTTGGACCCGATGGATGGAGACAGGTGAGATCAGACTTGATTGAAGAAGTTATGGCAAATAATGACTACTGTGCATGTTGTTTTGGTGATTGGTTTTCGAACACTATTCTAAATATGTTGGATGATTATACAACCCCACGTTTGTCGAAGTCTTGGATGATCATGCCCGAGTGTGGCTATCTTTGGTGGAAACTTACAAGTGCGTGTGCATCCTCATCTCGAAGAGACAATGTCTCACATTTCTACTGATGAGACATGAACTAATCGTGCATCTAATGTTCATAAAGATTGCTCATTTTTGTGGGAATCACTTTTTAGTTTTGAAGTTGAAGCACAACTGTCTGATTCCCTCGATAGAAAGTCACTGGAATAGTTGCTCATTGTTCGAACCAAAACCTTGGTTTGATAAATACGCGGAACAAGTAGCGGAGTTCCAGAAAATCTGTCCAAATGATGTAGCAACCAATAATCAACCGATCGAGATCAACTAGTTTTAGATGTCTTTTATTTTACGACATCGTGTAAAGTTTGGTGATGTATCCGTAAATGAAGTACAATTAAAATGAAATTGTATGAAATGTAGTTGTATGAGATGGATTGAAGTTGTATTTGATGAAATAAACTTGAATTGAAATACAGTTGTACGATATGAAATGAACTTTAATTGAAATAACATGAAATTAAATGAACTAGACTTGATTTGAAATAACTAGATTTGAAATAAATTGGTATAAAATTAATTTGTATGAACTATGTATTAAATGAAATAAATTGGTACAAATGAAATTAATTTGTATGAACAATTCGGTATATTTATAGCGAATGAAGCCTATCACAAATCATTTATATTCCACTATCAAGGATGTTTACCCCGAGCCAGTCCCATTCGCTATGTTTAGCAAGAAATAAATTAAACAACTCTCTATATTCATACCGAACGAAGCCAAGCCAAATTTTTACATTTTCCTCTGTCAGGGATGTTTACCCTAAACCAATTCCATTCGCTATGTTTAGCACGAAATAAATTAACCAATTCACTATGTTCATACCGAAGGAAGCCAAGCCAAATTTTAATATTTTCCATTGTCAGGGATGTTTATCCCGAATCAATTCCATTCGTTATGAATATACCGAGATCAATGCACTAATTCGCTATATTCATACCGAAGGAAGCCAAGATAAATTTTGATGTTTTCCATTGTCAGGGATGTTTATCCCGAATCAATTCCATTTGCTATGAATATACCGAGATAAATGCACTAATTCTCTATATTCATAGCGAATGAAGCCAAGCCAAATTCTTACATTTTCCACTGTTAGGGATGTTTATCCCGAATCAATTCCATTCGCCATGAATATACTGAATCAATTGGTTCACGTTCGCTATGTATATGGAAAATGATGCTTATATCCATTTAAATACAATCTTTGTTCAACAATATATAACAACTCCAATAATCCAACATTTACTAACATATAACACAATATATACCAACATATACCAAATATAACACAATATATACCAACTCCTATATATACCCACATTTCAAAGTTTTAATTCAAACAAATATCCATGACTGCAAATATAACACAATATATACCAACTCCTATATATACTTTCAAAATTAAATTCATATTCATATTCATATTGAAACTAATATTTAAACCAATAATCAAAATAAGTTCAAACCAAGTATTACAGTCAAACTAAGTTCAAAACTACAACCATCCATTTCGGACCCCTCAACTACAACTTCAAAACATTAAATCAAAACTCCTATACTTATCTTTTACTTATTTGGGACCCCTCAGCTACTTTCTCTTTTCCTTTGCCCTTGGACTTGCTTTTTTTTGCTACTCACTCCTCATTGACAATCGCCCGCCCGACCCCAATGGCCGCAGCTAGGATATCGTAAGCTTGGACACTGCGTGCAATTAATTTACCTAGATCAACAGCAATACCATCGTCAATATTATTCTTTATTAAATTCATAGCCTTGCGCACCTCGTCCCTCTATTGAAAAGACAATAAAATGAAATTAGTAACGAAATTAGAAAAAACAATGTAGTTAACACATTTGGAATTAGTAAAAACATACAACTTAGCAATGATGAACTCTAGTATGGGATTTGGATATGAACCAGTCCATATAACCACTGCTACAGTCCCACGGACTCGATACGGGCACCGACTGAGACTTCTCGGATAGAAGGTGGTCTTGCCAGTTTTGTTGGTACCATTTTTGCATATCGAATTTGACCTTGTATCGAGCCGCCTCGTCTCTCATATCCTCCTTCAAGGGTGTCATGGGCTCGCATTTTATGATTTTCAGCCTGATGATTTCAAATATCTTTCCAGGTAATAGGGCTCCCCCACATAAAAAAAAATCATAATCCCTCTATACCATGATGCTTCAGAAAATGGATATGCAGCCTGAGCATATCGGTAGGGTTCCCAAATGACATACATAGAAACCATACATAATTGAATATCAAAAAATATCAAAGTGAAAATAAAACATTACAAACAATCCAAATACTTTACTTACATTATCAACAGTCATTTCATCCAACCACTCGCGATAATTGATTAAGTTTTAAAATACGTTTTTCTGAGAGGTGGATTGCAATGACCAACGTGTAATCCTTGGCATCCTTTCATTGAACTCTATATCGATGCATCCGTCAACCCCTACGAAGTGCTTATAGATTCATGACTACAAAACACACATATTATGAATTTATTAAAAGAAAGGGGGAAATTGATAAACATACATAACCGAAATATGAAATTAGATTATTAGTTACCTGTATAAGAGAGAGGAAACCACTCATTTGCCTCACACCTGAGCAAGAGGCAAGGACCAATTGGCGATACACATGCTCCGGGATACCCATTCCCCATGCTAGTTTTCCCACCTTCTTCAGGTCTTTAAGAACATGAAGGTAAAGCACGAAAATCTTGTTCTTTGACTTGTCGAGAAAAATTATGCACACGATCATGTATAGTAAATAGTCCCTGGTGCAATAGTCTTTGACTGCACTAGAGGCTTTGGCGTCCTTAGCCCGTTCCTTGAAATTCGCAATGAGACAGTTCAATCGAACGACAGCATGCTTGCCACATTCTTTCAGGGCAACGTCCTAGCTCAGTCCTGACGTCTCCACCGCAAGGTTCACAACCGACGGGACCACTACATCCTCATTGTCCTCCTCAACTACGGGTTGTGGGTTATATAAACGTAATTCGACTAAAGGAATGCGTAAGATCGCATTTACGTCATCGAGGGTGATTGCCATCTCCCCGAATGGCATATGGAATGTGTTGGTCTTCGGATGCCACCTCTCGACAAATGCAAATACAAGGGCGTATTCTATATAATGGTGGCTAAATGCTATAAGACTGCCCAACTTAGCCTTTTGGACCTTCTTTTGTACACTAGGAGAAAGATAACTGAATTTCCACTCCCTGATCTTCGTCCAGTGATTGATGCACAATAAAGGCACCTGCTCCCCCTACAATATTAGCAAAATATTTATCAAGATTTATCAAAGTAATGAATTATATAAAACATTAATGATTTAAATTTGTAGGAAAATGTAATTACCACTGAACCGATCCAAATACCATAGGCCACGTGATGCTTGAAATGTTTTAATAGGCTGAGATCGTCGGCGCCCCCGTAATCCGCGATGGATGTGCTTTCTTCAGGCACCTTTTTTCTTATTGTACGCTACTGTGGTCTTGTGTAAAACGCTAAACAGGGTATCAGGCTGTTGGGGTAATACACCCCCTCAGATGGAGCAACATCCTCTTGCTCGGCATCACCCTCCGCTGCCTCATAACCCTCCTCAGTCGCATCATGTCTCTCATCCTCAACCTCAGCCTCCTCCTCAATCTCATCCTCCTCCTCAACCGCAACCTTCTTGTCATGAAACACAACCTCCTCAGGCATCTCCACCATTGGGGAATCCACCTCTATCACATCCGGGACAACGCCCTCTAAGGCAGTAGCGGTCGCAGTAAACAAAGAATGGATCTCTTCTCGGCGCCTCCTCTCTGAGGCAGTCAACAGCTTTCGGCTCTTACGAGAGTAGGCTACTTGGTTATCCATGGTAGAGCTGCATTAAAAAAATTAACACACTGATGAGTACAATGTAATATAGAATTTCACATAGAATTTATAAACATAAGTCATGTATTGTTTAAAACTTAAGTCATAAACAAAACTAACGTATTATATTATACATAATTCCTCAAGGATAAGTCATGTATTGTTGTAAACATAAGCCATGTATTGTGGTATATATAAGTCATGTATTGTTGTAAGCATATGTCATTAACATAAGTCATTTATTTATGAACATTACTAAATTAGGGGTAAATACCTAAGCAATGTATATAGATCGTACTTTTATTATGAACAATACATTTATACAGGTTTGGTAAATACATATATCATGTATTTATGAAAATAAGTAATGTATTAACGTAAGTCATGTATTCCAATGAAGCCATGTATTCCAATGAAGTCGTGTATTAACATAAGTCATGTATTCCAATGAATTCATTAATACTATTCATGAATAAAGTCATTCGGCATAAATATGCCAAAATATGTTAGCTCATTCGACATAAATACACCGAGAGGAAGGTATGATGTCGGGGTGAATGTTGCGAATGGAAACTAGGTAAAACCTAGTTTCATTTGGCATAAATATGCCAACAATATAAGTCAATCGGCATAAATATAACGAATGAAACCCTAGGTAATAAAAAAATAATTCGTCATAAACATATCGAATAAATATAATTCATTCGATATGTTTATAATGAATGAAACCCTAGTTTGTATCCTTCAATTTTTTAATTAACATTGTTCATCTGATAAAAAATGTTAAACGTTGAGATTTCTAGTTTGTTGATTTGTCTGAGTGTAGAAATTTCCCGACCTTGAAATGGGTTGACAACTGTTCGTCTGAGTGTAGAAATGGGTAGTTGAAATCCTTATTGGTTAAAAAATACTTGTTGCCTGACCTGTACAAATGCTTAGAGATGTTCGAATGAGATAAGCAACGAATTTGTATTAATTTATATATATATATAAGTTCAAAAGTGTAGTTTAAAACTTTTGATATTCAAATGCGTAGTTCAAAACAATTGGTATTCAAATGGGTTGTGTAAATAATGTACCAACCTTATATTTAATCTTTAGTTGAAGGAGAATAGATTTTAAGATGAAAGGTTTGGAAGTTGAAGATGAAAGTTTTGAAGGTTTGAATGTGTAGAGAGATGGAAGGAAAGTGTATAAATGATTTTTGTAACTTTAAATATGTGGTGGCCGTAATGTGGAATTTGGAAGCAACTAATAGAATTAAGTGGTATTTTATAGTAAAAACAAAGTTGTGGTATTTTGGAGAAAAAAATATGGTGCCCTTAGAAACACCCTAAATTAAATTTCTTAATTCCTTGACACACCCCTGTAGTTTAGCATATTTACCGCCCATTAAAATAATTTGAATGCGTAATTTAGAATTAGACTAGTAATATATGCATTTTAGACTAAACTACAGTTGGATCTTACCGATGAGGAGTATTTTCACCCCTTAGCCCTTGAAGACCATTTACTAAGTAATCAGAAGTGCTTAGGAATCTGACGCAATAACTGTCATAAAGTTACCCCACTTTGCATGACTCTCGGTTGAACTCCGCTCGACCTCAAACCACTTGCACATGACTAGGGATTACGACCTCAGGCCACGTCCCAAACACGACGACCGCAGTCAAGAGTCATTCTAATAGGATTAAACGAATGCATGTTTGAGATGGCCTGAAGTCCATGCGACCGAACTCCACACAACCTCAAACCACGTCTCAACACGCATTCCCTTCATCTTGCCATAAAGTTGATATCTTTATTGAATGAAATCCTATAAGACCATTATATATAAAAACAAGTAGGGTTATCGAAGATGTAATACCTCGTATTTTTGGGAACCGAATTTAATTAATGAATTAAAATTATGTATGAAATTCAAATTCAAATTCAAATTTAATAATAAAAATTTAATTTAAATTAATTTGGTATTTTTTTCCAATTAAATTAATATTTTGAACATTTAATTAATTAGTTAGTAATATGGGGTTTTGGTAAAAAACATGGAGGCATTTGAATCCTTTTGTACTTTCTTGGACTCTAAGCTAGGACTTTTTAAAAGTCAATTTTGTGTAGAAATATAAGTGCGTTAAGAGTTTGTATATATTGTAGGACTTTATAAATTAAAATCCGAATAAAATTAAAAGAACACATAGGGAGAGGAAGAAATTGTGGCAGGGGAGATACTATATCAACCTAGAAAAAACTATAGCGGGTTGTGTGAACCGTTATAGTGACCCACCACATCTGTAGTGGGTGGGTTGATTTAGGCATGGGTTTTTTATGCGGCGTGGTTTTCTTATTTAAATAGGATACCCAGGATGTGTTGCTTCATATTTTCCATGCTTTTTGCCTAAGCCAAGCATATCAGAATATTTTTCCCTTCAACTTAAACCCTTTAAACCTCTTTTAAAAGCATGGAATTTAAGAATACGACTTTAGCCTAGAGAACGTAATAAATTGTAGAATTTGGCATGTGTTAAAATAATGACATCGCTGGGACTATCGAGTTATACTTTAGTTTGTACTTAGATTCATACTTTTTTGTAGTTGATGCTCTATAGGTATGGGACTGGAGAGTGTCTCTTTTACGGTTGGTTGTTTTCTAAATATGGGACTAGGGAATGTTATAATTTTGGTATTTTGTAGGTATGGGACTAGGAGATACATGTTATTTGGATTATATCCTAGGTGAGGGACTAGAGCATGGTTATGGTTTTGGGTATTTTCTACGTATGGAACTAGAAAGTTCATGTGGTTTTTGTAATCACTAAGTATGAGACTAGGGATGGTTCAGTTGGTACTGTCCAAGCAATCGGGGGGAGGGGAATGCAAGATAGTGAGAACATAATAAAATTATGAGAATATAATTAATACCTTAGATAATAAAGGGTATTAGAGCTGGATTGTGGCGTCATTATATGTGCGGGTGCACATTGACTGACTACACTGTATGTGCAACACCTACATTGGCTTGAATATTTTGATGGGATTTATGGGGGTATTACAGTATGTGCAAGGGGCCTAGTGTTGAGTGACAATGACAATGTTTGCGGGACCTATGCAAATTGGATATGGTAAAGGTTTTATGTACAACACCTAGGCAAATCTGTCCATAGTGGCGGTTATTGTGTGGAGATACAATACGGTATGTGTGGGTGACAATATGGGTCGTGGGCATATAGTGATGTATCAATTATAGCTGGGATTAATTGGGTGGTGCAATATGGTATGTGCATTGTCATATAGAAGACGAATGGACTATAGTGGTGTTGCAATCGGCTGGCCATAAAAGATAAACTGGATAATAAGGGTTTTTCATTTGATATATATATATATATATATATATATATATATATATATATATATATATATATATATATATATATATATATATAGGCTCAGGTGCGGACTTTTCGTGCGGACTTTGTCCTTATCCCGAAAGTGGTCCCCCCATGGTCCCAAAGACTTTTGTTATTTACTCTAGATGGTCCCCCCTCTTGTTTTATACTAAAACCTTAGTTTAAGACTATATAATTAAAAGATTTATAATTTAGACCCAAAATTGGTATCAAGACCTTAAAGATTTTAGAACCTCACCAAATTCCGACCAAAACCCGAATTCTGGTATCAGAGCCATAAGATGTTCCTTTTAGATAACGATAAAAAGACTTTAAATCCCTTGGAATTTATCTCTCGCATTTACCAAGATATTTTTGGATCCAACCCAGACTACCAACCTATACCCATAACTGATTTAGACTCAGAAGGTTGTTTAACCACGCACATAGACGGTTGTTCAAATATTGAACATATCCTAGCCAAACACGCAGACAGTAGACAAGTCACTGCTAGTGCTATTAATAGCATAATAGACCAAAATAAGTGTATACTGCTTATATTAAGACAATTAATAAAATACACTCATACATTAGAAACAGAGATAAAAAATATCTCTAAAAGATTATTAGACATAGATAATCAAATCCCAATAGACTTAGTACACGTGTTACAAGAAATAAATATTAAGACTAATCATATAGAAGTCCTTAACAAAGACATTTTAGAAATTAGAACTTTAAATAAAAATCAAGACAGTGAGTTAATTAAACTTACTAAAGAACAAGCTAAGCTTATCCCTAGACTAGATAGTTATCTTCCTAATGGAGATAGTTAGAACAAACTGGAATGAGGTACCAAGAGACCTCTCCATTCAGACCTTATCAGAATTTTATCAAAGAATTTTAGAAAAGATAAATGATGATAGATTTTATTATAAGATAAATGAAAATGAGATTGCCAACGCGGCTAAGGCAACTAGACTTATATTAGAAAGATTAAATTTAATTTCTACATCCATAGCAGCTACCCAAGACTATAATAATAGCTTTGTTAAAGACTTACATTTAGACTTAAAAGCTAAGACAGAAGGATTAACCACCTTCTATACAGACTTTGTTAAATTCCAACAGAATTTAGCAAATTAACTTAATAATATGGAAAGACATAATCTATCTAAAATGGATAGTATTATTAATGAACTTAGACTAGACATGGCCAAAGTAGAAGAAAAATATGAAGAAATTATAAGCGGAATTAAGGCCGTATATAATAAACCTTTTCAGGGAGAAATAGACTCACCTTTTATTCTAACTCGGTTAGATAAAATTGAAAAGACTGTAGAAGCCATAGACGTTAGAACTATGCAACAACTAGAAAAAGATAATGAAGAAAAAGACTATATCACTAACGTTGGTAAAACCATCGTTAATTCTCTAGCTAGACATAGTGAAGAAACTTCTGAAAAGACTAGAAAAGAGAATATGAATTTTAAAGAAAAAATCCTTAATCAGATAAAAAGACAAAAAGATTATTCAGACTTCTTAAAAAGAATTGAAAAAAGACTTGAACAAAAACAGGCAACCACCTGTAAGTTTAAAGAATCCACTCCTATAGAAACTAGAGAAAGAAATACCATAGGTAGACGAATCATAAATAATGGATTAGATAAGACTAATAAGATAGCCAGCTCTATCCCAAATATTGGACAGAGTAATCATATGCTCCAAAGACTTAAGGATTCATCCTCCAATGTTAGGACATGGTGGAAAGAAAGAAATTTCACCAATCCCCTCCAATGGAAAGAATGGGGTGAAGTGGACTGGAAGATTTTTGAAGATTCCATTCATAATGGACAACTTCCATCCGTTAGATATATAGACTTGTTTAAAGAAGGTGCCACTCCTAAGACTCCCAATTATAACATGACCTACCATTGTAGAAATCATGTGTTAGACAAATCCTATACTGAGCTCCAAGTGTTTGACTCGGAATGGCTTAGATCTAGAGGAACTGATAGGAAGTTCCAATTCCTAACCTTTGGACTCTTTCAAGCAAGAATCCAAGGATAACATAGACCTCAGAATAATATTAACATATTAGGCTGTTTAGTAGACAAAAGATGGAAATATTTTGAGAAAAGCCTTATTGGGATAGCCCAATTAGAAAGGTCAGACAATATAGGATACTTTAATGTCATTCTGGCATTTACAGTAACCGTAGACACAGCCAAACATTTTAAGCTAATCTTATATGCTAGTGGCTATGAAGACTATAATATCCCAGACGCTAATATAAATATAAAATTTCAAAGCTGTGTGATGTTCTCCCAATTTCCTTATGAAGGAATGCAATCGGGAATTCTTAGCGGTAGACTTAATAAAGAAATCTTAGTTAGAACCAATTTTTCAGACTATAATCATACTTACAGTATTAGGAATACTGGACCTATGAAAGAGAAAGCTAAGACCCTCTGGCAATTGCCAGAATTTCAAGAAACTAAGACTATACAAAAGAAACCCTTGTTTATTAATCAAGACGACGTCACTGGAAATGTTACCATCCAGTTTCGTCCCCCTAAGATTGTCAATAAGAATATCCAGACCAAAGAAATTAGATTTAGGAATATGGGAGAAGCCATAATCAATGATCCTTCAGAAGGAGAATGTAGTAGTAAGACTAGTGCTAGTTTACTTAGACAAGCTCCGATAATTAGACCTAGAAGATCATTCGAACAAAAAGACTTAGTTAAAGAAAAATCTAGGATCCAAAACTTTGGACATGAACCCTTAGAATTGGATATGAAGACATTTAAAGATAACCTTAAGAAAAGTCACTCTGTTAGATTTCAAGAAAGAGAAAGATTTAATATGATAGCCCAAGACCGCATATTAAAATTAAAAGAATCTAAGAATACAAAGGAACTTCTTAGAAACTTAAGACTAATAGAAAAAGGAGAACAAAGACTAATGCCAGCTACACAAGTAGAGCCTAGTAAACAAGAGATAGGAAGTAGTAGTAGGCTAGAAGATGCTCCTAGACTTTTTAGTAAATAAATAGGAATAAAAATTCCTATATACTCAAGCACTGTAGTAAAGACTAAACCTGATTATATAAAAGAATTTCCAACTAGTGATAAGAGTTTCACTCCTGTTAAGACTATGGCAAGCCAAGCCATAAATCCAGTAAGTATATACCTTAACCTAGACAATGTTCAAGATAGAAAGAAGGCCTTAGACGAATGGCGTAATCAGATGAACATGTGTTTTGCATCTAATGAACAATGGGATGCAAGTTCATGTAAGCAGTATGCTGAGAAATCCATTAGAGGTATTGCAAAAGATTACTTAGATAGTTTAAGAAAGGTTACAGACGAAAACTCCTTAGCAAAGGTCGAGAAGATGAAAGAAAACTTAGAAGAAAGATCAATTGAAGAATATATTCAATTGTTCACATCAGAATTCATTGGATCTGGACATCCAGCTCAGATCAATGAACAAGACCTAGCAAAAACTAAGTTAGCCCTCCTTAGCATTTGCAAATTAAATAAGATAAATGAATATAGCAATAATTACGAACAGCTATATTACCAAATTAAAGAATTTGGAGAGACCTTAAAATACGAATACTTTAGAAAGATACCAGCCATACGACAAATCCTAATTAATGAATATAGGAATTGGACAGGTGTAGCAGGAGTTAAGAACAACTCCCTTGGTGAAAGAATCAATTTTTCCAAAGACTATATCATATCTAAGAGACGTGATATAACCCAAGGAAAGTTAATAGAAGAAACTTTCAAGCAGATCCCTCCAATCAAAGACTAAAGAGACATCGCTCCAATCCAATGGGGATGTGGAAGTGAATCTAAGAAATTCAGAAAGAAATTAGAATGGAAACATGGGAAGTTTAAGACTAGACCTTTAGGATTGCCAAAGAAATATAAATTTAGACTGCCGGAATCCTAAGACTAAGAAAAATAGATTTAACCAAAGAAGATACTTTAAGAAGAATACTAGTAAGCATAAGAAGGTTCCTAATTATAGGAAATAAAAAGATATAGCTCAATTTAAGACTGCCACCAAAGAATGTTGTACTTGCGGCAAAGAAGGACACTTTGCTAAAGACTGCCCTAATAAGAAAGATAAAGAAAGTATTAAGATTATTTATACAATATTAGACTATGCAGATCAAGAAGAATTAGATATCCTATATGCTATAGAAATATCAGACATAGAAGATGATGATAATACTAGTATCTATAGTGCATACACATACAGTGATTCGGAAGACTATAGTGATACTGATGAATATGAAGACTCTCAGGATACCCTAGACTTATATATGATGCAGACTAATCAAGGCGATCTAGATGATGAATATATAGACTTTGAAGATGCTTGGTGTAAGTGTATATTAAGCCCCTTTTTAAAGAAAAGATGGAAAGTTAGTAATCTTGACTTACTAACCTATATACCTAAATGTTACTTTGATGAAAGACATTATTGCACGTTTGAGATGAAATGTTGTAAGAAAGACTTTAGATGTGTAGAATGTTTTGAGACTATACAAGCGGAATTATTTATGGTTTGTATTGTTTATCAATTACACTACCATGAAGACTGTTGGAGAATTAGATTTAGAGCAATCTATACTAGCCAGTATGACGCTCAAATAGACTTAGACATTAAAACATATTATCAAGACATTGATAGAAATATAGCCAAAAGATTGCAAGAAAATGAAGACTTCAAAGGAAAGGGAATTTCCTATGATTTAGAAGAATACCATTCTGATAGTAGTTCAGAAGACCAAATACCTTTAGATTTTGTAGATAAACCTCAGAAAGGAATATCTATCTTAGAAAAGAATAATTTAGGAATTTCTACTAAACCACATGCTTATTTTGCAGAATTATTTGTTCAACATAAAGACTATCCTAAAAGATTTTCAGCTTTTATAGATACAGGGTGCTCTCAGAGTATTTGTAAGGCTAATGCCTTCCCTGAAGACTACTTTTTAGAAAGTACTCAAGAAATATATGGTAAAGTGGCTAATGGAGATCCATTTACCTTATATTTCCAGACTATTCCTATTTATTTTAAATTAGGAAATCAGACCAACAAAACCGTTAATCATCGATTTTGGATAATGGATCCTCGTCCTAGTTTCACAGGAAACATCATTTTAGGACAAGACTTTATTAGTAAATATCATCCTTATACTCAGTATAATGATAAGATATTAATTAGTGACCAAGAGGAATTTAATATTAAAGCTCCTCTAATAGAACATAAGACTGCCTTTGACCTTATGCAGGTCAAACCCAATTATAGACCCATTAAACATCAGAGTTCTTTAGCTGAGCATGGTGGACCTAGACCTACAACCCAACAAGAAGCCTTAGAAATTATTAAACCCTTACAAAAAGAGTGTAAGTGTCCAGACCAAAAGTGTTATAAGCAAATAGCGCTTATACAACAAGACATTTTAGATCATGCCCAACATACCTTATTACAGGTTCAAGCTATATCCAAATAGAAGAAAATGGATATAGAAGTAGAAAAGGAAAAGATTAGGCAACTACCTGAGCCTACTTTAGGAGAAAATCCCATCGCTAAGTGGGATAAAGACCAAAGCTATTGTGAAATCATCCCTATTAACCCAGACGCCACTATTAATGGTGGAACCTATAAGAAAGGATACTCACAATAGGATAGGGAAGAATTCAAGAAAGACATATATGAAATGCTTAAGATAGGCATTATTAGAGAAAGTAAAAGTAGACATAATAGTTTAGCCTTCTATGTTCAAAATGAATCTGAACGTAAAAGAGGAAAAAGACGCTTGGTTATAGACTATAGACAATTAAATAAAAATTATGAATTTGATTCTTATAAGATAGCAGGCAAGAATAATTTGATTAATTTAATCGAAGATAGAATTATATTCAGCAAGTTTGATTGCAAATCAGGCTTCTGGCAAATTAAGATGCATCCAGACAGTATTACTTGGACAGCCTTTAGTGTGCCCCAAGGAAAATACGAATGGCTAGTAATGCCATTTGGATACTTGAATGCTCCTCAAGTTTTCCAAAGAGGAATGGATAATATATTTAGACCTTATTCAGAATTTTGTCTTGTTTACATAGATGATATTCTTGTAGCAAATAAGACTGAGACAGAGCATGTAGACCATCTTAAAAAGATTATCTTAGAATTAGACAAACATGGTATTGTTATTTCCGAAAGGAAAATGCAATTATTCCAGACTAAAATAGACTTTGTGGGAATGCATATTAATAAAGGAAAATTATCCTTAGCTGAACACATAACTAAAAAGATTCTTGAGTTTCTAGATCAACTCAAAGATAGAAAACAATTACAATGGTTTTTAGGATTGCTTAATTGTGCTGCAGACTTTATTAAAGATCTTGCTTCAAAAAGACAAAGCTTAACATCCAAATTAAAAGGAACAGACAAAACCAATCCCTTTTATTGGACTAAAGATGACTTTGAAGTAATAAGACAAATTAAAGATGCAGTCAAGAATATTCCTTTACTTAAACTGCCTAATGCAGAAGACCAGTTTATAGTAGAAACAGACGCCTCTGATAAACAATGGGGAGCTGTATACTTTGCCATTGATCATCAGACAAAAAAGAAGAAACTTTGTAGACATAGTTCTGGAACCTTTACAGACCCAGATACAAGATACACTGCCCATGAAAAAGAAGTTTTAGCCATAGTAAGGGCAATAGAAAAATATATGCTGTTTCTTAGACCTAAACATTTTACTGTTTATACTGACTCTTCTTATGCAGTAAAATTCAGAGATTTAGACTTGTCCAAATCAAGGACTAATAGACTGATTAGATGGCAACAATTGCTTAATGGTTATGACTTCTCTGTTATACATATTAAGGGAAGTAAAAATACCATTCCAGACATTATATCAAGAGAGCCAATATTTGCTAACACTAATATGATTTCATGTTTTATGTTGCAAACAGAAGACCCAGAAGACATGAGTTCCTCTGGAACGAATAGACTGAACAGGGAAGACATTGCAGACTATCTTAGACGCGTAAGACCAAATGCTGGTGTAACGCAAAGACCGACTCATATTCAAGACTCTCAAGAAAGACCAATCCTTGAGAACTTTGATGATATCTTAGTTCCTCCTGGAAAATCTAGACAAGAGATTATTTCTCAAAATAGACTCATTGGAAATATGAATTTTCCCCAATATAGACCCGATCAAATATACCCAGACTTGATCCAATATAGACGAGAATTCTCAGAAGACGAAAATACCCTTACAGATGCCATATGGTGGAACGTGAAGAATAGACTTTGGATCGAGTTCAAACAAAATTTGGTAGCTATTGCCAGATTTATGACAACTCGAAGACTTGCAGTTACCCAACTCAGTGGTACTGCTATACCTAGACCACAGACTCAAACCTATGCTCAGACTCTTGGAGAATCCTCCAAAGCTAGACCCAATGATAATTTTTGTTATCAGAAAAAGACTTTTAAGGCTAATATTGTTATACCATTTGGTCATAATAATCTTCCATTAACTGAAGACTATAAGAAAGAATCTAATAGCATTATTGAACATTTCAATATGTTATTATCCGAGACTAATGGAGATGCTTTAATAATGAAAGGTTTCTTCAAAGACGTTCCAAAGATTTATCTTGCTGGGAAGGCAAAAATTGCCCAGATAACCTTAGCAGACTATGGGTTCATCGAACTCATCCAAATTGAGACTATAGAAGACTCGGTTGCTCTTGGAAAGATAGTCCATGAGTATGTTAAAAAGGTAGAAGATTTCCTTCCTTTATTCGCTAGAATTTACAGATTGCTCCAAGTTCCTGGGGAGGAATTAGAGTGGAAGGATTTAGACTTGTTAGATTTTCTAATTATACATTTGAAGATGTTGAGATCCTATCAGAAGACGAGATTAAAGATTTAATTATTGATAAGTCCAAGCTCCAGATCTCTCAAGCCATGGAGATAATTGAAATCATGGAGTTATTAACAGGAGAAGACAGGTGGTACACTGCCTACCATAAAGAAGACCTAATAATCCAAGCTGATGAGCCATTCAATAGAAGGCTCAAGAAAGAATCCAAAGAAATGGTAGAGATCGCTTTGCCAGCTAGCCTTAGAACGGTAGGCCTTATTGATGAGTTTTTCAACAATACCCTCCCAAACCAGGACAAGGCAGAAGAAGACATAGACACGACAACGAAGGGTCCCTCAGTGACGGATGAATTATTAAAGACGGAAGAATCGTTTGCCTAGACTATGCTTTCCATAAAGCATAAAGATGCTTGCCCCACATGGGCCACCAGACTAATGAAAAAGACGAAGACTTTGTTTGATGCTCTTGCATTATTACAAAACGACAAGACTATGATGAAGACTTGGCACGCCTTTCATTTTATAAAGAAAGAGGTCCCCCCAATTATCAAAATACGATAAAAGCCTATAGACCCAGCTGATAAGATTCTGAAGACAGTTGTGCTTTAATAATTAATGCTTTCAACCGGATTGCTTTTAGTATCCGGTTACCAGTAATTTTGTAGTGCCCTTGATCTATAAAAGGGAGCGTCCATTTGTGTTTGAGATATCAGGAGTTAGAGAGTGAGAGATTGTTAGACTTTTAGAGAGAGTATGCTTGTAGAGAGTAATATGTATACGAGTGAGTAAACCTCTCATAGTTAAGGGAGAGGGGAGAGTTGTATTTACTTATGCAATGCAATAAAAGTATTTTCTTTTCCAGAAATCTCTTATGTTAAGTTGTTATTATTTTCCAAATTGTCTCCAACTTTCTGTTCATAGAGGACTATTGTGTGGAACCTCTGGTGTAGCACACAAGGTGTTATACTGGTGAACCGCCGTCAGGTGCCGATTAGCCGTGAGCCGTTAGCCAGGTGGGCGTTAGGCGTGAAGGCGTACAGGCAGGAAACGGGTCAACCGCCAAAGTAGTGGATTGAGGTGCGACACATAAAGAGAGAGTTGTAGGAGGCCGAGGCCGGAGAAGAATAGTGACAAAGCTGACGAGACAAAGGGAAGAAGATAAAGATATTGCAGACCAGAAGGAAGGTATAAAATCGAACCAAACCCTTAACTATTTTACATATTATTGTTTTAAGAAGAATCTTATATGAGCTTACAAATCACTAAAGACTTTTTAGAATTTGTTAATCAAACAAGTTTAGACTTAACTAGAAAAATTCAAGACTGGACTCTTACAGACCCTAAAGATAAAGAACTTATAGAATCTGCTTTAGTATATGCAAGTGGTACTTTTAAATACATAGACCAGATCATTGAGTGGTTAGGAAGAGAAGTACCTAGAATAGAAGTAATTAGAACAGGGATCCGAGATCTCTTTAGACAAAAATTAAGAACTGAAGATTTTGCAGAAGAACTATCAAGACCTGAAAAATATCAAGAATACACTAAAATACTTGAAGACAGTATAGACGTATTAAAATTTATTAGACGTAAAAGGTTAGCTGAAACAAAAGCTACTTTAATTAGAGCCGGAGGAATCCGCCCTCTCCTTAAAAACGTAGAGACAGCTGCCCCTAGAACATACCGTAGATTTTTGTCATCTTATGGTGATAATAATTTAGACGAATTTATAGATAACGATATAATTGATATTGTTAATCAAATATATAAAGAAACTAGACAGATAAATCCACGATACCGTATAAGGTATTTAAGACTAGAATATTTTCCATCAAAACCTCTTTCAGTTTCTAGACTCCCTGAAGAAATTATTTATATAGATAATCCTCGCTATTCAGAACTCTAGTACGATAGTGACGGAAGAAGCTTGAGAAGTAGTAGTAGCCCTCAAACTTCTACACTTAGACTTCCAGATTAATTAAGCGTTAAAATAAGCTTAAAGGACCTTAGAAATCATTTGGGGTAAAAATTGATATTCCCTAAAACTTAGAAGAAGTTAAAAGACATCGCGGTCCCAAAAGGTGGTCCTAAAAAGACAAAACGGTCCCGAGATAATTCTTGGACGGTAGCGGTCCGTAAACTAGGTCCGTATACGATCCAGCCTCTCTCTCTCTCTCTCTCTCTCTCTATATATATATATATATATATATATATATATATATATATGTGTGTGTGTGTGTGTGTGTGTGTGTGTGTGTGTGTGTGTGTGTGTTCAACGAACCATAAATTGGCAAATGGGATACTTATTTTAGTTTACGTTATGTGCATCGTTAGTTAAATTGCATATCGTTAATTAAAATATTCTAGTGTAATATGTACCTCATCTAATTCTTATGACTCGGTTCACATAAATTTAATTAGAAAGAGAAGTTGATATTCTTGCAGTGGGCCCTGGCCCATTATTGTTAACTAACATTTCATGTTATGTCGTTGTTAACTGCATAGTTTAGAGATTAGTGAGACATATAGATGGAGTTCAAGTTATTGGTTTAGTTTAGTTTTTATTCTAGTAGTTTATATTATGAGACTATTGTATTTTGATTTAGTGGGTAATTAGATTCCGAAGTTGTAACACCTTTGTTAAATGATAAAGTTGCGCTATTTCCGAACACGCGGAATTCGTAAATTATTGGGACTTGGATTTATGAATTAATGAATGGGATTAAATTTTAAAAGGTTATATTTAATTGTCATAAGGTTTCATGACAAAAGCAAAGAATGAAATTCAAAAAGAAAAGGAACATGTAGTTTTGAATCGATTCAGATTTAAAGCCTAATCGATTCGATCTAAAGCAATTCTAAATCGATTTGATCTGTATCAGACCTACATTTAGTAGACTGTCGAGTTTGTTTAAGTGGATGGTATTTTTGTGTAGACCTTCCTCAGTGTTTCTCCAGTTTTTTAGCAGACTTTATACCCTTTAAGTAGTAGGGAAGGAACTCGTAATAGGTTGAAGCCATTTGAGATGTGCAAGGATCATATAGGGTGGGTTATGTGGGGTCACCTACTCTATATCTTTCATTTATGCAAAGTGAGCATATGCATTAAGTCTAATCCGAAAATAGTCATTATCTCCACCATTTTCACTCAATAAAAACTTGTTTATTCTCTTTATAGTTCACTCAAACTATCCCATACAATTATTCTTCCACTCACAAGGGTTTCCACGTAATATAGAGGTGTTATTTTGGGTGTGGAAGAGGATTGCTAGAAGAACTTAATTTCAGAAAGTTAGAGCTTATTGAGTTTTCTTTCCTACCTCTTCTTCAAAGTTATTATCTTCAAGAGGTAGGGTTCTACACTATTTTAAAGTTTGAATCAAATCATATTAGATATATGTATATATGTATGATTCACATGATTATTTATGCCTATTATCACTACATTAGATATATTTTGTTGGATAACATGTGATAAAATGAATGAAAGTTAAAGCTTGAAAGAAGTACAAATTTGAGAAATTTAAGTTAACTATTCTTGCATAAATCATGTTAAAGTCTTTGATTTTATGATAAAAAGTTATATTGAACTTGTGAAGAAATAATAGGATGCCTTTGTTGGGTTTTATTGGCATAAAATCTCACTTTTATTAACATAAACTCATGTTAGGATAATTGGGTTCAATATGTTGAAAGTATATTAAAATTATCTTTTGAAAGTGAAATGATAAACTTGATAATTTTAGAATTTTAATCACATGAAATGATACAATTTATGTGAAAAAAGTCCTTAAGAAATATGAAATAATGGACTAAAAGTGAAACTAGTAAAGTATTAGAGGCAAAAGTATGAATTGATATAATGTGAACACATAAAATTATAAAAAATAAGATAGCAAGTGTAAAATTAACAAGTTGGAAGTATAAGTCTTGAAATGACAAAAATAATATTTTAGTAAAAAGTGTCATTTTATGTGAATGTTGGACTTATGAATTAATTCTCCAAACTAAAAAGATTCCAGTTAAAGTGTTAGTTTCTATGTGATAAAAACTCATGTTTTGGTAAAGTAAAGATGAAAAGAATTATTTTGACAATGTGTATAAAATGCAAGTTTACAAGCATGTGTGAATAGTGAAAAACACATAAAATGGTATGAAATGGGTATTTGAACTCAAAAGCGTAAGTTTCACAAGAAATAGCACTGTTCTAAAAAACCCGCCTAGGCTTAAGGCTTGGGCGAAATGCCTCGCCTTAAGTTTTTTACGCCTTATGCTTAGTAAAACTCTTAAGAGACACTTTTTTCTAAAAACAACAGTACTTTAGTGAAACGATATCGCCTTTTAAAGAATTTTTTAACTAACCGGACCATTATCTCATCCAAAATAATCAAATACTATTTTGATTTTCATATATTCAGACATATTTTTATGATATGTACAATTTTAGTATTTTAATAGCCTTGTTATGATGTAAAAATATTAAAATATATTAATAAGGCCTAAACACCTTTTCACGCCTTTTTACGCTTAAACCCGCCTAGGCTTCTAAGGCTTGACCTCCACGCCTCGATCACGCTCCGCGTTTTTTAGAACCTTGAGAAATAGTAAATAAAGTTGTTTTCAAAAGGTGAAACACCGAGTTTGAGGTAATATGAAAAGGATTTTTGATAAAGTGTAAACCTTGAAAATAAAGTATGTTGAGACTTGTCTTATCCTGGGTATTTGACCTCATCAGTTGGTAAAAAGGAAATAAAGAAAAAAAGGCTTAAAATCGGATAAGAAAGAAAGAAAGGAAAAGGGTTACAATGATGTAACAAGTAAAAGATATTTAGTGGTAATCAAAAAATTTAAGAAGGGCTCGGAGCTCTAGGGTGCAGCTTAATGCTTAGACTCAAGACCATCGATTAGGAGCATATTGCATCATTATGGCAGTCCATGAAAGGCCATAAACATACATGGGATTGGTAGTCCGATTAAGAAAGTGAAAAGATGACTTTGAGCACGACGCTCATTAATGTGAAGGAAAGTTAATATGGCAACTTGAAAAATACGAAAGTAAGTTAATGTTTAAATTAACGGGACACGGGTAGTATTAAAAGGAAGATTAAGTGTGAGTGGGCCCATCACCCGGATTGCATGATCATGCTACATCTTGTATGAGAACAAATCAAATGAAGAATGATTTCACAATTGCTAAAATACACTTTATATGTATAGATATATCTTTGTACAATATATACACTATTAGTATTTCTTCTACTGGACATACGCTCATAACCTGCCATTTGTCAAATCTCCCCAAGTATTTTAGGTGAGGAAACGACAAGGATATCGAGAAAAGATATGAGAGTTAGGCACGACAATAGAGCTATGCCGCTATTTATTTTAATTATGCTATTTAATTTCGAACAACAGTTTTATCATTTGACTTCAACACGATTACTTCAATATGGATTGTAATAATACAGAATGGTATGGATTTTACTTTAGTTGTTATTTATTCCATGAAACTGTAAAACTCTTTTATTTGAAGTGTTCCTATGAATTCATAAGTTGGACATCATTTCATTAATTAAATTAAATATATTTTATGACACAAATAAATAAAGAAAGTGTTTATTTCAAAAGAGAATTTTCTTAAATGAAATTAAAGTAAGGTAAAAAGGGTTTTCGCATTGACACTCGGAATCGGGGTGTCACAACAGTGGTTTATGGTTTTATTTCCAGAGATTATTGTTGACGATATTATATCCTTTGAGTTTTATATTATTGGAGTTGCATTATAGTGATGGATCTTATTTTGGTGGATGGTCTATTTATGGTGGTTTGTCTCAACTAGTTTTAATAGTCTCATATTTTTATCACATGCTAAGAATGCTATTTAACTATAATGATCTGCATATCTTGCTATCGGGGTTTGATAACCATTAGTATCAAAATATACGGGTTGTTACAAAAAAGGCAGTAGAAATCTTGGCACGAGGGCAGGGGAGTGATTTACTATCATTTACATGCCTATGAGCTAATATACACCATCCTTAATCTACCTTGTGGACATTGGTCTAATCTAGGCCGAACCACATAACTTCTTATCGTGTGCGATTTAATATTTATGCCTTTATAAGTTCAAGGTATTCTGTTCTTACATAATATCTTTGGCATCGTATTTGATATTGATAAACACAACCATTAATAGACATGTCATTGTATCAATCGAGATCATCGCCTAACAAAATGCTCTTAAAATCGTTCCTTCCAAATACTGGAGCAACTCTAGTAAGCCAACCAAGGGCACTAGCCCACTTCAGCAGCAGGAGGTTGATTACTAGTCAACCAAGGGGGACATATCCCTCCATCACCTATACAAGCATCCCCCACACTCGGGAAGGGGGAATAATGTAGGGGTGGCAATTTTAGAAACGACACGAAAAAACGACACGGAACGACACGAAATTGACCCAAAATTGACACGATGTTTCGTGTTCGTGTCGTGTTTTTTTGACACGAAGTCGTGTCGTGTCGTGTTCGTGCCTTAATTATGAGTCGTGTCGTGTCGTGTTATCGTGTTTTTTAAGCCTGAAATTTAAGAAATTATGGTTGTCGTGTCGTGTCGTGCCGTGTTATTTTTTATTCGGGTCGTATTCGTGTCAGCTAAAAAAAACACGAATTCGTGTCGTGTTCGTGTCCGAAAAAATCTTGTCGTGTCGGGTCAAAACACGACCCGTTGACCCGAATTGCCACTCCTAGAATAATGTCGACGTGGGTACTCAGGAACGTGGACTTCCACCACCTCCTCCTAGGCCACATATACAGGTGTTATCATCCTCCACAACGCATGCAGTGAACCTTACCTTGCTTTTCGAAAAGAAGACTATGCACCGAAAGCTTAACTCTTCAATAGGAACATTCTCGAACGCGAAAGATTATCGATTATGTGGAAGAAGTTGTAAACCACTTGACGACTCATATCCAAACATTGGTAGCGTCCCTCAACTAACATGCCCCTACAGCTTTGACTTCTACTAACAACAATCTTACTACCGCCAACACCCTACCATCGTGGGTCCCCCTATTTCCAATCTCTCCTCACCACCTGTGCCGCAAGTAGATCTGGCAAAATGAGGCACGACACGATACGACACGAAATTATAAGTTAATGGGTTTAGTCTTATCGGGTTTGGATCATTAACGGATCAACATGGTAGAACCGTTATCATAACAGATCGTGTTTGGGTTTGTACTCTTACACGATTAAACCCGTTTATACCCATTATCACCCGTTAGTGGTACCGGGTTTTATTGGGTCGTGTGACCCGAACCAATATTACACGGGTAATAACGGGTCACCCAACCCGTTACCCGTTTAGATCCGTTAATATTAACGGGTGTTAACGGTTCGGGTCGTGTCCCGTTAATATTAACGGGTCGTGTTTGGGTATTATCATTTGACCCGTTAGTCTTAACGGGTCGTGTACGGGTTAAGGGTGTTTTCACCCTTTAACACGACCCGTTAACCCGTTAACACGACCCGTTGACAGCTCTAGCCGCAAGGAATCGCTGCCATTGCGAGCCACCCGATACACTCCACGCCTCACGTTAGCTCGACGTCGAATCTATCGCCACCTTTATGGGCCATTATATTGGTTATAACCCAACCCATATTAACCCTTTGATTTGCGACCACCCACCCTACAATATTAACTCGTTATTTCTCCAACCTCCTTTCGACAAACTCACCACTACTCACACCTATGTTAAGCCATATTACTCACACCCCTACCCCTATATTTTCTTTAAGAGTGCTCATTTATGGAAACCCCGACCTTTGAGTCCCCTCTGACTATAATTGGCTTTGTACCCCAGCAATGCAGGGATCCATTGTTTCCCGTGACTATCAATCCTCTAGTAGATGGATCTGACCTCACACCATCGTCGTCGATGTCTGATGTCGTGTGATGGCTACTGGATCTTCAGCGAGTCCCATTGAGTCTTCCTATTGTCCCACCGAACCCCTAAAACCCAATGCATTCGATGTTTTGTAAAAAAAAATAACAAAAGAGAATTACAAGCTTAACCCCTAAAATTTAAGTCAAATTGTAGTCCCTTTCTTTCAACTTTTCAAAAATCACAACTTGGGCCTCATAACTTTTCAGCCCTGTTCCGGAAATTTTTAAATCAACCCTTGGATTTTACTTACTCATTTTCCGCAACCTAGCGATTCGTCTTTCTTATTTATCGAAAGAAGAAATTGATTACTATCATTGGCAAGTTATGGGGAAATCCGAAAAGTGTGTTGAGGAAAGTTGGAATATGAAAATGTAGAATGTGACTCAATAACTTGCTTCGAGAAACTTTGTGCAACCATTTTCGAAGTCACCTCCCTAACCAATTATGAATACAAGTTGGATCCATGGTTGAGAAAGGGCCTCCCACCCCCACCCCCAAAAACATAATAAATAAATATATAAAAATTGGGACTATAGTCCCTAACCCCGTTGATTGTGATGAAGATGTACAATACCTTTGTTTTGATTTTTTTGCTAATACGCTGAAAGTTTCGCCATATGGAGTCTTCCTTCTTTTTGATGAAGAACCTGTGAATTTGTCGATGCGTTTGGAGATGATTTTCACACTTACATGGATGATATATGTTTGCGCCTCGCCTTATTGCTCTCCCACCTTTTGACATTGCTCACTCCGAAGGATCACAACCAAGGTTTGATCGGTTCTTATTTTTTTATGCTTCGATTTTCAACCCATATCCGTAGCCATAATTATCCAATATGCCGATAATTTTTGTGGTCAACTCCTTTTTCAAGCGGGGGAACCCACAAAGTGTGATGAAAACTCGATATTGTTCATATATTTTTAGTTCAAGGCAAACTCCCCTTTAGGTGTAACGCCCAACAAGCCAGCACACACACATGGAGAGAAAGGGAGAGGGAGAGGAGGGGGGGGAGGGGAGGGGAGGGAGAGAGAGAGAGATGTGTTACTTATCTTTTTATTTACTTTATTAAAATAAGGCCATTGGACGAGCATTGTAATCATTCCATTTTAATGAGTTTAGTGTTATTTTGGCGTTCATATTAGTAAATGAGTTGAACACTGCCATTATAGAGCATGCAACCACCTGATTATGAATTTTCATTTAATGTGGATAAATTTTCAAGAACAGTTCAAAATAACAAGTACAATTACATTGCCTAAATTTTAAAAATTATTCTTACACTTAAAAAAATGTATTTCATATCTGCTACATTTATAACATTTTCTTTCATTTGCTAGGAACACACCTAGCAACAACAAAAAGACACTACCCTCTATCCATCAATAACCAATGCCCCAAGGGCCCTCTTTACTCTGTCTCAATTTGCAGAGAAAATATCAGCAATCAATCTAATTTACAAACAAAAAACATTTTCTCCCTCTCCCAAACAATGTATAGACAAATGAACAGATTCTCTCTCCCAATCAGTCTAAATAAAAAAGAGTCACAATCTTCCTCATATTCTTTGCTTCTTGACATGTTTCCATGAGCAATCGGCTATCATGGAACGCAAAACAGATGACTTGTTGCACTTGCGAAATGATGTCCATGTTACACAGCCTGCAGTTTCGGCACAAAATAGAATCATATTTTTTTTAATTTAATATATCACTAATTTTTTATTTTAGACTTTTATACAAATTAATCTGTTTACCATATTAACTAGTACATTTTTCATCGCTAAATGTCACCAAAGATCACCTTTTAACGGCACAAATTTCACATTTTGGAACGAAAAATGTACTAAAATCTGATAAACAAATAAATTTGTATTAAAGTCTAAGATTGAAAATTAGTAATATATTGAAGTAAAAAAACATTATTTTAATTGGACAAAGTAAAAAGTCTAGAATATTTGACTATGACCCCCCCACTTATTTGTACTTAGTCTGACACTAAGTTTTCAATTATCCGCCTTTGGCCCCAAAAATGACTTTTTTGGACACTGAGATGCAAAGTGTCGAAAGAAGTCTTTTGGTGGCGAACGGCCAAGTAAAAATTTCAAGGGCCAGGCAACGTAAGCACAAATAAATGGAGGTCAAAATCAAAATAACCCAAAATTTTATTAGTGGTTCCGTGCAACTTCAATCAACAGCAGCAACTAATAACTACTGAAATAACTATTGAATAACCTGTTAATGTAAAATATGGCATATTTTATTCATTCTTGGATTTATTATTTCTACATGATTGGATTGCATATTAAGGAATTTTGTACAAGGGAAGATGTTGTTGCTCATTAATAGATTTAATTTCATCTGTATTTAAAATTAGTAAAATTATGTTTTATAATATTTATGGTAAATTACATAACCACCCCTGAACCCCTAATCTATGTTGGGTTTACGACCCGTGACAACCAACACGAAAATTCGAGTTGAAGTGTTTTGGGGTAGAAAAATGTCCAAAATACCCTCAGCACTTTTTAAACCTCGAAGCAGATCATAATACCCCTCTCCCAAAACTTAAAACCACTCAAAAGTCTAAAGTCAAAATCAAATTAGAAACCCATTGGATTCCAATTTTCTGTGCCGAAAATCCATCTCTGCCGATGTGATTTTACTTCTATTTTTCTCAAGCAGCAAATGTGCCAAGGAGATTTTTTTTTTTACTTTCCTTTTTTTCTTCCAGGGTGGGGGTGGGGTGGGGGGGTTGGGGGGTAGGAGCATATCGATATTCATTTTGGTTTTTGCAGATTCAGTTGGTAACAGAAAACCGTAGAGAGAGAATGAAGAAGCAAAAGCCATTAAGAATCAATATCAAAGATGAAAAAAAAAACAAATTGATCATTGACATTACTGCACATTGAAATGGTTAGGGTTCCAAAAATTGAATGGATTTGAGGGAGGGAACCCAAATTTCTGTTTTAGCTGTCATGGGTCATAAATCGGGGCACTTAGTCGGATTTTTTGAATGACAGGTGTGACCCGTAAACCCGAAATATTTCAGGGGGGTTAGTGTAATTTACCGTACTATTTATCATGCAATTAAGGGAAAGTTGACATTTCATTTCCCCATGATAGAGGGTGTTCAAGTCAGCTGTCAAACATAAGTGAATGTGGACCCCATTGGTGCTATTATTATAAAACACATAAAAAAATAATTTTAAAAAAAAAAGCTGTTTAACAGACTATTTCACAAACCTGCTGGCTTCTATCAATGGGAGGTGATCATTGTAAGGCTTTTCTATCACATTCTTTACCTGAAATTCCAATAAACACCACAATATTACTAATTAAAGACTTTTACGAACCCATTGGCTGTCCCAAAAAATATCGATGGTATTTTTCAAAAATTTGCCACAGTTTTTTTATTTGCGATGAATAAAAAAGGGCAAACCCAAGGCACAAGGCTCCCGCCACTGCGGGGTAGGGGGGGGGGGGATCTTGCGATGAATATGATTGAATATTTATATGAACTTTATAAGACAGCACAAATTTGTTTGAAATTGAATATGATGTGTAGTTGGGAGCGGAAGAGATCTAATCTATAAACTACTCAACAACAACATCATCATTTAGAGGTCAAACGCCCAATTGATCTTTCTAATTCATCTCTCAAAATATAGTAGTGAATACAAAAGGAGGCCAATGGCCTTATTTATAGGGGAAAGAGGGTCAAGTAAAGAATGATTGGGTCACATGTGATGTCATGGGTGACATCACATGGACCGAAACATTCCCTTTACAAAATGCCTATGCTATCCCTTACTAAATATTATAAATACAACCATAACATAAAAATAATAAGAGCAAAAATACACGAGTCCCGCATACATTATTCTCTCCCACTTGAAAAAGCTCGTTCCGAGCGTTGGAGGTCGGTGGCAAGGGAGCAAAACAACCAATAGCTGACTCCCCCACTTGAAAGTGAAGGCATCCTCGGAAAAGACCGTAGCAAAAGGGCAAGAACGGGTGATCAAATATCCCAACTTTGGTTGGCATATAGGATTGTTGCCCTGAAACTTTCCACAAAAATAACCCAAACTCCACCGCCTTGTAAATGGCAATGATGCCAAATGCGGTTTGACGTCCCCGTCATAAGCACCCGTGAGGCTAGGCATTTCAACTCAACTACCGAACGCGCCTCAAATGCCTCCTAAAATGGGTCCACTTACTCCCAATCAATCGCAGCCACCCAAAGCAACAAAAAACTATCCCCATCATCGTCGTCATTCCCAAAGAGGGAGGAAATCAACCATAGCATATGACCCCACCTCTAGGAAATGCGTGCGAGTCACCCAACCATATTCAACAAAAATATCGAAGAAATCCCCGATAAAGAATCCAACCTCTTCTTCTCAAAAATGCGAAAGAAATACCCAATATCGAAGATCTCCAAATCTAGGAACCGAGTGCGCGTAATCCAACCATCCTCCTCAAAAATGAGAAATATATCACAAGGCTGATGGGTCCTCATCAGGTAGCGGGCATCATTGCCATATACAAGAATAACGTTGGCCGAACAAGGTGTCAAACCGACGGACAAATAGTCAAAATATCGGGCCAAGCACCTTGCCCGCACGTGTACCCAATGGATCACACGTTGTTTTCACCTCAAAGTATTCTGCATGGCATTGATTTAAGAGGTGGTTACGCTCGTCATACTTCCCGATAGAGATAACAGTGAATTGAAAGCTCTATAGCTGTTTATATGTAAAGTGTCACCTACTCGGGCCAAGTTGTCGATGCGAATTTGGAGTTCTTCGATGACGATACAACTCAACCACTCAAATTCGGCACAAAGCTCAATATTATGCTCATAATTAACATCACCACCTCCGTTTCACAACATATCGAAACGGAAATAGGTATCAAGAAGTGAAGTTGGGTTTAAAACGAAGGTTTGAGAAAATACAGGGGATGAATGGTAATTTTCAGAAAGTTGTGGGGTCGAATTACAACTTTCAAAACTTTCTGCAGCAGAATTGAGATTTTATGAAAATTCAGGGGCTAAAATGTAATTTTTTGAGGTGGGGAAGGGCTCCAAATAATTTTTAGAGGTAAGAAGATGTGTTAGTGTAATTTTTTTGAAAGATTCGGGAGTTGGAACTGAAATCTTCATAAGGTATTTGGTGTACAAAATTTGGAGGGGTTGGTTTGGAATTTGTAGAATCTGGTCGAAAAATTTAGGGGGATAAAATAATAATTTCCAAAATGTGAGGCCAAGAGTGATGGGTTGTTAGGAAG
The DNA here is from genome assembly GCA_949130495.1 of Sambucus nigra. Lineage (NCBI taxonomy): Eukaryota > Viridiplantae > Streptophyta > Magnoliopsida > Dipsacales > Adoxaceae > Sambucus > Sambucus nigra. The sequence goes on from OX422209.1 coordinate 724,778,916, forward strand.
TTTAGAGTTTAGATTGTGGGTTTGGCCTGGCATTTGGTGAGATCAATTGGACATGGGGGATTGTTATTAGGCCTGTGGAGTTTTTGTAAAGTATTTTGACCCCATACTAGACCTATGGCGTCAAGTTCCACTCCATATTGGGTTGGGTTTAATACACATAACCGACCCTTCTCTGGCTTAGCCAGCCCACCATTCGTGATGCTAGGATCAAACACAAAGCAGGATGTCCTTGCTCCAGTCACCCCTACCAGAGCTCCGGTGGGGTCCGATTATGTCTGGCGACTGTCTCTCTCGGTAGGTGATGTCGGTTGGCAGCTAAACGAGGTAGATCGAAAGGATTTTGTGTCGAACCTAGGGCTTCCAAGGTTGGTTCTATCATTAGTTCACAGAACGTGACTTTGGGGCTAGAGGTAGCTTCAGTGGGACTCGATTGTCCCGCTGGTCGTCGGAGAGCAGCACCAGATGACAGTTTAGGCTAGACTTGGTCGGACTGAGGCCCTTTTGGCCAAATGGGGTCTGTTCGAGATCTAGGGTTTTCGTAAACCTCACGCGTTGGAGAACACTTGATTTGCTTAGATCCAAGGTCGCTTGGCTCTATGGAGGCCGCTTGCCTCCAGTAAGGTGTGGCGATGGCCGGCGAAGGGCAGGGGTGGGGCTTTAGCGTTGGGATAACAACAAACATGGAGTTTAGGGATGAGAACAGTGGTGGTGCTGAATGATCGTGGAGGGGGACATGATTTGGAGGACTGACTCACTGGTTCCTCCGAGCCTTGTCCAAGGCTCTACAACAACCACATCGGCGAGCACATCAGGAGCAAAAGTCGCTCTGACAATTTGATGTGTAGTAAACGATTTAATCTATAAACTACACAACAACAATATTTGGAAGCCAAAGGCCCAATTTATCTTCCTAATTCATCTCTCAAAAAACAGTACAAAAGAAGCCAATAGCCTTATATATGGGAAAGAGGGCCTACAAAGGAAGGAAGGCTTAAGTCACATGTGATGTCATGGGTAATATCAATAATGACATCGGATGGACTAGAACATCCCCTTTACAAAATGCTTATTCAAGCCCCTTACTAAGCATAATAACTACAACTAAAACATAAAAATAATAAGAGAAAAAATACACATGAATCCCGCGTACATCAGAATGACTAGACAAACTTTATAAGATAAACACAAATTGCCACACTTGTTTTGACTTGCGATGAATATGATTGAAAAAGACAAACAAGTGTGAAAGATTTATTCATAGAAATGGATGTATTGGCGGTATTTCTGCACTTTTTTGCTCACAGTAAGGCTCAGGAGTGACCCATAACGCCCTAAAAATTTATAAATTTGTAGATAAACGGTGTAAGTTCAATCCACATATGAAAATATATATTACAAAAAGTGACCCATGTTCCCAAATTTAAACAAGAGTTGTCTATAGGGGAAAAAAGGCTCTATGAAGGGATTATGATAACTGCAGGATACTCACATACGTTAAGCTAGGAGCTATCCTACACCCTGTGGTTATAGATGTACTTACAATTTTCTTATTGAGGCATGTAGGGTTTATGGTAGCTCCTAGCCGAACATAGTTGAGTAATGAACTGATATATTCAGTTTTATATATATTCTTCGACAAATATCTGGTTTATAAATCTGGTTATAACCTCATTATACTTTTTAAATCTAGTTTATTTGTTAAAATGACTTGATTTTTCGCTGTCTTATAATATTATTATCTTCTTAAACTTAATCACTTGTTAATGTATCCCCCTAGGGGATGCTGGCCGGAGGAAATAAAAAGACATAATTTTTAATGTCATATTCTTTATTTTAGTCTTATCCTCAATAAGAGATTTGTCTGCCAGCTAGTTTAGATATAGGTTTCTAAGTTTTACCTCTATTTTCTTATCCACTTGATAAGGATTGCTCCCATATAATAAACAGCCTAGCCTCCTCATTGTCATCACATCCAGCTATTAATGAGAGTTTACAAAAAGAGTCGAGTTTATATTGTGTGCTCACATCAATTGGTATCAAAGCTACATCGATGACTTCGACAAAGATGACGCAAAAGAAAGCCGACCGTGTGGATGAGTCCGTCGACCATCTACCCACCCAAATCCGATCTTTGTTTCGACTCTCCACATACCACCTTTGTGTCGCATTCCCAGGGTTACCTTATTCGGCCTATGGCCTCAATCCCTACGACGCATACTTGGCGTTCTTTTACCCGGCTTCAACCCTAACCCACAACGAGTTGACATGTGTGGGTCTGATCCATCCTTACCCATACTACTATCCCCAGCCAACGAATCGGGGTTTCGTTGCCCCGCCATTCGGGCTGACTGAGTAAAGGGAAAATACCTGACGGTGATTCCCTTCTTGGTACACCGTCCCTACCATAGCTAGCCCCACAACCTTCCCACCCCTTTCAGCTGCATATCGGATCCCTAGCCCGCCGATCTGGAAGGTCCCCCATCTCTTTGCCGATAAGTCCTCCATGTTGGACGAGGAAATAGCTAACCCCACAATCTCGGAGAATTCTACAACATTATTGTTGAGGTTTGTTTGATTAAACGTAATACAAGAGTTCAAAAAATACTGTGTTAGTAACTTCTTTCCGATGTTTGAAAGTAAAAGTGGATTTGTGGGTAAGGATTCGTTTCAGCCTCACGTGGATGAGTGTGTACGCATGGATGACTAGACACTTCATGATGGTCTTCCGATTTCTTATGAAAAACACGAAGTTGCTTCATGTTCGGTTGAAGTAGTAGAAGCCAGAGTGTGTGGAGAAGCTATATATGGGTGGCTTGGTCTGCTTATGCAGATCCGGTTTGGGATGAGTCCCGCGCTGCATTGGAAGATCAATGTCTCAAGTTGGTGAAGATTTTTGAGTGTGGTACAAACAAGCTATGGTGTGGCCCACCTTCTTGGATGGTAGTGTGTTCAAACCCTCCTAAGGGAAAATTCCGGGGAAAACTCGTCTTTCTCGACCTTGTTTCACTTTCGAGGCAGCCTGTGTTCATCTTGTTGCTAATGGATATAAAGGCAAAATTTTGGAAGGACTCTCTCAAATGGGGGAAGGGAAGATAATCACCGATCGCTTCACATCGACATTTTTCTTCCTTCAAAGCACAGGGATGAGCTTTTTCTAAGAGGGGGAGAATAATGTGTACAGGTCACCCTTGGGGATGCCACTTAGCTGGGGAGGGAGGGAGGGAGGGAGGGAGAGAGAGAGAGAGAGAGAGAGAGAGAGATTATTTTCATTTATTTTATTTATCTTAGTCAGAGACCTGTCTCCCAAATAGATTAGATGTAGGTTTAGATTTACCTTTATTTATACCTTGTCCTTACTTAATAAGGATTGTTCCTCGATTAGTATATATAAAGGGCCCAGCCCCTTCATTGTAATCATATAATTGAATGAGCATTTAAGAAACTTTAGTTTATATTGTGTTTCACATCAATATATATTGTGTTATACATCTGTGTTAATAATCTTGTTGTAAAGCTAAAGTTTTGCATTGACTATCAATTGTTCTGAATTTTTGTTGGCTTAATGTTTGAGTTACTGCTCATTTGAATTGTATTTATTTATTTTTTAAATTATTGTGTGAAGGCTATTTGCTAAATTTTATTACACACATTTTTTACTACTTTTAATATATTTTTATTACTAAATCCTTTCACACCTTCTGATCGACTTTTTGACTTGAAAATGCCTTGCACTATCTGTTCGAACACAGGTTTAGTCAACATACTAGGTTCATGTATTAGAAATTATTAAATCACAAAAAAATTCTTCCTATTGAGTTCTCAATTCTTACATTATGGCAAGAAAGCCAACTTCAATATATATAAAAAAAATTATTAATGTTAAATATACAAATGACTTTTCACAAGCTAAAATTACCCCAATATTAAAGGCTTAGATATTAGGTAACTATTTATAGCATTCTGAACCAGATTACCTAAACCATAAGGAAGGAACACAAAAAAAATTAGGGGGGGCGGGGGTGTATGGTGAAAATACAAAATTAAAGGAGTAAAACTTAACTAACATGTGTCATTAATAAAAAGTAGATTCATAACTAATAATTTGTTTATTAATATTAAGGGATGCAATTAACCTCATCAAAAAACATTTTAACAAGTATGGGCTGGAAAATTATGAAAACCTCTACAAAATCCTTTCCTAGCATAGCAATTAGAGAAGTTAAGAATAAATTATCCAAATGATGCAAAAGAAATATTTTCAAGCACGGAAGATACAGTGATCATTATAAAAACGAACCATGATCACCTTCAAAAAAGAAAGATTAAAGTGATAATGGTAGCAATGTTATTATATTTTGCATGGAATAACCAAAAGAGAAATACGAACAGATTCTTACTTTAGACAGCAACTCCTGGCTCTCTGGAGGTTGCCTTTTCAAACTTTGAGGCAATATCACCGTGAGCAACTCTGGTCTTTCCGCTCTTAGAGCACCTCTAATAACAGCTGCATTAGTGCCTGATGCTCCGGATGTAAAAATATGATTTTTCTGAAGATACAAATAAAATAAAAAATCATTAGAAAAAAATAAATAAACCATGAGATGCTCTACAGAATACCAAAAAAATAAATAATAGGCACTTGGGTCATTTTGAGTTTCACCCCTACTACTGTTTCAACTTTTGGTTTATACCCTCAAATTTGGGGAAAATTGAGATAAACCCAAGCGTTAGCAAAGCTCGGAGTGTCACTTTTAAGTGTCTTTGATGACACTTTGAGCTTTAGCGATGCTTTTGAAGGGTGACTCAGACATTCATAAAGAGTGGGGAGTAACACAAATGTTGGAATAAAAGTTGGGGTCAAAGTCAAATTTATCCTAGATACTTTATAGGGTAAATGACCATAAAGTTGGGCATCAAACTTGGCTCATTTTTCAAATCGGGCATCGAAATAATTTTATGCCAAGTTTGTTGGTCATAAAATCATAATAATGAGCCAACTCCGTTGGACTAAGCTTTGGCTCATTTTTCAATTTGGGCATTGAAATTTTTTTCCCAGCATTAGACTTAAACTTTTATTTAGTTTTCAAATAAGGCCACCGGTATGCCTCCGGTGATTACTCACTACCGGAATGTGTACGTAGCTCACTGAATTCCTGAAAAACTATTGGTTCTCCATCATAATTTAAAGCTCACAATGCCACTTTTTGAGTGTCTTTTGATGGCACTTTGAGCTTTAGCAACACTCTTAGGGATGTAAAAAAAAGGTCAAACCCAGTGCACAAGGCTCCCGCTTAATTGGAGGGTCTAGGAGAGTCGGGTGTCGGCAAGCCTTACCTCCATACATATATGGAGAGGCTGCTCTCATGTCTCGAACCCGAGACCAACCATAGCTTGGGCGAGGGCACTTGCCATCGCACCAAGGTATGATGGCAAGTGGGGGGTGCATCTCAAAAAATTTTAGAGAGGGGGGGTGAAGTTGAAATCACCCAAGATACAGCACTATACCGTAATAACCATAGCATAGCTGAGTATCTCTATAAGTTCTTGATGCATGAATCCCATATTTCGCGTCCCAAAAAAGCCAATAGATCTTGGACCTTGCTGCTGAATCGCTAGTAACTCCTGATAAAAGTACAAAAGAAAATGATTCGAACGTGTGTATTTATATAGTAATTTATCAAAGTACAAAAAATAAATGCAGGTCCACAATAATTAGTTTAGTATTTGGGTGCGTTTGATTGGTTTACCTGGAATTTTTTCCACAAAAGATGCTCGTTTCCACAAGTTTTCAACTTTGTACGTGCTTGATTGTAATAGTGGAGAAAAATGTGTTTATTAGGCTAAAAGCAAATTCTTTTAACAAAAACCTAAGAGGGAGGTTGAATTTTTTTACAAGAAAAATGAGAAAGCAGGCATCACCAAGTTGTGCCTAGGTAATTCACGGAAAATATTCCCTACCGAACACTACCAGAAAGTTGTGTTGTGTGTGATAGGCTTAGTTTTTCATGGAAAACACACATTTTTAACCCACTTTCTATCTTTTATTATGTTTGATACACAACATTTATCCATAAAAAACGTTTTCCAGAATAAAGAATGTGCAACTTGATAAAACTTGACTTTTTTTCATCCAACCCCACCCACTCAACCAACCAATAAGGAAACGTTTTCCCACCAAAATTTTCTTAATTTAGCCTATATAAACACTCAACAAATGAGTGTTCATCTTGTTCCTCCACAATATTTGAGGAGGAAGATACCGACCACTAGATATTGGCTTATGGTCAATTTATAACCCTTAAATTGTTTTCCATTTTACAACCGAACATCCAAAAAATGAAATTGTAGCTTGAAAGTGTTTTCCAACAAAATTGTTGATTGAAAACTTTTGTTAGTTATCTTTTCCATCTTTGCAATCAAACACACCCTTAGAAAGTGACAATTTTTCATCATTTTTAACGGAAAACGTATGCTGTCAAACACCCCGTTAAGAGGAAAGAAAGTTATTTCCCAAGGGTATTTGATTGGCAACATTTGCCATGGAAAAAATGGTTTTCCAAATTTTCACGTGTTTAATTGCACAAATTTGCCTCGGAAATATTTCCCACCGACTTAAAATGCACAGTTTGTTAAAAGAGTTAATTACACTGGTAGTCCCGAAACTTTGGGCAGTGTCACGTTTTGACCCTCAAACTTTGTTATGTAACATTTAAACCCCGAAACTATGTTATTTTTTCACTAGTGACCCTTCCATTAACGATCTTATTAAATCTAATGGAATTCATCGTCAAAAATGTCTTTTATGATCACCATACCCAAAATAACTTCAAACATACCCCAACCCATTATTTGCAAAGTGAATACATGTTCATTTTTTTTTGGTCCTTTTGGGTTATTTTGAGTATGGGGTGGTAAATGAAATTTATGCATTGATATAGTAGTAACGTTGACTAATTTCGTTGTATTTAAAGGAAAAGCTGATAAAAGGGCAACTGTTGCAAACATAAGAAACTTTAGGGGCTTAAATGTTACAAAAAAAAGTTCGAGAGCCAAAGCGTTACACTGCACAAAGTACAGGGGGGCACCGGTGTAATTTACTCTTGTCAAAACATGAAAAATTGCATTTCCCAGCTTATTCACTCACCCATGTTACAACTCATTGTAAAACTCAAATTAAGCGCTAGAAAAAGAAGAAAACAAACCTGTAGATAATCCACATCGGGTACGGGCTTATACTCTGATACCAAAACTGCCCCTGACCCTTCTACAATTGATTGGGCTTGAGTTGGAATACGGGTTGTCACTTCATCGTCAGAACCAGAAATTTGCACACCATTGTTCACATCGTCGTTCCTCAAGTTATCAAGATCTTGATTTCTTCTTGCAGATCCACAAAGCCACTATACCAGCACATAAAAACAAACAGAGGCCCCTGGTAGTAAATGATTAGTGAAAACCAAATGTGCACAATAATTATGATGACCCAAAACAGCAAAATATGTCTTTAATTCTCATTTTTAGGTTTATTTGACTTTATGCACTGAGATAATAGCAGTAAGACTTACCCCCTAGAAGTTCAAAAACTAGACTTACACCTCACCCCACCCCCAACCCCCCGGGAACAAAAGATAATGCACAAGGTACAGTTGGTTAATGCGCATGCAAGATTTTTAAACTTTTGGGAGGGTAAGTCTAATTATGCAATTACCTTTGGGAGCAAAGTTATATATATATATATATATATATATATATATATATATATATATATATATATATATATATATCGGGTGATCCGGATCTTCGACCCGAAACCCTCCAATCACATCACCTTACAGGTAAGACTAATATATGACTTGCAGAAAATGTAACACGTTCTATTTTACCTAAACTGAATGTGATGTATCGTTGATGTCTACCGCGTAAGAAACACGAATAATATGATGCAAGGATGATTTAAATTTTTGGCATTTTTAAGGAAAGCTTGGTTTGAACACTTACTTAAGATAAGAGTAATAAGGTAATATTAATGTTTCAAAGCAACACTACACAGACAAAAACAAAATGATATATTGTATTTGTTTATAAGAGTTTGGATGCCGTTAAATTTCGTCCACTGCGTTAAAGAGGCCTAATTAAGTAATTATGTCAATTTTATATAAAATGGAAGCACCTTAAGCTTTGTATCTTATGAAGTGATAGTTATCAAACCTTATATATTTTTCACGTAAATGAACATTACTTCTTGGTAACTTATTTACAATTTGACTAATCCAAAGTTATTTCCCAGTTATTTTTTTGCTGATTGTTTCATAAATTGGAAGGTATATTGATGTGCGGGTAATATGTGATCAAATAAACAATTTGGTAAATGTGTATATACATAAATTTTAAGGTAAAAAAGATCTCAATTGGACACAAAAGCAAAGTTTTCAACAAAATAAAGAGCAAAATTATTTCAACATGAAGTGAATCAAATCAATTACTCGTGTTGTGCACGTTTATAAATCAATTACTAGGTCACATTTGGGTCAGCCTTCAATTTATAGGCTTTTGCTAGGGACTAAAAAAGGAAATAAAATCAATCAAGAACAATCAAAATCCCTAAATTAAGGAATTACAGCGAAGACCATAATTAGCGCCTAAAAACAAGAAAATCGATTTAATTCTGATTTTTGTATTTTCTTCCCTCAAAAGTGTAGGGCCCTTGGTATCCATCAGTTTTGTTGTTGTAGGATGAGTTGTTTGCCCAACTAATAATATTTCATTATTTGCATCCCCTTGCATAAACATTAATAAAAATTTGTGTGTGTGTGTGTGTGTGTGTGTGTGTGAGAGAGAGAGAGAGAGAGAGACTCATTTCAGACCAAAAAGAGACATGTCTCAAAATTGGTTGTTTCAAAAGAAATCTTAAATTCAGATAGCTAATTTGATTAACCCGGAAAGGGTGGATTTCAATACTTAGATCTTTATTTCCCAAGTTTAAAGGCAAATATTGAGACAACGGATAGAACATACTCCGATTAAAGATGGGGAGAATATGAAAATGTAGTTTAAGTGAGATAGGTAGAGTAATGTGATCAAGGCTCTAGAGGACTTCAAATCTTTAGGGTGGCTGATTGTTCGATGGGCAATGAAGAAACCGGGCTGATATGAATTCATTTAATTAAATATTAGTAATAAATGCATTTTGGTAATTAATATTAGTTAAAACATGAATCGGATTAATAATTGTAACTGTTTTACGGCTTATTTTGGGTATGGATTATGTATAGGGTCCAAGGATTTTTCAATATCTATGCATGCCCACATATGCAGTGCGAGTTCTTTAGATCGTCTATATATATACACACACATATTTGTGTAGAAAATATACCTGAGAATGAGACTAATAAGTTTAGAAACCATGGTTCAAAGTCTATGCCGATACGGCTGAGTTGACTAGGTATCGGTATCCACCGATCCGATTCCGAGTTACGAGTTAATTTTTACATTATTGGTATGAATCGACCCTATATCGGTGATTTCTAGAATCGGCTCATATCGGTGATATCGTGGTAGAATCGGCCCATATCGGCGATATTGCAGTAGTATAGGCCCATATCGATTATATATCGACCGAGATGGTATAAGTCAATAAGCATCGATCTCTTTATCTCAACTTCTAACTCACTCAACTGAGCCTCAATTTTGCATCCATGTCACGATCAGAGCAATCTCTTTCAATTCGGAGCAGGTATCTGATGGGGTATATGATGTTCCATGGGCGCATATCGAATTTTTTGGTTGAATCTCTCAATTCTTTTCTTGCAGTGTTATTAAAGGCGTTATCTCCCATTTAACCTTGTTTTGTATTTACTTAATTTGTATTAAAATGAATCATTATTTATCTATCCTTAAAGTGTATGATTATTTACTTTATGTATATATCCTTAATTTATGACATTGATGAAGAATATATTACTAAAAATATATTGATTTAGACAATGTTATGCATACTAAATGATGATTTTGTTCTTTTCTAATTGAGCCATATTATTATTATAATTTTGCTTAACTTTTCTATATATTTTCAATTTTTTTTTACTTCTCTAAATAGTGTATAGTTGCGTATCGTCCGAGTCAAGGACCCATACCGTGACTTTGAACCATGTTAGAAATATAAGGGGTCATTTTAACAAACCACAATTTGATAACATGATATTTGACTTGGCCCCATTTTTTGCAAATAATTAGAGATAACAACGATTTCATGCAAATCAAAGTTTTTATGCAAATCAATAATTTTTTTTATGAAATTTTTGTTATGACATATGACTAATTGTTTGCAAAAATTGGGGTCAATTCAAATATCATATTATCAAATTGGGGTTTTGTCAAAATGACCCAAACATAAAACATGGGGGTAGCACAATAACGATGTAGTTGCTCCCCACATTGGGCTGGAATAAAAGACTTCCGTACCCACATATAAATAAGACAGCTAATGATTATAACTCAAATATCGAGCCCCACATTGCCCGAGAACAAAAGATTTCAAGGGAAGCGGTGTAATAAATAGAGGCCCCTGTCTTTCCTTCTCCATTTTGAAGCAATAAATCAAGAAATGGAGCAGCATAGCTTTTGGCCTCATAAGCTTATTAATACGTAGAAACTTTCATGAAAAACGCAAGCCTAGCAGTTTTCCCTTATTATTGTCAATACGCGAGTTTGACTACATCATAATGAGAATTTGACTAAAAGTGCGTGAATTTCAAGCGAATCGCCTACTAGATTAATTCACAATTTTAGTTCGGGTACACCACCCTAGGTGGGGAATTAGGGCACTAAGGTCAAGATAGTAAAGTATTTGTCTCGTCTTCAAGCAGTAAAACATGCGGACCAACTTTATTTAATCACCAACTCTAACATGTCTATTTATATGTGCTTTTACCATGAATGGTAGAACAGCTATAAGAGCAATACCTCCACAATATTATGAACAAAAACCACCCTTTGTGTCTAAAGGTTAATTTCAAGATCTATATGTGCCAAAACAATTTTTTTCTATGTATATGCAGAATAAGATCTAAAGCTATTATTTATTTAAAGTTACTTAAAATAATATGTAACAAAATTGACGACCTTAGGCACATAGAAAGAGTGAAAGAAAAGAATGAAGAAACATATATGCAAGTTGCCCCCTCCCACTTCAATGGATAAATTGCAATTATTTATAACATAGTGGAAGTACAGCGCCAAGATATTTGAATTGAAACCTCAATTAAGAACAAAATGTGATATAATATTAAAAGAACCCGTATAATTCCAAACACTTCAACTCGTCAATAAACCACTAGTTATTCCGGTTTCATGAGTCATCTCAATGTCAGTTATATGTTTTGTCTTGGGAGTAGAAATTCCAATGTACTTGATCAAAACCTAATCATATGTCTAGTATATCTACTATAAATTGATATTGGATCAATGGAGAAGACACACCAAAACTACAAATTTGTTTCAGAAAGACGTGCAAGTACATAAGCTAACTCAAGTAATCCAATCATCTATACCTCACATAATCAAAAGGGGTATTCTCATAAACTAAAAATAACTCAAAAAATGAAAAACGCCCACTGGGATAAATATGAGTGTCCCAATTAACATAAACTGAGAAAACAAAACAATCACATATTTCAACTTCCTATTGATTTAAGCATACACAAAATGGGTAATGGGGTTTGCTCTCAAAACATAATATAAAAAAACACCCACTGAGGTCAACATGAGGGTACAAACAAACCCATAATTCGATTTTTTTCTTTTTTATTTAACTTAAGATTAAACAAAGTTGGGTTATCAGTGCCTAAGCAGACTCCACTAATCGAAAGGGGGGCTCCTATATTAAAGACAACAATTCCAAAAATAAAATAAAAAAACACCCGTTGAAATAATTAGGACCCAATTAACAAAAACTAAGAGAACTAAACAAACCCATTAATAGCACATTAAAAATAAAAAAAGGTTTTTTTTTACTTTACCGCTGTATTTAGAGATATTCCCTTACATATTTAATAGTTAGACTTACCTTGTATGCGTAACGTACAAGCGGGTTGATGCATAAGGTACAAGCAGGTAATGCACATGCCCGGGGGGGGTAATGTCTAATTATAGCATTACGAGGGCAAAGTCAAAATACGAAAAAAACACCTACAGCTAAACATGAGAGTCCCAACTAAGATAAAGTGAGGAAACAAAACAAGCCCATTAATAACAACTCAAAAACTACAAAAACAAAAAACACCAATTGAGATAAACCCCAACTAGCATAAACAGAGAAAACAAACCAAACCCAAACCCATAATTCAATTCTTCTTTTTTAATTTAAGCATACACAATATAAAGGGGTTTGATCATAAACAAAAAATCCCAACTCAAATATTAAAAAATGCCCATTGAAATAAATCCCAACTAACATAAACAGAGAAAACAAACCAAACCCATAATTCAATTTTTCTTATTTATTTAACCATACAAAAAGATGAGTAAAAAGGGTTTGCCCATACATTCCCATAATCCAATTCTTTCTCCTAACTTAAGCATAAACAAAGATGGGTATTGGCAAATTAATTTAAGCATAAACAAAGATAAAGGGGCTTGCTCATAAACTAAAATAAACAGCTCAAAAAAAAACACCCATTGAAATAAATATGAGGGTCTCGATTGACATAAACAAGGAAAACAAGCAAACCCACTTTTTAAATTTAAGCATACACATTAAAAAAAAACACAAAACAGAGATGTGTAAAGGATTTTTGCTCACAAATTGAAAATAAACAAACATTAAGATAAATTCCAACTAACATAAAATGAGAAAACAAAACAAACCCATAATCCAATTCTTTCTTCTATCTTAAGCATAAACAAAGATGGGTAATGGGTAAATAGCATAAACAAAGATAAACGGGCTTCATCATAAACTAAAATTAACAGCTCAAAAGTAAAAAATAAATAAAAAACACCCATTGAAATAGATATGAGGGTCTCAATTGACATAAACAGAGAAAACAAAACAAACCCACCTTTTAAATTTAAGCATACACATTAAAAAAAAAAAGCATAACAGAGATATGTAAAGGGGTTTTGCTCATAAATTGAAATAAACAAAACATTAAGATAAATTCCAACTAACATAAAATGAGAAAACAAAACAAACCCATAATCCAATTCTTTCTTCTAACTTAAACATAAAAAAAGATGGGTAATGTGTAAATTAATTTGAGCATAAACAAAGATAAAGGGGCTTGCTCATAAACAAAAATTAACAGCTCAAAAATAAAAAGCCACCCATTGAAATAAATATGAGGCCCTCAATTGACATAAACAGAGAAAACAAAACAAACCCACTTTTTAAATTTAAGCATACACATTAAAAAAAAAAAAAAAAAAACAGAGATATGTAAAGGGGTTTTGCTATAAATTGAAAATAAACAAAGCTAACCCATAATCCAATTCCAATTCTTCATTTTAATCTAAGCATAAACAAAGATAAGTAATGGGTAAAATATATGTACCTTCTGTCTTGAAGAAAAAACAGAATTTCTTCCACCACACCCTCTAAAAGAAGAAGAAGATAGAGAAAAATAGTGACTTGTGTTAGGGCTAGCAGAGACAAACAACTTTGGGAAGCTACAAATCTCTGATGGGCAAAGATTTTGAGGAAGAGGAAACAATAATAGCCTATAAGAGTATGTTGTCATTTTTTTTCTTTTTAAAAAAAAAATCCCTAATACTAATTTCTATATGACTACTACTACTATTTGCTCTCTACCAAATCAAAGACCCAAAGATTTGATTTTTCAGCAACCCTTTTTCCCCTTTCGCCAGGGGGGGGAGAGAGAGGAAAAGATGTGGGTGGGATTTGTGGGAAAGGTTGTTCCTTTTATTTTTGTTGCATTTTTTTTTGTAAAGGTGTAATCTTTTTTAAAATAAAAAGAAAAGTCAAAGAAGTCAAAAGGAGGGGAAAGATTTTAGATCTTTGCTCAAAAGTGTAATTCATTATCTCAAGGACAAAAACACTTTATACAAATTTTATTTTTAGAAAGATAGGCTTAGGTTCTAAGATATAGTCAACTAAGTAAAAGTTATGTTCTTGAAATTTTAGTGAATGATTCTTGCTTTGTTAATATTCGTTCTTACTTTTTGTCAGTGTTTTAAAAAAAAATTTAGCGTATGTCTAGGCTTGAAGTTTGAGAGAAACGTGTCTTAAGATTTTTATGCTTTATTCTTGATAAAACTCTTAATGCGCACTTTTTTCTAAAAGCAACAATGCTTTAGTGAAAAGATGTCGCTTTTTAAATAATTTTTTTATAAATCGGACCATTATCTCGTCCAAAATAATCAAATAGTATTTTAATTTGCAAATATTCAGACATATTTTTATGATATGTACAATTTTAGTATTTTAATACCCTTGTTATGGTTAAAAAAATATTAAAATATATTAAAAGCGCCTAAACGCCTATTCACGCCTTTCTACGCCTAAGGTCCGCCTAGACTTCTAAGGCTTAATGATTGGCCTCCACGCCTCGATCACGCCCCGCGTTTTTTAGAACCTTATTTTTTGTGTAATAACATTGCTGAACAATTAAATTAATAGTATAAAGTTACTAATACAATAGTGCATTTTATATAACAACAAGGGAGGGGTCGTCAACTAAAATTAAAAAAATACAATTTTTTTCATTAAAATGTCATTATATTAAGAAAATGGGGATCTTTGATCCTCCGCCCAATCTTGACTATCAATGTGATAGTGGCAAACTAACCCATATAAGATACAACCTAAGACGAAAGTATTTTCGTCGAGATGTATTTTATGTCTTTTAACCTTTCCTTGATCCTTTAAATAAGGACTTTTTATGCTCCATATGCATTATTCTTGTTCACTTTTGGCTCATCCGCTTGATTAATATAATCAAAAGTAAAGGGCTAACGAATTCTAAACACCCCGAATATGTACCTTATCTCTATGTATCATGTGTTATTTTTTTTAGATTTATATGTATCTTTTACAGAATAAATAATATGAAATATAAATAGAAAATTTACATGTTGCGATAATAATCAGGAAATAATTTGAGCCATGTGATACCCACTGTTGATGTAAAAAACTAGATTTGATCATACTATTTTAATCACAGATAAATATGAATAAGTAAATATGAGACAATGGATTTTTAAAGTGGTTCAGCCTTAAGGAAATGACCTACATCCACTATTTTTGTATTGCTGACTTGTTGCCTAGAATTCTTGACAAGTGGTTTTCCCAAGAAATTTCGATCCCCTCTAATGAGGAAGTTACAATGT
Source organism: Sambucus nigra (assembly GCA_949130495.1). Taxonomy (NCBI): domain Eukaryota; kingdom Viridiplantae; phylum Streptophyta; class Magnoliopsida; order Dipsacales; family Adoxaceae; genus Sambucus; species Sambucus nigra. Next base: position 724,794,261 of record OX422209.1, read on the forward strand.
ATTTATAGCCTTGAGGCTGTACATGTCAAAGGACAATGCGTTGTTATCTAGTAAACATATACATATGTACGATAATAATGAGCATTTAATGCCCAGTCGCCTCTTTGATTATCCTGACTTGAGTGTTCTGTACGCTAAGTAGCTCGGACCACTTAAGTTGCTCGGACTGTCTAAGTAGCTTGGCGCGCTTGGGTTGCTCGGGGCCCATGAGTTGCTCGGGGAGCATAAGTTAATCGGTACGTTTGAGCTGTTCGGAATGTACCAGTTGCTCGTAGCGCTTGAGTAGCTCTGTGGTAGAGGTATTTGTAATTGCCACATTGGTTTACACGTGTCTTAAAATGATGGGTCCATGTCAGCAGATTAAATATGGTATCAACAAAAGCCCCCAATGTTTCATAGTTTGATGTCGAAGAAAAGTATGGGACATTTTGCTTGAAAACTGCATAGATTATTGGTTTGTATGGTTTTTAGGAAAACGATCGTTGTATATAACTCCTTTTCGAATGCATAGTATCATGCCTCATAAATATTTTAATGTTCATGACCACTTCAATTTTTGTGCCCCTTTTTCTTCGTTTTAGCCGCCGAATACGCAAACGTCCGCCCTTGTAATCATTGCTTTTCTCTATTCCCGATGTAAAGTATTTAAGCGCGGCAGAAATCCTATCGTCTTTCACATTTCAAATTTGTATCTTTGAACTCTTCATTTTCTCTCTGTCTTGTGCCTTCGTTCTTTCCGTCGTTCATTGTCACCTGATCTCTTTTTCCCTGTAAGATTTTCTTCCATTTCTTTTATTTTGCTTTGTTCATCATGGTTTATCTTGTTGAGTCATTGGACAAATTTCGGTCTGAGTTTTCAATCCCTTCGTGGTTCATTTTGGAGGAGCTTTCTGAACCTTCTGATTATTTTTCTTTGGCTGAGGGACATTGGTTCCCAAGTCTTTTTGTGGCCGAATTTGGCTTTTCTTTTCCACCAAATCCCCTATGTTTGGAATTCTGCCAATATTTTGATGTTGTACCTACAAAAATAGCTCCAAATACCTGGAGGATAGTTAATGGTGTTCGTAGATTGAACCAACTCTATGGAACCTATTTAGGGATTCCTGAGATTATGTACTGCTATAGATGGGTTATCAGTGATTCCACTATCTATTTAAAAACTAGGTTTTTGAATAGGGCTTTAGTTGTCAATCTTCCAGATGCCAATAGGGATTACTTTGAGCATGGGGGTGTTATGAAAAATTGGCAACATGCTCCATTAAATGGAGATGATGTATATCAGGGTCCCAGGTGTCCCCATTATGGCAATGAAATAGGCTATTTTTATTTATTTTTAAATATTATTTTCTTGGTGTTTGATAAAATGTATCACTGACATTTATTTTTATTTGTTACAGTTGACAGTAAAAGAAAGCCTCCAAAAGAAGCTGACGTTAATTTAAAGCATTTAAAACTTATCTGGGATTTGCACCAATTTGTTGCCGAGGAACATATTAGATCTGCCTCTTATTTGTTGCAGTACAAGAGCTATACTTCATCTTTTACTGCTCGTCCTCGTCCAGTGGTAGTTAATCTTGACCAAGTGCCAGCTTCTGAGACTAAGGTGGAAGGTTCTTCCTCTAAGTCAAGTATTCCTATCAGTGATCTAATGAAGAGGAGAAGAGCTGCTGCCTTTTTCGACAAGTCTGCCTCTCCTGCTGTGGAGGCAAAGAAAAGTAAAAAAGATGCCCCAGAAGAGGGGATAAATACTGTAGAGGTACCCCCTCCTGATGCTGCCAAGAAATTTGGTGAGCAGCCCCCTGTGGCTCCGAGCAAGATTATTACTCTCTCTCCTCCTAGTGAGGTTATTGTCATATCACCAACAAAGACAACGTCTTTGGTTGAAAATGCTCCTGCCTCTACGAAGAGGTTGAAGAAAAGTTCTTCTGAGAGACCTGCTGAACTTGTCTCTCAAACTTCAAACATTGAAGGTAGTATTTCATCTTTTGCTGCTCCGAGCTCTGCTGTGAGCTTGGTGAAATCCTGGGCTATCCCAGAAGTCCAGGGCATTGAAGACACTATTTCTCGTGAGAGAATCACTACTTTGGATGCTCAACACATTGCCTCAGTAAGTACTGTTAACTCGACCCCTTTATTTTTTAGTACTACGTTCGTGTATTGACTTAAACTGCTTTCTTTTTTCAGCTGGTGACGTGTTTTAACAGCATTCTAAAGAAGGATGATGCTATCAAGGCTTTAAGCTCCTCGGGAGGAGTAGAAGAGGCTTTTGTTGGGCTGACCCAATCTCTAAAAGATTCTCATAAAAAATACGAGGAAGATAAGGTTACTTGGGAGAAGCAACTCAAGTCCATTGAGCAGGACAGAAATCAGGCTATGAATGCCTCCAAGGACTTGGAGAAGAAGTTGAAGGAATCTGAGCAGAGCAACAAAAACTTTGAACAAAGCAACAACAAGCTTGAGGCTAAGCTCAAGTCTGCTGAAGATGAAGTTGTTAAATTTCAAGATATTGAACGACAAAAAAAGGAGGTGGAGGAGAAGTTGAAGGTTGTCGAGGAGCTCCTTAGGGAAAGGTCGGAGAAGGTAAAAAGGAAGAGGCAGTTAAAAAATCATTCATCGCTGGTTGGGATAAAGGCTGGAATAAGGGTCTGGCTGCCATGTCCTCTCAAATGGAATACGCAAGTCTTAAATACTTTAGGGATGGATGGGTTGCGACCTTGCAGGAGCTGAAAGTTGCTGAGAATTCTGAATTATTCCAGCAGCACACTCATAGCCCTCCTCCCTCTCCTGGAGAAGAAGAAGAGAATGAAGTTACCTTAGATGAATCTTCTTTGATGATTGGAGATCAGGCCCTTTCTGTCCCAGTTGTTCAAACTTGCTTCGAGCAAGTTCAACCCACCAGCACTTCTGTCGAGCAGCTACCTTTATCCTCTGAGCAACCGGTCACTTCCTCTAAACTTTCTGAGGAGGTCGTAGGGAATAAAGAGAAGGTGTAGAGTTGTTTGGGTGTTTATTTTGTTATTTTTTACTGTAACCTCAGACTTTGTATTTTCTTCTATGATGAAATAAAATTTGAACTTTGGTTATTCACTTTGAATTTCTCTTTTCTCTTTTACTTGCTCTGTCTGTGTTATTATTGATTCTTTTTGTTTCTTCTCTTTGCTAATTTATGGCCAGGATGTCAGCTCATGACACAGAATTGATGAAGAAATGCAATGACTATTTTAAAGTTGGTCATGCAGATCTTAATGAGGCTCAAATCATTGACATCCTTGGTCCAGATACTTCTGAACGAGCAATCAAAGCTTACCAATACCTAAAATGTTTGCTCGATCGTGTTGTTGCCAATAACGTGGCCTACTATGAGATGATTGAAGATCTCCAAGGAACAATCGAGAAACTTCAGCAATAGTACAAAGAGTCTTCCACACTTTTGCATCAAGGATACGAGAAGAAATATCAGCAATTGAGTGCTGATAAAGGGTATGATAAATTTATTTCTGCTTATGAGAAGAAAGAGAGTGTTCTGACGCTTGAGGTTGAAGAACACAGGCACATCGCTAAGCTGCTGGAGTAAGAAAACATTGTTTTGCAATAAAAGATTAAACAACTCAAGTCTGCCGCATCTTCCTCGGGAGCCCCGGTTCTTGTTAATGATGCAGTTTTCTCTTTCTTGAAGGTAGAAAATGTCAACTTAAGAGATGAGTTGGAAACTTTAAAAAGGACTGGACCCTTCTCATCTACTCATGAACACAATCTGCTTTAGAGAATCAGGCTTTTCAGTTGGTGGTGAAGAACTAAACCTTAGCAGAAATGTCTAAGAAAATTTTGAATCTCAGCGGACAACTTACTACTCAGAGTTCTGCCTTAGAAAATAAGGAAATTCTGGTGAAGAATCTCCACGAGCAACTGGAGAGGTTAACTTACCAATTCCACAAATAACCCAGAGAATTTTGGATGGCTGGGTATAATAAAGCTCTTTACCATCTTGATGATCGAATCCAGCAGTCGAATAATGAGGGGTATAAGTAGGGATGGTTGAATGTTATGTGTGTGCTGAAATTGGAGCAGGGATACTACTTATGGGATTATAATGAGCCTGGAGTGCTCGACTTGACCGTGCCTCCTTTTAAGTTTGATTTTAGTTGGATACCTGCTCAGGCAATTCCTCGATGTTTAATCTCCAAATATCTTGACGACTACAGTCTTCATGCTAACGTTGATATATCTCGCCCAGAGCATTTTTCTTGATCGGCCCTCTGTGATGAATGTTAGAATGCTGAGAGATGTAAATTTTATAAATTCTCCTTATACCTTAGATGACCCTCCTGGTGGAGTAGAACCTGTTTCAAAGGCAAAAGGGAAAAAACTGATAGAATAGGATTTTTTATGAAGTGTATTTTTCATAGTATATGTAATTCTTCTTGTTTTGAATGAAGTAATTTGCAGAATATCCTTGCTTGTTTGTTTGTGAATACGTGTACATTTAGAACTTGCCTTTTTTATTGTTTGATTATAGTGATTTGTCACTCTTTGGGTCTAAGCAATGAAATGACTTGCATCCCATGTTCCTGCTTAGTTTAATCAATCGGAGTTGATTGTAATTGGTTTACCGACCAACCGGAGTTGGTGGTAATTGATTCCCGACCAATCGGAGTCGGTGGTAATTGATTTTCGACCAACCGGAGTTGGTGGTAATTGATTCCCGACCAATCGGAGTTGGTGGTAATTAGTTTATCGACTAATCGGAGTTGGTGATAATTGATTCCTGACCAATCGGAGTTGGTGGTAATTGATTCCCGACCAATCGGAGTTGGTGGTAATTAATTTCCGACCAACCGGAGTTGGTGGTAATTGGTTCCCGACCAACCGGAGTTGGTGGTAATTGATTTCCGACCAACCGGAGTTGGTGGTAATGGATTCCCGACCAACCGGAGTTGGTGGTAATTGATTCTCGACCAACCGGAGTTGGTGGTAATTGGTTTACCGACCAACCGAAGTTGGTAATAAGTAATTCCTGACCAACCGGAGTTGGTGGTAATTGATTCCCGACCAACCGGAGTTGGTGGTAATTTATTTTTGACCAACCGGAGTTGGTGGTAATTGATTCCCGACCAACCGAAGTTGGTGGTAATTGATTTTCGACCAACCGGAGTTGGTGATAATTGATTCCCGACCAACCGGAGTTAGTGGTAATTGCTCTGAATTTGATGTGTAGTGTGTAGCACTAATATTTCGAAAAAAAATTCAATCAAAGAAAGAAACTGGATGAAGCATCACTTTATTTATATTGAAGAAACTGCATTACATATGAACTACAATCATTGATAATATTTGGGCATATGCTCTGCATTCCATGCATTCTTGAATTCTTCTCCTTCCAAGGTTTCGATCCTGTATGTCCCTGGGCGAACAACTTTTGTTAGTCTGTAGGGTCCGTGCCAGTTGGCTTCCAGTTTGTTATGCTTTTGGATCACTTTCTTCAGCACATAATCCCCTTCCTTCAAATCACACTTCTTCACTCTTTTGTTATAGAACAAAATTGTTTGTTGTTGATATGATGCATTCCTGATTGTTGCTTCTTCCCTAACTTCTTCAAGAATATCTAGGTCTAATTTTCTCATCAAGTCACTGACAGGAGAATTGAAATTTAGTACTCTATGCGTAGGTAGACCCAATTCAGTAGGTATGACAGCCTCACTCCCAAATGCCAACATGTATGGGGACTCTCCAGTTGCTGTTCGCGGTGTGGTGCAATAAGCCCACAACACAGAGTGTGGTTCATTAATCCAATTTGCTTTTGCTCTATCTAGTCGTTTCTTCAATCCATTTAGTAGCGTTCTATTTGTCACCTCAGTTTGTCCATTTCTCTAGGGGTGACCTGGTGCAGAATGAGTTTTCAGTATATTGGATAGATGACAGTATGCAACAAACTCCTCGTTGTCAAACTGGGTTCCATGGTCAGTAATGAATGCATATGGGAGACCATATCTGCAAATAATATTTTTCTAAATGAATTGATAGACTTTGTCGTATGTCATATCAATAAGGGGCTCAGCTTCCACCTATTTTGTAAAATAATCCACAGCAACCACAAGGTACTTGAATCTTCCTTTGGTCGTTGGGAGTGGCCCGACCAAGTCTATCCCCCACATGGCAAATGGACAAGGGGACGTTATGGGTGTTAACAATGCCTGGGGAGTTCTTCGAATGAACGAGAAGCGTTGGCATTTATCGCATTTCTTAGCATAAGCTGCGCAATCAGCTCTCATCGTCGGCCAGTAGTACCCCTGCGTGGTTATTCTTCGTAAGAGCGTCTAACCAGCTACATGGGCTCCACAAGACCCTTCATGAACCTCTTCGATTAAATATTTCACTTCAGAGGGATGTACATATCTTTGTAGCCCTGCTATAACTCCTCGTTTGTACAAAACGCCACTGGTCAATAATGAGCAACTTTAATCTTTAGTTTCTTGGCTGTGAGTTTAACAATTGGTAAAGTCCCATCTTCAATATAGGCTCTAATGGGATCCATCCAATATGGTCCTAAGTCGAGGGTAATGAAATTCATCATTAGATCTTCGTCTATGCTACGACCAACTAGGATTTCTATTGGGATTGTTCTTCGTAGCTAGTGTGTCTGCTCTTGCGTTCTCCAATCTTGGTATTCTAATCAATTGAACTGTAGTAAGACTTGATACAACCTCCATTTCTTTGGCATAATACTTGATCATTAATTCTCCTTTTGCTGCATACACCCCCAAAATTTGATTTATAATTAATTGAGAGTCACTGTACACAACGACTTGCTCTGCCTTAATAGTTTTGGCCAGGTTTAGTCCCACGATCATTGCTTCATATCCGGCCTCATTGTTAGAAGCTTTAAATTGAAAGCGCAGAGCATACTCCACATCAATCTCATTCGGACTTTTCAAAACAATCCCTGCTCCACTACCCGCAGTGCACGAAGAGCCATCCACATACAAATTCCATATGGGTAACTTATCATCGAAATTTTGATCAGAGAGAGTTCCTCGGTGGAATATCTGGTATTTCCTTTTGTCCTCCTCCAGTACTTCTCGCTACTTGTCAGTCATCTTTTTTTGCTCGACTGGCATTTCTTGCTGCTTGCCTACCGAAGTAAGTTGGTCGGTGTAAGGACATTTTTGTCCATTATCAATTTGTATGTCCTACGCCGTTACACCGTTGAAGAAACTCAAGATCGCATCTACATCAACGGATCCGAATATCAAAGCGTCTTCAACATCATAGCCTCTGCGCGAATGAACTTGGTAAAATTTTGTTTTTACGTTCCTTAAAGTTCATATTTAGTATTGGGAAATTTTTATAAAATATTTTTTATAAAAATAAGAAGTAAGTTTTTTCAAGAAAAATGAGGCTTTTTTAAAAGGATTTTATTTTTCTGGGAAAACCGGACCGATCCGCTTGCTGCAGATCCAGTATACCCCGGACCGCAAGCGAACCGATTAAGGCCAAAATAAAAGAACCGATCCGCTTGACCGGACCGATCCGCCTCAGAACCGGACCAGTCCGACTGGGATAAATTCGGCCAGATTCGCTGCAGATTTTTTAGGCTCAAAGTTTTCCTATTTAAAACCAACTTCGGGGAGTTATTTTTCAAGACTTTTCAAGACGATTTTCAGAGTCCTAAATACTCTAATTCTTCACCTTTTTGATGTGCAAAACATCTTTTTGATTCACACAAAAAATCCCAATTACTTTTGTGAATCTTTTGGAACCCTAGAACACAAGCTTTGCTATTGTTCAATCTTTGTTGGGAGATCTTTGCAATCGAGGGCTGCGTGTCATTGCTGAGGGAGTCTCTACAAAGTGTTATGACTGCGTGTCATTGAGGAGAGCTGCGGTTCTTCCTTCGTTGTTTGGGCTGCGAGTCCTTGGAGGGTGCTGCGTGTATTCTCTTGCTGAGTTCAAGACTGCGTGTCTTTGTGGGTTGGCTGCGTGTTGATCCATTGCAGATTTCTCTATGTAATTGTAAGTTGCGGCTTGTATATTCATAGTGAAATAAAGGTTTTACCCGAAAGGGGTTTTTTCCTGAAATCTGTGTCTCAGCATAATTTTTTTTGTGTCACATGCTTTATTTATTTATTGGTTGACACACGCACCTTAGATGCATGATTAGGGGCTGAAATTAAATAAGTGTGCTATATTAGAAAGTTACGAAGTTAATCAATTATCACACGTAATTCTTGGCTTTTCAGTCGGGGTTTACATTTGATGATCCTGTAACATCTACATGTTGATTAGTATTTAAATCCTATTCTTTGGAGGCATTTTCTTGAGTAAACTCTGCGATAAAGTCCGCTACTGCCTGCCCTTTGAGCGACGACCTAGGCTCATAAATTATATCATATTCACCGAGATCCACTGCCCAGTACATCAATCTTCCTGATTTTTCCGGCTTATACAGAGCTTGCCTTAATGGCATGTCGGTGTACACCACTATAGTATGGGCTTGGAAGTATGGCCTCATTCTTATGCTTACTTCAATTAGTGTTAGTGCCAATTTTTCCAGCCTTGGATATCTGATTTCTGCTCCTCGAAAAGCTTTGCTGGTGTAATAGACATGTTTTTGTATTCCGTCCTCCACTTTTATCAACACCGAGCTCACTGTGTTTTCTAAAATTGCCAGATATAAGTATAGTCTTTCTCCCATCACTGGTCTAGATAATAGTGGAGGTGTCCCTAGATACTTCTTCAACTCTTGAAAGGCCTCCTCGCATTCATCATTCCACTCAAAAGTTTTTTGGAGTGTTTTGAAGAATGTGAGACATCTGTCTGTTGCTCGTGATACAAATCTGTTAAGTGCTGCAACTCGTCCTGTGAGACTTTGTACTTCTTTCTTTGTAGTTGGAGATCGTAGTTCCAATAGAGCCTTGATCTTTTCAGGGTTTGCCTCTATTCCTCGTTGGTTAACAATATATCCGAGAAACATGCCTTCTCGTACTCCGAATATGCATTTGGTGGGATTCAGCTTCATTTGATATTTCTATAGTTGATCGAAGGTCTGACCTAGGTCAACTAGATGATCAGCAGCTTTCTTGCTCTTCGTCAGCATGTCGTCAACATAAACCTCCATGATACGACTGATTTGCTCTGCAAACACCTTATTCATCAGCCGCTGATATGTTGCACCTGCATTTTTAAGTCCAAAAGGCATAACATTATAACAATAAGTTCCCCTTGGGGTGATAAAAGAGGTACTCTCCCTGTCTTTAGGCTTCATTTTAATCTGGTTGTAACCAGAATAAGCATCCATGAAACTCAATAATTCATGTCTCGAGGTAACATCCACCAACCGATCGATTCGAGGCAAAGGAAAATGATCCTTTGGGCAGTCTTTATTAAGATCAGTGAAGTCCACACACATCCTCCACTTGTTGTTTTTCTTCTTCACCATTACCACATTTGCTAGCCAATCAGGATATTTGACATCCTCAATAAAAGAGGCTTTTTGTAGTTTATCTACTTCTTCCTGTATAGCTTGGTTCTTCTCGGGACTAAATACCCTTCATCGTTGCTTCACTGGCTTGATTTCCTTGTTCACATTGAGCTCGTGACACAGGAAATTTAGGTCTATCCCTGGCATATATTCGTGACTCCGTGCAAAAGTCTGCTTTCTGTGTCTTAGAAATGCTATCAGCTCTTGTTTTATTGATACATTTAGTGATGCACCGATTTGAGTTGTTCATTCTGGATGCTCGTCGTCCAGAATAATATTTTCGGTAGCCTCCATGACCTGGACCTTAACGAGCTGAGACTCGTCTCTTGGGCCTAAAGTTTCAATCTCCACATCTTCTATTTCATCTACCTGATAAGTAGTAGTCTTATTTTTGGATTCTTCACACTCCTCGGCAAATGAATAGTAGCATTCCCGAGATACTTTTTGGTCGCCTTTCACAACTCCCACTCCAAAATTGGTTGGGAATTTTAAACATTGATGTACAATAGTTAACACTGCTTCGAACTTCTTCAGGCCTACTATTCCCATGATGATATTTTAAGCTGATTGGACGTTTTTATCCATTACAAAAAATCGTACTCTTTCTGTTCGGCAAGCAGGACATGTACCAATAAGCATATCCAACTTGATCGTCCCAAGTGGAAAAACTTTCTCGCCAGTAAAATCAAGGAAGGGCTTATGATTTGGCTCCAACTGGGATAACTTTGGATTCAAACTATCAAAACATGGGTAGAACATGATGTCTGTTAAACCACCATTATCCACCAGTACCCGTGAAATCACCACTTCCTTCATTCTCATCTTGATTACTAACGGGTCATCATGAGGATACAATACGACTGCCAGGTCATTTTTAGAGAAACCAATGACTAATTTATCTTTATTCACCTTCCTCGGGCGATCATCTTCGGCCAAGTTTATTCGCTGAATGTACGAGCAAGCTTGAGCCTCATTGAGGTAAGCTTTCCTCTCTGCAGTTATGTCCCCACCTCCTGCATCTCCACCTGTAATAACATTACATTCAAATGATCCAAAATATATTAAAAATACCTCACGTTCCAGCTGTTTTTGTCTTTTGGGGAGATTGGGGTCATCTTCTGGGTCTTCTTTATGACTTCTCTTCTTGTCTTCTTTTGCTCGACGAGGAGATCTAGACCTTTGCCTTGCTCGGTCATTATTTTTTCCTCCATTTTGACGATCAACATATTTAGCCAGCTTTCCTCGTGTGATGAGTGCTTCAATTTAATTCTGGAGAGCTATGCAATTTTTGGTCGTGTGACCATGGTCTTTATGGAACTCACAATATTTGGACTTATTCCTCTTGTCAGGATCTGCCTTAATTTTTTCTGGCCAGTTTAGCTCCTCGCTATTCTTGATCTCTTCTAGAATGTGGTTTATTTATACCTTCAAAGGAGTATAGTTTCCAAACTTCTTCAACTATTCCATTATTTGCTTTGCTTTTGACTGCCTGTTGCCACCATTATTCTTCTGATCCTTCTTTTTAATCTTCTCAGTCTCGACCTTGGTTTCCTTAGTATCTGCATTCTTCTTAGCATCCATAGCCTCCTCGACGTTCATGATTTTAGCTGCTTTTGCCATCAGTTCATCCATGGTCCTAGGTGGATCCTTGGCTAAAGTGTAGTACAATTTATCCGGCAACAGTCCACTCATCAGAGCAGTAATTACTGTATTCTCCTCATAATCAATTACTTCCAGTTTCTCGTTATTGAAACGAGTAATATAGTCCCTGGTGCTTTCACCTGTCTTTTGACTAATGCTTAGCAAGCGTGCTACTCGTTTGACTAGCTTTGCTCCAAAATAGAAATTCCAAATAGAGAGTTCTGCTAGTTGAAAGAAGGTCTCGATTTTCTCCTGAGGAAGGTTATTGTACCATATCTGAGCAGATCTGGTAAGAGTTACTGAAAATGTCCTGCATCTCATCTCATCTGGAACCGCACAGATATCAGCAGCAGCTTGGTACAATTCTATATGAAGGACACGGTCACTTTTTCCATCATATTTAGGCGTCACCATAGGAGGTTTGAATTTTGATAGTGTGGGGAAATCCACAATTTCCTGTACAAATGGTGTTCCTTGGACAAAAGTTCTTTGTAGAGGATTTTTGGCCTTAGCCAATTTCCCTAATCTGTATTCCAACCTCTGAATAGAGCCCTTCCATGCATCATTTCCCTCCTCGGGCCTATTGGTTCGAGCAATTGATCGCGTTGAATTTGCCTCTTGGGATCTTTCATGACGAGCAACTGGTTGTGATTGGGCAAAGCCTTCCCTTAAATTCGATGGTCGTTGAGAGTTCCTCGACACAATCCTAGGGGGACTTCTATTCTTCCTAGGACACAAACGCTCAAAAGGAGAGACTCTACTCAACCTTTCAAGAGCACTTGTCCTTTCTGGAGATAGAGTGATGTTTTGTTGAGTGTTTGTAGCTCGTAGCGAGGAAGTCCGTCCAGGCTGATGAGAAGAATCATTATATCTCTCAGTACGATATGAATCGGTGCGTTCGGATCGATATTCCTCTAAAAATGACGTTCACCTAGTTTGCGAAGAGGGTAAACGATTATTTCTCTGAACACTTCATTGTCCTGATTGAGCCGACACTCCGCCTTGAACGGTTTGTATAAGCTGTCGCATGGTTTCTTGCATGGCCGTCTGGCCTTAGGCCAAATTAGCCATTATACCAACCAGATCTGAAAATTTTGGGGGAGTAGATGGATTTGGAGGAATCCCAGTGTTTCGATTACTGGATTATGGATTATTAGCCATAGATGATGATTTTTTTTGGTGAAAAATACTAATTACAGTCGTTTTCCACAGACGGCGCCAATCTGTTGATGTAAAAAACTAGATTTGATCTAATTATTTTAATCACAGATAAATATGAATAAATAAATATGAGACAATGGATTTTTAAAGTGGTTCAGCCTTAAAGAAATGGCCTACATCCACTATTTTTGTATTGCTGACTGTTTGCCTATAATTCTTGACAAGTGGTTTTCCCAAGAAATTTCGGTCCCCTCTGATGAGGAAGTTACAATGTATTTATAGCCTTGAGGCTGTACATGTCAAAGGACAATGCGTTGTTATCTAGTAAACATATACATCTATACGATAATAATGAGCATTTAATGCACAGTCGCCTCTTTGATTATCCTGACTTGAGTGTTCTGTACGCTAAGTAGCTCGGCACTCTTGGGTTGCTCGGGGCCCATGAGCTTCTTGGGGAGCATAAGTTGATCGGTACGTTTGAGCTGTTCGGAATGTACCAGTTGCTCGTAGCGCTTGAGTAACTCTATGGTAGAGGTATTTGTAATTGCCACATTGGTTGACACGTGTCTTAAAATGATAGGTCCATGGCAGCAGATTAAATTTGGTATCAACACCCACAGTGTCCTTAAGACGAAATAATCCCCTCCATAGTGCTTAAGGTTGTGAGTTATCGTCTCACAAGATAGAACGAATTTCGGGTTAAAGAGGAAGTACTTCAATCTTCAAACCCTAGTAACCGCAATTTATGTGCAATACTCGAATTGACAACTATGCAATGCAGAGGAAAGGGAGGAAAGAAATTTAGATTGTTCATGATTGACAAATGGAGAAACATATTCTATTTATGGATTTCAAAGTGACTGTTGAACGGACAAAATAGTTGCGAATAGTTACTACAGTTTGTAACTGTTGTGTCCGAACAGCAAGCCCAATGAATAAAAAATTGAGTTAAAACCCTCTGACATCCCGCTTATTAAAATAATGAGTCGTCATCCCTATACTAAAATAAAACATAAATCTCATATGGCTCATCTTTAGTATCATTGTCGAAAATCTAATTAATTATTAATCACCTATTATTTAATTAAGTTTTACTAATATTAACTTCCTTAAAATGGCAAAAATAAAACCATTCACCATAACTCATTCAGATAAATAATTTAAATAAACAATCACCATACGTAAACTTAATGATGGGATAGAATAAAGTCCAAATGAACCGGATATACCACCGGTATAAAATCCCAAAAAAAAAATTCATAACAAAACTAAATAAAAATGAATAAAAATCTGACAACGGACAATATGTCCAAATAACATATGATAGAGTTATATCTAGAGTATCAAAGATAGAAGCGACTAAAAAAATCCTGTAAGTACTCCAAAACTGTTGGCGTCTCTGTGACTAGACACCTAAAACCTTTAAAAATAATTTGATATGGGTCAAAGCCCAAAATCTTGTGAAAATATTTTGTAAGTCATTAAAATGCAATGATAAATATGTAGTGTACTCTTCCATATTTAAGCCAATATCACACTCACATGAGATACTCATCACCTCTCAACTATAGTGCGCACCTAACGTATGAATTTTTAACCCCAGTTATACTACCCAGCCTAACTATTCTCAATATACCCTTAAGTCCACCCGCTACCCTTTGTTACCCGTATTTTATACAATTAGCTTTCACATATGTTTAACAATTATAATTCTCGAATATTTTTTTTTATCAAAGAGGGACGGGACCCCCACACATTTTATTTATGAAATATAATAGAGAAAAAACCTCTCTGAAACATACAAGCCCTATATTTCCTAGTTCTAGAGGTTGGGCCCAATACTCTAGAAAATAAAACTAAAAACTTGGGACTTTACAATAAGCCCCATTACATTTAGAGCAAACTTGAAAAAAATAAATGTGGGATTTTATAATAATCCCATTTACAATTCTTTTTGTCTTATTCTAATTTGAGGAAAGTTTAGTCTGTCCATATTGATGTATCCTTTAATCATTCTAGGAAGATTATTAAATGACCAGTAAGTACAAGATGTGCTATTCTGAGCTGCTTTATAGGCAAAAAGATCTACTGCAGTGTTTTGTTCTCTCCAAATATGACTTATTTGAAATGGAGCCTTCTTTCTGATGTTGTTGATAATTTCAATGGAGTTCCAAGGAGGCTTAACTTGCTTTTGAATTACCATGAATAGAAGGCTGCAATCAGATTATATAATAGCATTTTGAATATTTAAATGAGATAAAAGATTAATACATTCCTCTAGGGCCATAGCTTCTAAGATGAATGAATTTTGGATTTCTATATTTTTTTCAAATCCAGCAATAAATAAGACTTCAGAGTCTCTTATGATACCCCCAATGACACTTGGGCCTGGGTTACCTTTAGAGGCTCCATCTATATTGAGCTTGAAAAGGCCCACAGTAGGTTTAGTCCAAGTACATTTAATTATCTGAACATGTTTTGACCTAATTTTGAAATTGAATTTTTGAATTAAGAAAGAATCATTTAAGGAAATTTTATTATAAAACTTACTATAAGACATTATATCATAAGCTAGGGATATTGAGTTTTCAATAATTTTACTAGATGGTGTGTTGAAATTCTCAAATAATTTATAATTCCTAGCTTTCTATATTTCCCAAAAAATAATTTTAGGCATTATAGAATATAGGCTTATTAGGTAATCTTTCTTACTAATGGTAATCTACCATGATAAAAGGATAGATTTATAGAGGAGTAGTTAATTTGAATATCAAATAGAGAAGAAAAGAACGTGCAAACCTCTTTAGCTACTTTATAGTCTACTAAGACGTGGTAGCTGATGTCTTCATTGTCATAACATAACCTGTAGATGGATACCAATCTAATGCCCACCTTTTGAATTTATGTTTCAAATGGAATTGCACTATGTAATAATTTCCATATGAAATTTGAGATTTTAAGGGGACATTTAACATTCCAATTTAATTTCCAAGATAAGAAGATGGGATTCTTTTTTCTACAACTATTGAATGGAAATTCTCATGTTATAGATGGTTTCCAGACTTGAGAATCTTCTTTGATGTGTTCTTCAGCTAAGTCTTTTATAGAAGCTATCCTTTTGATAATTTTAAAGCCTCTGGATAAAGTGAGACCATTTTAGAATTTATTTCTAATAAAAGAACCCCATAAACCCTGATCAAATTTATATTTCCAATATAACTTAATACTAAAGGTTGTTATGATATCTTCTAATGTTCTAAAATCGAGACCTCCTTCATCCAAAGGGAAACAAAGGTCTGACCATTTAAGCCATTGATATGGCTTATCTTTAGTTGTTCCTCCCTAATAAAATTTACTGGAAATGTTGTTTATTTTCTGAATAACTGCTTTGGGGGAATTTGAGACAACTAGGGTATGTATAGGGATTGACGTCAAAACATGTCTCATGAGAGTTATTCTGCCAGATTGAGATATAAGTTTAGAAGCCCAAGTGGATAATGTATCTCTGATTTTAGAAATTAAATTTGAAAAGTGAATAATTTTAATTCTACCTTTGATAAGAAAGGATCCTAAATATTTTATAGGAAATTCTTATAGGAGAGACCTATTCTAGAGGAGATAGCTCTTATTCTATTTTGACTTTTTTTTATCCACACAAAAAGAACTTTTTGCATTGTTTATTTGTTGACCTCAAACTTCTTCATATTGGTTTAGAATCTTGAAAAGAGATTTTAAATTTTGCTACCCCCATTGATAAAAATTATAATTTCGTCTGCAAATCCTAAATGGGAAATTAGCTGACACTTTTGGGGATGAGAGAATGTGATTGCTTTGTTTTGAGAAAAGAGATTATCTAAATTTATAGTTAAACATTCAGAAGCTATTATGAACAAGGTGGGAGATATAGGGTCACCCTGTCTTAAACCCCTAGAAGATTTGAAGAAGCCTTTATTATGCACATTAATAACTAGAGAGTACCAGTTATTGGAGACTATTCTCCATACTAAGTCAATTAATACCTCATTAAAGCCAAATTTCCTTAACACTTCACATAGGAATAGCCAATAGATTTTATCATATGCCTTTTCCATGTCAAGTTTAATGATAGTGTTATTGCCATGTATTTTTTTTCCAATGTACTGAACCATCTCCCGAGCTAATAGAATATTGTCTTGAATACTTCTCCCTTTTAAAAATCCACTTTGATTAGGAGATATTATACAGGGGAGAATATAAGAAAGTCTATCATTTAATATTTTTAAAATTATTTTATTCGAAAAGTTACAAAGGCTAATAGGTCTAAATTGGGCACTTGTAGTAGGATTTGAAACTTTGGGGATTAAAGAAATTGCAGTAGCAGACCAAATTCTAGGCATATCTGCTTCTGCAAAGAAAGCCTGGATAGCTTGAATAAGATCTTGCTTTATAATATCCCAAAATTTAACAAAGAAGTCACCACCAAATCCATCAGGACCTGGGGCACTATTAAAGTTTAGTCCCTTAACAGCTGAGTATATTTCTTCCTCTTTAGGAAATTCAGTAAGCATAAGGTTCATATCCGGAGTTATGGCAAGGTCAATGACTTCCAAGAGGTCTTTTTTGTGGGGCTTGAATTCAGAAGACCAAAGTTTTTGAAAATGTGTTAAGAAAGTATTCTCTATATCTTCTTTAGAGTCCATCCATTGATCATTATCATTTTTTATTCTTGAAATATTAAGTTTTCTATATCTGGATTTTGTAGAAGCATGGAACAATTTTGTGTTGTTATCTCCTTCTTTTAACCATTTTAAGTGATTTTTTTATACCAATAGCTATTGGTATAATTCTCAATTATAATTAACCATTCCATTGCAACTAACTTTCACTAGTTATTAATTTAACATTCACACGTTAGTGTCTTATGCCCGTATATAATTTTATTCACATTTATATACATATATTCGTATCACATCAAGTACACATATATATCACTCGCTATATACGTATAACCGTCATTTCTCCAAATAATAACTCACTGGATGAGAACCTCTAGTATGCTATCAGGCTTCAAGGCATATACACATCATCCTAGGCCACTAGGTCGAGATCTCACCACCGAATTCAAATCGTAAACATAATTGGAGGCAATCATAATCTTAACTTAGTGGGTCATAACCATTCAACATTACTCCACTTGGACTCCAGCCTCACATAGAGTAAGCATGCACAAGCCTATGACCCTTGGGACCGATACTACACCTGTTGAGATTCACCAAGAGAGAGAGCCCACGACACGCAACCTCCACAGATAGCATCTCCACCAGAGTGGTATGTTTATATATATATATATATATATATATATATATATATATATATATATATATATATATATATATATCCAATACCCGACTAACCGTGCTTGTCACTCATAACACTAGCCTGTCCTCCCGAGTCTAAACCTGACTCTATATTATTAAAGAATCACGTATTTAATTAATTTATCCCTTTTAATAATATTCTGGACATGTAACCATTCTCAACTAGCCCGTATCTCATTTTCCCCGAATTTGCATCACGAAATTGTTATCAAATTTCACGATTATTATTCATTCCAAATACTCTAAATCTCACCTCGGATAACATCCCAATTAACCTGAGGTTATAATAGTAATTTGTAACTTTTCAAAAGTCCAAACACATTATTTACGGACTCTATATAATCAACAAATCCCAAATGATCCTCGAATAAATTGAAATAACCCAAGCTATTTCTTACAGCAACTTCGAATCGATTCGGCTTCCAGGCCCGAATCGATTTGCCTATGAAGGCCGAATCGATTCGATTTTGGGCAGTAGCCCAGATCTTGTTACCAAAAAGGGATTTCGTATGTCTACATCATTCAATTCATCAATTAAATCCAATATAACCCAATTTTCCCATACTCCATTGATCTTATATATGAATCTAATCACTTTTTATATTCAATTTCATTAAAACACAATCTAACTCATGGGATTCAACATTTAAATCAATAATTTCACGATTCTCAAGTAAAGCTCGAGACTACACTAGTCCTCAATTTCATCATTCAATATTACACCTTTTTTTGGATAAAATCTCAATATTCATATAGAGTAATAATAAAAACCAAGCATATGAAATTATTCCCCAAAATCCCATCCTTTTACATGAATCCCATCCCAAAAAATATTTGTCACCTACTATGATATGAATTGAATTACATATATAAAACATTAAGAAAGTTAATCACTTACCTTATTGAGATTATAAAATCTAAATTTCCTTTGATGTGTGATGATCCTAGTCCAGAAAGATCTCCAAATTTCTCCCAACTCTTTCTTCTTCTTGATTACCCTTTGGTTTTCCTCTTTTTTCTCCGCTTTCCCTCTTAGGTTTTTAGAATAGTAAGTTGGTTGCCTTCTATCACTAACCCTATCATTATATAAGCCTAATCCCAAAATTAGGTTAATATGCTAATGTAAAATGACACGTATACCCCTGCGTGGATCCCTATTAGTCCAAAAAAGCCCCGGGACCCAATTACTACCCTCGAATACTTAAGTTTGACTATTTCGACCCATTTTGGATCAATCATGCACTCTAAATCATCATTTGAATCACCAATTGTCAATATTCCATCTCAGCCTAATATAACCCACACACGTGTCACAATTGAGATACTGTCAAGTCCCGTCGCTTTTACCCACTTACGATGTAATATTGTTTAACAAAATTTATTTACTTAATCACACTAGTAAATATCAAATCAAATAAATATTAATCCATTTTCGCTAATTAATATTTATTTCAAATCACATTATGTATGAATTTATTTAAATTACATGCCCACATGTAATATAAATGCTAAATAATAAATACTTAAAATTACAGGGTGTTACATACTTCCCCTCTTATAAAGGAATTTCATTGTCGAAATTCACGCATACCTGGTACGAAAAGCTCGGGATACTTTTCTCGCATATCATCCTCCCGCTCCCATGTCGACCTATTAGTATTATGATGCCCCCACCTAACACGAATCAAGGGCACCACCTTAGACCGCAGCTTACGCTCACTACGTTCCAAAATAGCAACCAATCTCTTCTCATATGAGATGTCCGACTGCAAATCAATCTCCTCCAAAGGAATGTGCCACAATGCCATCTCACTCCTCTGGTACTTCTTTAACGTCAACACATGAAACACGTCATGAATACCCTGTAGATGCTCTGGTAGGACGAGTCTATATGCCACCACCTTACCCTCTCGATGATCAGAAAAGGCCCCACATACCTCGGTGCAAGCTTCCCCTTTTCCCCAAACCTCAAAACTCCTTTCATACGAGACACCCATAACAATACTTGGTCACCCACATGCCTCCTATCACATCTGCGTAAACTCTTATGTCGGTCCTCAGCTATATATATACGTCACCGAATGAGCTTGATATTGGCAGAAGTATCCTAGACCATCTCAGGTCCAAAGAGCTTGTAATCCCCCACCTCTAACCAACAAGTGGGCAAACAACAAGTTTGGCTATATAATGCTTCAGAAGGCGCCATGCCGATAGTGAACTGGTAAGAATTATTATACGCAAACTCCACCAATGGAAGGTATTGCTCCCAATCTCCCCTAAAATCAAGTATACACATCCTAAGCATATCCTCCAGTATCTGATTGACCCGCTTAGTATTCCCATCAGTTTGTGGATGATAAGTTGCACTTAACCGTAATTCAGTCCCCATCACTTCCTAAAAACTCTGCCAAAATAGAACACAAATATTTTGTCCCGATCAAACATAATATTAATCAGTATCCCGTGTAGCCTCACTATCTCAGCTATAAAGAGCTGAACGTATTGTGTCATCGTGTAGTCCATATGTACTGGCAAAAAGTGAGCCACCTTGATCAGCTGATCCATAATCAACCATATAGAATCGTGGTCCCTCAGTGATTTTGGTAGCCCCGTGATAAAGTCCATCGACATACTCTGTCAATTTTATACCAAAATCTCTAACGAATGCAACATACCGGTTGACCTATGGTTGTCTACCTTCACTAACTAATAAGTAACACACTTCGAGACAAACTCAGCTATGTCCCGCTTCATGCCTGCCCACTAATACTGTTTGTGCATATCCTGGTACATCTTATCCCCGCTAGGATGCATAGAGAATCTTGACCCGTGAGACTCTGTCATAATTGAATGCCTCAAATCACCATCATCTAGGACTATGAGTCTCCCACTGAAGCGTAAGACTCCCTCATAACTGGTCAACTAAGACTCAGCCCCTTGCCAAAAGCTGGCGTACCCCGTCTTGACAAAACTGATCCCCGACCTACGCCTTCATAACCCGCATAACAATCTCGAGTGTGATGGTCAATACTGCTATATATGCCCTATCCATTGCATCATACTGATGAAGCTCACCAAACTTTGCTTTCCATACTGTCGCTAACTCCCCCGTAGGCCATTGGCTCAACGCGTCTGCTATGACGTTAACTTTTCTCGGGTGGTACTGAATGTTAAACTGCTAGTTCTTCATGAACTCAGCCACCTATGCCGCCTCATATTAAGTTACTTTTGGGTGAATATATACTGTATTGACTTATGACCATGAACAGACTAAATTTCTCCCCCAGGAGATAGTGCCTCCAAATCCTCAAGGCAAAAACTATCGTGAATAGCTCGAGATCGTGTGTGAGGTGGTTCTTTTCGTGGGGCTTAAGCTTAAGAGAAGCATAAGTTATAGCCCTATTCTCCTACTATAGTACACCCCCAAGTCCCTAGATATGCATCGGTAAATACCAGGTACTCCACTCCTCTCCTAGGCAGTACGAACATGGGTGATGATACCAGAATTGGTACCACCAAGTCAGTGTGATAAGTGAGCTCAAACCAACACAAAAATGGTGTAAGAATAAGTACGTAAATATAGAAAAAAATGAGGCAAAGGAGAAGATAACACCAGATATAAGTGGTTCGGTCGGAGCCTATGTCCACTGTGCAGTGTGATTGGTGGTTTTCACTAGAATAAGGGCACTAATGGCCTGTAAATACAACACTTTAACTTTTCTCTCTCTATTGTGTATTTTGACAGAGTTTTGCTAGGGTTGGGAATAACCGATCCTTTACAATGAGATAGAAGATAACTATTTATATGGTTAGGGTGGTGTCATACACACCCTAGTCATGCATAAGGCATGCATAGCTTCAACTATCCAACAAGGTGATGCCATCTGTCCCAGGTGCATACACATAATGATTATAAGATATTCCTCACGTGTGTGAGTGATGCTGTTGTAACGGTTTGGATCACGTAGGGTTTCCCACGCGTATTGTCACACACGTGCTCCGTTCCACGCGCCCTGTAAGATGACCAAGGTGTCCTACCGAGGTTAAAGTGTCGGCCAGGATGAGTATGAGACAACTGAGGCATTACTAAATCGCATGTTGATGGTTACCAAGTGTAGTCTCGACTGACTTACATCAGGTCGAGACGAGAGTACAGGTTGGCCTAATAGATTTTGGCCTTCCACATGTAGATGAGATGAGATGCTTAGTAGGATAATGTATCATGTTGCCTCGGCTCTTAGCCGATATGAGATGTACTGGCTGAGACGGGCTAAACCAGTTGTACAAGATGACTCGAATTGAGGATGCTTCATTGAGTCAGTTAGAGCCGAGCTTATCCTGACCTGAATCAAGGTCTTATTACGGCAGATCAATCACCCTCTAGCCCTTAGTCTTCTGTGTTGATAGAAGACAGAGGGGTAAAAATGTCAATCTATGCAAATGAAGATACATCTCTAAGTTTTCAGATGCTGATGCATTGAATGTGTATGAGTGGTGACACCTATCATCTATCCCTTGGCCTAGCATGCCCCCCAAGCAATGGCGATAACATGTATTAATTTTGGGAGTTGTACTCTAATGATGGGCACCTCGAGAATTGAGCCCCATTATTGGTGAGATTTGAAAATGTTTTACCCAAAAATCCTTTCACTTTCTCTATTCTCGCCCGCTAATTTCTCTCTCTAGTTTTCCCAGTTTCCAGAGCTCTTTCTCTTTCTGTTGCACTTCCAAGCATTTTTCGGCTATTCTTTTAGCTTCTCCGACGATATCCATCTCAGGGAACCCTTCCAGGTATTCCTTTCTTCCCTTATTGCTTATCATTTCATCACTTTACCATTTCTGTGTTTGCTTGTGCTTTTTCGGTTAGCTCATTATTTTTTCGGTGACTATTTTGGGCAGATGCTAGGTGGTTTTAGGTAGGGGTGGCAATTCGTGTATTTGGGTCGTGTTTTGACCTGACATGACATGACACGACAAAAAAATATTAAACACGAATACGACACAATACGACTTCATATTTTTTTTAGGTGCCACGAACATGACCCATAAAAAACACGACACGAAACGTTTAACACGAAATATAATTTTCCATCCAATTTAACACGAGAAACACGTTTGCCACGAGAAACATGAACTATAATTTCTAATCCAATTTTTGTTTTCGACTCTAGATTCTAGTCTTCTATAGCACTTAAAGTGTTATCCATAATTATCAGTTATGGTGCATTAACAGTTATGTTGTTAAAGTGTCCTACAAATTCTGCACTTAAAGACGTATTAAAGTGTTATGCAAAATTCTGCATTAACAATTATGCTATGCTGTTAAAGTGTTATGCTCTTAAAGTGAAAATTCTGCATTCATGAAAGAGCAATTATAGTCCAAAAAAGGGAGTTTTGCATTAATGAAAATTCTGGGCTCACGAAGAGCAATTTTGCATTAACTCAGTTAGTCATGTAAACTCAGCGCCTCGTCACCTACAAAGTAAAAAGGAGAAGAAAAAAAATCAACAACTTTCTATTATTAAATTTCAGAAAGTTATAACTCAAATTATATACCTTTCACTCCAAACAACCAGTCACGAGTGCAAATCAAAGCCTCCACGGTATTAGCTTTTAATGCACTCCGGTATTGGTCAAGTACACGGCCTCCATTACTAAACGCTGACTCCGACGCTACGGTAGAAACTGGAATGCTCAAAATGTCACGGGCCATACAAGAAAGGTCTGGATAACAGTATTGACGGGCTCTCCAAAAACTAAGCACAACTATATTTTCTTCTAAATCACTCCTTAGATCATCCAAATACACTTGAAGTTGGGACTTTTGCATACAAGCAAGTTGTAGGCTCTCATAAGCATTAAATTCCTATATTACAAATGACATTAAGTAATATATTTGATAAGTAAATATAAAGTAGACTTAATTTAAATACTTTTAGAATAAAAAAATCCAAATTTACCTTAAACATGTTTTGTGTGCTCCTACTAAGAACAGTCTCATTCTTTTTCTCCAAAACAAGTTTATCACTCCTTTGAGAGTTAGATGGGCTTAGAGTGGTAGGGGAGTTACTCATGTACTCATCGAAAATAGCAAATATTTTCTCCCGAATAATAACACTTTGGTATGAATCGTTGCCATAAAGTTTTTTGTATGCAAATTCGACATGTTGTAGCTTGTAACGAGGGTCCAACACAAGTGCCATGGCTAAAATCAGACTTCTCCCTCATGAATCCATCCGCGCTCTTCATTTATTGTTTTAGAGTTAACTCATCCATAGAAAATGAAGGAAAATACAAGTGTGTGGTGGGGTATTTGTTTCCCGACAAAATACAAGTAACTTCATAAAAAAACATCCAAAAACTTAAATATTTTCTTAATTTTACTCCGCTCATCTTCATTTGGACAATGTGTGAAATTTGAATCACTTAGTTCTCAACGAACAAATGCACAGCGATAGAAGATAGCACTCTCAATCATTAGAAAGGTTGCATTCCACCTAGTTGAAACATCTTGTCGCAAGCCTTTCTGAGGACTTAAATAAACAAATTTTACACACTCCGTAAACTTTTGTTTCCGTACTTGTGAACCTTTAACATACTTCACACATTCACGAACTTTTCCCACCCCTTTATCAATTGATTTTAACCCATCTTGCACAACCAAATTCAAAACATGAGCTCGACAACGGACATGAAAATAATCATCTTACTCAAAACTGAATTTTCATTATTTAGATGACTCTTTAACAACTCCACAACAGTATCATTGCTAGATGCATTATCCAATGTAATAGTGAATAGTTTCTTCTCAATCCCCCATTCAGATAACAATGATGATATTTTTTCAGTCAAGCATATACCATTGTGTGGCGGTGGCATAAATTGAAAATTGAGAATCCTGTTTTGTAATTTCCACTCTTTATCAATGAAATGCAAAGCGACGCACACAAATCCATCAGTGTTTATGGAGGATCATAAATCAGATGTTAAAGAAACTCTACCGGGAGCAATCTCAAGCATTATTTTAAGTTTTATCTTCTTTTTCTTATGCATTTTTAGCACATCGGCTTTTGCAGTATTTCTAGAGACGGTAACTACATCTTCATAAAAATATTAAAAAATTGCTCTAATACCCTCATACTCAACAAATTCAAAAGGTAGGTCATGTCGAATGATGGCCTCGCTAATTAGTTTACGAAATGTTTCAGCATTAAATTTAGTGGAACGCACTGTGAAAGGCCCTTTCTTGAGAGTCATAACTAATTGACCAATATCAGGCCTATCCCTCCTTGGACACCTACTTGTATGTTTTTTCAAACCTTCCGTTTCGATCTTAGTTTCACATATATAATGTTTTCCACACTTTTTACACTTGGCCCTTTCCCTCCCACCATCCCCAATTGGAAGCAAATCATAAAACTGCCATACCTCATACCAACGCTCTCTTTGACGTTTGACTCCATGCTCGTCTTGTCCTTTAATTTTCACCTCAACCTCAACTACATTTTCATTGTCATCTTCGTACGAGCTGTCTTCTTCGCTCTCCTCTATCTAAAACACGAATAATAAAAATAATGATGAGTAATTTGCAATATATACAACATCTCAGTGTTAAAAAAATATAGGATCTCAGCATCTCAGTGTTAAAAAAAAGGAGAGTACTTAAAAAAAACTATATTGTCAGTGTTAAAAAAATACAGTCAGTGTTAAAAAAATGCGAGTACTTCAACAAAAAAAATAGACTGCCAGTGTAAAAAAATACAGTATCTCAGTCTTAAAAAAAACTAGAGTGTCAAAAAAATTATTTTTGAAATATTTTTAAGGTAATGAAGTAAATACACTAATAAAAAATATACATTCTAAAAAAATCCAGATTGGATATATATTGTTGAGATCGAGTTCAATACATAAAAAATATTATTGAGATATCTTTTTAGGGTTTACCTCGTCATTTTCATCCAGACCGGGTTCAATCTCAATAAGATTTTTTGTGTCAAAGGTGAATTTAGCTTTCTTCTTCACTTTCATGGTGTTAAGACCCTTGTGGAGTGATCGAATCCTTTTTTTTTTTGTTAACAGTGTTGGAGATGGAGATCGTAACCCTTTTATTTTGTTCTTCTTCGATGGGAAATGGAGATGCTGTTATAGTCTAATAGTGTTGATTTGAGTTGAGAGAATGGAGGGATGAGAAATGAGAATGGAGGTGAAGAAAATCAAAAGGGATGGATGGAGAGAGAGAGGTCTCATTTACAAATTGCGGTAAAAAATGGGAATAACCCTGAGCAAAAGGATTTAGGTCTCATTTGTTTAAAGTGAGATGGATTGAGATTGTGACAAATGGCATAAATGAAGGGTTTGGATTAAAGTGCAAGTGTGTATGAAATATATCAGCATGTATAATTCGTGTCTTTAATTTCCTTTTATATGGGTCACGTTGTTGTGCCTGTTGGGTAGTATTTTCGTGTTTAATTTCTTGACGCGAACACGATAAGTCGTGTTAATTTGGGGCCAATTTCGTTTCGTGCCATGTCGTGTCCGAAATTATCACCCCTAGTTTTAGGACTGATAACTTTGGTTTTGGGGTTGAGAGAGTGGTTTACAAGTTTTTAGAGGTATTTTTAGGGTTTCTTTCCTCTCTTTTGCCCTTGTTTGATTTGTCTGGTGAAAAATCGATCATCTTCTCCGGTGGAACACTCAAGTTATTCTTGAGTGTTCTTGGCTCTAACCCTTTATATTCCTTACCTTAGATCTTTTAGTCAAAGATGAGTCAAACTGTTAATTGTTTGCCCTTTTCCACTGCTTCCATCAAGTTGAGGGTCATCCTTCCGGATGTTAAGGAAACTGTATGAACTAGCCGACCAATTCTCGTACCTTAGGGAAAAAATCTTTAAAGATATCTACCAGTACGAGACCGAAGCTAAGGCTAGGCGCCAGGCCGAGGCCTTTCCTCTACGTTCTATATATCCACCTCCCTTAGCTGTTATCTACCCTCCGACAACTAAGAGGTGAGAGGATCCTTCACCATCTCATCCCCCTATATCTGTAGGATGACCCTTCTGTCACTTATCCTCCTACTTTCATCTTAAGTGACACCAGCATAAGTGATTCCTCATATTTGTACGATGATGTTGTAGACATCTCGTATTCGGAAGGCTATAGTCCCTCATTATCTAAGGTCTTGGCCCCTGTTGGCTTGTATAAACATGCTACGGAGGTTCCTAACTCTCGTACAGCTGAGACTGGTGCCACTAGGTCTAACAAGGTGGACTTATCTTCTAATGAGTTGGCCTTATCTGAGTCGAGAGTAACTGTCGCACAACACCTAATCCAAATGGTTGTCGCCATTATTGCTATGACATATATTAAATTTCAAGAGAGGTTCCCAACTAAAGTATCGAACCCTAATGATGCAGACTCTAGGGACGAGACTAATGAGCCTCTAAACACTTCTTTTTCCCAATAATTTAAGAGTATTATGGCTGAAGATGACCTCTTATTTTCGAGGCACTTATATGGCATCAGCTCTAGGATCATAATGAGGGTTCTGGATGAGTCTTAGAGGGATTATGGTAGTCGTCCTGGAGAAATTACAGTTTATAAATATATGTTCAAACTCGACTTTTGTTTTCCCGTACACCCTATCATACGAGCTATTCTAGCTCGTTTTGGTTTAGCTCCAGCCATACTTTCCCCAAATGCCTATATAATCCTTATCGGCTCCATAGTCCTTTGGAAGTTCTGCCATGGTACTGACTTTCCAGTTGGCGTGTTCTTGGCTTGCTACAACGTTTCTTGTACCAAGTCTCGATCTTGCTACTATCGCTTTGTGGCTAGGAAGTCGACAAAGAATATCATTTTTATCAATCAAACATCTAATCATCACTGAAAGTCGAGATTCTTCTGTGTGTTAGACGTATGGAAATTTCCACCTAACCATGTCTCGTCTTCCACCGAGCTGAGGATTCCCCAGTAAAGGGCTAAGGTGTCGATGTCTGCCAAAATTAATCCTGGTCTGACCTTAAACGATCAGGATAATATTAAGACCTTAAGGACCCAGGGTGAAAGTGGTGGTCTTGCCACATATGAGGATCTCTTGACCCCTAATAACTTAGAAGAATCTAGTCTTCAAGTTGACCCTCTTACAGATCTTTGTAAGTTGAACTTTTAATCTTGTTAACTATAGACTCATCAGTTTAAATACAATATCGTCTTGTATATTTATGGTACTAACCTTTGGCCTTACACAGGTCGCCTAAGTAATATTCCCGATGCTATTTGGAAAATGGTTTCCCCCAATGTTCTCAACATGGTCAACAAATTCGAGAAGAAGCAATTGGCCCCAACCAGTACTACGATGAAGACTACTGGTGGTCCCGATCGAGACGAGGATACAAGGAAGAGGAAGGAGAGAGTGGAAGAGATCATTACCTCCCGTCTTACAAAATTAGGTCGGGCAACCTAAGGATCGGACAGGGCTATAACGATCCATTCTGCAGATGTCCTTGCTGCCCATCTTTCTCAATTGAAGTTGAGCGACGATGGCGTTATGGGAAGCTTCAATAAGTCCATTGAAGGTATCGAACAACTGGTGTCTGAGGCTGATCTACGATTTCTTCAGTCAGTAAGCCTGTCCCTTCTTACTGAAGTCGGCCTACATAAGGTTGTCCAAGTATTCATCCAAACTTCGCTTTTTTTATTTTTACCAGGTGTAGTCTTGTACTAACTAGGCTCAGCCTTATTTTGCAGTCTATGCTCTATTTTTATCCTCTCAAAAGCTTGGTCGAGACGAGACTTCCCTTAATCCAGAAGGGAAGGGATACTGAAAAAGTTAAACAAGGTCTAAGGGATGACCTTAAGAAGACTCAAACAGCCGAGAAGGAAGCTAGAGAGGGTTTGGATAAGCTGAAGACCGATCATGCTGAGGCGTCAAAGACATTAGTCAAGAATAAGCGAAAAGAAATTGATGCTGCTGTTCAAGCTGCCTTGGATTTGACGAAGGCACAAGCTATGGCTGAATTCAATGAGTTTAAGGTGTTTGGAGGCTATACTTTTGAGTATTTAGACCTGGGGTCAGAATAGTTGGTCGATGGGAACTTCTTAGGCACGTCGAGATTGGGGTTCTAACCCCAGAGGACTTTGAAGGCCTTAATTTTAGTGACCCTCTTCTTGAGAATGCTCTGGCCAAGGTTGAGATGTCGACCCAAACTACTGAAATTAACCCCATCGAGTTCACCAAGAATGCCTATGAGGTGGTCGGGAATGAAGCACCTTATATTCTTGATTTACTTGAGTCTACATTGTATAAGTGCTCATCTAGTTTGGAAATTGTGACAAAATTTGAGTTCCATCCCCTAGATACCAAAGAACCTCAGATTCTTCACATGATGCCTCAATTAATTCATTTAAAGGTAAATTCTCAACCATCACACACACTACGATTGCATACACGTTATATATTGCATTAATTGCTTGTGTGAGTTAATTCCATTTTAAAATAAGTTTTTACTAATTTTTGGGATTTTTTAAAACAGTTTTTAAATGATTTTTAATAAATTAAAAGTTGGGTTTTAAAACATTTGGGGTCATTTTGTGATTCCTGATTTTATCATTTCTTACCTGAATGTTTTGGTTGGGTAAAATCTGAAAGCGCTTGAGACTTGAGGGTGTGTGGGTAATTAAGTTTGCATACGCATTTTTTAGTTGATCTGAGCCTTACACCTGTCAACTTTATGACGGCTTGATTTGTGTTTGTTGTTTGACTCAGAACCTGTACGCAATCTCAGCCCTTGGATCTTTTTATCAACATTCTGCATGCGTTTTATCCCAATCCATGTGAACCCTTTTTAGACCAATCAGAAAGCGTTTAATCCACCGCTGATGTTAAACCGTTGGATGCGAGTCAACTACTCATGACCAAATCTTATCCATTAAATTTGAGCTGATATTTTAGAACCTTCCTTGCCTAATATAAAAGGAGGTTGAGACTTTGCTTTTCAAAAACCTTTGCCAGTTCATCAAATAGAGATCGAGAGAAGAGACAGAAAGAGAGAGAGAAACTAGAGAGATAAAATAAACCCTAATCTCGTTTCAAACCTTAAACTCATTTTTTTTTTCATTTTAGATCCCAAACCAAACCTGAGTGTTTGAGAGTTATTTGGGAGATGGTTTGAAGCCTGTTCGTGGTTTGAATCCTGTGAGTTTGATATCTTTTTACCAACTTAGACATTTTAAGTTTGATCTCTATTTCTTTTTATATAAACTGTAGATCTTGTTATTTTATGTCATATTACACTTAGATCTGCATTATTTCGTTTCTCATCTTGAGAAATCATATTTGTTGATTATTTTTTTCTGTAAATGTTTTTCACAACTCAAGAATCAACAAATTTATTTTCTGTTTCTAGTTCTTATGAAACAAGACTTCTGATCTAGTTGGAATCGCAATCGGTGGTTTACAATTTCAAAAATATTTTCAAAACCTTCTGAAATTATTTAAGACCTTGACCGTCTTTCGAGCAAGGTAACCTTGGATTCTGGGTTAGTGTGAAAGATCAAGAAAGTCAATTATTTCTAAAGAAGAGAGAAACTGAAAATCTTACTTATTTAGATCTTTTTGTAATTTGATAGGACTTGTTTGTATAAATAAGTGTGCGTGTGTGCATGCAAGTGTTAGAACACTGTCACAAACACTTGTCATACTACAACACAAGAAGTGTTGGTGAAAAGATCTTGAAACATCAAGAGTCGACGTAAAGACTGGAACAAAGTGTGGAGAAGTTAGCAAGTTGGGAAAGCCACATCAACATCAGAACTGCAGAGAAGTTAGAATCAAACCAGTGGGTACATATTCTAAACTTGTATAGGTCTGTTTTGTTTGCATGTGTGTTAAATAGCTTGTAACTTGTATATTTTGTTTTAGTTGATTTTTGGTTTGTGACTTAGAAGTCACCATGGATGTTTGCTCAGTTGGGTGAGG
Organism: Sambucus nigra; assembly: GCA_949130495.1. Lineage (NCBI taxonomy): Eukaryota > Viridiplantae > Streptophyta > Magnoliopsida > Dipsacales > Adoxaceae > Sambucus > Sambucus nigra. The sequence continues at coordinate 724,824,877 of OX422209.1, forward strand.
TTTTACCACGTTAAAAACTGTGTGTACTTAATCTTTCTACATCTCCTCATCTCATTCTAGTTGGTGTGCTGTTTTAGATTGTTTTAAACTGTTTTAGTTTTGTTTTTCAAAACTAGTTACATAATCTTGAACATATCTCGTACATATTTTTTTAAACACATCTTGTGATTAATCTGTTTGATTTAAAGAAAAGAGTTTCTCCAAAAAATAGTTCGGAGTTACTTAGAAAGTTTAATCTTGAATTAAACGACTTAAGTAACAGCTTTTCAGGGAATTTTTGCAATGATGACGGAGCTGATACTTAGGCCCAGGTCGATGCTAAGATGACGGTCGACACCCATCAACAAGACGATGATTCCACCATTCTCTTGGACCAGTCTGATGTGTAGAATACAAGAACTCTCTTTTTTTCGCTTGGGCAGCCACCCGTGGCCTAATGCCTTTTCCTGATTGTAAAATATTCTAAATGTTTTGACAAGTAATATCATAGATGATCTTGAACACTCATTATTTTATGGTTTGAATGGGAAATTCCTCTGATCATTTACTATCGTACTCTGAATGTATGATTAGCATTTTTTATTTGCTCACATTTACTTTTTATGCATACCTCCTTATAATGTTACATCAACTAACATAAGATGATTTACAACCTTAATATCACCAACTAACTGAGTAATGCCAACATCGTCCTATTTTTAGACGAGCTTGATGAAGGCCACATGTTTCATATTTTGAAGATCGTCGCTTTCTTAGGCGAGACGTTGCATAGTTTATCCATTAGGTTAACGGCATTTAAAATGAACCACATCTAAATGATTTTTAATTTGAATCCACTAAATTATGGTGTTATATCACAAGTCCGCTCTCGTCATTTTGAGAGTGTATGGATGAGAATCGTCTCATCTATGCACTGTCATCTCGGCTGAGAGAGTTTATCCACCAAATTTTGGTGTTATATCATAAGTTCCCTCTCGTCGTTTTGAGAGTGTATGGATAGGAACCGTCTCATCCACGCACTGTCGTCTTGCCCGAGCGATTTTATCCACCAAGTTAATGACATTTAAAATGAACCACATCTAAGTATTTTTACCCATCTCGATGTTATTGAGAGTCCAAGGACGAGGTCAACCCCATCTGGACTATCATGTCACCGAGAGCAACTTAAAGTGCTTCACCACAAATGATGTTTTATAGCTTAAGATGAGTTGATACATGCATGCAACAAGTATTCACACAATAGACAAGGTAGGAGAAAACACTTGGAAATTTTCATTCATAATCTGATTCTCATATACATAGACAAATGATACTAAAATGAAATTGATTAGAGATAATAAAAACTAACATGAAACTTTATCATAAAACTTTTTATTGATAGTATTTCTTGAGATGCTCAGCGTTCTATGGAGTGGAGAATGGTTCTCCATCTAGATTCACCAGTCGATACGTTCCTGGAACCACTTCTTTAACCACCTTATAGGGACTATGCCAATTAGTATGAAGCTTGTTGGGCTTATGCCACGTCTTCTTTAAAATGAGGTCTCCTACTGCCAGTGGTCGGGCCTTCTCCCTTTTATTATAAAACTTTATTGTTATTTGCTGATAAGTAGCTTGCCTAACCTCAGCATCTTCTCTTCGTTCCTCTACGAAACCAAATATAGTCTCCTCTCTGCCACATTCTGCTCCGGGTTATATGTTTGGACTCTATGGGTTGGGAGACCTATCTCTGTTGGCACCCAACTTCTGAGCCATAGGCTAGCATAAACAGAGTTTCCCCCGTCGGATTCCTCTCTGTTGTCATATATGCCTATAGGACGGAATGCACTTCTTCAGTCCATCTCCCCTTAGCGTCCTCTAACTTTTTCTTGATTCCATAAAGAATTATTCTATTGGTAACCTCTGTCTGCCTACTGGTCTGTGATCGTCCTGGAGTTAGAAAGAACTGTTTTATGCCGACCCCCTCACAGTACTTCTCAAGGAAGGTGTTCTTAAACTGCTTCCCGTTATCAGAAATCAGAGTGTTAGGTAGACTGTATTTGAAGATAATATTTTTCCAGATAAACTGAAAGGACTTCTTCTCTGTGAAGCTATGGTCAGGTAGCGGTATTTGTTCGCAGCCCTTGGCAAGGGTCCTACTAGATAGACCCCCAGACCGCAAATGGCCATAGGGATGTGATAAAGGTAAGGGGTTGATGAGGCTGATTGGGAATAGTGGCAAACCTTTCGGTTTGTCATATTTTTTCAGATATGCAGCTGCATCCTTGGTCAACATCGGCCACCAATATCCCTGAGTAATGATCCTCTTTGCCAATGACCCTCCTCCGTTATGACTGGGGAAAGACCCGTATTCACGTTCTTTAAAATATACTCTACCTCAGTTGATGTACATATCTGAGTAGGGGAAGTAGGATCCCTTTTTGATACAAAATGTCTCCTATGACGGACAACTTAGTTGCTTTATACCTTAACTCCTTTTTCTTAATCTTAGACTCTGGCAGCTCTCCATCCCTGATGTATCGAATGATAGGATCCATCCAAGAATCTCCCATATTCAAGTTGAAGAAAAATTCCACAGTACCTTCTTTTTTCTCAATGGTCAGCCGATGAAGGATCTCTACCGGGACCATTTTTCTAACTTCTATTTTAGTAGCGAAAGCTAGCCTTGTAAGAGCGTCAGCTCGGCTATTATCTAGTCGGGGTATCCTCTCCAGTTTCACCTAGATAAAATGCTTTAGTACTATTTTTACCCTTCCCAGGTACTTGGACATTCTATCGTCCTTGGAATCATATACCCCTAAAATTTAATTTACAATTAACCTGGAATCACTATGGACCAAGAGTTGGCCGAAGTTCATTGTTCGGACAAGAGAGAGACTTGCTAGGAAGGCTTCATACTCCGACTCATTATTGGAAACTTTGAAGCTGAACCTCAGTGCATATTCAATATCGATCCCGTCTAGGGACGACACAATTAACCCTTCTCCACTCCCTACCTCGCATGAGGAGACATCGACATAAAAGTTCCATATTATACCATCTTTTGAAAAATCACCCTCTTCTAGGGGCCTGAGAGAGTAGCTACAGCGGAAATATTGCGACTTCTCAAATAAAAATCAATTTTAATTAAACCCAAATTTTAGTTAAACCCTAAGACATGCATCTAGATGATTTATCAAATAAAATATAGCATGCAGGATAAAAATAAACAATTTCAGGAAAAATCCCCCAAAGGGGAAAAACCTTTTATTTTCATTATAATATTGTAACATACAATTTCGGATTACAATGAAAATACAGTGACTAAGAATTACCCTCAGGTATCGGATTCTGTAGTCGGCGGCTGGAAATATCCCTTTCCAGGAGGGCTGCAATGAAGAAGAGAAACGGCTTCTCCACAAGTTTGTCGGCTGGAATTTTCCCTTTCCAGGAGGGCTGCAATGAAGAAGAGAACGTCTTCTCCACAAGGGTTGAACAATAGCAAAGCTTGTGTTCTAGGGTTCCAAAAGATTCACAAAAGTAATTGGGATTTTTGGTGTGAATCAAAAAGATGTTTGGCACATCAAAAAACGAAGTCTTGTTGTGTTTTATCTCTTAAAAATGTTTTCTCAAAGACTTGAAAAAATACACCATCAGAATAGTAATATATATAGGAAATATAAGATGGTGGGTAAAAAACACACGGAACTGCTCGAGTATATCCCAGGCGGACCGGTCCGGCTTGGGGGCGGATCGGTCCGGATGACCGGATCGATTCTTTTATTCTAGGCTTCATCGGTTCGCTTGCGGTCCGGGGTATACTGGATCTGCAGCAAGCAGATCGGTCCGGTTGAGGGGCGGACCGGTCCGGTGGCGGATCGGTCCAGTATAGAGGCGGACCGGCCCGGCTTCCCAGAAAAATAAAAAACTTTTAAAAGCCTCATTTTGCTTTAAAAAACTTACTTCTTATTTTTATAAAAAACATTTTATAAAAATTTCCCAATACTAAATATGAACTTTAAGGAACGTAAAAACAAAATTTTACTAAGTTCATTCTCGCAGAGGCTATGATGTTGAAGACACTTTGATATTCGGATTCGTTGATGTAGATGCGATCTTGAGTTTCTTCAACGGTGTAACGGCGTATGACTTACAAATTGATAATGGACAAAAATGTCCTTACAGGGCCCATTCTTGAAATGGTATCTCTCTTCCTCATTTTCAGACACCTTACTTCTGGCTAAACTTGGCTCGGCCTCAACCGAGGGAAGATATACTAATTCCCAAGTTGGAACCTCAATTTCTTCTATATCGGCCTCGTCCCATGTGAACTCGATAATGAAGTCTGCTAAAACCTGGCCCTTAATGGCCGTTCTCGACTGGTAGATGCTATCGAATTCCCCCAGCTCAATTTTTCAGACCATTGACCTACCCAATTTCTTAGGTTTATGGATGACTTGTCTGAGGGGAGAATCATTGATGACGATCATGGTGTGTGCTTGAAAGTACGTCTTCATCTTTCTTGAAGCATAGACTAGAGCATAAGCCAATTTCTCCATTTTGGGATATCTCTGCTCGGCCCCTTGGAGATACTTTATTTAAAATACACTAGCTTCTATACTCCATCTTCATCTCTGACTATAGAAGCACTTAAGGCCAACTCCGACACAGCCAGATATAAGTACAACTTCTCTCCTTGGATTGGTCTTGACAGTAAGAGTGGGGAGCCTAGGTAGGACTTTAATTCTTGAAAGGCCCTATCGCACTCCACATTCCACTTAAAAAAGCCTTTCTAAGTACTTTAAAAAAAATCAAGGCACTTGTCAGTATCTCTAGAAACAAATATTTTAATGCTGCCACTCGCCCGATCAATTTATGCACATCTTTGATTGTAGTTGGAGTCTTCATCTCCAATAAAGCTTTGATGTTCTTAGGGTTTTCTTCAATTCCCCTCTAGTTCACAATGAAGCCCAAAAAATTTCCAGCTCCCACGCCGAAGACACACTTGGTGGGGCTAAGTTTTATCCTGAACTCGTCTATAGTATCAAAAATTTTCTTAAGGTTGGCCACATGAGTGTTGACCTTGAGACGCTTTGTCAACATATCGACATAAAGTTCCATCGTCTTCCCAATTTGATCCTCAAACATCTAGTTGACTAACCTTTAGTATGTTTCCCCAACATTTTTTAAACCTAAGGGCATGACCTTATAACAATAGGTCCCCTTATCAGTTACAAATGATGTCTTCTCTGCATCGGCCGGATCCATGAATATCTTATTATACCATGAGTAGGAATCCATAAAACTCATTAGTTCATAGCCGACAGTAGTATCAACCATCTGGTCTATCCTCGGTAAAAGAAAGCTATCTTTAGGACAAGCTTTGTTCAGATTTGTAAAATCAATGAACATCCGCCACTTGCCATTGGCCTTGGGGACAATAACAGCATTGACCAACCACTCAGGGTAAATGACTTCTCTTATGAAGTCGAGCTTTTATAACTTCTTTACCTCTTCCCGGATGACATTATATTTCTCCCTGGAGTAGACTCTCCTCCTCTGTCTGATCGACTTTACGTCCTCGTCCACATTGAGCTTATGACAGAGGATATTCGTATCAATGCCATGTATATCGTCATGGCTCCAGGTAAAAATGCTTTGCCTCTTCTTCAACAACTTAAACAACTCTTCTTTGATTTCCCCCTTTAGGGCTTTGTCAATTTGGACCTTTTTTTTTACTCGTCCTCATTGAGGACGATGGATTCTACCTCCTAAGTGGCCTCACCCTTCTTTAACTTAGTCTCATCTCTAAGATCTAGAGTATCAATGTTGTACATTATTATAGCCCTTTTGTATGCCTCTCTCTCTTCAACCAAGTAAAAGTAGCATTCTCGTTCCTCAACTTGGTCACCCTGCACATTCTCTACCCCATATGGAGTCGATAATTTAATCATTTGGTGAACCGTAGAAGGCACAACCTCGAATTCTTTGAGGGATACTCTTCCCAGAATTATGTTGTAGGCCGAGTAGATATTTTCATCCATGACGAAGAAACTAATCTTCTTCGTAAGGCATTTTGGCCAACAATTTCCCATTCTGACTTCCATTTCATAAATCGCCAAAGGGTGTACTTTTTCTTCGCTGAACCTGATGAGAGGTTCATGATACAGCACTAGCCACTTCTTACTCATACCTAAGCCTTTATAATAATCCCAAAACATAACATCGGTCGAACTGCCTCCGTTCACTAAAATCCTTGGAACCTCATAACCATGTACCAGAGTGATGATGACCAAAGGGTTGTCATGTGGGGCTAAAATCCCTTTGAAATCTAGTCTAGAAAAGCCCACAATCAAAGTATTCATATAAACTTTTGTTCTTTTTTACCTTCTTAGGCTCTATGGCTGCTGAATGCACTTCTTTGGGTTTTGGAGGGAGAGCTTTGGACTCTTCTACATGGGATTTTCTATCGACAAACTCTTTTCCTCCTCCATCTAGTCCTCCACAGATCATCTTAACCCCAAGAGAGATCGTACGAAGTCGACCTTTAGAATTAGTAATTGGGGGAGGCAAGTCTGGATCTACTTTGTCATCATCGTCCGAGTCATCGTCGTCTCGGCCTGCTGGAACATCGGGCTTGCACTTGCTATTCCTCCTCTTTTAGGTGTTATCTTGGCCACCCTTGGAACTTCCCTTGTCAACATACTTTCTCAGCTTTCTAGACTTTAATATTCTCTCAATCTCATCCTTGAGAGCGAAACACTTGTCGGTCGTATGGCGATGGTCTTGGTGAAATTCAAACCACGTATTTTTGCTCCTTATGTGAGTAAGAGATTTCAACTTCTCAGGACACTTCAGAGACTGATAATTCTTGATCTCATTCAATATGTGCTCACAACTGACAGTCAAAGGGGTGTAGTCTGCAAACTTGTCATCTGTCGACCTCTTATTGCCATCTTTGTTATTTTTGTGGAACTTACCCCTACTTCTTGTTCCCTTCTCATCTTCACCTTTAGCAGCCATTGCTTACTCCTCATTCATGACCTTCCCGGCCGTAGCCAAGTTTGGCAATGGACTTTGGAGGTTTTTCTGCAAGCTTTCAAATTTGGCCATGGACTTTGGAGGATTTTCTGCAAGCTTTCAAAGTATCTTTCCTTTCTATAAGATACCCATCAGGGCGGTCATGACAATACTCTCTTCATAATCTTTAACCTCTAATTTCTCCTTGTTGAACCTCGCTATGTACTCTCTCAGACTCTCATTTTTACCCTGCATCACATACAACAGGTGGGTCGTTTTCTTCTGGGGCCTCACCCCAAAGCAGAAATTGTGTATACACCTTTTTGTAAGATGTTTAAAGTTCTCAATTGCGTCTTTTAGGAGAGAGGTAAACCATACATGAGTTGCTCTGGTCAACGTACAAGAGAATTCTCTACACCTCATTTTATCTGAAATAACACAGATATCAACATTCGACTGGTACATCTTTACATCGGGGATGGGGTTGGTGCTCCCATCATACTTTGGTGTAACTACTGGAGGTTTAAAATTAGTCGGGACTGAATAGCTCACAATCTTTGCTACAAAGGGGGATCCCTCACTGTATCCCCTTTGCAAGGGGTCTCGGCTATTTAAAATGTCCCTTATCTTGTCTTTTAGCCTTTGAATAGAGTCGTTCCATGGCCTCTCGAGCACAACTATATCCTCGACTTGAGAAACATTATCTCCAACCCCCTCTCTCTCGACCGGGCGAACTGAAGGCTCCCTGAACACTGTTCTCTGTTGGCTGCTCACTTCACATTATTCCTCAACTCGACCTTGCTGAGGCTGATGGTCGGTGTTTTCCTTATTTCTACGAGAACCAACGATACTTTTGGATTTTAAAAGTCAGTTTCTCATGTCTTCTGCTGCTGGGCCAAGCCTATCAAAGGCCAACCCCCTACTTTAGAGCTGATGCCCTTGGACTACACTCTCGGCTTGGCCTACCATTACATACTCGGCTAGGTTGAATGGGCCACATAGTCCCTCTAAAAATCTGATAAGTCTCCTAGTAGATCGTGTCCTCCTCTTCATCATACTTCTAATCCTCATCGTTAGGGCATTCACGACCCGACCTCCCCAGGTGTAAGCGCATCGGGTTGACCATGTCTCTGCGCCTTTGCTGAGGAGGAAGATCCTTGAGTGGGACCTGGCATGGTCCCCTGAACATTTGATCAGGAGCACATTCCCTGGCGACCGATGTTATAAACTCATCTTCAGCTCTAGCAGGTCTAGCCACCATGTTCTGGCTGAAAGCAGCAAGTGTCGCTTGTGTTTGTCGCCGACTGTTTACTAAGGAGCACAAAGTCGTCGCCACCTCAACCATTTTTGACTGATGAGGGGCCTGACTGGTAGTAGGACAACCTATAGTTGGTGAATCTGTTGCCATTGGAGAATTTCAATGATCGAAAAGATCAAGTGAGGTACTGGTAGTAAGCCGGAAGAGCAAAAAATGAGCTAAATCTCAAATCAGAGCTCTTTCAATGGGGGTTTAATCTCAACCAAGGATGAGGTTAGACAACCACCAGAGAATTTGATAGAGCGGCTGTAGAAGAAAGGAAGAGAATGTATATCTCGTTCCCACAGATGGCGCTAGATTGATGATACCATAATTAGTACCACCAATTTAGTGTGATAAGTGAGCTCAAACCAGCACAACAATAGTGTAAGAACAAGTATGTAAATGCATAAAAAGATGAGTCAAAGGAGAAGATAACACTAGATATAAGTGGTTCGTCCGGAGCTTATGTCTAGTGTGCAGTATGATTTATGGTTTTAACTAAAATAAGGGCACTAATGGCCCGTTAATACAACACTCGAGCTTTTCTCTCTCTACTGTATATTTTAACAGAGTTTTGCTAAGGTTAGGAATAATCGATAATTTACAATGAGGTAGAAGATAACTATTTATATGATTAGGGTGGTGTTATACACACCCTAGTCATGCATGAGGCATGCACAACTTCAACTATCCAACAAGGTGATGCCATCTGTCACAGGTGTATGCACACAAGATTATAAGATATTACTCACATGTGTGAATAATAGTGTCGTAACGGTTTGGATCACGTGGGGTTGATAGCCCATGAGTATTTTCACATGCGTGCTCCGTTCCACTCTCTATGTAAGATGCCCAAGGTGTTCTGTTAAGGTTTAAGTGTCGGCCTGGATGAGTACGAGACGACTGAGGCATCGCTGAATCTCATGCTGATGGTTACCAAGTGTAGTCTCGAATGACTTACATCAGGCCAAAATGAGAGTACAGGTTGGCCTAATATCTTTCAGTCTTCCACATGTAAACGAGACGAGATGCTGAGTAGGCCAAGGTCACCTACTTCCTTGTCTCTTAGCCGAGACGAGATGTATTGGCCGAGACGGGCCAAACCAGTTGTATAAGATGACTCGAACTGAGGATGCTTCATTGAGTCAGTTAGAGCTGATCTTATTTAATCGAGGTCTCATTACCGCATATCAGGTAAATACCAGGTACTCCACTCCTCCCCTAGGCAGTGCGAGCATGGGTGTTGAAGTTAATATGTCCTATAGCTCATTAAAAGTTAAGTGACAGTAATCATCCCATATAAATGGCACCCCTTTGCCAGTCAAATTCATCAATGAACCGATAATCTTAGAAAAGCCTTTAATAAAATGACGATAATACCCTGATAACCCCAACAAACTATGGATATTTATCGGTGTCGTGGGGTGATCCCGTTCACTCATCGCCGATACCTTACTTGGGTCCACTGAAATGCCTCTATCAGACACGATATGACCCAAGAACTGTACCTCATGCGACCAGAATCCATACTTCTCAAACTTGGCATAGAACTAGTGGTCCCCTAATGTCTATAAGACCATACACAAATGTTCGGCGTGCTCGCCCTCAGTCTAAGAATATACCAAAATGTCGTCGATGTCTACTATCATGAACTAGTCCAAAAAGTCTCTGAATATCCTATTCACGAGATCCGTGAATACTGTTGGAGCATTAGTTAGCCCAAATGTCATAACCTAAAACTTATACGACCCATACCGCGTCAGGTAAATGGTCTTAGGGATGTCCTGCTCCTTAATTCGCAACTGATGATACCTCGATCTCAAGTTTATCTTTGAGAAGTAAGTTGTTCCTCTCAACTGGTCAAACAAGTCATCGATTCGGGGCAACGGATACTTATTCCGAATCATGACCTTATTCAACTCGCAGTAATCATTACACAGCCAAAATTAACAATCCATCTTCTTCACAAATAACATGGGGCACCCCATGATGATGTACTACATAGAATAAATCCCTTTCCCAAAAGCTGCTGAATCTGGTCTCTCAACTCTCGTATCTCTAATGGTGCCATGCAATATGGCGCACATGCAATTCACCTAGTCCTATGCGCTAAATCAATAACAAACTCTATCTTCTGACTCGACGGTAAACCCAATATCTTCTGAAATACATCCGCAAAATCCCTAACTATTGGGATCGAGTCCAATGATATAATCACATCTTGTTGCGTCTCCTCCTCAATGTACTACAGGTGCGTGATTGATCGTCCCTCGGGAAGAGGCATCGGCACTAGAAACATCTCATGCCCTGGGATAGAAAATACAATGGTCCCGTCGAAGCAATCCACCATTGCCCTATACTCGGCTGACCAGTCCATACCTATAATGATGTCATACCTAATTATATCTAACACAAGTAAGTCGGTTGCTAAACAATCTACCGACGTCTATCCCCACCCCTCTATAAATGGAGTGAATAAGGGCCCCTTTACCTAAAGGTGAATTGACACACATAAAAAGACTGTCGATTGTCTCTAATAAACCGATCGCGCATAAAAATCTAGTGGCTATGAAAGAATACAATGCCCCCGTATCAAATAATTCTCGATCTATATGCCCATGGATGGAAAATGTACCCTCAACAGCTGGTGGCGCTTGCAGCGCCTGTGGTATTATCGTAATCTGGATGATGTAGACGCACTCGTACCGTAACTCTCCTTGCTGCTGTTTGATTATTGAAGTTGGTGGTAATGCTCGTGGTTATTGAGCCTGCTGCTCCTACTAGGCACCCTGTTGTTGACCCATGCCTGGTTATGGGCATTCTTTCTTCCTGTGACCTATCTCCTCACACTGAAAGTAACGGCCTATAAAATCCCCCTGTATTTGGCCCTGCTGGCTATATCGAGGCGTCCTGGCCTCTGGCCATGAGCCTAATGGATACCTTCATTGTTCCCTTAGCCTTGCTGGCCATACCTAAAACCACTGCCATCTAATCTAAAACCTTTGAAATAGAATCTCTTAGTCGAATCCCATACTAGGAATCCCGCTCATACTGTTTACCCGACTGCGGCTATTGTGACCCATTGGCACCATTACCCCCACCTTGCCTGGATGGCTAGGATCTCCTATCCTTTTGCTTCCATTCATATGGAAAAGATGATCCTATGAGTGAAGTAATTTGGTATTGACGACCTCGGTGTATGTCTTTAATGTCGGGTTACCAAGCAAGTGCTGCTTGATCCTCCAATTGAGTCCATTCAAAAACTTTAGAATTTTCTTCTATTCTGTGTTCACTTCGTATGGCACAACGTTTGTCAGACGGGTAAACTCTTCCTTGTATTCGTCCATAGTCCAACCCTCCTGAGCTATATTACGAAATCTCCTCCGCATCTATGTCTGGATCGCCGATGGAAAATATTTACCATCAAATCACTCCCAAAAGCCTTCTATGGGCAGCGTATCCCAGTCTTCCATCATGGTGATAGACTCCCACCACTGTAGTGTTTCACCCACTAACTTAAATGTCGCTAACATCTACCTCTAAGTGTCGCTGCACTCAATCATGCAAAGGTGGAACTGCATGTCCTTCTTCCACTTACTGGCAACTAATACATCTGAACTACCCCGAAACTCTGGTGGATTCCCCTTATGGAAGGCTTTCCAAACCTTCTCCCTTACTGTTAGCACTAGGTGGGCCTGGACAATCGGTGCCACAGAATGCTACGACTGAGTCTAGGGAAAGTGTTGTGTCATAGCGGCCATAGAGACATTAACCTCTTGGGCAATGATAGTAGCCACCTATGTTACTGACACTGTCCCCTCCGACACCTGTGGCTCCTATTGAGCCTCTCCTGCGTTGGCCCCTTTGGCAGCCCTAGTCTGTTTTCCTCTATTTGGCGGCATATGAAACCAAACCGAATTTGTAAAAGTTCACATTAAAAATAAATATCATATCAGTAGAAGAACGTGAATGCATAAATGAATAAAACAGTCCTAGTAATATGGCTCAATATCAAAGAATGATACACTAGGGCTCAATATCAAAGAACGATACACTGAAAATGTAACTAGTCGCAGAGATCCTAATGATACTAGAGCCTGACGCTCTAATACCATCGGTGACACCTCGCTTATTAAAATAACGGGTGGCCAGCCCTCTACTAAAATAAAAGAGGAAACTCATGTGGCTCATCCTTAGCATCACTGTTAAAAATCCAATTAACTATTATTTAATTAAGCCGTGCTAATTTTAACTTTCTTAAAACGCCAAAAATAAAACTTTTCACCATAACTCATTCAGATAAATAATTTAAATAAACAATCACCATATGTAAACTGAATGATGGAATAGAATAAAATCTAAATTAACCTAATAAACCATAAGTATAAAATCCCATACAAAAATCCATCATTACTGAACTAAGTAAAACTGAATAAAAATCTAACAACGGGCAACATGATCGAATAACATATGATAGAGTCATATCTAGAGTCTCAAATATAGAAGCGACTAAAGAAAATCCTACAAGCACTCCACAGCTGCTGTAGCTCTGATAATCCCGAAAAGAATGCTCATGCCAGGCGTCCCTGTGGCGGGACACCTAAAAGTTTTGAAAATAATTTGATACGGGTTATATCCCAAAACCTTTTGAAAATATTTTGCAAGTAATTAAAATGCAGTAATAAATATGCAGCGTACTCTTCCATATTTAAGTCGGTGTCGCACTCACATAAGATACTCCTCACCTCTCAACTATAGTGCGCACCTAACGTATAAATTTTTAACCCCACTTATGCTATCCAGCCTAACTATTCTCAGTATACACTTAAGTCCACCCGCTACCCTGTGTTACCTGTATTTTATACAATTATCTTTCACATCTGCTTAACAATTATAATTCTTAATTATAATTAACCATTCTATGGCAATTAACTTTCACTAGTTATTAATTTAATATTCACACTTTAGTGTCTTATGCACGTATATAACTTTCTTCACATTTATATACGTATATTCGTATCACATCAAGTACGCATATATATCACTAGCTATATACGTATAACCGTCATTTCTCAGAGTAATAGCTCACTAGATGCGAACCTTTAGTATGCTATCATGCTCTAAGGTATATACACATCATCCTGGGCCACTGGATCAGGATCTCACCACCGAACCCACGTCGTAAACGTAATTGGAGGCGGCTATAGTCTAAAGTCAATGAGTCATACCATACCACATTACTCCACTTTGACTCCAACCTCACAAAGAGTTGGCATGCACAGACCTATGACCCTTGAGACCGATACTACACCAGTTGAGATTCACGGGGAGAGATCGCCCATGGTACGTAACCTCCACTGATAGTATCTCCATTAGAGTGGTATGTTTAATATATATATATATATATTGTCTCTACCCATATATATATCCAATATCCTAGCTAACTGTGCTTGTCACTCATAGCACTAGCCTATCCTCCTGAGTCTAAACCCGACTCTATATTATTAGATAATTACTTATTTAATTAATTTATCCCTATTAATAATATTTTGGACAAGTAACCATTATCAACCAGACCGTATCTCCTTTTTCCTGAATTTTCACCACGAATTCGTTATTAAATTTCTCGAGTATTATTCATCCCGAATACTCTAAATCTCACCGCAGGTAACATCCCAATTAACCCAAGGTTATAATAGTAATTTCTAATTTTTCAAAAGTCCCAACAGATTATTTACGGACTCTCTATAATCAATAAATCCTAAACGATCCTCGAATAAATTTAAATAGCCCAAGTTATTTCTTACAGCAGGCCCTAATCGAATCAGCTTCCAGGCCCGAATCGATTCGCCTGCAAAATCGATTCGCCTATGAAGGCCGAATCGATTTTATTTTAGGAAGCAGCCCAGGTCTTGTTACCAAAACAGGATTTCGTATGTCTACATCATTCAATTCATCAATTAAATCCAATATAACCCATTTCCCCCATCTCCATTGTTCTTATACATGAATATAATCACTTTTCGTATTCAATTTCATTAAAACACAATCTAATTCATGGGATTCAACATCTAAATCAAGAATTGCACGATTCTCAATTAAATCTCGAGACTAAACTAATCCTCAATTTCCTCATTCAAGATTACACCTTTTTTTAGATTAAATATCAGATATATATATAGTAATAATTAAAACCAATCATATGAAAATATTCCCTAAAATCCTATCTTTTTACATGAATCCAATCCGATAACATATTTATCACCTACTATGATATGAATTGAATTACATGCATAAAAAATTAATCAAGTTAATCACTTGCCTTAATAAGATTGTAGAGTTTGAATTTCCTTTGATGTGTGATGATCCTAGTACAGAAAGATCTCCAAATTTCTCCCAACTCTTTATTCTTCTTGACCACCCTTTACTTTTCCTTCTCTTTTCTCTCTGCTTTCTTTATTAAGTTTATAATAATAAGGTGGCTGCTTTCTATCACTAAACCTATCATTATAGTAGCCCAATCCAAAAATTAGGTTAATATGCTAATGTAAAATGACTCGTATACCCCCATGTAGATCCCTATTAGTCTAAAAAGCTTCTGAAACCCAATTACTAGCCCCGGGTACTTGATTTTAACTATTTCGACCCATTTTGGATCAATATTGCACTCGAAATCATCATTTGAGTCACCCATCATCAATATTCCATCTCAACCTAATATAACCCGCACACTTGTCCTGGTTAAGATACTATCAAGTCCCGTCGCTTTTTCCCACTTATGATGTAATATTGTTTAACAAAATTTATTTACTTAATCACACCAGTAAATATCAAATCAAATAAATATTAATCCATATCTCGTTAATTAATCATCATCATCATCATCATCATCATCATCATCATCCTTGCCTTAATCCCATCATATGGGATCGGCTACACGGATTATCGTTTTCCATTTTAATATATTATATGCAATATTATCATTCAAGTTTAATTCCTTAAGATTTTTCCTTATAATTTCCTCCCACGATAGCTTAGGGAGACCACTTTCTCTTTTACCCTCTATTTTCAATAATCTTCATCTTGTTGTAGGCGCATCTACTGGTCTACGCAATATATGTCTGAACCACCTTAGTCAACTTTATCTTAATTTATCGTTAATGGGAGCAACTCCAACCTTTTTCTCACTAATTGATTTTTAATTTTGTCCTTTCTAGTAATTTCTATCATCCATTGGAGCATCCCCGTCTCACTAACATGGAGACTTTATTCATATTTTTTCTTTAAATCCCAACACTCCACTTCATATAGGGTCGCTGGCCTAACAACTGTTTTATAAAATTTTCATTTCTCGCAAATTAATATTTATTTTAAATTCACATTATTTCTCAATTTATTTAAATTACATGCACACGTGTAATTTAAATACCAAATAATAAATGCTTAAAATTACAACGTGCTAATACTTCCCCTTCCAAAGGAATTTTGTCCCTAAAATTCGGGCGTACCTGGTACATAAAGCTCGGGATACTTTTCTCACATATCGTCCTCCCGCTCCCATGTCGACTCATCAGCATTGTGATGCCCCCACTGAACCGAACCAAGGGCACCAACTTAGACCTCTTTATGCTCACTACGATACAAAATAGCAATCGGTCTCTCCTCATTTGAGATGTCAGGCTGCAAATCAATCTCCCCCAAAGGAATGTGCCACAATGCCATATCACTCTCACTCCTCTGGTACTTCTTCAGTGATAACACATGGAACACGTGAGAATACGCTGTAGATGCTCTGGTAGGGCGACTCTATATGCCACCGCCCTATCTTATCGATGATCGAGAAAGTGACCAATTACCTTGGTGCGAGCTTCCCCTTTTCCCCAAATCTCATAACTCCTTTTATAGGAGACACCTGTAGCAATACCTGGTCACCCACATCCAACTCCACATGCCTCATATCAGCATCTGCCTAACTCTTCTACCAATCCTCAGCTACCTATATACGTCACTGAATGAATCCGATCTTAGTAGAAGTATTCTGGACCATCTTAGGTCCAAGGAGCTTATTATCCCCCACCTCTAACGAACAAGCGGGTGAACGATAAGGTTGGCCATAAAATGGCTTAAAAAGCGTCATGCCGATAGTGAACTTGTAAGAATTATTTTAAGTAAAATCTATCAGTGGAAGGTACTGCTCCCAACCTCCCCTAAAATCAAGTATAAACATCTTAAGTAAATCCTCCATCATCTAATTAACCCATTCAGTATGCCCATCAGTTTGCAGATGATAAGACGTACTCAATCGTAATTCAGTCTTATCACCTCCTGAAAACTCTGTAAAAAATGGGACATAAATATTTTATCTCTGAAGAAAACAATATTAATCCATTCCCCATGTAGCCTCACTATATCAAGTATAAAGAGCTATACATACTGTGCGGTCGTGTAGTCCGTCTGTACTAACAAAAAGTGAGCCACCTTGGTCAATCAATCCACAATCCCCCATATAAAATCATGACCCTCTGTATTGTTGGTATCCCCATGATAAACTTCATCAATATACTCTCCCACTTCTACATCGTAATTTCTAACGATTGTAAAATCCTGATTAACATCTGGTGGTCTACCTTCACTAACTGACAAGTGGCACACTTAGAGATAAACTCAGCTATGTCCTTCTTTATAACTGCCCGCCAATACTGTTTGAGCATGTCTTGGTACATATTATCCCTATTGGGATGCACTACGAATCTCGACCCATGAGACTCTATCATAATTGCATTCCTCAAATCCCCATCAGCTGAGACTCTAAGTCTCCCATTGAAGCGTAAGCCTCCCTCAGAACTGATCGAGTAAGACTCTACCCCCTCAGCCAAAAGCTGACGTACCCTGTCCTGACAAAACTGATCCCCGACCTACGCCTTCACAACTTGCATAACAATTTTGGGTGAAATAATTAACACTGCCATACATGCCTCATCCACTGCATCATACTCCCGAAGCTCACCCCAATTTGCTTTTCAAACTACCATTAACTCTCCCGTAAGTCATCGGCTCAATGCGTCTACCACCATATTAGCCTTCCCCGGGTTGTACTAAATGTTAAATTGGTAATCGTTTATATAATCAAGCCACTTACACTGCCTCATATTAAGCTCTTTCTGGATGAACATATACTGTAGTGACTTGTGATTCATTAACATACTAAATTTCTCCCCCGGTAGATAGTGCCTCCAAATCCTCAAGGCAAAAACTACCCCGACTAACTCAAAATCATGTGTGGGGTAGTTCCCCTTATGGGACTTAAGCTTTCGATACGCATAAGTTATATCCCTATCCTCCTGCTGCAGCACATCCCCAAGTCCCTGTAAGGATGCATCAGTAAATATCATGTCCTCCCCTAGGTAGTGTGAGCATGGGTACTGAAGTTAACTTATCCTTTAGCTCATTGAAAGCTTACTGATAGTAATCATCCCATACAAATGGAACCCCTTCGTGAGTCAAATTTATCAACGGACCCACAATCTTCAAAAATCCCTTAATGAAACGGCGATATACCCTGTTAACCCCAAGAAATCGCGAATCTCTATCGACGTCGTGGGGTGACACCTTACTTGGGTCCACTGAAATGCCTTTGTCAGACATGATATGACCCAATAGCTGCACCTAATGCAACCCGAATCCACACTTTTCTAACTTGATGTACAATTAATGGTCTCGTAATATATGTAGGACCATACATAAATGCTCGACGTGCTCTCCCTCAGTTCGAGAATGTACCAGAATGTCATTGATGAATATTATCAAGAATTGGTCCAAAAAGTCTTTGAATACCCTATTAATGAGATCTATGAATACTACTAGAGCATTGGTTAGCCCAAATAGCATAACCCGAAACTCATACGACCCATACCACATCAGGAAAGTGGTCTTATGTACATCTTGCTCCCTAAACAGCAACTGGTGATACTTCGATCTCAAGTATATTTTAAAATTATTATACCTAACTTGTCCTTGTGCATCGTCATAATTTTAACCCTTGGGTCGTTGAGCTGTCGAGCTCTGGCAATCCCAGATTGGGCAAAACGGGAATTTTAGGCCTTGAAGGGTTTTATAAGGGCTTGTTTGGGGTCATTTGAAGAGGGAAGAGGGAGAGAGAGAGGGGTTGGAGTGGTCTTCCACCATTATTGGGTCCTCTCCACCACCATTTCACCACTATAAACCATCACATTCTTAGTGTATTCCACTAAATTCAAGCCGACAACACCCATTACCACCATTGTTGAAGAGGAGCAATGAATTTTGGAAAAGTGTTGGGGGATTTTTGGAGAAGTTGATGGAAGCTTTCATAAAGTTGAAGAGTTTTTAGCTTGGAAGCTTAACTGGAGTACACATGGGGCATTTTAGAGGATGCATTTGGTAACCCTTGGAGGCCACCTTTAGAGGTGGTAGTTTCTCCTACTACACCAACCTTCTTACCACCATTTGAAGTCTTTGAGGTGGGAGAATATATCCTTAGTGTTCAAGACTCTATTTAAATTACTAGTAGTCTTGTTGTTAGATTGCATGAGTAGGATGCACATGAATAAATAATGGTTTCTAGAAGATTAATATTAAACATTTTTATGGAATGAAAATGTTATCTTGTTAGGATATAGAGAATGAGTAAATATTTCAAAGTTTTAAAAGATTAAAGTAGGGATATTATGAAAATGGTGTATTTTCTAAAAAATTGGTATTAAACATTTTATGAAATAAAATGTTTGAAAATGATAATTGATTTGCTAAAACATTAATGAAATAATGTCTTCAAGTTTCTTGCAAAAATGTAGATTTTATAAAAGATGGATATTTTTTGAGTTTGAAAGAAGTAAAAATATCTTTTATGACTTGAAAGTGAAAATTTGAAAGTATTATGAATATCTAGAATGAAATATATGTTTAACCCATTTAATAGGATTTTTGAAGTAAAATCCATCTCCTAATGTGTGTAGACTTGTAGTATTTTGACAATGAACACATAAACAAGTTTAAACAATGTTTTAGTGGGTTTAAACGAGAAATAAGAAATATAAAAATTCTAATCTTCAAAGTGTGTGGAAAAGGGATCAAAGGTGTGGTGAATATACGGTTGTAAGACTACATGAATTGATAAAAGGGAAATCGCATTTTCTTGTAAAAGTAGTCTTTAAGTATAATTAAATTTCTTGAATAAAGAAATGTCTAATTTGAAAATATGGTTAATGAAGGTGTTGAATAAGTGTTAATGGTTAAACATTGAAAAGTTGGTGTGTGTAACTTAATAATGTTTGGAAGATTAGCACTTATGGATTTGAAAAGAAAATAATGAAAAATAAGGTTTCCAACTTAAGAAGAATGATACTCCAAGGATAAAAAGGTGTTAAGATGCTAAAACAGTTGGAGTTTTTGTCAGTAACCTAATGGTGTTTGGGGGGAAATTAACACTTATAAAATGGGATAAAATGTGAGTTTGGAAACAAATGGATAAAATGGTAATTTCACTTAAAAGTGGAATATTTTTATGAAATAAAAATATTGGAAAGTCTGTTACACAAATTGGTCCTAAATTAATATGATTTTGGAATTAAAAAATCAGAGTTAAAGTGTAAAGGACATGAAATGATAATTTTAAAGTGTAACTTGAATTGGGGTGAAACCTCAATTTTGGCTTTGTCTGGGTAAAAAGGAAAAGAACGAATAATGTGGACATTTATAAAATGTTAAAATACATTAAAGGAACTCGATGACACCGGAGTAATTAAGGAGGGTCCGGAGCCCTGGGGTGAAAGACCCAAAACTTGTCAGCATTGCCGACGATGTTGAGCCCGTTAAAGTATGCGGTTTATTGGATGATTATGAGAATAAGATAAAGTAATAAGGAACATGTCAAGAAAGGGGTTATGTGGTGAAAACGTGTCAAGACAACTTAACTTGAATAAATTAACAAATGTTCAAGTAAAGGTTTAAATGGACGTAAGTGTGAAATTGATTAATGTCCATAAGGTGAGAAAAAAAGTAAAGTAAGTTGGTAAATAGGTGGTTAAACAACCTAAGTGGTTCAAACCATAATTAACACATGAGTGTGTTGTAAAAGGTTTTCAAAGACTAAATAAGTATTTTCTAATACGGTGTTTGCGTGTGTTGAGAGGGTTATTTTAAATGAAAATACTAATGTGTATTGGTTAAAATGAAAAGGGTAATTTTGGTAAAGAAATGGCTTTCTGTCAATTCAAGTGGAGTTATTTCAAATATTTTGCCGCGTGCGTTAAATAAAGGGATGAATGTAAAAATGAGAAAAATTAAGTCTTTTACAAAATTAAGGTGAATTAATATGGATAAGTATGGTTTCGAAAGTAAAACAATTTCATGCATAAGTATGCGTGTATATATATATATATA
Organism: Sambucus nigra; assembly: GCA_949130495.1. NCBI lineage: Eukaryota > Viridiplantae > Streptophyta > Magnoliopsida > Dipsacales > Adoxaceae > Sambucus > Sambucus nigra. The sequence goes on from OX422209.1 coordinate 724,845,596, forward strand.
TATATATATATATATATATATATATATATATAGAGAGAGAGAGAGAGAGAGAGAGAGGTTCAAAAGTGAACCAAAAGACTAAACTTTTTAACGAACCTATTAAGACATTAAAAAATAACCCAATTAATTTTAATTCTTTGTTGTAATTGGTCCGCGCCAGCAGGGATGGACACGCGTGTGACACAAGACCCCTTTCCCCCATCCCCATCCCCTACCCGCCCCACCCACCCACCAAACAACCAAAAGACCAATCACCAATTGGATTCCTACATTTTCTCCCTCCTATCTCATCTCACCCATCTCCTACCTCCCATCTTTTTATTCTCTCTCTAAACCTCCATTACCAAAAACCCAACAACAACTCAACCTCACCACCTTGCTTAACCCGACCTCCCATGGCACCTACCCTCTAAGACAAAACCCATTGCGAACCTACTTCCCTTATACCAAAATTCAACCGACGCTCAACTTTAACCCGGACCTGCCATCACCGGACCTTACACTCCGGCATCTCTCCTCGTCGATCAACCATCTTCGACCGTAAAACCTATTATACTCCGGCAGACAGTCCCATATCCAATCCATCCAAAATAAACCCATAACCAATCTAACCAACCTGTAAACCACATGATCCCCAAACCGTGTATATGAAAGACACACGTGGTGGGGGTGGGGGTTAAGGGATTCGCGTGTGACACGCGTGTCCGTTAACCACTGGCACAGACCAATTATAACAAGGAATTAAAATTAATTGGGTTATTTTTTAATGTCTTAATAGGTTCGTTAAAAAGTTCAGTCTTTTGGTTCGCTTTTGAACCTCTCTCTCTCTCTCTCTATATATATATATATATATATATATATATATATATATATGAGGTAGTTTCTTGTGCACATAGGAATAACGTGTTAGAGTCTTCTTTCTGTCGTTAGATTTTTACTGCATTTGTATATTTGTCACTGGGCATTTGGCTCACACCCTCGTCTTTGTTACGGCAGGTTGGGTGTGGGTTCATAATTTGAGAGCATTATATAAGTACGTATTATATTTAATTTCACGTTTGTAGCTCTGTATGCTTGGACTCCGAGGACGCCTCCCACGGGTCCTTCACGTAGTTTGAACTTGAAACTGAATCGCATGTTAAGCAAGTGAAACGTTAATTAAAATAAAACTAGTCTGGCAATATTATATAGGTGGTCTCATTACACTTCACACATAATGCTCGAGGTTGAATCGGGTTGACTACGGGTAATCTATAAATTTGGGCCAGGGCATTACAATTGGTACCAAAGCTCTAGGTTCAAGGTTCCTTTCGGGGGCGATGTGGTAAGGTCGGTAGTGGATCTTTCGACATCGGTGTTGGTTTTAGGCCGGTCACGCTAGTTTTGGTGATAGTTTAGTTCATGTCCTCCACAGTAAAGTCAAAGAGGTTAGCACGAAAAGTAAGTTAGTGTCAGATGGCACATGATCGAATTAATAGTTATTAAATCGCTTCTGCGCTTCTGATTATATTTGTTAGTAATTTATGGGTTTCCATGCAAGACAATAGTGGTGACACCGTGGTTATTAGAGTGAGGTGCTTATGTTCCAATTCTTGGTGGTGTAGGGACTTATGAGATGCTAATAGGGTGAGATGACTCCCATTGGGTAGGTGGCATAAATTTTGTATAGTCAACGATAGAGGTTAAAGGTTAAGGTGTCTTGATTAAGCGTCGATGATTGGTGATTAAAAGGTATATATCCCTTAGGTGCGGCTCTTACGGGTAGTTAATGCCAGTAATGTAATTAGGCAAATTCGATCCTTGGGGTGATATCGTGATAGATGGTAGTCCGATGAACATATGAAGTTGTGCAGGACAATAGCTGCAACAACATGATCATTTGTGTGAGATGTATTGTGTGGTAAATTTGATGATGAGAGTATCATTCGTAGTGGCAATAATGAGTAGTGTTTATTGCAACCTAGTTGTAAAGGTTGTATATATTATAAATGGGGGTTAGAACGTATTGGGTCCCTTGGTTGAGGACATGGATTTAGTGTATCTTGATTATAATGTGGCATTAAGCAATATTATCCCTCGTGGCATCCGTGGTGTAGGCCTTGGTATTTATAGGAAATACCCGATGTTCTATATCTATATAGTCGCGTTAACTTGTAGATTAGCACATGGTATAATGTTTACATAGTAAGACAATTTAGTTATCATTGTTGAACATTCATTGAGAATTAGATGAGGCACACCTTAAGGTTTATCGGTTGTAGGTGACGTCATGTACCCTGCCATAATCCTTAGTAGCGTTAGTTATGGTTTGTACGTGGCACATGGTCATAACTATTTGGAAGAAAGATAAGATTATTATTTAAGTGTAAAGGCTCATTTTAGCCATCGAAGTAATGTCTAGGTGAGAGGTAATCCTAGCATGAGAGTAATTTATAGGCATTTTGGGGTGCCATAGGACTAATTATGTGCGGCGTCATTAGAAACAGAAGTTGACTTGTTGCCACGATCTGAGGTGATCTATAGTCAAGGTGTGCCGCATGCGAAAGCTCATGGACTAGTGTCTTTGCGAGCACCAAGTAATCGCGATGTGGTTGTTGAAAGATTTGTAGAGCACACCTACAACAATAAAGGTATGGATGATGAAATATTATCTGGTCTTGAGGATTGTTACATATAATGTGTTTGGTGTCCTTAGGAGACCAGTTAAGTCAGGTATGAAGGAGCATTAATATCCTAGTGATGATTGTGTTGAGGGTCAGGGATGATCTCAGATTGCTGGTTAGGGTTTAAAAGAGTCGTATAATGTACATGCCGGGTGTGGCTTCTCGAATCAGCACAAATTGATGAGTGTAATCCCTAAGGAAAGATAGCCTGCATCGTTATAGGCATGATGATTGAATGTCAGGAAATAACTTATGAATTTGAAAAGAAAATAATGAAAAATAAGGTTTCTAACTTAAGAAGAATGACACTCCAAGGTTAAAAAGGTGTTAAGATGCTAAAACAGTTGGAGTTTTTGTCAGTAACCTACTGGTGTTTGGGGGAAAATTAACACTTGTAAAATGGGGTAAAATGTGAGTTTGGAAACAAATGGATAAAATGGTAATTTCACTTAAAGTGGAATATTTTTATGAAATAAAAATATTGAAAAGACTGTTACACAAATTAGTCCTAAATTAATATGATTTTGGAATTAAAAAATCAGAGTTAAAGTGTAAAGGGCATGAAATGATAATTTCAAAGTGTAACTTGAGTTGGGCTGAAACCCCGAGTTTGGCTTTGGCTGGGTAAAAAGGAAAAGAAGGAATAATGTGGACATTTGTAAAATATTAAAACACATTAATGGAACTTGATGACATCGGGGTAATTAAGGAGGGCCCGGAGCCCTAGGGTGAAAGACCCAAAACCACTGGCTAAAGTATATGGTGGTGTCGCCGGTGGAGTGGAATCCGTTAAAGTACGCAATTTATTGAAAGATTTCGAGAATAAGATAAAGGACTAAAGAACATGACAAGAAATGGGTTGTGCAGTGAAAACGTGTTTTCACAACCTAACTTGAATGAATTAATAAATGTTCCAGTAACGGTTAAAATGGACAAGTAAGTGTGAAATTGATTAATGTCCACAAGTAAAGAAAAAGGTAAAGTAAGTTGATAAGTGAGTGCTTAAGCAACCAAAGTGGTTCAAACCATAATTAACACAAAAGTGTGTTGTAAAAGATTTTCAAAAACTAAATATGTATTTTTTAACACGGTATTTGCGTGCGTTGAGAGGGTGATTTTAATGAAAATAATAATATGGATTTGTTAAAATGAAAAGGTAATTTCGATAAAGAAATGGCTTTCGGACAATTCAAGTGGAGTTGTTTCAAATATTTAATCGCGTGCATTAAATAAAGGGATGAATGTAAAAAGGAGAAAAAAGGAAGTATTTTACAAGTTTGAACTTGAAATTGGAGTCACGTGCTAAACAAATGAAATGTTAATTAAAATAAAACTAGACTAGCAATATTATATTGGTTGTCTTATTGCACTTCACACCTAACGCTCGGGTCGGATCGAGTTGACTACGGGTAACCCATAAATTCGATCTTGGGCATTACAGCTATGGAAGAATGCTGTGAACCCGTATCAAATAATACCCGACCCATACGCCCATAGATGGAAAATGTACCTTCAACAGCTGGTGGCACTTGTGGCACCATCGGTATCATCATTTTCTGGACGTTGTAGATATGCCCATACTATAACCTTCCCTGCTGCTGTGGGACTGTTGTAATTGTCTCTGTCTAGTTTGCTGAAGAAAAATATTTGCAATCAAATCGCTCCCCAAAGCCTGCTATGGGCATCGTATCCTGGTCCTTCGTAGTGGTGATAAACTTATTCCATTGTAGTGTTGCACCCACTAGCTTAAATGTCGCTAACACTGTGTTTGAGTGTCGCTGCACTCAACCATGCGAAGGTGGCACTGCATGTCCTTCATCCACTGACTGGAATCTTGTACATCATAAATGCCCTGAAACTATGGTGCATTCCCCTTCTAGAAGGCTTCTCGAACCCTCTCTGATGCCACCGACTAATGCTATTGAGTTTTGGGGGAAGTGTTATGCTATAGTGACCATAACGACATTTATTGCCTGGGAATGATATTAGCCACCTCTGTAGCTCACACTGTCCCCTTTGATACTTGTGGTTACTTCTGTTCCTCTCTTGCATTCCCTCTTGCAGCCCTGGTCTATCGTCCTCTATTTGGAGGTAATTAAAACCAAACCAAATTTGTATAAGTGCACAGTAAAAAAAAATATCATACCAGTAGAAGAATGTAAATGCATAAATGAATGCAACAGTCTTAGTAATATGGCTTAGTATCAAAGAACAATACGCTGAAAACGTAATGAGTTGCACAGATCCTAAGGATACTAGAACCTGATGCTCTGATACCATCCATGACACCCAACTTAAAATAGCGGGTGGCCAACCCTCCACTAAAATAAAACAAGAATCTCATATGGCTCATCCTTAGCATCCTTGTTGAAAATCCAATTGATTACTAACAACCAATTATTTAATTAAGCCGTGTCAATTTTAACTTTCTTAAAATTCCAGAAATAAAACCATTCACCACAATTCATTCAGATAAATAATTTAAATAAACAATCACCATACGTAAACTAAATGCTGGAATAGAATAAAATCCAAAATAACCGAGTAAACCATCGATATAAAATCCAATATAAAAATCTATCATAATAAAACTAAATAAAATTGAATAAAAATCTGACGACGGGTAACATGCCCGAATAACATATGATAGAGTCATATCTAGAGTCTCAAGGATAGAAGTGATTAAAGAAAATTCTGCAAGCACTCCATAGCTGTTGTAGCTCCGATAATCCTGGAAAGAATGTTGTTGCTTGGTGTCCCTGTGGCTGGACACTTAAAAGTTTTGAAAATAATTTGATACGGGTCAGAGCTCAAAACCTTTTGAAAATATTTTACAAGTAATTAAAATGCAGTAATAAATATGCATTGTACTCTTCCATATTTAAGTCGGTGTCGCACTCACATGAGATACTCCACACCTCTCAACTACGGTGCACACCTAACATATGAATTTTTAACCCTAGTTATGCTACACAGCCTGACTATTTTCAATATGCCCTTAAGTCCACCTACTACCCTGTGTTACGCATATTTTATACAATTAGATTTCACATCTTCTTAACAATTATAATTCTAAATTATAATTAACCATTCTATTGCAACTAACTTTCACCAGTTATTAACTTAATATTCACACCTCAGTGTCTTATGGCTGTGTATAATTTTTTTCACATTTATATATGACATATACACATCATCTTGGGCCTTTAGGATGGGACCTCATGTGACACCCCGACTAATTAAATACCGGGTAGCTACTCCTTTATAAAATTAATTCAAAATGCCAAGTTGGCTCAGTTAATAGCATCACTGTCGAAAACATTTTATTATTACTAACCACCTAGTATTTAAAAAGCAAGTTGCCAAATTTTAATTTAAGTCTGATTAACATGCAACAAATGTAAAGAAATAAATAACACCATTCACCATACTGAAGTAAAATGAATAACCATCACAATAGAAATAAATAACGTCTGGAGGAAACCCCTCACTACAATCCCATACTGAAGATAAATAACTGAAACTGAAATACTACATGCTAAAGTCTGAAACTGAAATGTAAAAGATGCTCTAAATAGAAATGGGCAACATGCCCTACAACTGATAGATAGTGACTCTGGAATCCAAAAGATAGAAGCGTCTATGAGCAAATCCCTGTAGCTTCCACAAACAGCTACAGCTCGTCACCTGAATGAGTACCTATGCTTGGTGTCCTTGTGGCTGGGCACCTAAAATGGTTTTACAAGAAAAAGATTTGAAAAGCAAACGGGTCAGAGCCCGAATGTGTTATATTTTAAAAAACCTGCAAGTGCTTTAAAAACATTTAAAACATTAAAAGCAAAATACATGTTAGGACGTACACTCGCATGATATTCTCACCTCTCGTCTAACTGTGCACTCCTAACGTAAGTACCCATCTATAACTACCCTTTCCACTAGCTAAGTGACAACGTAAACTAGCTAGACAACCAAAGGTTCTACCCATTTTACTCGGTTAATTTAACATAACAACGCTCGTAATTTAATAGAGGTTTAACGTAAACTCAGTTACTAAATATGCCATTGATATAACTATCAGCTATCTCATTATATAACTCGAAACAATACCGTAATATTTTTACAACATTAACATGAGGATTCCCATTAATATAACGTATATTATTCATCTCATAAATATACAATACAAGCACCCCGCAATCTAAGCTGTAGTGCACACATACTCTGCTATCCATCCCGGTACATCACGTACATAAGGATTACATATTTCGAATCTCTCAGGAATAGTTTACCGATAACAACATCACAAATAATGGAGGCGAACACAGTCACCATCACATGGGTCACGCACATACCTACGCTCCCATGGTCAGCGGACTTATTAATATCACAATAAGTCTTTCTATGACCTATGTTCATCAAGGTACCAGTCTATATCCCCCCCGTAGGCACACAAGGATTAGAGGGTCCTAAGCGAACGAAACCTCCCGTGATAGCAAGTATGGTAGGTATGTCATACATACAATCCATATATCAATACTAAGTAAACACACATCTTAGTAATACCGTATTATATTCGTAGTACATATTGCACTCTCGTACTAATTATAATTATCACAACTTATTTCATTCCGGTTCATAATTATACGTGTCATAATTTATCCTCACATCGTAGTAGACACTCACGTCTCAACCCAAACGGTTCATTGAATATAACTCTCGTGTATGATTTACTCATCTCAATAACCCAAAAGTCCCAAATCAATCACTATATCATCAAAGGAATACTAACACTACCCTTGAACCAATTCCCGGGACTTCAAAAGTTAAAACAGTCCAAAAAGGACCAAACTGTCAACTCGTTAGAAGTCTCGTTCGAACGAGGCTTCGAACGAGTTTGGACTGTCAGGTCGTTAGAAGTCTCGTTCGAACGAGGCTGTTCGAACGAGATCCCAGTTCGTTCGAACGAACTGACCCTTCTAACGATATCTCGTTCGAACGAGATATCGAACGAAAATTCCTACTCGTTAATAACGACTGGTCAACTCGTTAGAAGCTCGTTCGAACGAGCTCGTTCGAACGATCTGGGGGCTGCTTCTAACGAGTGGCCAGTTTCGGCCCAGATTTTTCCCCAATTCGTTTTTTCACCATTTTTACTCCTCAAACCTCTTCTAAAATTCGTTCCCACAATATATTGAGTTCTCTAATCATCCTCAAACATGTTAAGGGGCTATACTAACATCATTAAAGGGTTTAATATCTTCTAAACATCATTAAATCACAATTTCTACATTAATTCCCAATTTTCTTCAAGAACATAAACCCTAATTTTTTCTCATCATAAATTCCCAGATTTTAATTCGTTTATACATCACCTAGATATGAAATCTCCGAAATTAAATCTCCTAACAATGTTTCTACATGCAAACCTATCCCAACATTCAATAATAACTTCAAATTTCATGGGTTTTCTTTTAATCTTTCAAGAACAATCAAGATTCTTCAATTTCTAACATGGAAAAGACATTCTTCGAATTTAAATGAAATAAAGTCACTTGCCTTGGTTTGATTTCTGAATTTGGTGTGGATTCGGTGTAGAATTTCTGCAGAATTCCTCTCTCTCTCTCCTTCTCCAAGCTTTCTTCTCTAAAAAGCTATGGTGGCTAGGGTTTGCTTTGGGGGAACTTATGAAAACCTAATTTAATAAACCTCCGTGGCTTGTTGGGTTAAAAAGGGTTGGTTGGGTCAATTCCTTATCAGATTACAACTCTCAATTTTCGTCACTTTTAATTACCCAAAAATACCAAATTACTAAAATACCCTTTATGGTGCCGGAATGGCCTAAAGATACCCCGGGACCCAAACTATACCCCCGGCTAGTGTTTTCTGACTATCTCGACCCTTCCGGACGCGTTGGTGCACTCAAAACGACCATACGGATTATAGATTTTAAACTCACTTTTATAAACAAAATATTATACCGTGACGCGGCGGTCCCACGCGTCTCAACAAAATTTCCAAATCGCCGTATATAAATCCCACGACAAATTTTATAATACCAAATACATATATAATCATATATGTACATAATCAAATACCAATTTTCATCATATTAGTATTTATAACCCGGATTAATTTCCAATTAATACGCATTTAATTAATTAATCCCAAAAATAAATATAGCCAAAAAGTACGGGGTATTACACCTCACAACTGAACCTAAATCGTAAATGTAATTGGACGCAATCAGAATCTTAAGTTAGTGGGTCATAACCATACAACATTACACCCCTTGGACTCCAACCTCACATATAGTGGGCATGCATAGACCTATGACCCTTGAGACCGATACTACACCTGCTGAGATTCACCCAGAGAGAACCCCCATGGTGCATAACCCCCAACGATAGCATCTCCACTAGAGTGGTATAATATTTGTGTGTATGATATATATATATATATATATATATATATATATATATATATATATATATATTCAATACTCGGGATAATCGTGCTTGTCACTCATTGCACTAGCTTATCCTCCTGAGTCTAAACCCGACTCTATATTATTAAATAATCACTTATTTAATTAATTTATCCCTTTTGATAATATTTTTAACACGTAACCATTCTCAAACAACCCGTATCCCATTTTCCCCAAAATTTTATCACAAATGCGTTATTAGATTTCTCGAGTATTATTCATCCTGAATACTCTAAATCTCATCCCGGATAAAATCCTAATTAACCAAGGGTTATAATAGTAATTTGTAATTTTTCAAAAGTCCCAACACATCATTTTGGAACCTATATAATCAACAAACCCCAAAAGATCCCCGAATAAATTTGATTAACCCAAGCTATTTCTCACAATAGGCCCGAATAGATTCAGCTTCCAGGCGCGAATCGCTTCACTTGCTGAATCGATTCGATTCTGGGTAGTAGCCCAGATCTTGTTGCCAAAACGGGATTTCGTATGTCTACATCATTCAATTCATTAAGTAAATCCAATATAGCCCAATTTTTCCATTCTCCATTGAACTTATGTAAGGACATATTTTGATAAATGTCCGTCACAATTAATTATGTCGATACCGTTACAACCGTCGAAGAAGTTCAAGAGCAATCTACATCAAGACGGATTCGAATTTATCAAAGTTCTTCATAAAAAAGACTCCGCAAAGTTTACTTTGGTAAGGTTATGTTTTAAATACCTTAACTTTGCACTTAGAGCTTTAGGATATTTTTTAAAAATATTTTCTAAGTGTTGGAGCGGACTTTTTTCGTCAAAATTTGAGAATGAGTAAATTTTCTAAGTCCTGTAGTGTTCCCCGATTTTGATGCTCAGGTCGTTCAAGCGAGATCCCATCTCGTTCGAGCGATATTGAAATGTCGCGCGATGTCGTTCAAACGACACGTGTACTTCGTTCGAGCGAGATCCCCTTTTCGTTCTAACGACCGAGGCGGAACGATTTTCTATAAATACTCATTAAATGGTTTCATTTTTATTAAGAAGTCCCAGCGCTTTGAAAGAAAGAAAACTGCGAATCTACAGAATTCTTTTTGACTTCTTCTTTTAGAATTTTTATCCATTTTGTTTTCAATTTACAAAAATCCCATATGTTTTGGTGTTCAAGAACACACTTTTCTTTTGTTCATTCTTTGTGGGGAGAACTCTACAATCGGAGAGCTGCGTGCTATTGTGGAGGTAGTCCTTATGAAGATTTTAGACTGCGTGTCTGGACTGCGCGTCTTTGTGGTATAAATGCGTATAACCACTACTGATTTCTAGCCGTTACTTTGAAGGTTTGACGAAGACACCATGCGTTACTATTGTGGGATAAATCAAGATGGTATGTAAGTCAATGGTCTTGTAAACTTTTCAAAGTTCTAGAAATAAAATGGTTTACCCTTCGGGGATTTTTCCTGAAATTTGTGTCGCATGCTTTATTTATGGTTTGACACACGCACACACGTAGTTGCTTGTTTAGGGGCTGTTTCTAAATAGACTCTAATTAAATAAGGTTTAATTGGAAACTTGCAAATTAATTTGAATCCGTATCACACACCGCATTTTTCAACTTATTCATGAATCTAATCACTTTTCATATATTTAATTTCATCGAAATAAAATATAATTCATGGGATTCAACATCTAAATCAAGAATTACATGATTCTTAATTAATCTAAAGACTACACTAATCCTCAATTTCCTCATTTAAAATTACCCCTTTTTGTTTGAATTAAATCTTAGAATTCATATGGAGTAATAATTAAAACCAATCATAAGAAATTATTCCCCCAAATCCCATATTTTTACATGAATCGCATCCCAAAACATATTTGTCACCTACTATGATATGAATTGAATTACATTCACAAAACATTAAGTAAGTTAACCACTTGGTTTAATGAGTTTGTAGAGTCTAAATTTCCTTTGATGTGTAATGATCCTAGTCCAGAAAGATCTCTAAATTTCTCCCAACTCTTTCTTCCTCTGGATCACCCTTTGATTTTCTTTCTCTTTTCTCTCTGATTTTTCTCTTAGGTTTTTAGAATAATAAGGTGTCTGCTTTCTATCACTAACCCAATCATTATATAAGCCTAATACTAAAATTAGGTTAATATGTTAATATAAAATGACCCATATACCCGTGTGTGGATCCCTATTAGTCTAAAAGACCCTCGAAACCCAATTATTACCTCAGATACTTAATTTTGACTATTTAGACCTATTTTGGATCAATCATGCTCTCAGGATCATTATTTGAGTCACACATCATCAATGTTCCATCTAGGGGTGGTAAACGGACGAATAAGGAGCGGATACCATACTTTTCATATACTTATCCACTATCTGGATGCATCATCCGTATTCGTATTCATATCCACCCAGATAGTAAAAATAACTATCCATATCCGTGTCCTCTCGGATACACCCAGATTCGGATAATATACGCATCTGTTTAGGTCGCTTATTCCTTGCTATTAACTAACATTCATATTGAATAAAAATTAGACGAACAAAGTTCAAGAGAATTTCGCTACAACTAAAAAATAATATAAACTCTTAAGAGAATGTTTGTAAGCAAGTACTAACCTCTGATGCTCGTATTCATGAATCACGAGTTCTATTTTTCTCTTATTGAATAGTTCATCGCTCCTTAAAATGCATTTTCCTTGTGTTGAAAAGGAAGATACTTAAATAAGGTTAAATACGTAACTTTATTTAAGTAAACAACAATTATTTGTAGTGGTTAAGTAATTGAATAAGTAAACAACATCTCTTTTTATTACTGTCTTATAATTTTTGAATCATTAATTTAGAATCAACAAATTTAAATACTACTGTAAAAAAAACTACTATTGTCAATATTAATATCAAATTCCCCCAAATACTAATGACAATACTAATATTATGTTATTATATATTTATATAATAACATAATATTAGTATTGGGTAAATGGAAGGGGGAAATGAGGAGATTAGAGTTTTTTTATTTTTTTTGTTCGATTTTAGCTTTGGGTAAATGAGAGATGGTTGTTGTTTTTTATTTGAATGGTTCGGTTTTTTTCTTTATTTTATTACTGTCCTATTTTTTTCTTTAAGTCATTCTCATTCATTATGTTTTGGTTTTAAAAATAATATTTCTATATTTTTTTAAACTGAGTGAAAAGTGATGATTAATATTTTTTATATTATGTTATTATATATTTATATTTTACATTATAATATTACATATAATAAATATTATAAACAAAACTATATCTATAACTAATATTAATAATAAATTAATATTAAATATAATACGGATATGGATATCTGAAAAAATGGATATCCAAAAATATGGATACTCAGCCTTGGTTACGGATTATCCGTGTCAGATACATGTAATATCCGTATCCGAATTATTTTTTCCAGATATTTTATCACACTATCCATATTTGTATCCATATCCAATGTTTCGAATAAATTTTGGCAAAATTCGGACTCGAATACCAGACGCATTCCGATTTTTGAATATCCATTTACACCACTAATTCCATCTTAACCTAATATAATCCACGCACGTGTCCCGATTGAGATATTGTCAAGTCCCGTTGCTTTTATCCACTTATAACGTAATGTTATTTAACAAAATTTGTTTACTTAATCACACTAGTAAATATCAAATCAAATATTTACTAATCCATTTCTCGCTAATTAATATTTATTTTAAATTCACATTATTTCTCAATTTATTTAAATTAATTGCACACGCGTAATCAAAATGTCAAATAATAAATACTTAAAATTACGGGGTGTAACAAACCTGACCCCAAAACTTAATAATTTGGCCGAGACCGAACCAGACTGGATTGAGCGGAGCCCGTCGGCTGGACAAACGGACGACACGCACACATGTGGGGTTAACTCACAGACATTTTGTATATAAATACTTCACTTTGTCAACAAATTTCCAATGTGGGACAAGTGGTTTATAAACCCAATATTTTGTACATAAATACACGTAGACACGAGTGCAGCTCCAAGGGTAAAGACATATGCACTTGTGGACTTAGAATCTTTTGTATTAGATATCTAATTTTCATTGCAATGACCTTCAAGTACAATTGGATATCTTGAATAGCACATTCCAGAATTTTGAATACGTTTTAAAAACCTAAAACTCTCATTATTCCTTTCCAGTGATCTTTTCCTGTATTACTCATACAACGACTTAGCTTACTTATTGATTACAATATATCGGGTCTAGTTCAATTCATGACATACAATAAACTTCCTATTATATGAGAGCACTCTAATTGAGATATGATGTTTCCATTATTTTTGGCTATATGAGGATTTATATCGATTGGTATCTTATTAAGACTAATATTATACTTCTTAAGTTTTTCAAGTACTTTTTCGATGTAATGAGATTGAGATAATATAAGTCCATCAGATCTTCTAAATTTTTAATTCCTAGTATCACATGGACGACACCTAAATATTTGATTTTGAATCGACTGGCTAGTATACATTTGGTAGTCTTGATAATATTGAGGCTGCTCCCATTATTGGCATATCATCTACATAGAGACATATAATAACATATCCATTTTGAATGATTTAGAAATAAATATATTTGTTGCACTCATTAATCTTAAAACCATTTGATAACAAAACTTTATCAATTTTTTCATGCCATTTCTGACAACTCGCCTATTTTAATACCGGGTAGCTAATCCTCTACTAAAATAATACTGGAATCCAGTATGGTTTCATTCTAAGCATCACCGTCGCAACAAGTATTATGAATATAAACGAAATAAAAACCATACATCAAAATGAACCAATAACGACATGAATAAATAAAACAGTGAAAAAATGTGAACTGAATAAACCGTCAGTCACTAACAGTAATTATCCAACTGAAATAAAACTGAATAATAAAATATCTCTGACATAAAGTAGAATCCTATCCAACTATGGACAACCCACCGAAAAAGAAAGCTAGAATGAAATAAAATCCTATCTATATAAAATGAGTTGAGGCTGCTAAATCAATCATGTAGCGTCCACAACCATTGCAACGACAATAAATATCTATCCCTGGTACTGCTGTTGCACACTTGGTTTTTTTAAAAGAGAATAAGAAAATAATTTGCTCGCGGGTCATGGCCTAAAAAGTTTCAAAATATTTTGCAAGTAATTAAATGTTTTAAATCGATAAAACACATAGTATATTACTTTCATAATTAATTAACCGATCGCACTCACGTGAGATAAAAGTTCACCTCTAATCTATAGTGCGCACCTAATGCATTCATTTTATTATCCTAATTACACTACCCAGTCTAAGTAGGACAATAACCGATATTCAAGCCCAACCCTGCTAATAGTCACCATTAGCTAAGTATATACTACCCTTACTAGGTATATGTTCCTGAATAATATTGTAGCGACACATGTGCTATACTTAAGTATTCACATAATATGATACCATAGCTACACTCAAGCTATAAGTAGATATACACTATATATTGTATAAACATACATTTATATCGCCCGCTATATACCAATACCATATGACTTATGACCACTGCTAATTACTTTCCAAATTTATCGAGATTCAGGATATTCCTGAAAATTTAATATCACCAGAAATATTACAGGCTCCATAGTAAACATAATTCTTACCCCTAAACAACTAGATTTGTTGTCAACAGATGAAACCTTACTTACTCCCTCTACATTACCTTGATACCACAGATGTATTTTTCTTACAAACCATTTTTCATAAGAAACCCTAATCTAAAACCTAAATAATATTGGAAATAAACAGTATAACTTTTCACCCCTGGCAAGTGAATGATAAAACTAATAGATTCCCTTGTTTTTCTAAACTTTGGGAAAAATATGAATAACCCATGTGAATACAAGTAACTCGTGTTAATGATTTTCAGTATAAATTACCAAGACTGACTAAGTTCTTATTCGAAATAGTAGTTGGTGTATTTGAATGAACGAGACCTTTATAACATACCTTGCCTTATCTAAAACCTTTACCCCCAAAATACTTGCCCCTTTCCTTATCAAGCTATTACAAATCCTCAGAGAATTACTAGTTAACGGCAAACCTATTTATAGATACTTAACCGAATCTCATGATTTAATTATAATGACCCCATGACCACATCCGACAACTTACTCTCGTAAACCTAGATTTGCATTACTTCATAATAAATTTTACATTATCCTGCTACTTATTATGTGTAGTTCAATTGCTTTCAACACATGTAAGATCCTTCAATAAATGTTGGATCCATAATCTATTACTTCTAGAAGTCCATTATAAGTATATCTGCATGGTATATGAAAATAATTGTTCAAATATAGTACCTCTATGACCCTTTTAGAGTTCTAAAGCACCGACGGATTACAAATAACCATCAACTAAACCCTTACATCATTAAAGTTGAATTAATTACAAGTTTCTTTGTCAGTTGTGTACCGTAACCATTTAAACTAAGGTAATCATCGGTTCAAGCCCTATCCCATCTACTTACATCCACCCTATTACTAGTTCCTCAGATATGTACTTAATACCCACCTAAGACTTATTCCAACTTTTCATATTTATGCTATCTCCTGCATAAATATAGGAAATCATAATCTTCAATTATAAGGTGAGGAATTCCAAGTAATTCCAGATCACCCAAATTTGAAAGACATTAGTACCCAAAAGGAATTAAATTGAGACATAAACGTTGAATGAAATTTTAGAGGATTACAGATTCAAGTTAGACTACCATTAAAAAAGTAAACATTGCATCTAACGCCTTAAGCCGTAACCTTATTGGAAAACTTAGCAACCTGATTTCCTAGGATGTTCCTCCTACCATAAGAGTAATATGATCTTTAGCTAACCTCGCACTTTTTTAAAAATTCACCCATACCATTGTTTACCCGAACCTGAGAAAGAAAATCTTAGAACAATAACTTCAAAATCCCTTTTATGAAACAATAAACCAAAAGTAAGACCCAAGAGTTATCGTATGATAGGGAACCAAGTTTACAAATTAGAAATAGATTACACGTACATGATTAACCGTTACTACGATAAGCGATATCATAATAAGCTCATCATTTTAGATTCATGATACACCCCAGAAGCTCCAAAATGTATCATGTAATGAAGAAATAACATTAGTATCCCAATATGAGAGTGAAACTAAGAACTTTTTGAGAAGAAATCTTACTCTTCAGTCAAAAACAAAACACCAGTGTCCTCGTAGACTTTCCAACCTTTTCTAATCCCGGCATGGAAATAGGATCATATCATAATGAATTTTATTATTAGACTGTGTACGTTCCAAGGATACAATTTGTATGAATGATAGTATACCGACCTACCAAATTTGCCCATTTTCTTTAAAGTTGATTATTTTAAATCCCCAGTACAAGGATTATAGTGAGACAGTTAACATGCACAATTCAGGAGCTCATTGAGTAGAAAAATAGACATACCTAGAAGCTCAGATTACATAAAATATTGGAATAAGGACATGATCTTTTAGATTATACCTACCACTCTAAGTGAATGAGTTTAGTTCGGACCTCATTATCGCTTAACGATATCCTACCTTGATTACACAAATAATTTTCTAATAAGGTTATAAACACTTTAACTACAACCTCATAAACCTTAGTATTTAATCCCATAAATTAGTTAAGTTGGTATACTCATACAAACATGCTTCAAACCATAGTATTATCATCGATGTTAGTGACTTCCTTTAAAAAAATCCCCTATTATTCTCATTAGTACAACCTAGACTACATAAACCTCATCTATCTATCAGGTCTAAATTATCCAAATTTATAGGGTATATCTAGAGTAGCATCAAGGTACCTTAAGGAATCCTTTTATCTTGTATGTCTATGGTAGATTCTATACGATTATTTCTATAATATTAGACATCATACTCGCAGTGATCCTTAGTAAAACCATGCAAACATGAGAACCAATCAAAGCAACGAGCCTATTAGAAATACCCAAACTTATTAAACATTACCTTTTGTCCCAATTATCGTCTTAATAAATGTCAAATCCTATAAATGCATTATTATGGTATTTAAGAAGTTAGTTAAATATCACCTCCAGATTCTAATTACATTTTCCCTCAGTATGTGGAATTTCTAAAGAAACCTTGTTACGAAATTATCAAATACAATAAACCATTGGTGTACATTCCCGATTAACCAACACATGAGATCACAAACATAGTAAAACCATCTAGTAGTTCCCAAAATTATCCGCTACTATTAGAAATGCTAACAAAGAAACAAGCGTAAAGTATTGTACCACAACAAATAAGAATTTAAATTCTTATAGTAGACTTGGTAGTTTTACATAGAGAAGGAATTTTCTTTTGATCCACTGCGAGAAATCTAAGTATTTTCAAAAAACATGAATTACGATTCGAATATCATCACCTTAATGTTAGTTGAATTTAGGAGACTGACCTTTAATGATTCGACTTTTCAATTACCCATTCTGTAACCAGATGTAAAATACATTTGTTACGATATCAATGTTCAACCTATAGTATCCACTTACCGATATTCCTTTCTATAGAACAAAGTATATTGTGTGTGAAATGAACTTCAGACAATCAGACTATACATAAACCCTAATGATAAAAACCTTTGTTATAATACACGATACCTGCAAGGCTTATAAAAATGCTGATTAATTATTTGAAATCCCTTTTGTCCTCAATCCTGGCAACATCATTATCCCTTATACGGTTGTGTTTCATAACTAATCATGAGAGGAACAACCTTGGTAAAGAAGTCATAATTACAAACCTATCATTCCAAATATACTATATACCCTGAACGATAAACTTCAAGGAAGGACAAATTTTTTCTAGGTGGTTAGATTGTAATAACCCGTATTTTTATTTTATTATTAAGTGAATTAATTATTACTCGAAATGTCATTTTACAACCAAGTTGACAATTAATAACAAATTTTTAATTATTAAAGTATCGAATACATTTTTCTGACAATTTCATTTACACGTGTGAATACCGTGTATACTTAAATATTTTATTTAAATTACGTTAGGAACAAAAGGTCGAATTTAGTTTTAATTAAAATAAGTTTTGTGTATTAAAACTTAAAAGGTTTAAATTTAATTCCTATAATTAAAACCTAGGGGATAAAACTAAAAATACCACAAACTACCCTTTCTTTTATGGAGAAAAAAAAGGAAAAGAGGAAAAAAAACCATACGCCATATTCTACTACTACAAACCAACTATGCAAGATATACCACATACTAAATCAATCCATACAATATTATCTCTCTATCTCATCCCATATATATATGTTAAGAAAACCAACCAAACTTTGTACACCATTTACGCATAAACAGATATTAACAAAGCCAAAGAAGAAAAAAAGGGAAACATAAAACTTCTTCTCCTACCCTACCTCCAAAACCAAAACAACAAAAGAAACCAACATCTTCATCCTTCTCCTACCCATAATCAAGTAAGGAGAACCAAAACCTACTTTGTTTCCTATAACCCACAAACAAAAGGGTACAACCCAAACTCCTCTTCCTACTCAAACCAGAATCACCATGGAAGAGCTACACCGAGTATGGCTTCCTTTTTACTATTATTGTTTTTCTTATAAATATATATGTTGGAATATTAAAAAATCAAAAAAATATATACGTGTTTATATGTGCGCGTATGTTACGAAAAATAAGAAAAAAATAAGTTTTCATCACATAAGGGTCAAATTATTGGCCGTAAAAAACTTTTATAGTACGTATAGTTGCCAGGAGAAGACTACCGTTAATTCTAAAACCCAACGATGAATTTAAAAATATACGCAAAAATAGCTAGTTTTATCATCTTCAAAAATTTATATATTTCAAACCGTTATTCAAAAAAATACACAGAATGTATCGTTGGATTCACAGTGTCGAAATGAATGTTTTAATGTATAAACATTTTTAATCAACACATTTTTAGTGACGCAAAAACTAAGCCACTGTGTCAATTACAGCCAAAACACTAGTAAATATTACCATTTTTATCCGGTGAAGCCTGTACCATAAATTTTCCTACATTACTTAACGAGTTTTATGATAAACCAAACTACTCGATTATAAACCTCAAAAACCCATTATCTTATTACATTTTCCCGAAATCTATTTCAATAACTTGTATCATTTTACAAAAATTGAAAGTCGAATCCTAAAAAAAATGTGTATTGATATTAATTTACTACCCACATTATCGAAGTCAATTTAATTCAACTTCAAACCAAGCTACGTATAAAGTAAAGCTTTTATAACAATATGAAAACAAAAGATGTTAGTAATACACATAAACTAATGAATGTCTGTTTTGATTATCTGTAACAACCTTGCATTAAAATCACAGCTAGAGACATCAAATTCAATTTAAACCAGGAATTATAGTAGGTGATTCTATTTCACTATTGAATTCGAGCTTATACCTTTGAGATTACTGCATTGTTTATATCATTATGTGATTGTCCAGATCTCTTGTTGTCATTTATAAACTCTTTTGTGTAGCTCATATTACTGTGAATATTGATTCAACCTTTATCTAATTAAACTCCACCCAACCAAACCTTGACAGCCTATGATTTCAGTAACCCCACTGATTTTAGTTATTTTACCCGGATTGCAGTACAGCCCTGTGTCCTATTAAACCCGGATTTTAATTATTTTACCCTGATTGTAGTACACCTCTGTATCTTATTAAACCATGATTTCAATTATTTTACCGTAATTATAGTACAACCCTACAACTTATAACCTTTATCACCGAAACGCCAAGTAGCATACCTTACGATTCAGGGATTAGACTCTGATATACCTCAGAAGTTCTAATTGACTTTTAGGAGTCAAATGTTGGGTGCCTAGTCTTTATTTGCTATATGCATATGAGTGACACTCTAGTTAGTGTGCCTAGCCATTTTATTATTCTCCAATTATTTGGGATTAACTTTCCAAAGGTTTTGCACGATATTGTAACGATATTGCTATGCATTTGAACCCCCTATCATCGATAATTTACGGGTTATCTTGTTATAGTTTGAACCCTTATCTTTATGACTCAATAAACAACATATTTAGTTATAAATTGCCATAATATTCTTTTAAATATCACAAACTCCGGTATAACCCTGTTCAGTACTGTTGATATTTAATTTTACTTCAGATTACTATAAACTGTGTTATATTACCAGCATTTCAGACCCAGTTATGCTATCAAAACAAACTCATGTATATACATTGTTATAGAAGTAGAATTATCAACTTGGCAAGGTTTTGCTTATTCTTTTGCTTCTTGTTATTTTAAAGATAGATATATATATATATATATATATATATATATATATATATATATATATATAAACAGTGATGAGCAGTTCATGATAAAATTATATGAAGCTTGGGGAATAGTGTTGCTTAGAAAATAATTATACTTGAACAGTTATTAGTCAGGAAATGAGGTATATATATAACATTATTCAGTTGAAACTATGGGTTGTAACATCGTGATTTATCAATTCAATATTCTCTATTGAATGAATAATGGTTTCATTTATGGTTTAGTATTTATCAGGATAAGCCTCACACTCGAGGGACCGGGAGTTGGCAGCGTAGGCGATATTGGGGAGGAGGTTATTAATGGGAAGTTCATATGGGGCTATTTTTTTTACTTAGGTTAGAAGGTGACTCACCAGTATATATGGGATGCACTGGTCAGAGTATTATCCCCCATCCTTTCTGTATGAGGCATGCGGAGGGGATGATTGATGCAGATAGGCAAGTTTTTTTTATAAAGGGGTAGCCCACGGGGGATTTTTTGGGAGAGTATTTTTATTATACGAGTTTTGTAGGACGAAGAATGATATCAATGCCGCTTCTCATGCCTAAGGCAATTTTGTTGGCCCAGGTTAGCATGATGCCAATGGAGGAGGTGCCCATGGTGGGGGATCATGTATATTCAGAGGGTGAGATGGGTGGAGATCATCAGGGGTATGAGGAGGTAGTGGCACCTTTGGGTGGGGTTAGAGTTAGAGTGCAGTGCTCTTGCTGGATATGGGGGGAGAGAGAGTGGTTCTTAAGGTGGTCTTAGGGACTCAGGGGGTGGCTTCTGAGGTAGGTGTTAGAGGACAGTGTGTACCAGTGGATGAGGGAAGTAGGAGAAATCCCATATCTTCGAGGATTTCCTTTCCACCTCTATTAGTTGATTACCTCAGGTTGATGGATGCTATGGGGGGCAGGTTTATGACTAGGTGTGGGTGCAAATAGTGCGAGTCCATCGAGGCCTTCTCAGGGTCTCAGGGAGACCCCTTCTTAGACGCAGTTCTTGAGTCTAGATGCTCTATCGAATTTAGATAGATGGAATGATCATACGACATATAAGGAGAGGGATAAGGTGATAGTGAAGGTTTTAGCTCATGGGAGGGTAAAGATGAAGGATCAAGCCAGAATATGCATTTCTGCCTTGGAGGCCTAGGTGAGGGAGTTGGAGAATAAGGCCTTACAACAGGGAATGAGGGGGAAGATCCTCAGGGGTGAGTGCCTACTTAGGGGGGAGTGCATGCTAAGAAGGTGGATCATTCTATATTTTCGTTCGAGGTAGACTTTATGGAGGATGATTTCCCAGTCATGTTCCTAATTCCTACGTCAATCCTTCACTTCGGTCACTTAGCCCTAGATTTTAGGATGATCGTAGGATTAGGGGGGTATGTGTCCTCTCTTTCCTTATTTACTTAATATCTTTTACAATATTTATTACTTTCATTCTTTTAATTATTTTGTTATTTTTGCTATTTCTCAAGATGTGGTAGTACCGACGACTGGTTTTCAGGAGAGGATGACTCATTGTTCATCCTTATACTTGGAGCTCACTCATTCTATACAGGTCCA
Source organism: Sambucus nigra (assembly GCA_949130495.1). Classification (NCBI taxonomy): domain Eukaryota; kingdom Viridiplantae; phylum Streptophyta; class Magnoliopsida; order Dipsacales; family Adoxaceae; genus Sambucus; species Sambucus nigra. The sequence continues at coordinate 724,867,742 of OX422209.1, forward strand.
TTGCCTTTTTATCCTTCATGATGGTTGGGTGACTCCTCACTCCCATACTCAGACTCATTCTTGTGAACCTTACCATTATGAGGTGGTCTCAGACTCCTTTATTGGGTTGGTGCATCCACTCAGGGCTATTAGTGTAACCCCTTCTCCTATTCAGCTGAGACCCAGGTGCCCTAAGGATATTGCCATTATAGGAGATGCTGGTGATTATGTGGAGAGTTCCAAGAAGGCCCGTCATGATTAGTTTTATATTTTTCCCTAGCTAAGTGGAGGGCCTTTATCCAAAGATCTATAAATTTATTTTTTCCAATTATTGGACTATTATACATACTTTAATATTTACGGGGAGATTGGATAATATTGGTTTTTGATAAATGTGCTTGCAGTTTATCATTGAAGGATAATAAATGCTGATTAAGTGTATGAAACAGAGTGAGCCTAGACTTTATTTAGAAAGATGGTGACATATTTACCTACACTTTTTGTACCCAACTAATAAAACTAAAGATAAAGGTGATAAAGGTAAAATAATAAAATAAAGAAAAGACAATAAGGTGGAAACAAAGGTGCCCCATATTTTGTAGACTTTTCTTTGAGGAGACATACAACTCTATCTATTTGATGGTGAGACACATGATTGAAAGATTACTGGAGGGGGAGAGGGAAATCCCCATTTTTCTTCTGTCTGTGATAGGGGGAGATTTTAAATGTAGCTTCCTTGAAGTTGGAGTGTTTGATAAGCACCCAAAATTGTACAATTTATACCCCAAATAGATGTACTTTAGTTGCTAATTCTCGACAATATGGGTCTTATGTGCTTAATTGTTCAATATGCAGGTTTAATTGCAGTTGCAGTGTCAAAAGCTATATTTCAGAGCAATTTGTAGTTAAAATAGAGCTAAATACCCAATTCCCTGACCCTAACCTAGCCCATCCTAGCCTTGACCTTCCCCGACCCGTGTGTGTACTGATTTTGTATTTTTTTATTAATTTTTAGAGTTTTAGTTGAGTTGTTTGATTTTTAGAATTTATTTTAGATTTATTTATAATTTCTAGGATTTATTTTCTAATTTTTATATTTCTTTTTATTTAGTATAATTTTATTTTAATTTTTATTTGATTAGTTTTTAGTTTTATTTTATTTTATTAGGATTTTAATTTTTAGGATTTCATGTATTTTTAATTTTATTAGAGTTTGCATTTTCTTTTTAGGATTTTAATTTTATGTTTTATTAGATTTTATTATTATTATTTATTTTTATTTCTTTTTAGTTTCAATGTTGATTTGAGTCTTCATTTTATTTTAAAATAGAATTTTATTTTTTATTTTTTTAGTTTATTTTATTAATTTTATTTTAGTTAGTATTATTTTAAGAGTCACAATTTGACACACGCACACTAACCCCATACACCTCTCACACACCTAAACACGTCCTCACTCACACATAACTCCCATGTACATCACTACACACTATCACCCCCATGTCATCTTTAACCTCCAACCCATAACTTCTCTCTTCACTCTCATCCCACCATTACCAAACATAAACCCACAACCATTACCACCTCAAGCCCGCTCAGCGTGACCCAAAACCCACATCCCCAATCGCGACCCAACTGCCCCAATCGAACACCCAACCGATCCACCCTTAAACCTCCGCCGCCGGCGACCATCCTTTTCTCGACCTGACCCGTTCCCCTGCGACCCATCACTAGCGGCTGAAATTCCCCTAAACCCGCAAATCGATCCCGGCGGCTACCTCCTAACTCTGTCCCGACCTCAACCCAAACCTCGTCCTTCCACCCTGTCGCCCGGATACTCTAACCTAGCTCCGACGCCGCTCTCCCCAGCCAACTCCGGCCTCTCTCTCTCGCCAGTTCCGATGCCGATCTGCCTCTGCCTCACTCCAGTACCCACGAACCCAGAACCAACCAATAAAGCAAGAAACCCATATCCTTCAATCCATATTACCCAATATACCCATTTGCTCCATGTGCTTACTATATAAGAAGACCATGCTCATTCAAAGGAAAAAAAAAATTAAGCTTGGTAGAGAGAATTGTAGAGAGAGAAATTTTAGTTTAGAAATAGATTAGGATAAATTTCATTTTGTAAATACTTTTTCTTTTTCTTTTTTGAGATTATTGAGTGATAAATGTGTGAGGATTAATTTGAGTGAAATTTTTATATAATATTATTTGGATCACTCAAGTTGATGGATTATGAATTTCAACTCATGGATTGAAGATCAATTAAGCATCAAGAGATTGGGGTTTGATTGTTCTTTTCTCATCTCATTTATTTTATGCCTTTGATTATTAATTTGTCATATTTCATATCATGTTAGGCTAAATCCCCTTTCAAGGGGTGGGGTAAAACCCTTATTTGATGTTATTTTATTTTAATTACTTGAAAAATGCCTTTGAATATTTATTTTGATCCCTCACCCTTAAATTTACGCCTAGAGAGAGGGTAAATGATTTTCGAGAGAAAATCAAAATTCTAGTTATAATACCCATTTTAGATTCAAACTAGAGATAGGGGTTTCTTAAGTGGGGTATTATAACTTGAATTTCAACTCTACAATTATTTTCTAAGATTTACATAAATTTTAATTGATCGATCCTAGCGGGTGATTAATTAAAAGGAGTGTAGATCTATTTTTCTAGAGTTGTGAGGTGTTAAACTTAATTTTCTAAAAGATTACTATTATAATTACACTTGCTACGAGAGTTGGTTTGTAATTTTGATATTAATTTGGGAGAATTCAAATAATCAAATTAATTAATTAGAATAACTAAAATTTGTGGTGTAATTCCATTCCTTGATTGTTCTCACCATTATTCACCTCACTTTATCTCTTATTTTAGTGTAATACTTTGTTTTCATTTTAGTCACTTTCTAGTTAGTTATTTTCATCTTAGTTTAGTTTAGTTTAAAACCTCACCTCACCTTATTGTTTTAATATTGAAAAAGCTAAAAAAAAAATTAGAAAAGTGAAAAAGTAAAAAAAGAAAATAAAAAGTGAATTATAATTTTGTTCCCTTTGCTTTACCCCCTAGAAAGTGTATTGATACCCTTATTTACCGCTACAATGGAGTTGTTACATTTTGTAGGTATTTTAAGCTTTTGACTAACTTGGCTTTCAACAACGACATACGCAAAAGTAACGTTATCAAATGGCGCCGTTGTCGGGAAAATAAAAAAGCAAAGTTATCAAATGCCACACCCATTATCCCTTCCACCCCACCACCTGGTTTGGATCTTGATTTTACACAGTTCATGTTTTCATCTACATTTTTAGATCCTCACCTGAAACCATCCTCCTCCATACATGAGAGTATTTTTGGTGCTACTCTCCACTTCTGTGACATCGAGCTTGTTCCTACATGCAAACCGCTTCCTTGTGGTGTTAATTTTTCTTCTCAACAGCTCCCTGGCGTGTCATGGCGCGACCAATATCATCTCCCATTCATATAATGGTCGTGTGATTTACATGATCCCCACCCCATCACTATTGCCAAACCCTTTTGCCTTCCCATCCAACTTGTGCACCACGCTTATAGGGCCCTAGTTGACCTCACATTTAAGCTCAACAAGGCCCATGGCCGATACCTCTTCACCCTTTCCACCCTCACCTTTACCCTAATACCCACCCGCCCATGGTCCACCGATGCTTTGCATCATGTGATGCACTTTGCCATACAAGTGCATTGACCACTTCAGCCTGTTTCCAGCAAGATTGACGCTTCAGTCTTGTTTGGGGGTGATTATCATCACCCAATTCTTCTTCCACCCTGCGCTTTCCTAGTTCCTATCTTTAGGGTCAGATCACATCGATCTGGCTGAATACATTAAACTTAGTGTTACCTGGAGGCAGCCCACATTTCTTGTACTAGTCTCATCCTGTTTGGGGGTGGTGTTTTCACATCACCCAATGCTTTACCATGCTTATAGACTTGTACATTTTTTCTTTTCTTTTTTTTTTCTATCACTTTTTATTTAGGTTTATTATTGGCGATATTTGTCCACTTCATTAGCGGTTCATTCTGATAATCTCCTTCCTACCTTATGCTCTCAATTTTAAAAATCATTTTACTTAACATCGAGGACGATGTTCCTTTTTGTTTGGGGGTGGGGAATTTTATCAAAATCGTGCCTCTTTTGAATTTTTTTGATTTTTAAACCTGATTTTTAAAATTTCGTGCAGTTTCTTTCATCTCACTTATTGATGTGAATTTTCAATCATCCATCTTTTCAAAGCCTAGGAATCAAGCTAGAGAATATCTTTTATAAATAGCTTATGTAATACGTACCAAGGCATGTTGCACTATGAATTTTTAGACTCAACAAAATTTGCGCATTTATCACGTCACTACGGCTTAGAGTTGAAGAGTACTACAATTCTAAAAAGAACCTTAAGGATCACTAGTGGAGACTTTAGCTTGTGAGATTCGTGCCTTTCACCCTTTCAGAGTGTCTTACGCAATCTCCGAGTCACAAGTTGACTCAGCTTCATTTGGGTCCGCACTTTAATTGTTGTATGATCTCATTATTCTTCATATTTGGCTTAATCACTGAGAATGACATCACTTTCGAGTTGTAAGAAATGCGTGTCTCGATATTTGTCCCGAATACTAGATTTTCATCCATACACCTACCACTTTTTACCCATACACTACCCATTCACTCCCCCCATTACATCACTATTTTTTTCCATACTTCCATATATTTCCCACATCATCTATATATCATTTCCATTCATATATCTTCCATCATTTCAAATAAAAGAGTGTTGATTCCAAATGTTAAATGTCTTCATTGTTAGTTTGAAAAAAAGAGAGAAAAACATAAAAATAGCAAAAATTGAAGAAAAAAAAAATAGAGAAAAAGAAAAGAAAAATCGAAAAAAATAGAGAAGAGAAAAGAAAAGAAAATAAAAGAAAAAGAGTTTGTAGTTAGTAGTTGGTTTTGAAATAAAGACATTTGTGCCTAAAAGTGCTATACACTCTCTCACATCGCATTTCCGTCCATTTCACACCCATTTTCCATCCATCATATCATCATTGTATCCATCCTACCTATCATATCCTTCTCATCCCATTTCATTCCCCCTCACCCATATACATCCATATTTTTCCCTAGGTGTTCGGGCAAATGAAAGTCAACGTGGTGAATAACTCGATGTTCTCACTATAGTGATTAGCATTCTTTCACGAGATCAATTTTCTTTCTTATTGTTCTTTATTTCTTAGGTGTGTGTGAGACGTTTGAACTTGATTACATTTACTCACCTCCTCATACACAAGAGCGATACACTAACCCTAATCTCGAGAGTTCGTTTGAGAGAGATATATCCAGTGAGATTTGAAGTTGAAGCGTTGATTCCGACAAGGCAATCTAGGAATTACTCTCGTGATACTCGACCCGTTTTGACTGATTCTCACACACACACGTTGAGTTTTTTGGAAGGATGTCCCTTGAGTATTTACTTAGCTAAACTTTTTACAGATTCTAACTTGTATTTCTGAAAATATTTCTCATGTGATGGATTGTGCGACTATTCTATGTCTAATAAGAGATTGACTGCCTTTCAATAAATTTTTGTAAATAAGAATTTTGTGGGTATATTCCCTGCAAACCCTCACGAGACATAACTCGTCCTGTAGGACAACCTATAGGTTTAAAGGCTTGTTGCACATGCTAAGTGCAATCACAAGTGCCCGCGAAAGTGGTACACTTTTGGTTACTTATCTTTCTCTTTCTCTCTATCTTATTGCTCGAGGACTAGCAAGGCTCTGTTTGGGGGTGGTGTGATAAGCACCCAAAACTGTAAAATTTATACCCCAAATAGATGTACTTTAGTTGCTAATTCTCGACAATATGGGTCTTATGTGTTTAATTGTTCAATATGCAAATTTAATTGCAATTGCGGTGTCAAAAGCTATATTTCGGAGCAATTTGCAGTTAAAATAGAGCTAAATACCCAATTCCCTGACCCTAATCTAGCCCATCTTAGCCTTGACCTTCCTCGACCCGTGTGTGTGTTGATTTTGTATTTTTTTTATTAATTTTTAGAGTTTTAGTTGAGTTGTTTGATTTTTAGGATTTATTTTCTAATTTTTATATTTCTTTTTATTTAGTATAATTTTATTTTAATTTTTATTTGATTAGTTTTTAGTTTTATTTTATTTTATTAGGATTTTAATTTTTAGCATTTCATGTATTTTTAATTTTATTACAGTTTGCATTTTCTTTTTAGGATTTTAATTTTAAGTTTTATTAGATTTTATTTTTATTATTATTATTTATTTTTATTTCTTTTTAGTTTCAATGTTGATTTGAGTCTTCATTTTATTTTAGAATAGAATTTTATTTTTTATTTTTTTAGTTTATTTTATTAATTTTATTTTAGTTAGTATTATTTTAAGGGTCACAATTTGACACACACACACTAACCCCATACACCTCTCACACACCTAAACACCTCCTCACTCACACATAACTCCCATGTACATCACTACAAACTATCACCCCCATGTCATCTTCAACCTCCAACCAACAACTTCTCTCTTCTCTTTCATCCCACCATTACCAAACATAAACCCACAACCATTACCACTTCAAGCCCGCTCAGCATGACCCATAACCCACACCCCATCGCTACCCAACTGCCCCAATCGGACACCCACCCGATCCACCCTTAAACCCCCGCCACCGGCGACCATCCTTTTCCCGACCTGACCCGTTCCCCTGCGACCCATCACCGGCGGCTGAAATTCGCCTGAACCAGCAAACCGATCCCGGCGGCTACCTCCTCACTCCGTCCCGACCTCAACCCAAAACTCGTCCTGCCACCCTGTCGCCCGGATACTCCAACCCAGCTCCGGTGCCGCTCTCCCCAGCCAACTCCGGCCTCTCTCTCTCGCCAGTTCCGACGCCGATCTGCCTTTGCCTCACTCCAGTACCCACGAACCCAGAACCAACCAATAAAGCAAGAAACCCATATCCTTCAATCCATATTACCCAATATACCCCTTTTCTCCATGTGCTTACTATATAAGAAGACCATGCTCATTCAAAGGAAAAAAAAATTAAGCTTGGTAGAGAGAATTGTAGAGAGTGAAATTTTAGTTTAGAAATAAATTAGGATAAATTTCATTTTGTAAATACTTTTTCTTTTTCTTTTTTGAGATTATTGAGTGATAAATGTGTGAGGATTAATTTGAGTGAAATTTTTATGTAATATTGTTTGGATCACTCAAGTTGATGGATTATGAATTTCAACTCATGGATTGAAGATCAATTAAGCATCAAGAGAATGGGGTTTGATTGTTCTTTTCTCATCTCATTTATTTTATGCCTTTGATTATTAATTTGTCATATTTCATATCATGTTAGGCTAAATCCCCTTTCAAGGGGTGGGGTAAAACCCTTATTTGATGTTATTTTATTTTAATTACTTGAAAAATGCCTTTGAATATTTATTTTGATCCCTCACCCTTAAATTTACGCCTAGAGAGAGGGTAAATGATTTTCGAGAGAAAATCAAAATTCTAGTTATAATACCCATTTTAGATTCAAACTAGAGATAGGGGTTTCTTAAGTGGGGTATTATAACTTGAATTTCAACTCTACAATTATTTTCTAAGATTTACATAAATTTTAATTGATCGATCCTAGCGGGTGATTAATTAAAAGGAGTGTAGATCTATTTTTCTAGAGTTGTGAGGTGTTAAACTTAATTTTCTAAAAGATTACTATTATAATTACACTTGCTACGAGAGTTGGTTTGTAATTTTGATATTAATTTGGGAGAATTCAAATAATCAAATTAATTAATTAGAATAACTAAAATTTGTGGTGTAATTCCATTCCTTGATTGTTCTCACCATTATTCACCTCACTTTATCTCTTATTTTAGTGTAATACTTTGTTTTCATTTTAGTCACTTTCTAGTTAGTTATTTTCATCTTAGTTTAGTTTAGTTTAAAACCTCACCTCACCTTATTGTTTTAATATTGAAAAAGCTAAAAAAAAAATTAGAAAAGTGAAAAAGTAAAAAAAGAAAATAAAAAGTGAATTATAATTTTGTTCCCTTTGCTTTACCCCCTAGAAAGTGTATTGATACCCTTATTTACCGCTACAATGGAGTTGTTACATTTTGTAGGTATTTTAAGCTTTTGACTAACTTGGCTTTCAACAACGACATACGCAAAAGTAACGTTATCAAATGGCGCCGTTGTCGGGAAAATAAAAAAGCAAAGTTATCAAATGCCACACCCATTATCCCTTCCACCCCACCACCTGGTTTGGATCTTGATTTTACACAGTTCATGTTTTCATCTACATTTTTAGATCCTCACCTGAAACCATCCTCCTCCATACATGAGAGTATTTTTGGTGCTACTCTCCACTTCTGTGACATCGAGCTTGTTCCTACATGCAAACCGCTTCCTTGTGGTTAACCTCGGCTCTTTCTCGATTGTGAACAGGTATACTTTCTCTCTAAAGAAGCCAAAGAGTGGGACCTTTCCTGGATTTAGGCGTGCTCCCCCCAGCTCTATTTATTTGAGACATTTATATTATATGAGATCCGCCGAGATCCTCGTGTCAATATAATTCTTTCCATAGTCTAATTTGATAACAAAGTATTTATCAGGATGTGATAATCATAAGGAGTGATCAGGTCGTTGGAGTCTTCGGGTGTGAAGGTGATTTTATTTCATTTCTTAATAGATTTATCCGTTAGAACCTCTATAAGCTCCTTTTTTTGGACCTTATAAGCTTTACGAGCTGATTTTGACTACCTACCAACTGCAAATCATGTTGATCCTTCTCCCCTTTTTAACTACAAGTACCTCTCTTTCCTACTCATTCCTCACTTCTTATTTTTTGGATCGGTTTATAATCTGATAGTTCCTTCATCCATTATTTTGTTCACTTATCGGGTTCCCCCTATTTATTCAAATTCTCGCAAATGCCCCCTTTGAATCAATGCTTTGATTTCACTCTTCAGGTGGAGGTAGTCATGGTATCATGGTCGATGAAAATGATAATAGAGATTGGATTTTAGTTTGAGTGGCATGTTCTTCGATCTGATGGGATATCTCAATATATTCGGGTCAGCCATAACATTAATAACTCGCCCAACTATCGGATTGATGGGGTAAACTTCTCGACATATGTTTGATTTAACCTTTGGGTTCCCCATGGACCAAACTTTCTCTTCACATTATCGTCCTCATTCGTTCTCTTACTAAACTCACCCACCAGTGACTGGATTATCGACTTCTAATGGCATCCTCTGCGTGAATGTGCTTATCCACTTTCATCATTAGTTCGATCATATTGGTGGGTGGATTCTTTGACAAGGAGCAAAAGGTGTTGTTGTTTATAGTCTTCGTAAAAAGACCGTTATGACTACCTTCTCATCTGGAGGATTAATATGGAGGACTTCGTTATTAAAACTCTTCATATACTTCTTGAGGTTCTCGTCCGTAGTTTGAATAACATTGAATACGTGGTCGGTAGTCTTTCTATGGATCCTACTCCTGATTAAATATCTGAAAAAACATTCGGAGAACTCTCTAAAGTATATGATTGAGTTGGGTGGTAAGAAGTTGAGCTAAGTCCTTACCAAACCTTTTATCGTCATCAAGAATACTCGACATCTGATCTGTCCCGGACTGGCAAGAAAATCCATATGGGCCTCATGGTGGTCTATGTGGTCCCTTGGGTAGGTGGTCCCATAGAATGAATCCGCCCTTAGGAGTTTGAAGTTGGACAATATTAGGCTGTCCATTACTTCTCAGCAAAATGGAGACTCACATCCGACATCTCTAGCATTAAGAACGATGGTCAGAGCGTCAACTGTTCTAGCCACTGATACTTAGTGTAAGGTGGACGAGAGTACTGGCAGAGGCGAAGGAGGCTAAGGAACCTCGTTATCTAAATTTTCTTTAATTGGTGGGTCTTGATTATAAGACCTTGTACTTTTATAGAGATTTAAATTGCATAAGTGGGTGTAATTTGAAAATTTGAGGAATTCCTGTGAATAATAATTTTGAAATTTATGAGTATAATTTGATAAATTGAGAATTTAAAGTGAGTCGTAAATATTAGTTTGCAAGTGTCGAATTAATATTTACATGGGCTATATTTTCTTACGGGACTAAGTAAATGAGTTGGATTATTTTATTACATATCGCAGTTGGGTAAAGCGACAAATGATAAAATTTTATTTAGAAAACACGCGTATTGAGATGTGGGGTTTAATTAGTGAATTTTAGTTAAGTGACTCGAATGGAGATTTTGAGTGCATGGTTGGTTTCGAAATGGCCAAGACAGTCAGAATAGAGTATCTGGGGGTAGCGTTTAGATTTTGGGGATTTTTGGACTAGTAGGGACTCGCATTTGAGTATACGAGTCAATTTGGGGTATAATAAGAGATAAGCTTTATAAACCCTTATAACCCCCATTTCTCTTAATATTCAACCCTAAGAGAGAGAAAAAGAAGAGAGAAATAGAAGAGGAGAAGAGAAGAAGGAAGAAAGGGGATTCCCGAGGCAAACACCGCGGGATTCGACTCAAGGTCGTCGAATTTTATCCACGAGGCAAGTGTTTACTTGATTTATTATTTTAAGCATATATCTCATATTATAGTTGGTAGTGATAAACTATAAAGATTCTCTGGTTGGGTTTTCTTGAATCGAAACGGGTTTTTCGGAAGTTGAGCGATTGAAATCGGATAAAATCTCATATTAGGAAAACTTTGGGATTTCTAGAAGTTAGTTGTTGATTCTTGGTTCTAGGATGATTAGAACCTACTTTCTTTGAATATATATATTTTGTTGTGATTAAATAAGTGTTGATACCAAATTTAGTCTGCTGACGTGGATCAATTAAGTGGAGACACGTGTTAATCTACATGGTACTTACAAACATTTTTGAACAACACCTTGACTTCGAGGAACTCAACCTCCCCGACCAACTCAGACACTCCGAGCAACAGGTGCTCTCCGAGGAACTTTACTGTACCGAGCAATTCATGAATACCGAGCTACTTAGGCGGTCCGAACTGCATCTCGTACAGAGCATTAATGTCCGGATAGTCAATAAATCAACTGCACATTAAATGCTCATTATTATCATACAAATGTATACGCCTATTGGACAGCTATGTATTACCCTTTCACATTTACAGCCTGAGGGCTATAAATACATTGTATCATCCTCATTGTAAGGGGACTCAGAATTTCTTGGTAAAACCTGTAATCGAGAATTCCCAAACAGTCAATAATAACACAAACAGTGGACGTAGGCCATTCATTCAAGGCTGAACCACTTAAAAAAATCTCTTGATTTATTTATTTTTTATCTGTGATTAAATAATTTGAGATAATCTAATTTTTTACATCAACAGATTGGCTCCGTCTGTGGGAATCGACTGAAACTGTCATTTTTCACCAAAACAATTCATCCTCAATGGCTGATAATCCTGAATCCAGTAATCGAAACGCTGGAAACCCCCCAAATCCATCCACTCCTCCAAGTGTCCAAGATCTGGCTGGAATAATGGCTAATTTAGCTCAGGTCCAGACCGCCATGCAAGAGACTATGCGACAACTCATGCAAACTATCCAAGGCGGAGCGCCGATCCATTCAGGACAACGAAGTGTTCAAAGAAATACCCGTTCAGTTTCTTCGCGCATTAGGCAAAGCGATTCATATCGCACTGATAAATCTGATGATTTTTCTTATCAACCGGGTCGAACTTCGTCAGTACGAGACACAGATACTGAACAACACAACACTCTCTACAGAAAGGACTAGTGCATTAGAGAGATTAAGTAGGATATCTCCTTTTGATCGATTGGGCCCTAGGAAGAATAAAAGTCCTCCTAAGGCTGCGTCGAGAAACTTTCGATGACCATCTGATCTAAGAGAGGGTTCTGCCCAATCATAACCAGTTTCTCGACAAGATAGATCCCAGGAAGCGACTTCAACACGATCAATTGCTCGAACCCATAGGCCCGAGGAGGAAAAGGATGCATGGAAAGGCTTTATTCAAAGGTTGGAGGATAGACTAGGGGAAATAGTTAAGGCCAAGAATCCTCTACAAAGAACTTTTGTCCAAGGGACACCTTTTATACAGGAAATTGTGGATTTTCCCATACCATCGAAGTTCAAAGCACCTGTTGTGACCCCTAAATATGATGGAAAAACTGACCCTATCCTTCATATAAAACAATACCAAGCTGCTGCCGACATCTATGCCGTGCCAGACGAGATGAGATGCAGGGCATTTTCGGGAACTCTTACCGGATCTGCATAAATATGGTACAATAATCTTCCTCGGGGGAAGATTTTAACTTTCTTTCAACTGGCCGAGCTCTTAATTGGAAATTTCTATTTTGGAGCAAAACCAGTTAAATGAGTGGCACATTTGTTAAGTGTTAGACAAAAAACAGGTGAGAGCACCAGGGATTACATAACTCATTTCAATAACGAGAAACTCGAAGTTATTGATTACGAGAAAAAGACAACAATTACTGCTTTGATGAGTGGACTATTGCCCAATAAATTGTATTATACTTTGGCCAAAGATCCACCCAGAACCATGTCAGAACTAATGGTGAAAGCAACCAAGATCATGAATGCCGAGGAGGCTATGGCTGCGAAGAAGAACATGGACACCAAAGAGACCAAGGTGGAGGTTGATAAGGCTAAAAAGAAAGAACATAAGAACAATGGTGGTGACAAGCGATCAAAAGCAAAGCCATCATGGGAAATATTGAAGAAATTTGAAAATTATACTCCTTTGAAAGTAGACATAAACCATGTCCTGGAAGAGATCAAGAACAGCGAGGAACTAAACTGGCCTGAGAAAATGAAGTCAGATCCTGACAAGAGGAATAAGGCCAAATACTGCGAGTGCCATAAAGACCATGGTCACACGACCAAAAATTGCATAGCTCTCCAGAATGAAATCAAAGCACTCATCAGACGAGGAAAGCTGGCCAAGTATGTCGATCGAAGAAATGAAAGAAAAGGCAACAACCGAGCAAGACAGAGGTCTAGATCTCCTCGTCGAGCAGAAGAAAACAAGAAAACAGATCATGAAGATGATCTAAAAGACGACCCCGATCTCCCCAAGAGACCAAGACAGCCAGAACGTGAGGTATTTTCAATTCGTTTTGGATCATTTGATTGTAACGTTATTACAGGTGGATATGCAGGAGGTGGGGACCTTACTGCGGAAAGGAAAGCTTACCTCAATGAAGGTCAAGCTTGTTCATACATTCAGCGAATAAATCTAGCTGAGGATGATCGCCCGAGGAAGGTGAACAAAGAAAAACTAGTCATTGGTTTCTCCAAGAACGACCTCGCAGGTGTACTATATCCTCATGATGATCCACTGGTGATCAAAATGAGGATGAAGGAAGTAATAATCTCAAGAGTACTGGTGGATAATGGTAGCTCGACGGATATCATGTTCTACTCATGCTTCTATAGTTTAAATCAAAAGTTGTATCAGTTGGAACCTTATCACAGGCCCCTCCTCGAGTATGCTGGCAAGAAAGTCTTTCCACTTGGGACGATCAAGTTGGATATGTTCAGCGGCACATGGCCTCCTTGTCGAACAGAAAGAGTACGTTTCTTTGTGATGGATAAGAATGTCCAGTCAGCTTACAATATCATCATGGGAAGGGTAGGTTTGATGAAGTTCGAAGCAGTACCATCTACTGTGCATTAATGTCTGAAGTTTCCAACCAATTTTGGAGTAGGAGTTGTAAAAGGTGACCAAAAAATTGCTCGGTAATGTTATTACTCATCTGCCGATTAAGAAGAACTGGAGGAATCTAGGAAAAAGACTACGACCTACCAAGTGGATGAAGGTGTAGAGATTGAAACATTGGATCCTAGAGACAAGTCGCAGCTCGTGAAAGGTCAGGATGTGGAAGCTACTGAAAATATCATTTTGGACGACGAGCACCCGGAACGAACAACTCAAATAGGTTCGTCGTTAGATGCCTCACTAAAATAGGAATTGATAGTTTTCCTAAAAAGCAGAAAATAAACTTTTGCTTAGAGTCATGAGGATATGCCAGGAATAGACCCAAATTTCTTATATCACGAGCTCAATGCGAATAAGGAGATCAAGCCAGTGAAGAAGCGTGTTCAGCCCCGAGAAGAACCAAGCTATACAAGAGGAGGTCGAGAAGCTCCAAAAAGCTTGCTTTATTGAAGATGTCAAATATCCAGACTGGTTGGCTAATGTGGTTATGGTGAAGAAGAAAAACAATAAGTGGAGGATGTGTGTAGACTTCACCGACCTCAACAAGGATTGCCCAAAGGATCATTTTCCTTTGCCCCGAATTGATCAATTAGTGGATTCTACCTCAAAACACGAGTTATTGAGCTTCATGGATGCTTATTCTGGTTACAACCAAATTAAAATGAAATCTGAAGACAGGGAGAGCACCTCTTTCATTACCCCTAGGGGAACTTATTGGTATAATGTTATGCCTTTTGGTTTGAAAAATGGAGGTGCAACATATCAACGGCTGATGAATAAGGTATTTGCAGAACAAATCAGTTGCAATATGGAAGTTTATGTTGACGATATGCTGACGAAGAGCAAGAGAGATGCTGACCATCTAATTGACTTAGGCCAGACCTTTGATCAACTAGATAAATATCAAATGAAGCTGAATCCCACCAAGTGCATATTCGGAGTACGAGAAGGCATGTTCCTCGGGTATATTGTCAACCAACGAGGAATCAAAGCAAACCCTAAGAAGATCAAGGCTCTATTGGGACTATGATCTCCAACGACGAAGAAGGAAGTACAAAGTCTCACTGGTCGAGTTGCAGCACTTAATAGATTTGTATCACGAGCAACAGATAGATGCCTCCCATTCTTCAAAACACTCCGAAGAACGTTTGAATGGAATGACGAATGCGAGAAGGCTTTCCAAGAATTGAAGAAATATCTGGGAGCACCTCCACTGTTATCCAGGGCAGTGATGGGGGAAAGATTGTACTTTTATTTGGCAGTGTCGGAGAATGCAGTTAGCTCGACATTGATAAGAATGGAGGATGGAGTGCAAAAACCAATTTATTACACTAGCAAATCCTTCCGAGGAGCAGAGATCAGATATCCAAGACTGGAAAAATTGGCACTAGCATTGATCGAGGCAAGTAGGAGAATGAGGCCGTACTTCCAAGCTCATACCATAGTTGTGTATACTGATATTCCATTAAGGAAAGCTCTTAATAAACCAAAAAAATCAAGGAGATTGATGTACTTGGCAGTAGAACTTGGTGAATATGACATAGTTTATGAGCCTAGATCGTCGCTTAAAGGGCAAGCAGTAGCAGATTTTATAGCAGAATTCACCTATCTTGATACCTCCGAGGAACAAAAGCTGCACACCGACCAACCTCTGGATGTTACAGGATCATCAAATTTAACCCTTGATCAACTTAAGATGGTCGACGAGCATCAATAAATGCTAGAGGAGGATAAAAGGAAGCTAAAAATATTCCACCAAGGAACTCTGTCCGATAAAGGGTCTTGTGGAGACCTTGTAGCAGGTCGGACACTTCTGCAAAGGATAATGACGCAGGGATACTATTGGCCGATAATGAGGGCTGATTGCATAACCTATGCCAAAAAATGTGACAAATGTCAACGCTTCTCCACTATTCGAAGAAATCCCCAAGCATTTTTGACACCCATTACTCCCCCTTGGCCATTTGCCATATAGGGAATTAATTTGGTCGGGCCACTTCCAACGACCAGAGGAAGGTTTAAATATCTCGTCGTCGTAGTGGATTACTTTACTAAGTGGGTGGAAGATGAGCCCCTTATCGATATGACATATGACAAAGTGTATCAATTTATATGGAAGAACATTATTTATAGATATGGTCTTCCTCATGCATTCATCACAGACCATGGAACCCAATTCGACAACGAGGAGTTTGCTGCGTATTGTCATCAGTCAAACATATTGAAAACCCACTCAGGCCACCCTCAAAGCAATGGACAAACTGAAGTGACAAAAAGAACACTGCTGAATGGCTTGAAGAAAATATTAAATGATGCAAAGGCAAATTGGATCAACGAGCTACATTCTGTACTATGGGCTTATCGTACTACTCCACGAGCAGCCACAGGAGAATCTCCATATATGCTGGCATTTGGAAGTGAAGCTATTATACCTGCTGAGCTGGGTATCCCCACACACAGAGTGCTGAATTTCAACTCTCCTATCAGTGACTTGATGAGAAGATTAGATTGGGATATGCTCGAGGAAGTTAGAGAAGAAGCAGCAATCAGAAACGCTGCATACCAGCAACGGACAACTCTGTTCTATAACAAGAGAGTAAAGAAATGCGACCTAAAAGAAGGAGACTATGTGCTAAAGAAAGTAATTCAAAAGCACAACAAACTGAAAACTAACTGGCATGGTCCCTATAGAGTAACAAAGGTTGTTCGACCAGGGACGTATAGAATCGAAACCTTAGAAGGAGAGGAGTTTAAGAATGCATGGAACGCAGAGCATCTGCGCAAATATTATCTGTAAATTAATCTCGATGTAATGCAGTTTTCTTTGATATGAATAAAGTTTTGGATATTTCGCCCAATTCTCTCCTTTTGTTGAAAATTTTTCTGAGTATTAGTGCTACACACTATGCATCAAGCCCAGAAACACCAACTATCATTGGTTGGGAAGAAAATGCACCAACTATAGTTAGTCGGGAATAAAAAATTTCCCAGAAATACCAACTACGGTTGGTTGGGAAGAAAATCCACCAACTATAGTTGGTCGGGAATAATCAAGCCCATAAACACCAACTACGGTTGGTTGGGAAGAAAATCCACCAACTATAGTTGGTCAGGAATAAAAAATTTCCCAGAAATACCAACTACGGTTGGTTAGGAAGAAAATCCACCAACTATAGTTGGTCGGGAATAAAAAATTTCCTAGAAATACCAACTACGGTTGGTTGGGATGAAAATCCACCAACTATAGTTGGTCGGGAATAATCAAGCCCAGAAACACCAACTACGGTTTGTTGGGAATAAAAATTTACCAACTAAGGTTGGTCGGGAACAAAAACCGCCAACTCTAATTGATCGGAAACAAATGAAAGTCATTTCAGGGCTTAAAATTAAAAAGTGATAAATTTTTTTATACTTATGACATTTTAGATTACCATAAAATTTGGTCGAGAAACAAAATATCACCAACTCTGCTTGGTCGTCAGATAAATTCAGATAGTCGACAATAAATTTTCACCAACTCTAGTTGATCGATAATTTAAAATAGTACAAAATATATTTATCTTTTCAACAGATATACATGCACATTCATTAGAAAATGTCTTACAAAATATTTCCAAAGACAATGACAATTTAGATTGCAAAGAAAACTAGAAGTTTTTCATTAAATCCAAAATAAAATACATTGAGAATGAAATACATAAAAAATTGTTACATCAAGAATCCTATTCTATTGGTTCTTCCCATGTGCCTTTGAAATAGGTTCTTCACCACCGGGAGGATCGTCTAAGGCATAGGGGGAATTGATGAAATTTATATCTTTAAGCATCCTGACATTCATTACTGAGGGACGATCAAGTAGGTGTTCAGGGCGAGATATCTCGAAATTGGAATGAAGACTGTAGTCACCGAGATACTTTGAAGTCAGACATTTAGGAATGGCCCGAGAAGGAATCTAACTCATATCCAGTTTAAAAGGTGGCACCAACAACTCGAGCAACCCAGGGTCATAGTAATCCCACAAATAGTGACCTTGTTCCAACTGCAGCACACCCAAGGCATTAAGCCATCCTTGCTTATAACCCACATTATTTGCATTTTGGATCCGATCATCTAGATGGTAGAGGGCTTCATTATAACCAGCCATCCAGAACTCCCTGGGCTGCTTGTGGAATTGATAGGTTAACCTCTCCAGTTGTTCGTGGAGGTTGTTTGTTAAAAGTTCTTTACTCTCCAAGGCAGACTTTTGTGCAGAGAGCTGCTCGTCCAGATTCAGAATCTTCTTGGACATATCTGCTAATGCTTGATTCTTCGCCATTAACTGGAAGGCCTGATTCTCCAAAGCTGATTGAGTTCTTTGTTCTTCAATAGTAAGCCGAGCAACCCTTGCTCATCCCTGAGAATCTCTTATTCGTCTGGGAGCAAAAGTAGAGGCTCTAACTCTCTTCAAGGTTTCCAATTCGTCTCTCAGATTCGCATTTTCGACCTCCAAGAAAGAAAAACCTTCATCGTTGATAGGAACTAAGACTCCCGAGGTAGAGGCTGCTGATTTCAACTGAGATATCTCTCCTCGCAAATTATTGTTTTCCTACTCTAACAATTTAGCGATCTGCCTATGCTCTTCAACCTCGGTCTTCATAGTCCTTTCCTTTATATCATAAGCAGTAAACAACTTATCATATCCCTTATCAGCACTTTGTTGCTGATACTTTTTCTCATATCCCTGATGCAAAAGGGCTGTAGACTCCTTGTATTGTTGTTGAAGTTCCTCAAGAGTACCCTGGAGATCTTCAATCATCTCGTAATATGCTACATTGTTGGCCACTACACGGTCGAGCAAGCATTTTAAATACTGGTAGGCTTCTACTGCTCGCTCTGAAGCATCTGGACCGAGGATATCGACGATTTGAGATTCATTCAAGTCAGCATGGCCAACCTTGAAGTAGTCGTTATATTTTTTCATCAGTTTTGTATCATGGGCTGACAAGAGTTCCATTCTAGCTATAAACTAGTAAAGAAAAGAGATGGAAAGAATCAATAAAATGCAGACATAGCAAGAAGAATAAAAGCAGAGCAAGAAAAAGGGAGTTAAGTTGCATAACCAAAAACTTCAAATTTTATTACATCATAAAAGAAGTACATAGCCCAGAGTTACATTTAACAAAAAAGCAAAGAGAAAAAGTCCGAACAACTCTACACCTTCTCCTTGTCTCCTAAAACTTTCTCGGGAGGCTGGGACGAAGAGGTAGGTTGCTCGGATGGCACAGAAGGTTACTCGAAGGGCGTTAAAAATTGATCGATTGAAATGCTGGTTGGTTGAATTTACTCGAAGGAGGTCTGGACAACCGTGGGATGAGAAATCTGATCTCCGATGACCATAAAGGATTCCTCGAAAGCAACTTCATCTTCTTCTTCATCACCGGGAGAAGGAGGGGGGCCAGGAATGTGTCGCTGAAATAGGTCGGAGTTCTCATCGACATTCATCTCTTTCAGAGCAGCAACCCAACCATCCCTGAAGTATTTGAGGCTGCCATACTCCATTTGTGAAATCATGGCAGCCAAACCCTTATTCCACCCTTTATCCCAGCCATCGCTGAAGGATTTCTTAATAGCCTTTCTCCTTTTTTCTCTCTCCGAGGAGGTCCTTTCCCTAAGGAGCTCCTCAACACCCTTCAGCTTATTCTCAACTTCTTCCTTCCGACGACCAACTTCACGAAGCTTGTTTAACTCTTCCTCAGCAGACTTGAGCTTACTTTCAAGCTCTTCAACATTTTGGAGCTTCCCCTCGAGCTCTTTATTCTTACTTTCCAAGTCTTTTATTTTCTTCTCCAAACCCTTGGAGACTTCAACAACTTTATCTCTCTCTTGCTCGGTGGCTTTTAATTGCTTTTCCCAAGCAGTTTTATCTTCGTCATACTTTTGACGAGAATCCTTTAATGACTTATTTAGACCTACAAGAGCTTCCTCCACACCTGACGAGGAGCTATAAGCTTTAATAGCTTCATCCTTTTTCAAAATGGTGTTGAAGCATGTTACCAACTGAGAAAAATAAAATAACTGTATGTCAGTACAGGGACATAACATTGAAAAATGAAAGTTTAGAGTAGTAATACTTACTGAGGCAATGTGTTGAGATGCCAAGGTGGTAACCCTATCCCGAGAAAGACTGTCTTCAACATCTTAGATCTCGGGGATGATCCGAGGCTTCACCGAGCTCATAGCAGAGCTCGGAGCAACAAAAGTGGGAACACCACTTCCAGTAGGTAGAGGCTGAGAGATGGATTCAGCCAAATTGTCCGAGAAGCTTTTCTTCAACTTCCTCGTGGGAGCAGGAACATTCTCAACCAAGGATGTCATCTTGGTCAGTGATATAACTATAACCTCGCTTGGAGGTGAAACAGCTGCAATCTTGCTTGGAGCCACAGGGGGATTCTCGGCAACCTTCTTAGTAGCAGCTGGAGGAGGTGCCTCAATTTGTTTTGTCCTTTCTTCTGGGACATGCTGCTTACTTTTATTTGCCTCTCCAGCAGTAGCGGCAGACTTATTGAAGAGGGTAGGAGCTCTTCTTCTCTTTATTCTGTCACTGAGGGGAATATGCGATTCAGGAGAAGAACCTTCAGAAACTGGTGCCAGTTCTATGTTACTTTTCACTGGTCGAGTAGTGAAAGACGAGGTGTAACTCTTGTACTGCAACAAGTACGAGGCTGATCTGATATGTTCGTTAGCAACAGTTTGATGCAAACCCCAGATAAGTTTCAGATGCTTTAAATTAACTTCTGTCTCCTTTGGAGACCTTCTTTTGCTGTCAACTGCAAATAAATAAAAATCAAAATATCAGTAACGCATTTTATCGAATATAAAGAAAACATGATTTCAAAAACTAAATAAAATAAAAACAACCTATCCCATTACCATAGGGAGGGCATCTGGGACCCTGATATACGTCGTTTCAGTTAATGGAGCATGTTGCCAATTTTTCATAACAACCCCATGCTCGAAGTAATCCCTGTTGGCATCTGGGAGATTGACAACTAAAGCCCTATTTAAAAACCTAGTTTTTAAATAAAAAGTACTATCACTGACAGCCCATCTATAGCAAAACATAATCTCTGGAATTCTTAAACAGGTTCTATGAATCTGATTTAACCTATGGACTCCATTAACTATTCTCCATGTATTGGGGGCTATTTTTGCAGGTACTACATCAAAATATTGACAGAATTCCAAACACAAAGGGTTTGGAGGAAAAGAAAAGCCACATTCGGCTACAAAGAGACTGGGGTACCAATGTCCCTCAGCCAAACAAAAATAATCAGGTGGACTAGAAAGTTCTTCCAAAATGACCCAGGAAGGAATAGAAAAATCAGAACAAAATTTATCAAGTGACTCAATAAGGTAAACCGTGATGAACAAAGAAAATAAAAGATAAGGAAGAAGATCTTACAGAAGAAGGGTAGATCAGTTGATAACGAACGATGGAAGGAATGAACGCACAAGATGGAGCAGAAATGGAGAGATCAAAGATACAGATTTAAAAAAGTAAGAGACGATAGGATTTTCTGCAACATTTAAATACCTTACCTTGGGAAGTGTAAAAATAATGATTACAAAGAAAGACGTTTGCGCTACCGGCGGCTAAAAGGACAAAAAAGGCACGGAGACCAAAGCAGTGGGAAAAATTCAAAAAGTCTGATTCTATGAATTCGAAAGGAAAATTAAATACAAGGAAAACACTCCTGAAATTCAGGATGACTATTTAATCCCGCCATATTTCAAGAAGAATGTTACACACTCCTCAACCTCGAACTGTGAAACATTGGGGGCTTTTGTTGATACCAAATTTAGTCTGCTGACGTGGATCAATTAAGTGGAGACACGTGTCAATCTACATGGTACTTACAAACATTTTTGAACAACACCTTGACTTCGAGGAACTCAACCTCCCCGACCAACTCAGACACTCCGAGCAACAGGTGCTCTCCGAGGAATTTTACTGTACCGAGCAACTCATGAATACCGAGCTACTTAGGCGGTCCTAGCAGCTTAGGCGGTTCGAGCTGCATCTCGTACAGAGCATTAATGTCCGGATAGTCAATAAATCAACTGCGCATTAAATGCTCATTATTATCATACAGATGTATACGCCTATTGGACATCTATGTATTACCCTTTCACATTTACAGCCTGAGGGCTATAAATACATTGTATCATCCTCATTGTAAGGGGACTAAGAATTTCTTGGTAAAACCTGTAATCGAGAATTCCCAAATAGTCAATAATAACACAAACAGTGGACGTAGGCCATTCATTCAAGGCTGAACCACTTTAAAAATCTCTTGTCTTATTTATTTTTTATCTGTGATTGAATAATTAGAGATAGTCTAATTTTTAACATCAACAATAAGGTTGGGAGAAGAAATAAAAAGCTTGGAGGTGTATTAATGGAGGTTTGAGATTTTTGGAGAAGAAGGTGAATAGTAACTCAGCACACATTTCGAATCGATTCCGGCTAGATGCGAATCGATTCGGCTCTAAGTCAAAAAATAAAATTTGTGGATCTTTTCTATATGTTCGCGTGGGCGCTGACCGCCTATTTTTCTGATTTTTTTTAATTAGTAATGATTTTTCTACGGAAGGGTATCTGAGGTCAAAATCGTTAATCAGAAATCAAATCTGACATTGGGAGAAAACAATTGATGTATTGTAAACTCTTAAGTATTTCTAGTGTTAAACACATGTTAATGGTGTATATAAATGGGAGAAAATGATAAACTAGGGTTTTAATGGTTTTAGGGTTTAAATCTAAGAGAAATGGTTTAATACCACAAATTAATTGACGTGTTAGTTAGAAATCAGTGTTAGGAGGATTATAGTAATGTTGGTTGAGATTACAAACCACGAAAATGGAGAACGGGCTGATATTTACGTATTTTGGAGAATATGAAACCGCCCAAACAGTGCCCTCCGAATAGGGCGAATCGATTCGGTTCTAGACCGAATCGATTCGCATAAGGGGATCTGTAAAGCTGTCTCGGGCCGAATCAATTCGGATTGAGACTGAATCGATTCGCCCTTAGGGACCTGCTTATAGATCACTTTCCGAATCGATTCAGATGGAGGCCGAATCGATTTGCTAGCCCGAATCGATTCGCATTTGGGGCGAATTAATTCGCTTTTTTTGAATTTGCCAGTGTTTCCCCTCTTTGAGTTAGGGGAGTTAAATTGCAATTGGAGGTTATTATAGGGAATCTAGATATGATATTAGGTCTCATAGATGACGGTATTGAGGGTGAGTAAACCTTAGAATGAAGGAGGGAACATTAGATTAGTTAAGGGTACAATCCGGGGTAAGGACCTAATGAATGGTTAGGACGTGCAACATTCGAGAGAGGTTTTCGGCAACTATGTATAGAGAATACTTATGGGTTTAGTATTTTAAGTGTATGAATGCTTATATACTGTTACGAATGGGAACACCCGGGGTTATTGGCTATTGTTATAAGAGTTTGGCAATCATAGCCATATATATATTGAGAAGGGATATATATTATATATACGGAAGTTATTACAGTATATATATGATATGATATGAATATAAATATCTATGTATGTGACTGGTGTATTTATACTTTAGAGGCTAGTTCTATAGGCTTCCCCGGGCATAGGGATGGATAACCAGGTTATATATTTTCTCTAGTGAGATTCAGGGAGGTTACGCGATGTGGGTGAATCCCCTGGCTTGAGGAGCAGGGAGAGTATATCCCCAGGTCATATCGTCCCGCATACGAGTGTGATAGATTTATTCCACATTCAGGAGGGAATATGACCGCCTCCACCGATGTGTATTTTTACCATAACCATGAGTGAGTCTCGCTTGGTACCGTGGTTGATTGAGTAAACCCGGATGTGGATAGGCACTATGAGACTGCATCCTCGAGTTATAGCTCGATGGGATGGTTATTATACTTGTTGTGTATAGTATATTGCTTCTATATGAAGACGAGATATCATATAGCTTTAACTGGTGTAAAGAGTAAAATGAATAAGGAATTATTCTCATTCTAGGACATTATATTCGGATTTAAATTGGGGTTTGTATATTAAAGTGAGAACTGTTTATATATATATATATATATATATATCACATTGAGGACTATATTAAGTTAAGCTTATGTGATAGCTTTAGGCATAACTTATCTTATATCACGCAAGATAGGTGATAGTCACGAGGATTTAGTAGATGGGTGGAAGAGATTAGTTAGGTAGGGTAGCTTAACTAGGTTATTTAAAAAGGTATGCGATAGGTGTGCACTATTAGATGAGGGGTAAGGTGTATCTCATGAGAGTGCGATACCAGTTTGAATATGAAACATTTCATATTTTAAAATATGGCATTTATGCACTTACAAAATATTTTCAAACTCGGGCTTTGACCCGTTTCTCTATTTTCCCCTCTCTTGCTATATATGTATATATATATTAGGTGTCCAGACACAGGGATGCCTGGACGATGATTCCTTCGACTCATAGGTTTATTGCAGCCACTGTGGATGCATGCAGGTTTATTGTAGACACTTCTATCCTTGAAATCTAGATAGGGGGTATTGTAGAAACATTCGGGCCGATAGACCAATTGTATTCATTTGTTCTTTTACCGCCTTTTTAGTGCGGCATTCGATTTGGTTGTATTATGTTGTACCGAGTGTTTGGTTATTTTATTTCATTTCAGTTTCGTATATATAAACTGTTATGATTGTTTTACTTTGTTGGTTTGATTAAAAAGATTAATTAAATAAAATTTTGATGCCAGCCTAATAAGTTATTAGTAATTAAAATAGTTTTCGACAGTGATGCTGAGAATGAACCATATGAGACTCCTATTTTAATTTGGTATAGGATTGATCACCCGGTATTTTATTAGGCGGGGTGGTCACAGATGGTATCAGAGTATCAGGTTCTAGTGTCCTTACGAATATGTGTGGACGTACTATACTTTCAGCGTTGCTTTCTATTTGAAATAGAGCCTTACGATTACGATTGTTGCTTTTTATTGTGAGATTTCGTTCGCCTGCTATTATGTAAGATTATAGTAAATCTTTGGCGGGCTCGTTTGAGATTCGAGTGATGATCAAGGAAGGGCAACCATGGAAGGCTGTTCTCAGGGCAGCAGGAGGCATGGCTTGGTTGGAGCTACAAGTTGAAGTCGGGACGAGGGACGCAGTCGAGGTCACTCCCTTTATGGTATTTTATGAAATACTACAACGACTACTAGAATATAGTAGTTATATTTATTTACGTATCGCTATAGTATAGAGAGTGGTGCTAAACTTGAATTACCCAGTGAAGCAAATTGTGAAGAGGTCTGAACGGTCTTTGGTAAGGACCATTCGTTGAAGTTTAAGTTATGCGAAAGAAGTGTAGCATTATTCAGTGGAAGTAGAGGTCTCAAAAGCTTTGGCTTAGAGCGGGGTATAGGAATGCCCAGATGTGAAAATTTGAGGAATTTTTTTTCACTCGTTGGAGCAATGTTGAAATGGTGGGGACGGTGGTCACCATATTTGGGGGGAGAAAAATGTTTTGCTTATAGATAAATCTTACGGATGACTTTAATCGCGAATTCCTTCAATTTACCAGACTTGGGGAGAATGCAGTTTCTGAATTATTCACAAAAGGATCGGTCAGAGACCGACAATGAATAAAGAGTTATATGGATAAGTAAACTTTGTACCGAATTAAGGTAGGTACAACGAGGAGAGAGTCCTTCAGTGGAATGATAGGCTCACTAGTAAGTGTTGCTAATACTTAGGGAGAAGTTGTGTTCGTGGAAACTCATTTGGTGGACATTCATCCGGGGAATTCATTAAAACGGGGAAGTTGAGGCCAACGGTGTGTTTCCTTTAGTAGGAGGAGCTGAGGGAACTACGAAGGTGATTTTTAGGATCGAGGCTATAGATTCCAAGATACTGATAACCTTAACATGGTCAGGGAGGACAGAGATGAGGAATGTGGTGGTGTAGAGTGTAGAACCACACGGTTAGTCCTTGACCAATAAAAGTTAAAGGACAAGAGTAGGGTGCCTAGATGGGGCATTGATTAAAGTAGTTTTTGGTTCAATTAGGACAAGTTACTGTATCTAGGAGCCGTTTAGAGCAGCAAAGGTAATTGGCAAAGTTATTGTTATGAGTTTCACCTCGGATGAAGGAGGTATATTTTGTGTGTCAAGATTGAGTCATAGTATTTGTTAGCCCTAGATTCGTGTGTGTGATTCGAGTTTTATGGTATTATCGGTAATATTATAGAGGGTGTTGATGTAAAAAACTAGATTTGATCTAATTAATTAATCACAGATAAATATGAATAAAGAAATAAGACAAGAGATTTTTAAAGTGGTTCAGCCTTAATAAAATGGCCTATGTTCACTGTCTCGTATTACTGCGTGTCTTTCCTTAATCTCAATTATGTTCGTTTATGATAGCTTACCCCGCCATGAGGGTATTACAATGTATTTATAGCCCTTGGGCTGTCAGTGTGGATAGACAATATGCCGTTATTGAATAGGCATATACATCTGTACATGGTAAAGAATATTCATTGAATCTGTCTTTATCGTTTGATCTTCTTAGCAAGTTTCTCGGTACGCCGAGTAGCTCAGTATGTTGAGTATCTCGGTACATAGGGATGTAAACGGAAATTTGAAAATCCGCTTTCGTCCGATATCCGAATCCGAATTTGCCGATATTTATTCGAAGATATAAAAATGGATACGAATATGGGTACTCTATAAAAATATCCGAGAAAACGGATACGGATACAGATAGTACTAGTATTCGACACGGATACTCCGTATCCGATGCGGAGTATCCATTTTATCGGATATCCGTTTGATCGGATATCCGTATCTGTCAAACATATGTTTAAAATACTACTAATAATAATACTAGTATGAGTATTACTAATAAAAAAAAAAATACCATAATCGTTTATTCCCTAAAATAAAACAAACACATACTTCACTCAAGACAAAAACACCCTAAAGTTATTATTTTATTGGGTATATTATAAAATGCCATGTATTATTATTTTATCGTGTATATTATCATGGAGTTACACTAAAGTTATAATACACCCTATCACACACAACATACACCCACTAAAGAACATATACTCCACTCAAAACAAAAAAAATCCTAATTTCATTTCATTTCATTTGTCTTTCGTACAAAACAAGAGAAACGAAACCCTCGTTTCACTCCACAAAAACTGTACACAAAATAAAAATGTAATCTTATTAAAATAAAAATGTATACTTATTAAAATAAAAATATCAATATGTTTTGAAGACTAAAAGGTCCATGAGGTTATCATTCTCAGTAAATTTGATTTAATCTAAAAGGTGCATGTTTATTTCTACTGTTATGGAATACTACTGTTATTTTGGAAGCCACAATTGTTGATGTTAGAAGGTACTAATTTTGTTATATATTTATTCAGATTGTATTGGATTTCATTGGATTGAATATTTTAATAGTTATTTTTTGCGATGGCTAAATAATATAAACGGATACGGATATTATCCGAATCCGAGGTATCCAAGCGGATACGGATATAGATAGTTATTTTAACTATCCGAACGGATACGGATTCGAATACATATAGTGCATCCAGAGAGCGGATACGGATATGGAAAACTTGGTATTCGATCCGTATTCGTTCGTTTACCACCCCTATCGGTACACTGAACTTACTCCATGTTGGATGACTCGTGTCTTCATATAATTGGTCCACGTCAGCTGACTAATTTTTATATCAACAGAAGCCCCTAATGTTTCACAGTTGAGTTTTGATATGAGAGTGTGGAACATTTTACCCAAAAGTTGCTTGGGCACATTTTTTACATCTTGATTAATTACAGAACTACAACACTTGTGAAAATTTTCCACTTTGTGTAACAATTTTGAACATGAAATGGAAAATTTGTAAATATTTTGAGTTTTTAATGAACGCTTGGGTATTTGCGTCTTTTTCCTTTGATTAGCCGTCAGGAACACAACAGTCGTCATGTGTGATCATTACTTTTCTTGTTTTTCGATGCAATATATAACGGCGGTAAAATCTGATTGTCTTATACCTTTTGCTATCTTGTTTCTAAACTCTTTGTCTTCCCATTTTCTTCTTACGAACGTTCTTTAAAGTCATATGCCTTAGCTGATTCCTTAATCTTCTGTAAGAATTTCTTCTTTCCTTCTTCTTTCTTTGCTTTAGTGATTATGGTTTACCTCATCTAGTCATTAGATAAGTTTAGAGCCGATTTTGAAATTCCTTCTTGG
Organism: Sambucus nigra; assembly: GCA_949130495.1. Taxonomy (NCBI): domain Eukaryota; kingdom Viridiplantae; phylum Streptophyta; class Magnoliopsida; order Dipsacales; family Adoxaceae; genus Sambucus; species Sambucus nigra. The sequence goes on from OX422209.1 coordinate 724,895,865, forward strand.
GTTGTCTTGGAAGAACCACCTTGCCCTTCTGATTTATTTTCTTTAGCTTAGGGACACTGGTTTCCCTTTATTTTTGTAGCAGAATGTGGTTTTTCTTTCCTGCCTAATCCCCTGTGTTTGGAATTTTGCCAATATTTTGATATTGTATCCGCAAAAGTAGTTCCAAATACATGGAGGGTAGTTAATGGCGTACATAGGTTGAATCAAATTCATGGAACTCGTCTAGGGATTCCTGAAATTATGTACTGTTATCACCATCGACAACACCTTTTATTTAAAAACTAGGTTTTCTAACAGAGCTTTAGTGGTCAATATCCCTGATTCTAATAGGGATTATTTTGAAGATGGGGTTGTGATGAAAAAGTGGCAACACCCCCCACTAAAGGGGAAATACGTGTACCAAGGTCCCAAATGTCCCCCTTATGGCCATGGGATAGGATGTTTTTTATTTTTAAGCTAGCTCTGTTTTTGTTTGATAAAATGTTTCACTGACTTTTGCTTTTTCATTTTTGAATTGCAGTTGACAGTAAAAGAAAATACCCAAAAGAGAGTGATATTAATATAAAAGATTTGAAGCTCATCTGGGATTTGCACCAATAAATTATTGAGGAGCACGTGAGGTCGGCTTCCTATTTGCTGAGATATAAGAACACGACTTCCTCTTTTATTGCTCGACCTCTTGTTCCTCCTTTGGTGATTGATCTTGAGCAGGCTCCAACATCTTCTTCAATTTTTGAAGAATCTTCCTATGATTTGGGCACTTCTATTGCTGACCTGATGATGAAAAAGAGGAGAATGCCTGATCTCTTTGCCAAGGTTGTCCCTGGTGCTGATGGGGTAAAAAAGAGCAAAGAAGATGTCCCAACTGAAGGGAATAAGAAAAAGGATATTTCTCCATATCGGAGCGTAGACAAGAAAGTCAGTAAGAAGCCCCCTGTTGCTCCAAAATAGGTAGCACCTTTGATTAAAGGGGTTGCTATTGTTCAAGAAAAGACAACACCTTTGATTAATGAGGCTGCTCCTTTGAAAAGATTGAGAAGCGGTTTTGCTGAGAAGACCGTTGATGTTGCTGCTCAACCTGCTGGGGTTGATATTCCTCCTTTGAGAGTTGGTCCTCCCGTATTCATTACTCCTGGCTTGGCCAAGAAGTTGATATGTTCTGGAACTCTTCTAGATCACAGAGCTGCTGAGACTTCTACTCCTTGGGGGAAAGTCACTGACTTGGCATCCCAATACCTTGCATCAGTAAGTGTCATTATACTTGTCATTTCAGTTCGGTTTTCAGTTTTCATATTATAACTTGAGTTTCTCTTCTTCTTGCAGTTTTTGGTATATTTCATTAATATCCTGGAGAAGGATGAAGCTATCAAAGATGCTTCCTCTTACAGTGAAGTAGAAGAAGCCCTTGTTAGGTTATCAAAATATTTGGAGGAGTTTGTGACATCCCGCCTAATTAAATACTAGTTAATCAGTGCTTTATTAAATTAACTCAAAGTGTCCGGTTGGTTCATTCTTATCATCACTGTCGAAAAATAATTTTCTTTATTAATCACTAATAAATAATTAAGCTAAGTGTCAAAACATTAAATCTTATAAATAAAGTTCGATTATTATCATAAGCTATGGAACCATTTTTACGAATACAAATGATTGTATTAAAACCAAACCATCCAATGAAAGAACATGCTAGATAAATCAATCCAAATAAAATGTTCCAAATCACAGGACAATGTAATAATCACAAGAGAACCCAACTACAACAGAATACTGAAATAAATCCAAGGTACAAATCTCTCTGAACTAGAATATACTGGAAATGGGCGACACATGCCCTATCTAGGAAGAACTAAAGGAAAGACTGAGAAGATAAATATGAAGTCCTCTACTGCAAAGACCTGCAACTCCCACACTAGCTGCAGCACGTCAACAATCTAAAGATCCAAGCCTGACGCCCCTATGGCTGGGCACCTGTAATACATACATACATATATATATACAAGGGAGATAAAAGATAACAGGAAACGGGTCAGCGCCCGAGTGTAAAATAGTTTTAAAATAGTTTTGCAAGTATCTAAAATGCTTACCAGTTGATATTACATAAATGTTAGTACTCGACACTCTCTTGAGTATTCTCACCTCTCATCTAGTGTGCACGCCTATCGTACTACTATAATGACTCATAATTCTAATCCAGTTCTCCTCCCATAAATTCTGAATCCCGAGACCGTATGTATATGATTCATTTAAAAAATGTCATTTCATTAAGGATTATTTAAGATAATTATATATGTCTCAATACTGCTATGAAATCTCAAACATTTACTATGTTTAGGAGCATTTATTCAATATGTATCTACTTACACATACAGTAGAAGAATTCCCGGTATATATATATATATATATATATATATATATATTAATAACTCATACAATATATATACTAATCGGCACCCCACATAAAATCTATAGTGCTGGCATACTCTGCTATCAAGTTACTGTACTTATTGTACAAATGAGGGACATACTAGTTCGGATTCACTCTCAAATGGTATTAACACAAAATACACATATTGGAGGCGAAGCATAGTTCCAAGTCACTAAGAGGTCAGCACATACCCTCACGTCTCTAAGGACCATTTGACTATCATTCTCAGGTAGCCTGTACCAAGGATCCTATGTTCTAGGGTACGAGTCAATATCCTCCATAAAGGTCACAACAGAATAAGACTGTCCCGACGCGAAAACCTCCGTGATAGCAAGTAGAGCAGGTACGATTAAACACAGATTTTAAAATACTATATATACATGCACTCTTATATATATATATATACAAGAGAGAGAAAAGATGGCAGAAAATGGGTCATCTCCAGAGTGTAAAACAGTTTTAAAATAGTTTTGCAAGTATTTAAAATGCTTACCAGTTGATATTACATACACGTTAGTGCCCGACACTCTCTTGAGGATTATCACCTCTTATCTAGTGTGCACGCCTATCGTACTACTATAATGACTCATAATTCGAATCCAGTTCTCCTCCCACAAATTCTGATTCACGAGACCGTGTGTCTATGATTCATTTAAAAAATGTCATTTCATTAAGGATTATATAAGTCAATTATGTATATCTCAATACTGCTATGAAATCTCAAACATTTACTATGTTTAGGAGCATTTATTCAATATGTATCTACTTACACATGCAGTAGAAGAATTCCCGGTATATGCATATATATACTAATCACTCATACAATAAATATACTAATCGGAACTACACATAAAATCTATGGTGCTGGCATACTTTGCTATCAAGTCCTTGTACCTCTCGTATAAATGCGAGAAATACTAGTTCGGATTCACTCCCGAACGGTATTAACACAAAATACATATATTGGAGGCGAAGCATAGTTCCAAGTCACTAAGAGGTCAGCACATAACCTAAGTCTCTTAGGACCATCTGACTATCATTCTCAGATAGCTTGTACCAAGGATCCTATGTTCTAGGGTACGAGTCAATATCTCCCATAAAGGTCACATCAGAATAGGACTGTCCCGACGCGAAAATCTCCATGATAGTAAGTAGCGCAGGTATGATTAAACACAGATATTAAAATACTATATATATATATATATATATATATATATATATATAATTCATTAATAAACTAGGTACGCCCACGAACTATAACATTTCCTAGCCATGCGTAACATATAACGCTCGCGTTCTACGTATAAGTAAATCACTCTTTTTATTCTCTCAATTATTCCAAGTCCTTAAGTACTTTTCGACTCTCGAAGTGTATCCTTTCGATAAACATAAGATCGGTAAGTGCAACCTTACTACACCACTGGTCTAAGTCTTCTTTAATTCTCACAAGACCTAATTTATCATACATACGATCTTATCCCATTTTATACCCTCGTGACCCCCACGGTTATATCTCGTATATAAAAATATCACGTCACCCGGACCTTTCCCACAATCCTACTGGTTCTTCGTAAGTCCCATGGTGGTATTTAAGTTATGACCAAAGGTTCTCATATATTAGGGTTGGATTAATCGATAGAAGGAATAAAACTAAAAAATCCAGGAGGAGTCGATCGATCGACAAAAAGGATCGATCGATCGATCGATCGAGAAGTTATTTGCCCATAAAATCTGCATCCCAAACCTACAGGTTTCTTCCATTTTAATTATTAGAACCTCCATTAAAGTGTCCCAAACTCCCAACCAAACATCATAAATGTTATAGCAGTAGGTATGAACAATTTCTAACGTAAAATCTAGGGAAATTCATTAAGGAATCATCATTAAATGGGTGGCTACATGAATTTATCTCAAACCCTATTTATCCATATTCTTTCAAGAACTATAATATTTCCAGATTTATTCCTCTAATCGTCATTCAAATTCGTGATAAATGTTCTACATGTGATGAGGTCATCAGTTTAGCATGATTCTATTCCATTGTTTGAGTTCTAGTCTTCCAATTCACAATTTATCTCCATAAAACATATAATTTAATTTCCTATTCTAACATGGATGGAATTTTAACTTCAAGAACAGCAAGATAAATACTTTCCTGGGAATATGAGTCTGAATTTCTGAGATTTGATGATGTGGTTGTGTTCTCCTTCCTCCGATCTACACTCCGACGGTATTTGTGGTGAAAATAGTACAACTATGGTGGCTATAGCCTTGGAAAGGTTCTCTAATGGACTTTGTGAAATAATCAGGTTCTAACCCTAGAAGACAACCTCTAACACCTGATATACTTCTCTATTTTTCGTAGGTAATTAAATCCCAAAAATAAAAAATACCAAAATGCCCTTTCGGGTTACCGGTTAGGTCTAAAAACGTCCCGAGACCCAAACTAAATCCCCGGGTACACTTTTCTGACTATCTCGACCCTTCCGGACACATTAGCACAATCGAAATGACCATACGGGTGACTTATAATTTATTCACCACAATAATTTAGCCCCGACGTGACATATACGCGTCCCGACTTAATTTTCATAATTGTCATATTATTCACTCTTGACAATTTCTCATATTTTATTGTACTCATTTAGTAATATTCAACATTATTCTTATCAATAATTACTAACTCTCATCACGCTAGTAAATATTTATTTTCAAATCTGGATTAATATTATATTAATTTATCCCAATTTAATTTAATTAATCCCATAATTAAATGTCATAAAAATACAGGGTATTACATACTTCCCCTCTAATAATGAAATTTCGTCCTGAAATTCAGAAAATAAGGCCTACCTAGTAAAACAATTCTAGATACCTTATTAGTACGCAAACTATCTTCATAGCAAGGCGCTCAATCACTATAGCCCCCGCCTCACAGCAAGCTTGTTTAACACTTTCATTAGTGGCACTTCACATTGTGCTCCTATCCGACAACATTCGCATAAGACGAGCATATACATCATTGACTCCCATTATTTCAATATCATTAGGAGGCCGCAACTCACTACGTGTCAACCACTCGTATTCTTCTAAACACAAAACTCCCATTCTGAGAGAAACCATACAAACATCTGACCACTCTAATCAGTTCTTTGAATCTCAATTTTTCGGCTCCATAACTCTTACGACAAGAAAAATGTTACCTCAGACAATATGTGGTTATTCCACTTTGGTCATCGGATCTAACTCGACTAATCCAAACTTAGGATTATCCGCTCGCCTCTAAACAATTCGAGGGAGAAAAATTGAGGTTTTTCCACTCAAAACTTCAATAAGTAGTTTGTCCACAATAAACAAGTACGAGTGCTTCTACAGAACTCTACCATGCTATACTTCACTTGATAGCTACATTCGTTGTGGAAATGAAATGATCACCATGAATCCAAAATTACTTTCACGCGGATCCACTAATCGTTAATCACCTTTCGCCCACTCCCCGGCTATGGGTGATACAACCTACTCAAAACGAAATGTTATCCCCTCTGCTTCCTGAAATTCCATATTAAAGGTGGGATTCAAAAATCTCATCCTAATTCAGAAAATACCGTGTAGGACAACGTACCGACGCGATTATTCTTTTCAAAGGAAGACTGGGGCACACTAGCTAATATTGTAAATCACCCCAAAGGAATGTCAATCACTTCATTCTTGGGAAACTTGTTCCCCACGTTCGAAGGGACCTTTGATCTTAACTTGAGGCTTTCAACCCATGAAAGAAACTTTATCGACTTTACTGGCCTCTTCCATTATAGGGATCGTGGGCTTGCTACAAAATTCTCTAGTTGATCCTCTTATTCCAACCGATTTCTATCTATGAGTGGTGACCGCGGAGACTACTCGTCATGTCCCGCTCAACATTGACTTCTACTTTTAATGTCTCATATTAAGTGACACTTAAAACTCCCCTTCTTTCCTCGGTGTATACCGAAAGTTTTGACCCGTGCACTTTTCTCCACGATGTGCACTGTTGAACCTTTTATACGTTACTAGCATCATCATTCTTTGTACGCGCAAGTCGCTCTAAACATTTGACTAGTTATAACTTTGCTCTGAGTGTTCTCCATAATAGTTAAATTTTACCCTCCTCAGGGGATACCCCTTTTTTTAAATGGCTTCCCACCGCCTTCCAACCAAATTCGGGTATCCTACTCTGATCGCATACGTATATATGGATTATCTTCCTTCACACGATGCTTAATCCACTCTACCACTTTCACTTCGTTATGTTACTCTTACAAACATATATTCCACGCCTCTATTCCCACGTCCCTTCAACTCGGACGATTCTAGCATCAACTAACTAGGTTGCCCACACACCTTATAAACCGTGCATACTAGTGTAAGCATCACATATGCTTCACACATAACACCCAATTATTTATTTCCCTTGTGCTCACAACGTGGTTGCAACACTTGGGTACTCTCAGTCACCTTAGAAATCAAAATTTTAAATCATTCTTAACATCGTTCCCCCTTCAATTCGTGGTGATAAAACAAAATTTTCAATGCTTCCTTACCACACAACCGACTCCACTAGCCTTAAATCATACTTTAACTTCCATCTTTACAGTTATAACTACTTGCTCTTATAACGATCGAGGTACCGGACTCATGGACTAATGACCAAACATCTTCCTACTTCCAACCTTACGCTAAGTTTCATGCGTGGGATGTCTCGCAAAGAGAAATCCAAACAAGGAACCCGCCGATACACTACTACCTAGCATTGTCGGTTATCAAAATCCATTAGGCCCTCCATCCAAAACATGTACCCCTATTTTCTCGTTTCTTGACATTCGTAATTACACATGAACAAAGAACTTTTTTCCAATTACACTAATGATGGGCATTGGTGGTATTCACATTTCATAAACCTCGTACGCATACAATTGGGACTCTCGAAATCCTGCCCCCAAACATATGAATATAAGTCTTAATTTCCACCCCTCTAAAACATAGATATAACAACGCGCTCTTCTTATCACCAAGTCCTGATCGCTAAACATAATAATGAGTGAAGTCTTTCTGCTCAACGGTAACCCAATACACACCGAATTATAATAACAAAGTTCCTACACACACTGGGATCGAATATCTCGAGACCACTATACCCTCCAAAGTCTCTATAATATATAATATAAGTGCGAGCCCGACCTTCCCGCAGGTGAGGTCTCGCAAAAAAAAAAACATGTTGTACTAGGGCAACAACCCCGATAGCCTTTCAATCACTACCCACTATCGTTTTAACCATTACTTATAAAACCATAATCCGAATAATATCATACCCGTATAACGCATCACTAATACGAGTAATCTCAATCAAGTATATAACACTATTAATACACCCATTCATCTTCTGCGGATAACACTAAAGATAATCCCGCTACACTAGGGAAAATATTCACATAATAATTACGTTTGATATACGCACTAAACTCGTCTCACATGCGAATCTTGCAATAAACAAAATATAGTGACTCGTTCGTGTCACATAAAACATGCCTCATCCTCCGAGGATAAAATTCATACTTCTACCTTGCCAATCGCCTTAGCTGTTCAAACGGTTTTCGAACGTAACACGCCTGTCCAAACCAAAACTAAAACTACTTTAATCGTTGCCCTTTTCTAGGCACCATATTCTTATCCCCTTTACTCGCTTCGAAAAAAGTTTACACATGTGGTTTCACTATTCATAAAATAATTCTATGCATAATCCACTTACCACTGGTCATACTGACCATTTTAGGGTTGTTCTTCTCTCGAACTTTGGTAGGCTTAATTCCTGAAGGCTACCGCCATTGTTCCCTTAGCTTTGTTGGACTAAAGGAATATGCTACTGGCTTCAATAGTTCTTACTGAATTCACCATCGCTTGGTAAGACTTTCAGCTATCTGAACCATTTAAATGGATCCCTTGATAGGTCTCCCCCTTATGGTGCTTCACTACCACCGTTTCACCTAGTCTTATTATTGACTAAATTCTTCGATTGTTTTAGCTTCCCACACAAAGAAGCATTATTATCTCCATTGATAAAGTATGACATTGTCATCCTCTGAATCGGCCGTCTGGCAGAATTCCCTTTAAATGTTATTAACTATTCTTACGAGTAGATCTCCCACTTAAAATCCTCTCCACCATTTGTATCTACATTCTTCGATACAAGATTCACTAATAGTTTAAATTCATATTCACAAATGGACCTCTGTCCGGCCCTCCTGTGATGGGTTCAGAATAACGTTCACATCTTATCCTGAACATCTGATGAAGGAACCTGCGGTCAAACTGTACCTAAGATCCTTCTATAGACATAACATTCCACTTTTAAAACTGGTGGCTGACTCCCACTATTATAACTTCGTTCCGACGAGCCAAGAAATATTTTTACCCCGAATTTTCACTTTCAGTTAGCCACACTCCATCATATGTCCAAGCCTTTGGATATTTTACCTCATTTGGCTAACATACACAATCCACACATTTCTAGAATTTCCACCGACGGTTCTCCTACAAGCTCCATTTGAATCTTTCCTAGTCATACCACGTTGGGTGAGTCTACTTTTACACCAATTTCGACCATAGCAGCACTTGTAAATCATAGGCTGCGCCCTAGTCGTCTTTACAGTCTTGGCTTCTCATGACATAATAGGGGTGACCTTAACTATGGTCATCATCCTCCAATAGACTCCACAACCTCAACTAAGCCCTGCCTCCTGCTATCCGCCCAACGGCCCTTGCCTACCGTACTTCATTGTTCGAACACACCTGAGCAAAAATAGGATTTACTTGATATACATACGTTATAGCAGGAAAATAAAATCTCATCTTAGAAGTCAAGAATCCTAACCATAGGGCTCTATATCAAACAAAGCAATGCTGGAAGCATAATAAGCCGCACAGATCCTAAGGACACTAGAGCCTGATGCTCTAATACCACCTGTGACACCCCGCCTATTAAATACCAGGTGATCAATCCTTTATTGAATTAACTCAAAGTGTCCGGTTGGTTCATTCTTAGCATCACTGTCGATTTTTTTTTCTTTATTAATCACCTAATAAATAATTAAGCTAGGTGTCAAAACATTAAGTCTTATAAATTAAGTTCGATTATTATCATAAGCTATGAAACCATTTTTACGAATACAAATGATTGTATTAAAACCAAACCATCCAATGAAAGAACATGCTAGATAAATCAATCCAAATAAAATGTACCAAATCACAGGACAATGTAATAATCACAAGAAAACCCAACTACAACAGAATACTGAAATAAATCCGTGGTACAAATCTCTCTGAACTAGAATAAACTGGAAATGGGAGACACATGCCCTATCTAGGGAGAACTAAAGGAAAGACTGAGAAGATAAAGATGAAGTCGTCTACTACAAAGACCTGAAACTCCCACACTAGCTGCAGCACGTCAACAGTCCAAAGATCCAATCCTGACGCCCCTGTGGCTGGGCACCTATAATACATACATATATATATATATATATATATATATATATATATATATATATATACAAGAGAGAGAAAAGATGACAAAAAATGGGTCATCTCCTGAGTGTAAAACAGTTTTAAAATAGTTTTGCAAGTATTTAAAATGCTTACCAGTTGATATTACATACACGTTAGTGCTCGACACTCTCTTGAGGATTATCACCTCTTATCTAGTGTGCACGCATATCGTACTACTATAATGACTCATAAGTCGAATCCAGTTCTCCTCCCACAAATTCTGATTCACGAGACCGTGTGTCTATGATTCATTTAAAAAATGTCATTTCATTAAGGATTATATTGGTCAATTATGTATATCTCAATACTGCTATGAAATCTCAAACATTTACTATGTTTAGGAGCATTTATTCAATATGTATCTACTTACACATGCAGTAGAAGAATTCCCGGTATATGCATATATATACTAATCACTCATACAATAAATATACTAATCGGAACGACACATAAAATATACGGTGCTGGCATACTTTGCTATCAAGTCCCTGTACCTCTCGTATAAATGCGAGAAATACTAGTTCGGATTCACTCCCGAACGGTATTAACACAAAATACATATATTGGAGGCGAAGCATAGTTCCAAGTCACTAAGAGGTCAGCACATACCCTAAGTCTCTTAGGACCATCTGACTATCATTCTCAGATAGCTTGTACCAAGGATCCTATGTTCTAGGGTACGAGTCAATATCTCCCATAAAGGTCACATCAGAATAAGACTGTCCCGGCGCGAAAATCTCCATGATAGTAAGTAGCGCAGGTATGATTAAACACAGATATTAAAATACTATATATATATATATATATATATATATATATATATATATATATTCATTAATAAACCAGGTATGCCCACGAACTATAAAATTTTGTAGCCATGCATAACCTATAACGCTCGCGTTCTATGTATAAGTAAATCACTCTTTTTATTCTCTCAATTATTCCAAGTCCTTAAGTACTTTTCGACTCTCGAAGTGTATCCTCTCGATAAACATAAGATCAGTAGGTGCAACCTTACTACACCACTGGTCTAAGTCTTATTTAATTCTCACAAGACCTAATTTATCATACACACGATCTTATCCCATTTTATACCCTCGTGACCCCCACGGTTATATCTCGTATATAAAAATATCACGTCACCCGGACCTTTCCCACAATCCTACTGGTTCTTCGTAAGTCCCATGGTGGTATTTAAGTTATGCGCAAAGGTTCTCATATATTAGGGTTGGATTAATCGATAGCAGGAATAAAACTAAAAAATCCAGGAGGAGTCGATCGATCGACAAAAAGGATCGATCGATCGATCGAGCAGTTATTTGCCCAGAAAATCTGCATCCCAAACCTACAGGTTTCTTTCATTTTAATTATTAGAACCTCCATTAAAGTGTCCCAAACTCCCAACCAAACATCATAAATGTTATAGCAGTAGGTATGAACAATTTCTAACGTAAAATCTAGGGAAATTCATTAAGGAATCATCATTAAATGGGTGGCTACATGAATTTATCTCAAACCCTATTTATCCATATTCTTTCAAGAACTATAATATTTCCAGATTTATTCCTCTAATACTCATTCAAACTCGTGATAAATGTTCTTATGTGATGAGGGCATCCGTCTAGCATGATTATATTCCATTGTTTGAGTTCTAGTCTTCCAATTCACAATTTATCTCCATAAAACTTATAGTTTAATTTCCTATTCTAACATGGATGGAATTTTAACTTCAAAAATAGCAAGATAAATACTTACTTGGGAATATGAGTCTGAATTTATGAGATTTGATGATGTGGTTGTGTTATCCTTCCTCCGATCTACACTCTGACGGTATTTGTGGAGAAAATGGTACAACTATGGTGGCTCTAGCCTTGGGAAGTTCCTCACCTTCCTCCTCTAATGGCCTCTGTGAAATAATCAGGTTCTAACCCTAGAAGAAAACCTCCAATACCCGATATACTTCTCTAATTTTCGTAGGTAATTAAATCCCAAAAATAGATATTACCAAAATGCCCTCTCGGGTTACCGATTAGGCCTAAAAAGTCCCAAGACCCAAACTAAACCCGCGGGTACACTTTTCTGACTATCTCGACCCTTCCGAACACATTAACGCACTCGAAATGACCATACGGGTGACTTATAATTTATTCACTTTTTGTAATAATAATTTAGTCTCGACGCGACACAAGCGCGTCCCGATTTAATTTCCATAATTGTCATATTATTCACTCTTGACAATTTCTCATATTTTACTATACTCATCTAGTAATATTCAACATTATTCTTATCAATAATTACTAACTCTCATCATGCTAGTAAATATTTATTTTCAAATTCGGATTAATACTAAATTAATTTATCCCAATTTAATTTAATTAATCCCATAATTAAATGTCATATAAATACGGGGTATTACAGAGTTCCGACAAAAGTATGAGGGTAACAAAACTGTTTGAGAAAATATTATCAAGTCTTCTGAGACAGCTCAACAAAAAGCTGTGGATGCTGCCAAGGAGGTTGATCTAGCTCGACAACAAGCTATAAATGCTTTCAAGGAGGCAGAGGAGAAATTGAAGGTCGTCATTTCCAGCAAGGAGGAAGCTGAGGGAAAACTTGAAGAGGTTGAACGACATAAGAAAGATCTTGAACAGAAAGTCAAATCTATTGAAGATCTTCTTAGGGAAAATGCTTCCTCGGAGAGGGCGAAGAGAAAAGCTGTTGTGAAGAAGTTCTTTAGCTCTGACTGGGACAAAGGGTGGAACAAAGTTGTAACTGCTGCCTCTACTCAAATGGAGTATGCAAGTTTGAAGTTCTTTAGGGATGGATGGGTTGCAACGTTGAAGGAGTTGAACGTTGCTGAGGATTCTGAACTATTTCAGAGACATGTTCACGTCCCTCCTCCTGCTATTGAAGAAGAAGAAGAAGATGAAGCTGGGTCTGATGAATCTTATTTGATGATAGTAGAACAAACACCTGCTGCCACTATCCCTCAATCCTCCGAGCAAGTTCAACAGACAACAACTTCTACCGAGCAACGTCAACTGCCCTTCGAACAACCAATCCCTTCTTTAAAATCAGTTGAGGATGTTGTAGGGAATAAGGAGAAGGTGTAATGTTGTTCGGTAATTTTTTATTTTCTCTATTTTCCCTTTTTTTTTTATACTTTTGGTTGTACCCTCCTCTCTTATGATCAATAAAACAGACTTGTTATTTATTCAGAATTTCTCCTTTACTGTTCAAAATAGCTGTGCTGTTGTTGATATGTTTTTACTTTTTCTTGCTAGTTTATTGCTAGGATAGAACTGTTGTCAACTCATAATACAGAGTTGATGAAGAAGTGTACATATTGCTTTAAAGCTGGTCATACAGATTTCACTGAAGCATAAATAATTGATATTCTTGGATCTGATGCCTCTAAACGAGCAATTGATGTTTACCAGTATTTAAAATGTCTACTTGATCGGGCTGTATCAAATAACGTAGCTTACTACGAAATGATTGAAGCTCTTCAAGGAATGATTGAAGAACTTCAACTTCAACGCAAGGAAGTCACTGCTCTTTTGCATGAAGGTTATGAAAAGATGTACAAACAGTTGAGTGTTGATCGGGGTTATGAAAAATTTATCTCAGCCCATAATAAGAGATAGAGTTTGCTAAAACATGAAGTTGAGGAACATAGGAACATTTTTAAGCTGCTGGAGGAGGAAAATATTGCTTTAAGAGAAGAATTAAGACAGCTAAAATCTTCTTCTTCCTATGGAGCCCTGAACCCAGTTAATGATGATGGTTTTTCCTTTTTAGAGACTGAGAATGCCTCATTAAGAGAATAATTAAAAGCTTTAAAGAGAGTCAGACCTGCATCCACTTCCGGGGTAGAATAAGAGCTGGTCAGAGCAGCATAGAAGAGACTAGGACTCAACAGGCTTTAGAAAATCAAGCTTCTCAACTGAAGGAAAAAAATCAAGCTCTGGCTGAGATGTCCCAAAAAATTCAAACTCTTACCGAGAAAATTTCCAACCAGAGTTCTGCGTTGCAGAATAAACAAAGTTTGGTGAAGAGGCTTCATTAACATATTTAACGATTGACTTATCAATTTCACAAGCAACTCAGAGAGTTCTGGATGGGGGGATATAATGAAGCTTTATATCATCTTGATGCCAGGTTGAAACAATTAAATAATGAGGGATACAAACAGGGGTTGTTAGACGCTCTAACTATGATGAAGGTTGAGCAAGGAACAAAGCTGTGGGATTGGTGTGACCCTGGATTACTTGATCTACCAGTACCTCCTTTCAAACTAGATTGCTCGATTTCAGTTAGCTCTATTCCTCAGTGTTTGATTTCCAAATACCTTGGTGATTACAATCTTTATGAAGATTTTGAGATATCTCGACCTCCACATTTGCTTGAATGATCAAGTGCGAGCAACACAAGAATGCTGCAGGATTTGAACTTTATCAACTCTTCTTTTACTTTAGATGATCCTCCAACTGGAATGGATATTGTATCTAAATCTGAAGAGAAGAAACCAGTAGAATTGGCTATTTGTATTTCGTTAGTGATTGTTTAATGAAGAAAAATCATCTTTTTGTAATTTTGTTTCCTTGGAAAAAAAAATAATTGTATGATGTTTATCTTGTTATTCTTTGTTCATAACATGAGATCAATTATAATAATGCTGTACTTGTCAGTCATTGAGTATATATATATATATATATATATATATATATATTTGAATGGCAGTTGGCCCTTTGTTGATTTGATTGCCTAGATAATAGAAATTTTACCCCATGTGTTTGCCTAGTTGTAGTGACTTATCACCCATAAGTGCCTAAGCAATGGAATTATTATTATCCCATGTTCTTGCTTAGTTGTAACAATCATTTGAGTAAATAATTGCCTTGGTGCCTAGGCAGTGGATATTTTACCCATCTTCTTGCCTAGTTTAGATGCCACTTGGGTCACCCATAATCAAACAGGCCTTGCCTTGCTAGATTGTTTTACCAACATTGTTGGCAGTTATGTTGATACCGACAAACTTTGAGTTGGTGGTTATTGACGTCGACTAATTTTTATTCAGTGATTGCTGATGCCGACAAACTTTGTTGGTGTTTGTGTTGATGCCGACCAATTTTAGTTGATAGAAAAAGTTTTTTTTTGTGTTACTGGAAATTAAGTTAAGTGTAGTGTGTAGCACTAGTACTTCGAAAAAAATAAAACAAAGGAATGGGGGAACTTAACGCTTTCATTCATACTAAAACAATAGGGTACAAGTGCAGTTACATTACTGGTACTATTTTCGCTAGTGCTCTGCATTCCAAGCATTTTTGAATTCTTCCCCTTCAAGAGTTTCTATTCTGTAGGTTCCAGGTCGAACAACAGCTGTGACACGATAGGGCCCATGCCAATTAGCTTCCAACTTATTGTGATTTTGAATTACTTTCTTGAGCACGTAATCACCTTCCTTGAGATCACATTTCTTGACCCTTTTATTATAGAACATGGCAGTCCTTTGTTGATAAGCTGCATTTCATATTGCTGCGTCTTCTCTGACTTCTTTAAGCATGTTCAAGTCCAAACATCTCATCAAATCACATACCGAAGAATTGAAATTAAGCACCCTATGAGTAGGTAATCCTAACTCAGCAGGTATGACTGCTTCACTCCCAAAAGCCAATATATAAGGAGATTCCCCAGTTGCTATTCGGGGAGTTATTCGATAAGCCCATAACACTGAATGCAACTCATTGATCCAATTTCCTTTATCATCATCCAATCTATTTTTTTAACCCAATCAGTAGAGTTCTGTTCGTTACCTCTATTTTCCCATTACTTTGGGGGTGACCTGGAGAAGAATGGATCTTTTGAATGTTGGACTGTAGACAGTACGTTATGAACTCATCATTGCCAAATTGGGTACCATAATCGGTGATAAAAGTATGGGGAAGACCATATTTGCAAATAATATTCTTCCACATGAATTGATAGACCCTTTCATAGGCCATATCGATGAGAGGTTCAGCTTCCACCCATTTTGTGAAGTAATCAACAACGACCATTAAATATTTGAATCTTCCTCTTGTAATTAGAAGAGGCCCAACTAAATCTATTCCCCACATAGTGAATGGCCAAGGTGAAATGATTGGTGTTTGCAGCGCCTGAAGAGTTCTTTGTATAGTTAAAAATTGCTGACACTTATCTCATTTCTTGGCATAAGCTATAAAATCAGTGCGCATTGTTGGCCAATAGTACCCCTACGTATTTATTCTCTATAAAAGAGTTCTACCTACCATATGATCTCCACAAGATCCTTCATGAATTTTCTCTATTAGATCTTGAACTTCTACTGGATGAACATATCTTTGCAGACCAACTATCACACCTCTTCTGTACAGAACTCCATTATTTAAGACATATCTGGCAGCCTTATACTTCAATCTCTTGGCTGCAAGTTGGTCGGCAGGTAAAGTACCTTATTTTATATAATCCCTAATGGGATCAATCCAGGAAGGTCCCATATCCAAAGCGATAAAATTCACCATCAAATCTTCATCAATACTTTTGCTTGCAAGTACTTCAATGGGGATTGTTCTTCGTAGCTCGGTGCGCGTAGCTGAGGCTAATCGAGTAAGTGCATCTGCCCTTGCATTCTCCAGTCTTAGTATTCTAATCACTTGGACAGCTGCTAAATTGGATACAATCTCCATAGCTTTAGTTAAATACCTTGACATGAACTCCCCTTTTGTTGCGTAAAGACTTAGCATCTGATTTACCACTAGTTACGAATCACTGAATACCACAACTTGCTCCGCATTTAATGATTTAGCTAAGTTGAGGCCCATAATTATAGCTTCATACTCAGTTTCTTTATTGGAAGCCTGGAATTGGAAACGTAGAGCATATTTTATATCTATCCTATCTAGATTGTTGAGAATAATTCTAGCTCCGTAACCTGTTGCACACGAAGATCCATCGACATGTAAATTCCATATAGGGATATTATCATAAAATGGTTGGTCTGATAAAATCCCTTGATGAAATATCTTATCCTTCCTTTTTTCATACTTCTTTTTCAACTCTTGCACCTTTCCAGAGGATTCTGGTTGATTGGTGGCCATCCCTTCTGGCAATTCTGCTATTGGGAGTTACTCGGGGATATTTTTTGTTGGTCCTCTAACATCCTGAAGTTGCTCTACATTAGTCCCCTGTTGATCGAAGACATCTGGGTAGGTAAATTCAGCAATGAAATCCGGCACTGCCTTGCCCTTTGAGAGGGTATCTTGGCTCATAGATAATGTCGAACTCCCCTAACTCCATTTCCCAATCGATCAATCTTCCAGACTTTTTTGGCTTATGTAAAGCCTGTCTGAGTGGCATGTCAGTATACATCATTATTGTATAGGCTTGAAAATATGGTTTTATCCTCTTTCTCGCCTCAATCAACGCTAACGCTAACTTCTCCAGTTTTGGATACCTAATCTCTGCTCCCTTGAATACCTTGCTCGCATAATAAGCTAGTTTTTTCACTTCGCTTTCTATTCTTATCAAAGCTAAACTGACTGCACTTTCTAAAATAGCTAAGTATAAGTTTAATTTTTCTCCTACCACTAGCTTGGACAATAAATGAGGTGTTCTCAAGTATTTCTTCAACTCTAAGAGCACCTTCTTACATTCGTCGTTCCACTCAAAGGTCTTTATGAGCACCTTGAAGAATGGAAGACATCTATTAGTTGCTCAGGAGATGAATCTGTTGAGAGCTGCAATATACCCCGTAAGGCTTTGCACTTCCTTCTTGGTGGTTGGAGATTGTAACTCCAGCAAGGATTTTATCTTGTCATGATTTTCTTTAATACCTCTTTGATTCACAATGTACCCGAGGAACATGCCTTTTTATATGCCAAAATGCACTTGGTCGGGTTCTGCTTCATCTGGTACTTCTCCAACTAATCAAATGTTTGGCTCAAATCATATATGTGGTCAGCAAATTTCTTGATTTTGGTCAGCATGTCGTCGACGTACACCTCCATATTTTTGTCAATGTGCTCTGCAAACACCTTGTTCATGAACAGTTGATATGTAGCACTTGCATTTTTAAGACCAAAAGGCATAACATCATAACAATATGTTCCTCGTGGGGTAATGAAAGAGGTACTTTCCCTGTCTTCTAGTTTCATTTTAATTTGATTATATCCAGAATAGGCATCTATGAAGCTTAGCAGCTCATGCCCCGAAGTTGCATCTACCAGCCGATCTATCCTGGGCAAAGGGAAATGATCTTTCGAGCAAGATTTATTCAGGTCTGTGAAGTCCACACACATTATCCACTTGTTCTTCTTCTTCTTTACCATTACAACATTAGCAAACCAATCAAGATATTTGAGGTCTTTGATGAAAGAAGCCTGTTGCCACTTTTCCACTTCTTCTTGAATAACTAGATTCTTCTCCGGACTAAAGACTCTTCTACTTTGCTTCACTGGTTTGATCTCTTTGTTAACATTGATCTCCTGACATAGGAAGGCTAGGTTTATTCCCATCATATCTTCATGACTCCACACGAATACTTATTTTTTGTGCTTCAGAAATGCCACCAGCTCTTGCTTCAATACCGGGTCAAGTGAAGCACCAATCCGAGTTGTTCTTTCTGGTTGCTCGTTATCCAGAATAATACTTTTTGTCGCCTCCATTACTTGGCCTTTAACGAGCTCCGTTTCATCTCTTGGGTCTAAGGTTTCAATCTCAGACTCATTAGATTCATCCACTTGATAAGTGGTTATTTTCTTCCTAGTATTCTCTAATTCTTCTTGCTCGACGGACGAGTAGTAGCATTCCCGAGCTACTTTTTGATCGCCCTTCACAATTCCAACCCCAAAGTTGGTCGGAAACTTTAAACATTGAGGTACAGTGGATGGAACTGCTTTAAATTTTTTCAAGCCTACTCTCCCCATGATTATGTTATAGGCTGACTGGATATTTTTATCCATCACGAAGAAATTCACTTTCTTCAATCTGCAAGCAGTTCAGGTACCAATAACTTGATCGTCCCAAGTCAAAACCCAATGAGGGGCCAGTGATACGACTCTAACCATCCAATTTCAAGTTCAAACTATTGAAGCAGGGGTAGAACATGATATCTACCAAGCTATCATTATCCACCAACACTCTTGAAATGATTACATCCTTCATCCTCATTTTGATCACTAGAGGATCATCACGAGGATACAAAACGCCTTCCAAATCATTTTTAGAAAAACCAATGACCAGCTTATCTTTATTAACCTTCCTCTGGTGCTCTTCTTCTGCCAGATTTATACGCTGTATATAGGAATAAGCTTGAGCCTCATTGAGGTAAGCTTTCCTTTCAGTGATGTGATCACCCCCTCCTGCGTCTCCACCTGTAATCATGTTATAATCGAATGAACCAAAACAAATTGAAAATACCTCACGCGCAAGTTGTCTTGGCTTTTTTAGGAGATCGGAGTCATCTTCAGGGTCATCTTCATGGTCCTTTTTCTTATCTTCCCTTGGTCGGTAAGGAGATTTAGATGTCTGTCGAGCTCTGTTGTTGGTCATCCCACCATTTTGGCTATCAATATACCTATTCATCTTTCCTTGTCTAATGAGTTCCTCTATCTCATTTTAGAGAGATACACACTACTTGGTCGTGTGACCATGATCTTTATGGAACTTGCAATACTTGGACTTATCCCTTCTTTCGGGAGATGATCTCAGTTTTTCTGGATAATCCAGTTCCTCGTTGTTCTTGATTTTCTCTAGAATGTGGTTTATATCCACCTTTAAGGGAACATAATTTGTATACTTCCTCAAGTGTTCTAACGTTTCCTTTCCTTTTGACTGCTTGCTCCCACCATTATGCTTGTCATCTTTCCTCTCTGACTTTCCTTCAGCTTTAGTTTCTGCCTTTGCCTCAACATTCTTCTTCGCACCATAGCTTCTTCGGCGTTCATAATTTTGGCTTCTTTAGACATCAATTCAGCCATATATTTGGGGGGATCCTTGGCCAAGGTGTAGTACAACTTGTCTGGTAAAAGACCACTCATGAGAGCTGTAATTGCTTTCTTCTCCTTATAGTTAATGACCTCTAGTTTCTCATTGTTAAAATGATTGATATAGTCCCTCGTGCTTTCCCCTGCCTTTTGTCTTACACTCAACAAATGTGCTAACCTTTTGACTGGATTTGCACCAAAATAGAAATTTCCTATAAAGATCTCTGCCAGTTGATGGAAGGTTGCAATCTTCCCCCGAGGAAGGCTGTTATACCATATCTGAGCGGATCCGATAATAGTTCTTGAGAATGCCCTGCACCTCATTTCATTTGTGACTGCATAAATGTTTGATGCAGCTTGGTACTGCTCTATGTGGAGAATAGGATTAGTTTTTCTATCGTACTTCGGTGTGACTATAGGAGCCTTGAACTTTGAGGGTATGGGAAAATCCACAATTGCTTGTACTAATGGAGATCCTTTGATAAAGGTTCTTTGGAGAGGTTTTTTGGCCTTAGTCATTTCCCCTAACATGTCTTCTAATCTCTGAATAGACCCCTTCCATGCATCAATTCCAACCTCTGATTTATTTATGTTTTCATGAGCAACAGATCGCATAGAATACTCCTCTTGGGATCTTTTTATGCGAGCTGCAGGCCTGGGATTTAGATGTGATTGGAATGAGCCTTCCCTTAAATTATTTGGTCGTTGAGCATTTCTCGACGCAATTTGAGGAGGATTTATGTTCCTCCTAGGTCCCAAATGGTTGAAGGGCCATACTATTCTCAACCTCTCCAGAGCACTTGTTCGTTCTGGAATTAGAGTGACATTTTCTTGAGAATTTAGAATTCTTATAGGAGAAGTCAAACCAGGTTGATAGGAGGGATCACTTGAATTTCCAGTATGATGAATTTCAGTACGTCTGGATCGTAAAGACGGTGGACACATGATTCTATGAATGCTTTATTTCCCTGACTGGGCAGATGCACCATTTTGAACAGCCTGAATGAACTGTTGCATAGTTTCTTGCATAACCGTTTGTCCCCTGGATAAGCTTGCGAGGATTCCTATGATATCATTGGCATTTAGAGGAGCATAAGGGTTAGGAGGATTCCCGTCATTGTTCCTATTGATACTAAATTTAGTCTGCTGATGTGGACCAGTTAAGCGGAGACACATGTCAATCTACATGGCACTGACAAATATTTCTGAACAACACCTTGGCATCGAGGAACTCAACCTCCCCGACCAACTCATACACTCCGAGAAACAAGTATACTCCGATCAACTCGTACATACCGAGCTACTTAGGCGATCCGAGCAGCTTAGGCGGTCCGAGCTGCACCTCGATCAGAGCATTCATTACTGAATAATTAAGAGGATTGAATGCGCATTAAATACTGATTATTATCATACAGATGTACACGCTTATGAACAGCTATGTATTACCCTTTCACATTTATAGCCCGAGGGATATAAATACATTGTATCATCCTCATTGTAAGGGGACTCGGAATTTCTTGGTAAAACCTGTTATCGAGATTTCCTAAACAATCAGTAATAACAAAAACAGTGGACGTAGGCCATTCTTATAAGGCTGAACCACTTTAAAATTCTTTTGTCTTATTTATTTTTATTTGTGATTGATTAATTAGAAATAATCTAATTTTTTACATCAACAGATTGACGCCGTCTGTGGGAAATAACTGAAACTATCATTTTTCACCAAAACAATTTATCCTCAATGGCTGATAATCCTGAATCCAGTAATCGAAATGCTAGAAACCCCCCAAATCCATCGACTCCTCCAAGTGTTCAAGATCTGGCTGGAATAATGGCTAATTTAGCTCAGGGCCAGACCGCCATGCAAGAGACTATGCGACAACTTATGAAAACTATCCAAGGTGGAGCGCCGACCCATTCAGGACAACGAAGTGTTCAAAGAAATACCCGCTTAGTTTCTTCGCCTATTAGGCAAAGAGATTCATATCGCACTGAGAGATCTGATGATTTTTTTTATCAACCGGGTCGAACTTCGTCAGTACGAGCCACAAATACTGAACAACACATCACTCTCTCTTCAGAAAGGACTAGTGCATTGGAGAGATTAAGTAGGGTCTCTCCTTTTGATCGATTGGGACCTAGGAAGAATAAAAGTCCTCCTAAGGCTGTGCCGAGATACTTTGAAATCAGACATTGAGGAATGGCCCGAGATGGAATCCAGCTCATATCCAGTTTGAAAAGCGGCACCGGAAACTCGAGCAACCCGGGGTCATAGTAATCCCATAAATAGTAACCCTGTTCCAACTGCAGTATGCCTAAGGCATTCAGCCATCCTTGCTTGTAACCCACATTATTTGCATTTTGGATCCGATCACCTAGATGGTAGAGGGATTCATTATAACTAGCCATCCAGAACTCCCTGGGCTGCTTGTGGAATTGATAGGTTAACCTCTCCAGTTGCTCGTGAAGGTTCTTCGTTAAAAGTTCTTTACTCTCCAAGGCAGACTTTTGTGTAGAGAGCTGCTCGTCCAGATTCAAAATCTTCTTGGACATCTCAGCTAATGCTTTATTCTTCGCCATTAACTGGAAGGCCTGATTCTCCAAAGCTAATTGAGTTCTTTGTTCTTCAATTACTAAGCCGAGCAACCCTTGCTCATCCCCGAGAAACTCTTGTTCGTCCACGAGCAGAAGTAGAGGCTCCAGCTCTCTTTAAGGTTTCCAATTCGTCTCTTAGATTGGCATTTTCAAACTCTAAGAAAGAAAAACCCTCATCATTGACAGGGACCAAGGATCCCGAAGGTAGAGGCTGCATATTTCAGCTGAGATATCTCTCCTCGCAGGTTATTGTTTTCCTGCTCCAGCAACTTAGCTATCTGCCTGTGCTCTTCGACCTCGATCTTCAAAGTTATTTCTTTTATATCGTAAGTAGTAAACAATCTATCATATCCTTTATCAGCACTTAGTTGCTGATACTTCTTCTCTTATCCCTAGTGCAAAAGGGCTGTAGATTCCTTGTATTATTATTGAAGCTCCTCGAGAGTGCCCCGGAGGTCTTCAATCATCTCATAATATGCTACATTATTAGCCACTGCCCGATCAAGAAGACACTTTAAATACTGATAGGCTTCAACTGCTCGCTCTGAAGCATCTGGACCGAGGATATCAACAATTTGAGCTTCAGTCATATCTGTATGACCAGCTTTGAAGTATTCATTGCATTATTTCAGCAATTTTGTATCATGAGCTGATAATAATTCCATCCTGGCCATAAACTAGTAAAAGGAAGAGATCAATAAGAATGCAAACAGAGCAAGAAGAAGAGAATCAACAGTATGAACAATTAAAATTTCAAATTTTATTGCATCACAAAAGAGAAGTACATAGTTCAGAGTTACATTTAACAAAAATAAACAGAGAGAAAAGTCCGAACAACTCTACACCTTCTCCTTATTTCCCAAAACTTTCTCGAAAATATGGGACGAGGAGGTAGGTTGCTCGGATGGCATAGAAGGTTGTTCGGTGGGTGATGGATGCTGCTCGGCTGAAATATTGGTTGATTGAAGCTGCTCGGTAGAAGTAATAGTTGGTTGGGGCTGTTCGTAGCGAAGTTCAACAGTAGGGACCTGATCCCCAACCATCATAGAAGATTCCTCGGAGGTAGCTTCGTCCTCTTCTTCTTCCCCGGGAGTAGGAGGGGGACCAAAAATGTGTCGCTAAAACAGGTCAGAGTTCTCATCGACATTCATCTCTTTCAGAGCAGCCACCCAACCATCCCTGAAATATTTAAGGTTGCCATACTCCATTTGTGAGACCATAGCAGCCAAACCCTTATTCCAACCTTTGTCCCAGCCAGCACTGAAGGAATTTTTCACAACCAATTTCCTTTTCACCTTCTCTGAGGAGAGATTATCAGATAGAAGTTCCTCGGCAGCTTTCAATTTCCTTTCTGCCTCTTCCTTTTGACGACCAATGTCACGAAGTCTACTTAGCTCTTCCTCAGCAGATTTGAGCTTGTTTTCAAACTCTCCAGCATGTTGGAGATTCCCCTCGATCTCTTTGTTCTTCTTCTCCAAGTCTTTTATTTTCTTCTCCAACCCCTTGGAGACTTCAATAACCTGATCCCTCTCCTACTCGGTGGAATTAAGCTGCTTCTCCCAAGTAGCCTTATCATCGACATACTTCTGATGAGAATCCTTTAAAGACTGTGTCAGACCTACAAAAGCCTCCTCTACACTACCCGAGGAGATGGGCGACTTGATGGCTTCTTCCTTATTCAGAATAGTATTAAAGCAAGTTACCAATTGGAAAAATAAAACAACTGTAAGTCAGTGCAAGGACATAACATTGAAAAATGAAAGTTTAGATTAACAATACTTACTGAGGCAATGTGTTGAGCTGCCAAGGTGGTAACCCTATCCCGAGAAATATTTTCTTCAATACCTTGGATCTCGGGGATGATCCAAGACTTCACCGAGATCATAGTAGAGCTCGGAGCAACGAAAGTGAAAACACCACTTCCGGTAGTTGGAGGCTGAGAGATGGATTCGGCCAAATTGACCGAGGAGATCTTCTTCAACTTCCTCGTGGGAGCAGGAACATTCTCGACCAAGGATGTCGTCTTGGTCGGTGATATAACTATAACCTCGCTTAGAGGTGAAACAGCTGCCATCTGGCTTGGAGCCATAGGGGGCTTCTCGGCAACCTTCTTAGTAGCAGCGGGAGGAGGTGCATCAAGTTGTCTTGTCCCATCTTCTGGGACATCCTGCTTACTTTTCTTCGCCTCTACAATAATAGAGGCAGATTTCTCAAAGAGGGCAGGAGCTCTTCTTCTCTTCATTCTGTCACTAAGAGGAATATGTGACTCAGGAGAAGAACTTTCAGAAGCTGGTACTGGTTCTATGTCACTTATCACTGGACGAGCAGTAAAAGACGAGGTGTAACTCTTGTACTGCAATAAATATGAAGCTAATCTGATATGCTCGTCAGCAACAGTTTGATGCAAACCCCATATAAGTTTCAGATGCTTTAAATTAACTTCTGTCTCTTTTGGAGACCTTCTTTTGCTGTCAACTGCAAATAAGTGAAAATTAAAATATCAGTGACACATTTTATCAAACACAGAGAAAGCATAATTTCAAAAATAAAGTAAAAACAACCTATCTCGTTGCCATAGGGAGGACATCTAGGACCCTGATACACATAATTTCTAATTAGTGGAGCATGTTGCCAATTTTTCATAACTACACCATGTTCGAAGTAATCCCTGTTGGCATCTGGGAAATTGATGACTAAAGCCCTATTTAAAAACCTAGTTTTCAAATAAAAAGTACTGTCACTGACAACCCATCTATAGAAAAACATAATTTCTGGAATTCCTATACGAGTTCCATGAATATGATTTAACCTATGGACTCCATTAACTATTCTCCATGTATTGGGGGCTATTTTTACAGGAACCACGTCAAAATATTGACAGAATTCCAGACACAAGGGGTTTGGGGGAAGAGAAAAGCCACATTCAGCTATAAAGAGACTAGGGAACCAATGTCCCTCAGCCAAACGAAAATAATCTGAAGGTTCAGAAAGTTCTTCCAAAATGAACCATGAAGGAATAGAGAAATCAAAATAAAATTTATCAAGCGACTCAATAAGGTAAACCATGATGAATAAAGGAAATAAAAAAGAAGGAAGGAGATCTTACAGAAAAAGGATGGATCAGTTGACAACGAACGATGGAAGGAATGAACGCACAAGATAGAGAGGAAATGGAGAACTCAAAGATACAAATTTGAAAAAGTAAGAGACGATAGGATTTTCTACAACGCTTAAATACCTTACCTTTGGAAGGGGTAAAAATAATGATTATAAAGAAAGACGTTTGCGCTACCGGCGGCTAAAAGGACAAAAAAGGCAGGGAGACCAAAGCAGTGGGAAAAATTCAAAAAGTCTGATTCTATGAATTCGAAAAGAAAATTAAATACAAGGAAAACACTCCTAAAATTCAGGATGACTATTTAATCCTACCATATTTCAAGAAGAATGTTCCACACTTCTCAACCTCGAACTGTGAAACATTGGGGGCTTCTGTTGATACTAAATTTAGTCTGATGACGTGGACCAGTTAAGCAGAGACACGTGTCAATCTACATGGCACTGACAAATATTTCTGAACAACACCTTGGCTTCGAGGAACTCAACCTCCCCGACCAACTCAGACACCCCGATCAACAAGTATACTCCGAGCAACTCGTACATACCGAGCTACTTAGGCGGTCTGAGCAGCTTAGGCGGTCCGAGCTACACCTCGATCAGAGCATTCATTACTGAATAATTAAGAGGATTGAATGCACATTAAATGCTGATTATTATCATACATATGTACACGCCTATGGAACAGCTATGTATTACCCTTTCACATTTACAACCTGAGGGCTATAAATACATTGTATCATCCTCATTGTAAGGGGAATCAGAATTTCTTGGTAAAACCTGTTATCGAGATTTCCTAAACAGTCAGCAATAACAAAAACAGTGGACGTAGGCCATTCTTATAAGGACGAACCACTTTAAAATTCTTTTATCTTATTTATTTTTATATGTGATTGATTAATTAGAAATAATCTAATTTTTTACATCAACAGTTCCTATTGCTAGATTCTGGGATATCAACCATTTATGATAAGTTTTTGGTGAAAATCGTTATGGATAGTCGTTGCCATAGACGACGTTAATATGTTGATGACTAGAAATGGCCCTAAGCCATCTTATCGGCATCAACAACAGATAAAAATATGAGGATGATATTGAAGATGAAATAAAGATAAATAAGCACATCTAACATATAGGAGACAACGATTTTTAAAGTGGTTCGGCTATGAATAAAGTCTACGTCCACTGTTATTTTATTTCTAGGGGTTTACAATGGCACAACATGGTGTAGAGAGAGATGTGTAGAGAGAGAGAGAGGTGTGTAAAAAATTGCTCAGTTTAGATTGTTCAGCTTGTCCTTTTGGCTAAGGTAATTCATGTATTTATAATGATGGGAGTCCAAGAGATGGAATGTCTTTATATATTCAGACATTTACATCTATGTACAATGAATATAACTGTTGGTCTTCTAGGTTGGGGCCACTTCTAGTCATCAACAGAGGGTAAAACTATATATTTTTTTCGCAATAGCGGGGTTCTATTTTCCTTCATTCGCTGTAAAAATGGGTGTTGATATTTTAAATTTATATCTGGTTTGTATTGATCGTTTTGTGTGTGTTATACGAGTATGGTACTATTGTAAGTGTAATGTATTTGTGGATGATTGGAATGATAACAGGCTAATGGTTGCAAGACTATCGTATTTGCGATATGTCACCTGGATACGGGTTGAGCTCGCCTTTATTATATATTTAGATGGAACTTCGGTGAGTAGATGTTTCACTAGCATGACTTTAGTGCATGGGGACCTTATAGATATGATCTAAGGTATGCAGGATTTATTATTTTACATATTTTATGCTGACATACCTCCACGACCTATAAAGTTAAGTAGTAGTGTATCGAAGGGGTTCCTTGTTTGGATTTTGCTTTGCGAGACACTCCACGCATGAAAGTTAATGATGTTGGAAGTGGAGAGATGTTACAGTATTTTAGGATGTTGGTTTTATTGAAATTAGCTGAGAGTCATGTGTCGATTAAGGGATAATGAAAGTGGAAGTGCTGTGGAAAAGCACTGAAATGTTTCTCTCACCGCAAGTATGTGGGTGAGGAAAGCTAAAGAAAATCGAGTTGAGGCTTATAGCCATGCCTTGAATAGAAGGAAAATTCAGAGGAAATATGTTTTGGGTATGATTTTCGTAACACTTTTACAAAGAGTAGGCGCCCCGATTAGTTAGAATTTCCATTTAGCCAAGATGGAAGGACATAGTGGTAGAAGTACATTAGTAGGTTAACAAGGTAGGATTTAGAACGTCCCGATGGTGTGCCTTAGGATGTTATATCTCGATGACCGATGATGCGAGGTATTAGTGTAATGGGAGGGTTCCTTGTTTGGATTTTGCTTTGCAAGGCGTCCCACGCATGAAACTGAGCTAATGTCGGGAGTTAGGAAAGGTCTTGGCGGCTAGGGATATAGTTAGTATAATACTCGATTTACGTGTGAAGGAAACCCATCAATCTTAGGGTTATTAGGAAGTAAGGCCAGTGGGTCACGTGACGCTATTTTAAGAAGAATTGAATTTTGAATTATTCGGGTTAGAAGTACCCAGGTGTTAGCACCAGGCCGAAGAAGTGTATTGATTTTATATACCGTCCAAGATAGAAGGGGCGTAGTGTATAAAGTTGAAGAAGGTGCGTTGGGGCAGTTATAAACGAAATTGGAATGGGTCGAATTGAACGTTGTATGAGGTATGTAATAATCCAATAATATAGGTGCAATGAGAGTTAGCACACCTGAGATGGAAGATTAGCGGGAGGAGTCAATTGCTAGTATAATTTCCTTTTTTGAGGGAAATTTGAAGTCACGAGGTAAGCAAATGGACGCTTAAGGTGTCGATTTTTCGATAAGATAGATACGGTAGAGCTACGGTTATAGGCTCATTTTCTTTATATGCAGTTATAGAAGCACTAGGTGCGATGTGACGTTAGAGTCAAACTTACGATCGAGGTAGCGTTGCAGCATATGGAGATTTAGATAAGCTTGTGGTTAAACTAGTGCGTTAGAGCATACGCCTCGAGATTGGTGGGTACCATTAATAGGTACATGGTAGGGAATCATTGTGTTAGTACCTTTCGACTTTGGTGTACTAGGACGTAGTGTAATTAGCGATCATAGGTTGGTGGTGCAGGTTATATCTGAATTTCAAGGACGAAGTTCCAATGTGAGAGGGGAAGTATGTAATACCCCACACTTTTATAGAGATTTAAATTGCATAAGTGGGTGTAATTTGAAAATTTGAGGAATTCATGTGAATAATAATTTTGGAATTTATGAGTATAATTTGATAAATTGAGAATTTAAAGTGAGTAGTAAATATTAATTTTCAAGTGTCGGATTAATATTTACATGGGCTATATTTTCTTACGGGACTAAGTAAATGAGTTGGATTATTTTATTACATGTCGCAGTTGGGTAAAGCGACAAAGGATAATATTTCATTTGGAAAACACGCGTATTAAGATGTGTTGGGTTTAATTAGTGAATTTTAGTTAAGTGACTCAGATGGAGATTTCGCGTGCACGGTTGGTTTCAGAATGGCCAAGATAGTCAGAATAGAGTATCCGGGGGTAGCATTTAGGTTCCAGGGATTTTTAAACTAGTAGGGACTCGTATTTGAGTATACGAGTCAATTTTGGGTATAATAAGGGATAAGCTTTATAAACCCTTATAACCCTCATTTCTCTCACAATTCATCCCTAAGAGAGTGAAAGAGAAGAGAGAAAAGGAAGAAGAAAAGAGAATAAGGAAGAAAGGGGATTCCCGAGCCAAACTCCACGGGATTCGACTCGAGGTCGTCGGATTTTATCCACGAGGCAAGTGTTTACTTGCCTTATTCTTTTAACCATATATCTCATATTATAGTTGGTAGTGATAAATGATAAAGATTCTCAGGTTGGGTTTTCTTGAATCGAAACGGGTTTTTCAGAAGTTGAACGATTAAAATCGGATAAAATCTCATATTAGGAAAACTTTGGGATTTCTAGAAGTTAGTTGTTGATTCTTGGTTCTAGGATGATTAGAACCTACTTTCCTTGAATATATATAGTTGGTTATGATTAAATAAGGTTGGGAGAAGAAATAAAAAGCTTGGAGGTGTATTAATGGAGGTTTGGGATTTTTGGAGAAGAAGGTGAATAGTAACTCATCGCACATTTCGAATAGTGTTATTGGTTGAGATTAAAAACCACAAAAATGAAGAACGGGTTAATATTTGGGTATTTTGGAGAAGATGAAACCTCCCAAACAGTGCCCTCCGAATAGGGAGAATCGATTCGGGTCTAAACCGAATCGATCCACATAAGGGGATCTATAAGGCTGTCTCGGGCCGAATCGATTCGGATTGTGATCGAATTGATTCTCCTTTGGGGACCTGATTGCAGAGCACTTTCCGAATCAATTCGGATGGTGCCCGAATCGATTCCCTAGCCCGAATCGATTCGCATTTGGGGAGAATCAATTCGCTTTTGTTGAATTTGCCAGTTTTTTCCCTCTTTGAGTTAGGGGGAGTTAAATTGCAATTGAAGGTTATTATATGGGATTCTAGATACGATATTAGGTCTCATAGATGACGGTATTTGGGGTGAGTAAACCTTAGAATGAAGGAGGGAACCTTGGATTAGTTAAGGTTACAATCCGGGGTATGGACTTAATGAATGGTTAGGACGTGCAACATTTGAGAGAGGTATTCGGCAACTGCGTATAGAGAATACTTATGGGTTTAGTATTTTAAGTTTATGAATGCTTATATACTATTATGAATGGGAACATTCGGGGTTATTGGCTATCGCTATAAGAGTTTTGCAATCATAGCCCTATATATATTGAGAAGGGATATATATTATATATACGAAAGTTGTTACAGTATATATATGATATGAATATAAATATATCTGTATGTGACTGGTGTATTTGTACTTTAGAGGCTAGTTCCACAGGCTTCCCCGGGCATAGGGATGGATAACCAGGTTATATATTTTCTCTAGTGAGATTCAGGGAGGTTGCGCAATGTGGGTGAATCCCCTGGCTTGAGGAGCAGGGAGAGTATATCCCCAGGTCATATCGTCCCGCATACGAGTGCGATAGCTTTATTCCACATTCAGGAGGGAATATGATCGCCTCCAACGATGCGTATTTTTACCATAACCATGAGTGAGTCTGGCTTGGTACCGTGGTTGATTGAGTAAACCCGGATGCGGGTAGGCACTATGACACTGCATCCTCGAGTTATAGCTCGGTGGGATTGGTTATTATACTTGTAGTGTATAGTATATTGCTTGTATATGAAAACGAGATATCATATAGCTTTAACTGGTGTAAAGAGTAAAATGAATGAGGAATTATTCTCATTCCGAGAGATTATATCTGGATTTAAATTGTGATTTGTATATTAAAGTGAGAACTATATATATATATATATATATATATATATATATATATATATATATATATATATATATATATATATATATCACATTGAGGACTGTATTAAGTTAAGCTTATGTGATAGCTTACGGCATAACTTATATTATATCACACAAGATAGGTGATAGTCACGAGGATTTAGTAGATGGGTGGAAGAGATTAGTTAGGCAGGGTAGCTTAACTAGGTTGTTTAAAAAGGTATGCGTTAGGTGTGCACTATTAGATGAGGGGTGAGGTGTATCTCATGAGAGTGCGATACCAGTTTAAATATGAGACATTTCATATTTTAAAATATGACATTTATGCACTTGAAAAATATTTTCAAACTCGGGCTCTGACTCGTTTCTCTATTTTCCCCTCTCTTGCTATATATGTATATATATATTAGGTGTCCAGGTACAGGGACACCTGGATGGTGATTCCTTTGAGTCAGACGTTTGCTGTAGCAGCTGTGGATGCATGCATGTTTATTGTAGACGCTTCTATCCTTGAGATCTAGATTGGAGGTATTGTAGAAACATTCGGGCCGATAGTCCAATTGTATTCATTTATTCTTTTACCGCCTTTTTAGTGCGGCATTCGATTTGGTTCTATTATGTTGTACCGAGTGTTCGCTTATTTTATTGCATTTCAGTTTCGTGTATATAAACTGTTGTGATTGTTTTACTTGGTTGGTTTGATTAAAAAGATTAGTTAAATAAAATTTTGATGCCAGCCTAATAAGTTATTAGTAATTAGTTTTTAACAGTGATGCTGAGAATGAACCATATGAGACTCTTGTTTTAATTTGGCATAGGATTGATCACCCGATATTTTATTAGGCGGGGTGTCACATTGATCTATTTGCTTGTTTGATTCTAATGGATGATTAAGTTGTAGGCAACTCATGATTTTAGCGAGCTGGTCTTGGAGAGCCTATTATTCTTCCCTGAGACCAATGATGGCTTGTGTTACTTAGTTCTTGTCCATGACTTCGAAAAGGTTTGTTCCCACATATGACATTAATTATGTTTAGGTAAAAATTTGACTTCCACACATGCAACACAATAAAGATAAAATAGTGGTTTATGATGTTTAGTAAATGAAGATAATGATATGGAGGATGACACGAGATATACTTGGTTTGGCTGGGATTGGCCTACATCCACAGGGTGAAGGGACCGGGGAACTCTTTTATTAACTTTGGAAATTAGAGAGGACTACAAAAAGTGATGGAACTTGCTAACGTCACCTTTCTATGTACTATGTGAGGCTTTATATTATCATCCTTTACAATGTCATTCCTAAATTATAGCAAATATGTTAGAGTAATTTGAATTTGAATAACACAAATGATCATCCTTGATGGCTTCTCATGTTTCCACATTTCCCGTTCAATGATATCCTCGACTATGTTAATAGGGAACGTGTTAGCTGTTTGAAGTAACGTCATGTTGAGAAAGTCTTACAAATTCAAATGGTCTATTGATTGTTTGACCAATGGCGATAAATGTCTGGCATGGTGAAGCCAGGGCGTTCAGCCTGACAAATATATGCAATCGACTACTAGGCGAATAGGTAAGCAACTCCCTCTAAATATTTCTCAACCCCTCATATGGCTTATAATTGTGACGCCCTTCATTTGATGCTGAACTGACCAAAAACATTCCGCATGACATGATAAAGTACAAAATTTAGTTAGACTTTCTTGTAGATTATCTCCATTATTGTGACTGATCATGTACACTATTATGATACCGAATAAGTTAGTTGAACATCATCTTCTTAATCCTAAAGGAGTCCAGTATTTGTTGGCTATCGTAAGATAAATTTAAGCAATCCATTCCATGTGTTACGCCTAGTGGGCCAGGTCAATCCAATTTCCCTTCAATTTCACCATGATTAGGCGGATGGTCTTTAGGCCTAGTTAATCTGATTTTGTTGATAACTAAAATTCACGTGGGTTTTTAATCTGGAACTCCGTGAGGATGATATGTGTATCAAAGTTATTTGAGTGGGAACATAATGATAGGACTATATTCACACATGATCCCGCGACTTAGTGTTTTGTACGTCATTCTGCCACTTCCCTAGGTTATAGTGGCTTGTGAAGTGCATGACATAAAGGGGAAGAGTGCATCACCCTTAACAAGGCATTATTTTTTCACATTAATTTAGCGATTAAAGATTATAAGGGGTCCAAAATCATTTGGACCATTTTTCTTTCTTCATTTTTATCAGGTACCCACCAAATCTCCCTCCACCTCCACCATTTTTGTTCTTAGAAGTCTTTGCAACTCCTTAAAGTTTCATCTTTTTCTTAAAAAATATTGTCTTTGTTTATCAAATTGACGAGAAGATTGAGGAAATATGGGATAACCCTAAAAATGATGAGCTTTATATCCTTTATCCCAACCACATATCGATGTACACCATTATTGTTATAAAGATGGGTTAGTTTTCCCTTAGAGCAACCCTTACGGGTATACACGTACGGGTTAGTTAGTTAGTTTTCCCTTACGTAGTTAGTTTTCCCTTAGAGCAACCCTTACGGGTTAGTTTTCCACATAATAAGACTAAACTAGGCCAAAAACAAACTACGAAACTGAACGAATTTGCTGTGGGCAACAATTGGCTAGGGCAAATATAGAATATTGGTTTGAAAAGAAGGGAAAACACCGTCGTTTTGGACAAATTTATTGGAGCCTTTGGCGGAACATCATGTTCCGCTTAAGGTTCTTTGATTTTATATTTTACCCCCCAAATGTCTTCACCTATTGTGTTTTACCCCCAAATTAATTACCTCAACTACACAACCTACCATCCAACCACAAAATTAAATGCAATATCCCTATTTAAATCATCTCACCGTAAATGTTGTTTATCACTTCAGAAAAATAACAACAACATCCAGTATATACTAGTAGGTAAATCCTCTCCATTTTTGTTTTCTTGTAAATTTTTTATTTGTTAATCTTAATGTTTTTTTAATTACGTACTAGTTAATGTTTTATTTATTTAATTAGAGCAATCCTTATGTACATAATATCAGTAATTATTTTCCTTAAATAATTTCTTATTATAGTAAATGTTAAATTATTTGTTCTATTTTTGTTATTTACTAAATGTTTAATTATCTTTTCTGTTTTTGTTAATTAGTAACTGTTTAATTAACTATTCTGTTTTTGTTCTGTTCTATTTATAAGAAATTAATTAAGTGAATGTTTATAAGAAATTATTTAAAAAATTATCTCGTATGTTTTGTTTCTTAAATAATTATCTGTACTGTTTTTTTAAGTGAGGTATTTATTAGGTATTTAGTAATTTTCATGTAAATTTATGTTATGTTAATGTTATATTTAGTTATTAGTTAAAAAAAATAAATTCTAGCCAAATATTTAGATAGAAAAATTATAATTATATAGACGTGATTTTTTATAGAGAAAGTGGCAAAAAATTTATTGATTGGCCAAAAATCTATATATTTTAAATTTTTTTACCAAATAAAATATTACATAATATTTATTTATTCATTACCCAATACGCTAGAAAATTAATAACTTTTTTGTTGACATTGCAGTGTTGATAATGGAATAAATTGAAAAAAAAATTAGACGGGTTGTTGGGGCTAGAAAGTCTCGAAAAATTGGAGAAGGAAGGCAAGAGCTCGAAATTACTAGTGTCGAGCGACCTATAATTTTTGAAAACTATAGGCATATTGTGGACAACGGCGATCACATTAAACCTTATCCGAACATGGCCACAAACGGCAACACAATAAAGATGCGTGGCAATTGGCATAGTCTTAGAGCCACATACAAACATTTTAAGACATCTCCTAAGGTCATGCATTTTATACACCATAGCGGTTAGGGAGAATTGTTGGACGCTCAAATTGCAAAGACAAGTTGGAGGTTGGTACAAGCGCTCGGTGAGCGTTGGTGGAACACAACCAACACGTTCCAACTACCTACCGGGGAGCTGACCATTACTCCTTATGATTTTACGGTTTTGACTGGTTAGTTTTTGTATATAAAAAATTACTTCAGTAATAACATTGATTAGTACAATAATTAAATTTACAATTGATTGTTATCCTTCCCATCTTGAAGGTATTCCCATCGCAAGCGGTCCTATTGTACCGCTGGATGATAGAAAATACTTGATCGTACTTGACGAAAAAACTCAAATCCGGGGTGACATTATACATAAATACTTTTTCGGCATTGAACCAAATTGCAATGATTCTTGTGGGGTGAAAGTGTTGAGATTAAATAAGTGGTTCGAGGGCCATACACTTAAATACTGTGATTGTTGGCCCTGAGGACACTGCTAGGACATTTTTTTTGTGGGACATATTTTCTTCCCGATCGCAAGAGACGGCGTTCCTATTAGTTGGTTGGCTGCTTTGGAGGATTTGGAGATTATGGGATCATACGATTGGGGTTCGTAAATTCTAGCTCACATATACTACTCTCTCCATCTCTTGTCAAGATGTCGCGTAGATTCTATGAATTATTTTTGGCAACTCATTTTGGTAAGTGTTAAAAAGTGAAATTATCTGTATTTAATATATAATTAATAAAATTATTATGGTTTTATAATACTCATTTTTGTATTGCAGTTTTTCGGGTTTGAATACATACAACGGGCGTGTCCCTTATTGAGGGAAGAT
This sequence comes from Sambucus nigra, assembly GCA_949130495.1. Classification (NCBI taxonomy): domain Eukaryota; kingdom Viridiplantae; phylum Streptophyta; class Magnoliopsida; order Dipsacales; family Adoxaceae; genus Sambucus; species Sambucus nigra. The sequence continues at coordinate 724,931,657 of OX422209.1, forward strand.
ACTGGTGACTGCTGGTCTAGGATTAATCGATGGAAGAAAGAAAATTGGTTAAATCGTAAGGAGACAAATAACTCAATCCAGTATAATTTTCCCACCGCCCAGAGTCAAATTGAAATGCGATCGCGAGGTTCAATCAATTGGCTATCTTACTCAGGGTCTACTGTGGAGATGAATGCCTACGTTAAACATGCGAAGTACATATAATTGAAACGATGTGTTCTTATGGATCCTCAATATGGGGGAATATATTTCTTGGGTGATCGATGCCGCCGACAAATCACCGGCAAAATTTGCATAACAAATGACCCTCCCCCGCAAATGATGAGGATACCTTTTCACCCTGATAGGCATGGGATTCTTATTGACGAGATGGACCCTAGCGTATCTATTGTTCCTCAACCCATGTATGACGGTTACTGGAAGCAAGTGTCCCTAGGCCTTAAAATGCCACCCCTCTACCGAGCAGTCAACACGGATGTCATAAGTCCCAGCGCACTGCCATAATACATCCAAATACCGACTGTCCCTTCACAGGCACCTGGCACTTATGAGACTCCCACAGGTCGGGTACATCCCACTCAACCCCAAATGATTTGGGATCTATCGTTTTGCAGTCCTGCAGGTGTACCCATATTGATTCCGGTTCCACGATCGGATAGGACTGCGGTCGACGAAGAAGTAATGCCAGCATACAATGACCTCCTATTTACTAGTCGAGAATTCTCAAATTATTGGCAATCCTCGAGAGACACCGCTCTAGGTGCAACCATGCATCTTAATAACTATTGGAGTCATGAGTTGGATATAGCTACAAGAAAGGCTTCAAGAGTTGGGTGTATCTTACGAGCGAACTGCTCCCCCACCTAATTTTTTTAGTGGTACACCCTCAGCCTTTTGCAACCCCACAGAAGATTCCCAACTTGCGACCACAGTGTATCGATCGCACATGGATGATATTGGTGCCCAAGAAGATACAAGCTAACCTGGTCCATCAACGCAAAATTATGACATGTCTGATGCTGTAAATTTGGATGATGTAGATTGGGATTTCGATAATTATCAAATATAAAATAGAATGTGTCGAATACCAAATGAGTTTGCCAATAACAGTGTGTGATTTAACCCAATTAGTGTTTCTTTTGTAATGTTGTTATGTTGTTATCTTTATTATTAATGTTGTATCATTAAGATTGTACCCAACTAATGTTTATGTATGGAAATTTAAAGAAAATTCATTTCATAATTTTTATAATCATATTACAAAGTAGAACAAACGACAGAAATAAATAACAGGTTACATACTCAGAAGTATAGAAATTTTGAAATCCAGAATGACCTCCATGTGGTGGATAATTTGGAAAGTTTGATTGCCCGTATTAGCCCCGTGCTTTGTTGAGTATATTAACCACGAGGTATTCATGGTACTCCTTCTGGGATGAATTCAACCCAGAGGTGTTGGTGCTAAGAATTTGTTGATCAAGAAATATTTCCTCACGCATATCTTTCCTCTCCATAGACAATATACTGCGTTCGTTGAGCTCCAAACTTCGCTCCTTAAGTTGCAGTGAACGCTGAAGCCCCTCACGGGCCTCTTCGTCACGTACACGATCTGCCTGACATGAACGCTTGAATGATTCATTGAACGAAGAGAAACTACTAAGTATTTCTCGGTTCACCTCAATGTTTGTAGCCTTCGCTTTCCTGTAGCCCGTTGCTTTATCTATTTCTTTCCAGGTGGCCTCGGATAAGGCCTTTCTATATCAACTCATATTTGGAATTTCCTGGGGGAAATATTTGGACTTCCTTCACTATATGTCGCGCTCGTCATTGGTGAATCAAAATGAAATTGTGGAGAGTCTAAAAATGTTTGGGAAATTTGAAATTTGTGGAGTTATTTTAAAATTTGGTAACAAGATTCAAAATTAAATAATTTTCCCTTGTTCTCTCGCTCGAATGCTAGATTAGCCGCAGTAACCTGAAATAATACGACGGTGTAATTTTATTAACTCGTTAGCAACAGATTTACGAGAAATAATATTTAAAATAAATTACAAAAGATAAAAGTGATTTTACCTAGTCTGTGTTCACAGTCTCACTACCACGATTTGTCATCAATGCATCTTTAAATTTAGAAACATATAACATTACGTGTCTCGAAATTTTGTTGTAGCGGGTTTGTAGGCTGGCTCTCGTCCGACGTTCAGTGATACACGTCATTGTATTATATTCTTCGGCGATCGCATCCCAAAATAATGTGCTAGGTTGATTAGTTCCTCATAAACCATCATTTGTTTGATTTACATAAGCGGTGCATAATACTTCATTGTCGTGTTGAGACATATTTTGACCTCGAACCATTGTAAAATAATCACAAAATATATGTATTAAAATATAAATTTTTTGAAATTATTTTTGGTTAAATAAATAATATATATTGCAGTTAAAAAAAAATATTCGATAATAATTAAAATGAAGATATTAGGGAGTGTTTTGAATAAAAACATAAATGAAAATGAAGATACTAGAGAGTGTTTAGAATAAAAATATAAATGAAAATGAAGATACTAACCAGTGTTTTGAACGTCCTATTAATAAAAAATTGAAAATAACCGTTGGATATATATTGCCGTTCAAACTGTTTGAATAATTTGGGGGTCAAAATAGAAATAGGGGAAATGGTTTTAAGCTTGGGCGGAACATGATGTTCTTCTTTAGCCTATTTTTTTTCCTTGCGCGGAACAAGATGTTCTGTTTTGAAAGTGGGTCCCACAAAAAACTAACTAGTCCAATTATATCTTTGTTATTTTTTACCCTACCAACGTCTAAATCTGGACTTCTACCCTACCCATAACATACATATATACAGCATATATACGGTTTTACCCTACCCGTAAGGGTTGCTCTTATAACCTTTAATAGTGGAGGCACTCAATCACTATTGAGTAATGCATCGCTAGACAAATGGGAATTTTTTCCACAGATTGTCATGGCCAAGTTGGACATTAAAAAGGTCTAAGTTAGAGATGGGTAAATCAGTCTCGTAGTTTAGTCGAGTGTTTGCTAGATAGCGATAATGATGTGTTGGCATTATCTGAATCCCTCTATTCTGAGGGGGAAGACTACAAAGGTTACATTATGTATGTCATGATTTTTCTTCTCAAATTTAAAGGTGGAGTTTCATGTTTAGTTTCTAAATGGCCTTCTATTGGGCAGGTTCACATAGAAGAAGAAAGCTGAAAGATTATCAGGTGAACTTAGCCATTCTAAAAAATGTTTAAAAGATAAGAATCCCAATAGGAATCTAATTATCTTGGAGCGAAACTCATATCTTACTTGGCTACGACATAACTTTTATGCCATCTAATTTCCCCGCCATTCCAAGAATAACAATGTTCGACTACATCATAATTTGGGATTCAAATACCCCCACCGCCACCTATTTCATCAATCCAAACGCTTAAGGAACTTACATTACATGGGTGTGAGCGACTCCACTACCTATAGAATATTAAGTGAATTAGAGGCCATACACGTAAAACATCATTAGAATAACTAATAAGAGGACAAGTTTAAGCATGTCTTTCTTTTAAATAAGTTTGGTCGTCCACATCTGATCGGTCTGGGGAAGAGTATAAAATAAATTGTTAGAATTATTTTATATAATTCTCCATTATGTGTTCCATGATTAAATTAATTTTAAGAGTCACTTTGGTTAATGAAAGGGTACTTCACATACCAAGAGTCAAAAGGACTCTTGGGCATATACCTTGATGGACGATTGATATTATAAATAAGTGACTGATTTCCATCATTCAGACACTCTAAAATGACAACATAATGAAATTATAGGAAAGGGAGAGAAATCTAAATTCTCAAGGAAAGTAAATTTCGAAATTGTGTTTTGGCTATACCGGGAGATCTAATTGTTGGAATGCGTTGAAATTGGAGTATGTTCTTGCTACATACAAGATGAATCCGTGTTCCAAAATTCATCCTGATCAAACATCGTCAAGGTTGACTGCTCTGTCAATATTTTTAGTTATAACAATAATGGAGGTATGTTATTTTAACACCATTTATGTTCCGCACAACATTTAAATGTGATAATCATGAAGATCCAAGATCCTTTTGATGGATTAATTTCTATTTTGTGAAAACTATCACACAAACAGGAACATTCATATTGAATTATCAAGAAATATAAATATTGATTTTGCGAAAGCGTACCTGAATCCATGACAGAAAGTTAAAATATCTGAGTCTGAGGTCTTATGCTCTTTCAGATCAAAACTTTTATTTCCTTTCTAAATTTCTCTCTTACAATGGGAATCAGAAGATTGGTGTTATGTGATCTCGGGACCATGATCCCTATTTATAACACAATCATGTCTTTTCATATTTCGTATATTTCTATTTTAAACCATCATAAAAATAGAAATTACGCTTGTCTCTACACAATAAAACCCACACTTTAATAATACATTAGTAATGCCCCAAAACTTAAATTAATCACTTAATTGGCCTACTTTTATTTGATAGCCTATAATTCATATGTATTTTATATATAAGCCCATTTATTAAATTTTACTCTAACAATCTCCCACTTGGGATATATATATATATATATATATATATATATATATATATATATGTAACTTTATAAATTTGAATTATACTTTATGAGCTCATGAGTTTTAGCTATCAAAACTTTATGTATCTTAACAATCTTGTGCATTAATTGCACCAATATAGAATCAAAGCGATCGTCATTACATATTTCGTAAGTAGACCCATCAATGATCACATATATCAATGCAACTAATGACAAAGATCAAGTGTGGATGTGTAGCATGAAAATTTCATGCAATGTGATCTTAACATGCCTATTTCCAACTGGTCCTCCTTAAACCTTAGTGAGATCAAACCATATAAAGCCAGAGTGAATATAAACTTAATACTTTACTGCTGTAAATAACCATACAATATCCATTAAATCAAATATGTCTATGAAAGCATATAAAATACAAACTCCCACTAAACTGACATATCCTGAAAAGAAATTACACCCATATGAGTAGTGTGCTCATGAAAGACCTTGGGTGGTAATCCCTTAGTCAGCGGATCCACAATCATGGAGTTTGCTCCAATGTGCTCTATAGATATAAGTCCACTATGAACTCTTTCTTTTACAACTAGGAACTTAATGTCAATAAACTTTGACTTCGTAGAACTCCTGTTGTTATTGAAATACAATACTACTAATTTATTATCACAAAATAACTTAAGTGGTCTTTCAATGCCATCCACAATACGCAGCCCCGTGACAAAATTTCGCAACCATATTTCTTGATTGGACGCCTCATAAAAAGCTACAAACTCAGCTACCATGGTGGAAGAAGCTATAATAGACTGCTTAACACTCTTCCACGATATAGCACCTCCAGCAAGTAAGTAGATATAACCTGAAGTAGATTTCATGCTATCTTAACATCCAGCAAAATCGAAATCAGAATATCCGATGATCTCTAACTGTTCTGACTTCCGATAGGTGAGCTTGTAGTCTTTTGTTCTCTGTAATTACCTCATGACTCACTTGGCTGCCATCCAATGATCCTTTCCAGGATTACTTAAGTATCTTCCCAAAATGCCAACAATGTATGCAATATCTGTACGCGTACATACTTGAGCATACATAAGACTTCCTACTGCTGATGCATAAGGAATCTTTTGCATCTCCCGAATCTCAAAATCATTCTTGGGACATTGACTGAGACTAAATTTATCTCCTTTAGCTACAGGGGTGTCACCTGGTTTACAATCATGCATGCCAAATATTTTAAGAACTTTCTCGATATAGCTCTTTTATGATAAACTAAGTGTACTCCGAGAGCGATCTCGGTGTATTTTTATACCCAACACAAAAGAACGTTACTAAGATCTTTTATCTCAAATTTGTTTGAAAGAAATCTCTTAGTTTCGTGCAACATATCTATATCGTTGGTGGCAAGCAAAATGTCATCAACATATAAAAACAAGTAAATATGCGTACTCCCACTGAACTTGTGGTATATACAATCATCAACCAGATTCATCTCAAAACCAAATGACATGACAACTTGATGAAACTTGTAATACCATAGACGAGAAGCTTACTTAAGCCCATAAATGGATTTCTGTAATTTGTAAACTGTTTTCTTTGCGTCTCCCGACACAAAGTTTTCTGGTTGCACCATATATATTGTTTCATCAATGTCATCATTGAGAAACGCAGTCTTAACATCCATCTAATGAAGCTCAAGGTCAAAGTGCACCATAAGTGCCATTATTATCCTGAAAGAGTCTTTCGATGAAACCGGAGAGAAAGTCTCTTTATAATCGATGCCTTTTTGTGTGTAAAACCTTTAGCGACAAGATGGGCTTTGTATCTCTCCACATCACCTTTCGAATCCCTCTTGGTTTTAAATATCCATTTGCAACCAATGGGTTTTTTACCTTCAGGTAATGGGACAAGATCCCAAACGTCATTGTCCTTCATCGACTTTATCTCCTCATTCATGGCATCAATCCACTCTTAAGATTTAGAACTTTCCATGGCTTGGCAGAAGGTGATCAGACCATCTTCCACCGTACCAATGTCAAACTCATGCTCTTGGAGAAATACAATGTAATCATCTGGCACAACACTTCTTCTTTCTCTAGTGGATCTCCTTAATGGCATAGGTTCTGGAGGTGGTAGAGTTTGTTCTTCTAGAATGGGAGATTCTTGGATATTGTTTTGATTAGGATTTGCTTCTTGAACAATGTCAGGAATTGGATCCTGATCAATGTTAATAACATCTGTGGGAATATCAACATATTCCTATTTAAAACCAAAATCCTTAACCTTATCCCCCTCGGAAAACTCAACATCCTCAAAGAACCGGGCATTTCCAGTCTCAAAATTATTTTTGGTAGTAGGATCATAAAATTTGTAACCCCTAGAACTTTCAGAGTACCCAATAAAATAGCAACTAACTGTTCTGGAATCCAGTTCCTGTTCATGTGGCCTATAAGTCCTTGCTTCAACTGGACATCCCCAAATATGAAGGTGCTTTAGACTAGGTTTCTTGCCTGCCCAAAGTTCAAAAGGAGTTTTAGCAGTTGCTTTAGTTGGTACTCTGTTAAGGATATACACTGCAGTCTTTAATGCTTCACCCTAGAGTAAATCTGGTAAGTTAGAGTAACTGATCATACTCCTTACCATGTCTTTAAGTAATCTGTTTCGCCTTTCAGCAACACCATTCATGGTTGGAGAACCTGGTATGGTGTACCGCGGGACGATACCGCACTCCTCTAGGAATTTAGCAAATGGTCCTGGGCGTTGTTCACCTGAACCGTCATACCTACCGTAGTATTCACCACCACGATCAGATCTGACGCTGTTAATCCTTTTGCTGAGTTGATTTTCAACTTCAGCCTTGAATGACTTGAACACGTCCAGAGATTGGGACTTTTCATGGATGAGATAAAGGTATCCATAACATGAAATATCGTCTATGAATATGATAAAATATTATTGACCGTTCCGTGAAACTGTAGGGAATGGCCCACAAATATCTGTATGTATCAGTTCTAAGACGTCTGTAGCCCTATTAACACCAGATCTCCTTATGTTTGTTTGTTTTCCCTTTATGCAATTTTTATAAATTTTAAAATCTGAAAAATCAAGGGAATCTAGAATTCCATCTGACACAAGTCTTTCAATTCTCCTTTGGGAGATGTGACCTAATCTCTTATGCCATAATGATGCATAATTCTCATTGGTTAATTTTATTTTAATACCTCGAGTACTTAATTGCAAAGTTTCATGATATGAAGCAATAGTATCAAGCATATAAAGGTTATCTACATAAGAAAAAGAACCAGTACCAACCAAATTTGAATTATGAAGAAGACTAAATTTATTATTTCCAAAGGAACAAGTATAACCAAATTTGTCCAATACAGAAATATAAACCAAATTCCGTCTAAATGACGGTACGATAAATGTCTCATTCAAATCCAAATAAGTAATAGACTTCAATAATAACCTAAATATCCCAATTGCTTCAACTTTAACCTTCTTGCCATCGCCCAAAAAAATGTATCTTTCACCATCATTTGGCTTTCGGCAACTCAGGCAACCCCGCATAGACACACTGATATGAGTGGTTGCACCAGAATCTATCCACCAAGTGTGTTTAGGTATCGAAGTCAAATTAACCTCAGAACAAACTAGGTTAAGAAGTGTACCTTTCTTGACACGCCAAGCATGATAGTTGGTACATTGCTTCTTCCTATGTCCCGCAGCTCCACAGAAGAAACAACCATTAACAGTTTTTTCTTTATGTTGTTTCTTTGGATATGGAACCACTGCAACTTCTTTATCCTTCTTTTTTTTTCTTCCCCTTGTCCTTGGAAGTACTAGCCAAATGAGCATTTTCTGTCTTATCTTGCTTCAGTCTTTCCTTTTCTTGCACACAATGTGAGATGAGCTCATTAAGAGACCAAGTCTCCTTTTAGCAGTTGCAGCTCACCTTAAATTGACTGAATTGTGTGGGAAGAGATATCAGAACTAAATGCACAAACAAATCCTCATAGAGATCAAGCTTAAGTGCTCTTAACTTTGAAGCGAGATGAGACATTTCCATAATGTACTCCCTAATGTTCCCATTACCTTTATATTTCATTGAGATGAGACTTGCCAAAAGTGTAAAATCTGTTCTTAATTTCTTTTAGGAACTCTTTGGCTGTCTTTATCTTTTCTGATATTGTGCCCCTGAATGCTTCTGGAATGGCCTTCTTTATGATCATCAAACACATGCGAATTGACTACTCCCACCTTTCAAAGTCCTTTTTGTCATCAGAGGAACTTTTATCCGTAAGAGGTGCAGGAGAAGGAACCCTTAATGCAAGGTCCAGATCCATGACACCGAGAACTATATAAAGGTTCTCTTGTCATGACTTAAAGTTTGTGCCATTAAGCATGGGAATAGAATTAATACTGACAGTAATGTTGAAAGCAGAACTAATAGCTGAATCAGAGAACAATAAACAAATAAAACTAGATCATATAAGTCTTAAATAAAAAATAAATTCAAATAAAGGACAAATCCTATTTTAAGATATCGAACACTCTATTAATATTTGATCTTTGGAAAAAATATTAACTTGTAAGTGATATCTTGCCGTAATAATCAAACACTGATAATAAGAACATATTGAATAATAATTCTTCCTTTGGACCGATTTGTTATTCATATGTAAAACTAAATAATTATCACGTGCTTATTATTAAAGTGGCACATGTAATTTTGTTAAAAAAATAATCTTCCTTTGGGCCGATTAATATTCACATAAATTACATGCACATAATTCTTTTTATATTTCGAAATAAAATTAAATTTTTTTGAACAAAAGAGGTCACTTTGGTGACATATTTTTTTAAGTAATTTATCTCGAAATATATATACAAATACACCAAAATTTGAATTTAAATATTCAACTTGATAGGCCATGAGTTCAAAACCCCTTTGGCTCCAGACTTGAAAGGTCATGGGTTCAAAACCTATTGAGATCCTTCATAATTTTCATCATTTAATAGGCTTAAATATGAAACACCAAGAGTCTAACCTTTAACCTTCCACTACCATCAAATCAACCATTATACTTAATTTTTTTTTAAAAAATCATATAAAATCAACCGCTAGTCCAAATTTCATGAATTTTATATCGTTGGAATCGTAATGAAACGAGAATATTTCTGAATCTAAAGTTTTTCTGAAATATTAAACCTTTTTGAAAAAATATTTGCAGCCAAAAATTAATATCAATACTTTCCTAATATATTCTCAACAATTCAACATGAAATAGCTCTGATACCACATGATGGATTAATTTCTATTTTGTGAAAACTATCACACAAATAGGAACATTAATATTGAATTATCAAGAAATATAAATATTGATTTTGCGAAAGCGTACCTGAATCCATGACAGAAAGTTAAAATATCTGAGTCTGAGGTCTTATGCTCTTCCAAATCAACACTTTTATTTTCTCTCTAAATTTCTCTCTCACAATGGGAATCAGAAGATTGGTGTTGTGTGATCTGGAGACCATGACCCCTATTTATAACACAATCGTGTCTTTTCATATTTCGTATATTTCTATTTTAACCCATCATAATAATAGAAATTACGCTTGTCTCTACACAATGAAACCCACACTTTAATAATACATTAGTAAGGCTCCAAAACTTAAATTAATCACTCTAATTGGCCTACTTTTATTTGATAGCCTATAATTCATATTTATTTTATATATAAGCCCATATATTAAATTTTACTCTAACACCTTTTATTAAGAACATTTGTATGTGAAAATTTAATCAAATTAATGTTTTCTTGATTAATATTATGGTGTTCTTAAAAATGATTTTACATGTGGTATCAGAGCTAAAGTTTAAGATCTCGTGATTTTCCTTTATTGGTGTTTGCCTATAATGGAGTCTACATTTAAACAATTTTTGTATGTACCTGGGAATTTGTTTTTGTGAGAATTTTCTTCTGCTGCCTATACTCAATAGTCGGATTGTGAAAGGTCAAAATTTCTGAAACTCCTATGGTCGATTGGAAATGTCGTAATAAACAAAACTCATTGTAAACAATGGGTCCTACCCTTGTTTTGCGTTTTGGTGTCGTTTAGACCCCTAAAAATGCATTTTTTCTATTTTTGGTAATAATGCCAATGCTAATAACTCTCAGTTAAAGATTGCTTTACGATTCCGCAAATTGGAGAGTGATCCTGGAGTAATTCTTTACATCCCTATGGTGCTAACTCAAATTTTCTATTTTTGACAAAAATTACAATATTTTCTAATATTATGTATTTTTCCATCAAGGTTTTCTTTGTTCATGGTTTTTCTAATATTCATGTTATGTATTAATTGTATTGACCAAGAGGTTCAATATAAATTTTGAATATTAGATGTATGATTATGTGTTTGACAATAACATTTCGGTAAATTAGATTATTATGCATAATCTATATTTGGTAGCTCAAATGTCCGAATTGATGTTTCGACACTAATATTTATATGAGGTTAAATGGAATAGACATTAAAGTGTCTTAATCTATAATTGTAAATATTATATTATTATGTATGAATTTATTTTTGGACCCTTAATTATACATTAAGTTTTGAGTATAATATATTTGGGGGCATTAATTTTACATAAATAATTTTTAGGACAATATCTCATTCCAGAAAATTGCTTTTCGAATTTCACAATTTATTTTGAGATTTTGGAGTAACTATCTACATCGCTATAGTATTAACTATTTTTTTTTTGGTAAAAGTTACAATTTTGTTAAATATTATGCGTGTATTTTCACTATGGGAACTATTTTATTTATTCATGAATTTATGTTTGTGTTGGATTAGAAACCAAACACATGTTATAATCATTTAGTGAATATTGAAAGTATGAATATATTTTTGAGATTAATATTCTTGTTTTATGTGCATATAAATGCTAAACACAAGTCAACATATTTCATATCGTAGGATATTAGACTTGTGTTATTCTTGATATTCATATTTCTCGTTCCAAACAAAGGCCAATGATTCATATTATTGAATATTATGTTTTTATCAATATTCATATTTTTGATGAGTCTCGTGCAAAATATAGGCCAATGATTCATATTATTTAATATTATGTTTTTGTTAATATTCATATTTTGTTGAATCTCGTGCCAAATAAAGGCAACGATTCATATTATTTATTATTAATATTCATATTTTTTATGAGTCTCGTGCAAAACACATGCCAACGATTTATATTATTGAATATTATGTTATTATTCATATTCGTATTTTAATGAGTCTCATGCCAAACACAGGCCAATGATTCATATTGTTGAATATTATGATATTCATATTTTAATGAGTCTCATGCCAAACACAGACCAATGATTCATTGAATATTATGATAGTCCTATTTTAATGAGTATCGCACCAAACACAGGCCAACGATTCATATAGTTGAATATCATAATTATTGTTTATTCTCATACTAGTACTCTCTTTAAGTTGAATTAAATGCCAAACACATGCTACAATTCATATGTGTCGATACCAGATTTATGATTTCGGTGCATGCATGCATGATTTGCAATTTTGAGACTCATAAGTACTTATTCATTCAGTTTAATTAAAGGCCAAATATAGGCCGAGGTTACATGTGAAGATATTATACTTATAGTCATTTTAGATTATCCTAATGTTTGTTATAAAGTTAAAATGTAGCGCAACACATGTTGAAATTTGAATCAAACAAACATTTGAATTTTTGTAAATATTAAATAATTGACATCAATGTTATATAGTCATATTTATAAATGCCACTAGTTTGGTAGTTGTGATTATAACCGTATTGTGCATTAGTATGACCATGAATGATTTGGGTTAATATTACTGATTTGTTACTCATACATAAATGATAAAACGAAAGTAAATGATTTATGTTTTTCATTCACTATTATTCGTGTAAAATCTCATGTGAACTCCTTGTCTATTTGATTTTCACATTATGTATAATTTTTTTGTGAATTTCAAATTATGAAATAGACAATTATATAATTTATTCATGTATTACGGGTATTTTAGACATGTATGCTTATCTCTAATATTTATATAATGTAAGGATTGGTGTTCCTTAAAGTACTCCATTCCACAATAGATAAATATTTGACTAATGCGTTGATATCATGCATATTTTGGATTGCCTACGGGTCCATGTATGATATTGAATGCTAAGATTTATGATGTTGCATACATATTATTATTTATTCAATTATTGTGATTCGGTACCCTATAAGTCCAATTAAAATTATTGAGTTAAAACTAAGGGGTGATATATATTTTAAGAAGGCAATAATGGTCATCAAATGCAGATATCATTATTTCTTTCATCATGATATTACCAATTAAGTTTATAAAACCCAAACATGAATAATTTCATTCATTGCTCATGCGATATTCAATGAACATAAGAGAAAATTTTATAAACTTGTGTATGTAAGTCTTTACTTAATGTAATATTCATATTATGAAATATTTGGTAGTCACCACAGTGATAAAAATGAATATTAAGTGTAAATATGATAACAATAGTAACCTCTGATGCTTATAACAGTGGAGTATATTGAGTTTAATCATCAGCCAATTATTCCTTACAGGGAATTGATTTTTACTGATTGAATGAACTCTATATATCATATACATTATTCAACTATTATCATGTATATATAGTACTCCATATCTGCAAGCATCCTATAATTGATAATCAATGGTTACAAATGAGAAAAATAAAATGCACATTAGGTATTATCATGATATTAACGTATGTGTTGTCAAATCAAAGCATTGATGTAGTGAGCAATTTATCTCATATCTTTAACAAATTATGATCTGATTCGTTTCTCTTGATTATTATGTTAGATTTTTTTAGCCCACTATTGATAATCAATATTGTGTGGAACACTCCATATAAAGTTTTACGAAATTAAACAAATTAAGTTGGTTTACGTGTTGCACACTCGAACTAATAATGATAGAGATAATATGTATCCTTTATGATTTGAAACGAGTTTTTATCTTAATAGAATTTTCAAGTTCAACTTACTGTGTAAGTATTTACTTTTGATGCAAGGATTGTTTACAAAACAAACTAGAAATGAAAAGACGATTTCTTCTCTTTCATTATTGGGCAATCAAGTCATTTGGTTTTCATAAACCCTTAGTGCTTTCAATTTTCTTGAAAAATATTTTCCTAAACTTGATTATGAGGGATATTTTTTTGCATTTTTCAGTCCTTCTCAAAGGTTATGGTATTCCTTTGATGTTTTTGTATAAGACAACGTTTCGATATATTTCTTTTAAATATTGTTTTGATCTCGCATCATAATCATAGTATTATTGATAAAACTCTTTAATCTTGTCCCAAATTAAATCTAGACTCCTCATGATAATTTTTACGGAGAAGATTTTTGTAATTTCTCTTATAAATATTGATAGTCGTGCCCTTAAGAAAACTCCCTTAAAGTGGACCTACATAGATCATATAATCGTCATTGATATGTACTTATTACATTAAAGAAAATCGAATGTCAAATTCATTATGAATGGTAAAATTAGTGGGAGTTGAAAATCATGAAATATGGTTTTAAAGGAAGGTTTAAAGGAGGGTAGGGTACTTATCCCATTACCGATAACTTTCTTCAATATTTGTTCTTTTAGTTGTTGGATTGTTTAAACAATAAAGTACAAATAAATGATCAACCACTAAATTATGGTATTTGTCACTGTGAGACAAATGTAGATAAAATCATAAATAATAATATTAAGAAGATCCTAAATGGAGTCTACTATTCTAAATGATTATGTGGTGTATCTATATGAATATGAATTTGACATAAGGATAAATATTTGGTTTTGTTTTCACAAATCATAAGAAGTAAACTTATTGGATTACGATATCTCGTTGAATTGCGTTTCAGTTAAAATTGTAGTAAAATGTTTTATGTGTAATGAGAAAAATATTATAAATGAACCTTCTCATTTTTTTCAATGGCGTCATTCTTTTCAAGGACGTAAAATATTATGAGATGAGTAACTCATTATGATGAGAGTTACATTTAGTGTATGTGAAAACTATTATGCTTATGATATTTTACACATGTTATATAGAAATGATCGTATAAACTTAATTATGTATTCCACCTATGGTATTTTTAGAAGTAATACCATTATATTTTATAATTATAGTATATTCAATTTATGCAACTTATGATGAGTGGGAGTAAGTTTATATATTAAATTTATTGTAAAGTAGAGAAACAAAATCGTACATGAATTTTTTAATATGTAATGGATGAATTTATGAGATATTGAAAGATTATATTATCATATTAAAGTTGATTGTTCATTTTTTGTCCGATCAGTTATTACAACTCAGATTTAATGGTTTTATGGAAAGTATGAAGTTCACTCTTATCTACTTATGTTTATTTTGATTTAACGACTAATATAATGAAGGAGTGCAACGCAATCCATTGACTATTATAGAAATCTGAATCTGTAGCAGGCTTTGAAGCTATAACTTATTAATTATGGAAACGTAACTTAAATTTTGGGACTTGGAGTTGTCGATAATATTGCCAAGCCACTGAAATATTATGATACTATCTTTGCAATATTCTTTATTAAGATACATTAGGTATTATGTAAGTAACTAATCATATTGAGTGCAAATACCTTTTAAAGAAGAAGTTCTGAAACCAGTGTCATTTAACACATTTGTACAAGTGTTAACATAGAAAATCCACATGATTTGGCTACCACGAAAGACATTAATGAAGCATGCTTAAGATACGAGTCTTAAAGTATAGCCGATAGAATCTTGATGTGGTGGATTTTTTAGTGCTTATTTTGACACTACCATATGATATCATATAGTGTTTTAGAATAATTTATTTATGTCGTTATTGTACACATGCATGTGAATGAAAGAATGTGACAGAAATAGTCTTTTACAAAGACATTATTGGACCATTATGGAATAACCCTATTTATAGACCTTATTGGATGAGTTGTTAATATTGTGGTACATGGAAGCGATCATGCTCTTGAATTAGTGTGTGAGCGCCATGACTCGCATTGATGAGTTGTTTGATGAAGGTATTTATGAAAAATCACTTAAGGATTACTCAAGGATTATTGCGAACTTTATGATAATTATGGATAAAATGGGAGACTGTTTGAATTATTTTATATAATTCTCCATTATGTGTTCCATAATTATATTAATTCTAAGAGTCATTTTGGTTAATGAAAGGGTACGCCAAATACCAAGAGTCAAAAGGACTCTTGGGCATATACCTTGATGGCCGATTGATATTAAGTGACTGTTAGAGATTTAGGTCCTGTCCCTACCTATAAATAAGTGACTGATTCCATCATTCAGACACTCTAAAATGACAACATAATGAAATTATAGGAAAGGGAGATAAATCTAAATTCTCAAGGAGAGTAAATTTTGAAATAGTGTTTTGGCCATACTGGGAGATCTAACCGTTATAATGCATTGAAATTGGAGTATGTTCTTGCTACATACAAGATGAAGCCGTGTTCCAAAATTTAGCTCGATCAGACATCGTCAAGGTTGACTGCTCTGTCAATATTTCTAGTTATGACAATAATGGAGGTATGTTATTTTAACACCATTTATGTTCCGCATAACGTTTAAACATGATAATCATGAAGATCCAAGATCCTTTTATTAAGAACATTGGTATGTGAAAATTTAATCAAATTAATGTTTTCTTGATTAATATTATGGTGTTCTTAATAAGGATTTTACATAAATGACCTTTTAGACTCATACTAGGAAGAAAACATATATGTCGTTGTTTTACCCCTGAGGTCGACTTCCTAGATATGAATGCCAGCTTAAATAAGGATCAGAATCCCAACATTTCTCTAGAAACATCTAGTGTCTAGAAATGGGGAGATAGAGGAAAAGGAGAATAAAAACGAGGCTCAAAAGTAGAGGAAAGATAAAAATTCCGCCTCCCACTCCCAATAATAGTGGCTAAGAAAATCAAAATGGTCCTTTCACCCAAGGCTAATGCTTCAAATTCTTGCCCATTAATGTTCAGGGCTAAAACCTTGGCTATGTATTTTGTAAGGGGTAAGGAGCCAATCACCACCAATAAATTGGCATACCAATTTATTCAAGTCAGATACTCTATCATCAAGGCTTCCATATGTCCCAAGGACATGGGAGCCCTAAAAAACCATAGAAGTGATAACATCCCCAAAGAGCTGCTGCAACAAGGGCTGCACATAAAAATTGACATATAAAAAACCCTAAATAAATCGAACCAATCCACCCGAAAAAATGATATGTTCGGTCCAATCTGGTCTTTGGTCCAAGTGAATAAGGACCGATTTAAAATGCTTTGGTCCTGGGTTTCCTATGAAAAAATCAGTCATATACTGAACGAAATAAAATATCCTTAGAATGTAAAATTGTAAAATACCAAAATGTTTTACCCGTAGACAACCTAAATGTTTTTTTTCCAAACCCTCAAATTAATATCGCCGCCCTTAATCTCAACTCTCAACATCAAAGTAGTATTTATCTTTGTCAATCAACAAAGGTGTGGTATGTGAGTGTGATGGAAGATCCAAGCCTGAATCGAAGGAGGAATTAAAAGGTTGTTGATTAAGGGCTAATAATGGGAGATATTCAAGGACTATATCATAATGTAACATTATCCCCTGTTTATTATTTTTTAAATAAACTTATATGTAAGAGTATATTATACTTGATGTACTCCATAGAATATATTGTCTAAATTCCTTGACCAAAACATGTTTGAGTATTTATCCAAGAGGTCACCTGAAAGCTTCATCGACGAACCAGATCCACTCAATATTGAACCTCAAATACACCACTTAGGAAAAGGTATAAGACTTAGGGGTGTTCAAAAAAGCGAATGGAACGGTGGACCGAACCGGACCAAACCGGACCGCTCTGTTTTTATCGGTTTTTATTTTTAATCGGTCCGGTCCAAATTTTTTTTTGACAGACCGGTCTAGCCGGTCCGGTCCTCGGTCCCCCTTATTAAATACCCGGTCTGGATCGACCCGGATCGGTTACTATTAATATATATGTATTTAATTATATTTATATATAAAAAATACACGCACACAACAAGTTCTTGGGGTTGGGGGTACGCTTGTCTTAAAAAAAAGGAAATGAGCCCTAATAGCTACCTTGTGCTTTTTAGTTGAGAGTCTGAAAACAAACACACGCAACACACAACTGTGAAATAAACCCCGACTCTTTCTCTCACGGCGCACATGCTGAGAAACACACCTCTGCTTGCGCCGCTGCCCTGTGTTGCCGCTGCTTGCGCCGTTGCCTTGTGCCGCTGCCTGGTAATAATCTATCTCACGACAAGGGGTTTTTGAATCAATCAACCGAGCCGACCTTTATTCTTTGGTTTTCGCAGCTGTCGAACCCGTTTTGGAGTAAGTTGTTGAAGGCTTGACTTCCAATGGGATGAGGAGAGATTCCTTCAACCCGGGGATGTGGAACGTCGATAGAGGGCATATGTTAAGGGGTGCCCATCTCTCTCTGAGAAACAACACAAAGGTATTATTTTTTTTTCTCAGATTCAAATACAGATGTTCTAATAAACGCAAATGGTATAATAGTTTAACAAAAACATGAATCAGTTAATGTTGATTTTTATTATACTATTATAGTGCCAACAACATGATCTTGGTTTTAGTATAATTAGAGTTTAAACCATGTGTTCTGTATAAACAATTAGCATAATAATATCTTGTTTAAATTAATTTAATAAGATTAGGACCAACAAGTTAGAGCGGACCGATCCTATAAAAAAACGGACCAACTAGGGTTGGGTGACCGATACAATCGGTCCGGTCTTCGTCCATTTTTTTCTAGGACCGGTTTAATCGGTCCGGTCCTTAAAAATCCTAAAAACCGGACTGGACCGGATGGCGAACACCCCTAATAAGACTAATCAGACTCAGATTCACTTCGGTTAATTTCTTCTTATAATTTAGAAATCCTTTTAATTGACCCTAGTGAGTAAATATATGTGTGTTGGTCTTATTAGGCGAACACCCCTAATAAGACCAACACACATATCTGTGGGATTTTCTCAAATTCTAGATATAATAGGATTCTTGAAGGTTCCTTATATAAACATGATGTTTCTTAAACTTTAAAGGAAAAAAGTTTAGGGAAAATATTTGAATACATTGGCTACGAACTAAAACCTATCGCGGTTGCGAAACGTTCGCCAACAGTTGACGCCCTATAGTGAGAATATGGTAGGAAAGAGTGTATAGTCAGTCATAGCGTCGTGGGTTATAAGTCTCTGTCTTATAGTTGTAAAAATCTACCTTAGTGCATCTGTCATTCTTATCGTCCCAAGGTTTTTCTCGATAATTAAATTTTCCATTGTACATCTGATCTCATGCTTATTTTACTCTTTTCACATCGTTTATAATCTTCAATAAAAAGATAAATTTGAAGATTCTAAAACATAGTAAAATATTTTTCACACAGAGTTTTGGATTGTTTAATCCATTTTCTAATAATATATTACTAAAACTTTTTCTTGAATTATAAAAATTAATTTTTATTTGGGGATCTACTGTCGAGAGGCACATTCTCAGTACCCATCACTAGACTATATCATAGGTACAAAATATGATCCCATACCAATCGCCACTCATGTCACTTATACAATAAGATACACACAATCTCATACCAAAATATATAAATGTGGAATAAGGCTTTCAATCAAAGTTTCCATCATCAGACTAATATCGTACACACGTATATAGGTTTCATATCAACATCATGAAGGCATCTACCTTTGGGGACCTTCTCGTACTTCTATTGGTAAATTCATATGAGCCCCTCACCTAACAGATTTTAAAATAGGCACACACATAAGAATGGGGGAATAAGTACATTATAACACCGTTAACTAGTTTATACCAAAACCCATTTGATGGATCCAGTCATCCATATCTCACATTACGAAGCGGTGGCCATCATGTATGTAGGATCCTAACATGTTGCCACGCAATAATGACATCGACTATTTCACCTGATGGATCGAGCCATCTGTATCTCACATCATGGGGCAGCGATAATCCTAAATGTATGATCATATAAACCGAACTCCATATATTCTTGCATCAACATCTAGGAGTGCGGCACACGGTTACAACCAAAATCATCAAAACCCTGACCGATAAATTCCTCACGAGTTCGACCGATATATATACACATAATACACACACACACACGATAGCGCATACTCTCATGATTGCTCATCAAAACATGGTTCATTAAATATCAAACTTTAATCAATCCTAACTTTACAACACATAACATATATTAAAAAAAAGGGCCAACGTATACCTCTTGATCATACCCAATTCGTCTCAACCCCGAAATGCCGAACTGTACCAATTAATTAGAGTCTTATAATGTAATGTCTTAAACCATGATTAGGTTTGTTAATTATATGATTAAGTATTAGTTATGATTATATATGTGGTTTAATGAATTATAAAGTATATTTTGCATGCATTATTGTGTTTATGAAATTAAAGCAAGGTGTTCGTGCGAATTTAGTGAGGTTCGAATGCCAAAAGTTTAAGTTTTGAAAATTTAAGCAGATTGCTACATTCCTATTTGAGCCCAGTTTAAAAATCTAAAGTTGAGATTTTGGAAAAATATTATATAAATTGTACATCTTTAAGTTATCAACTAGTGGACGAAAACGAGGGTTAAATCGGAGGCCAAAATAGTGAGTTACGATGGATTTAAAAAAGGGGACAACTCTGTCATAACTTAAAATGTTTTGATTGGACATATCTTTCACCCAATTATACACTGATTCGTACGGAATATTGCATATTTATGCCCTCGAACCTACGCATTTTAGCCCCCTCGGGTGACTTAATCTCTATATTTAAGCCCGTTAACCAAAAAACCTCTGTTTTATATTGTTAACATGCTATATGAGGTATAATTGGTCTTTTGTAGGTATTTAGGTACTAAGTATGGAGTTTAGATGCATTCCGGCTAAGTTTCGTACATATCCGCACGCGCAAGGGCAATTCGGTCAATTTACAGTTTGGGCACCTGGCTCGACATCTACATGGAAGTTTCTTTCCTCCTCGCATGCTTCACGTGGACGAAAACGGTGTGTGATTCTGAGTCCGAATGAAGAAGTTGCGAAGATTTTAGCGAAAGAGATTTCCAAATGAACCAAAAAAGGGGCAACTTGTTGGAGACCTGCTTGATCGATCGATCGAACAAAAGGGTCGATCGATCGACCCTTTAGAAATTTCCTTCGAGCTTTCACAGTGGGCTGAGACCTGATCGATTGATCGATCGACCAAAGGGGTTGATCGATTGATCCCCTGTTTTTCTCAGCTTTTCTATGTACAAGTTTACCATTTTGGGGTTTTGTATATATACTCATTTCTCTCATTTGAGAGAAATATCTTACATTTTACAATAGGTTTAGGGTTTGTATTGAGATCTTTTCCCTACTCTCCATTTTCTTTAGGTGTTTGACCCATTTTCATGTATGTAAGCTTCCTTTTATTTGTCTCTCTCTTTTGTTTAATGCTTTCTTTACTTGCTTCCTTTAATTTACATGCCTAGTTAATATTTATTTATTGTTATTTATTGCTTTCATAATTAGTTTTACTTTCTTTCTTTCAATACATGTAATTTATCATGCTTTCTAGCTAAATTAGTCTAGGTTGTGTCGGATTGAAGTCACTTTGGGTTGATGTGTTTCTTTGCTTTGGTGATGGAGTTTACGGGCCTATTTCTAGTGTGTTGTCCTAGTTATTAGGCCTAGGAGATTTGACGGGGTATATCACGTATGCTCCGTATTTACGACCTTGCGTGCGTAATTTCTGGGGTATTTATTGACGCCAAAATCATATTAGTCTTTTATAAGAATTTAGGGGTGTGACAACTCTTAATTTAATTAATTGATGAAACGAGACGCAATCTTAATAATCCACGAACCCATGTAACCATTTTATACTAATTAACTTGGGGTGAGGGATATTTGACGCAATCTATAGTTTTTATTCATTTGTTAATTTTAGTTTAAATACACTCATGCCTAGTTTATCTTTTATTTCTTTTTAGTTAGAAAAAAATATCTTTTATACTTTTATTTAGAAGTAATAAACCATTTAAATTCTAGCAACTTGTCTTTGAGGATTCGATACCCGGACTAGCCACTATACTCCCTTAAAAGAGTGTAGTCATAGTTTAGGTTTTTGTATAGAGTGGTGAGCCGAATATAACAAATGACCGACGTCGGTGATGCGACACCGCGGTAAAACCCTGTCTATCAAATGGCGTCTTTGCCGGGGATGAGTTTGTTTTAGAATTTATTTGATTTAGTATTTCTTAATATTTTTTTTCTATTTGTATTTTTTTCTAACATTTTTGTTGGACTTCTACATTTGAGCTCCAAGAACCGCTTGAATTTTTCGCGCGCGCATCTACTTTGTGGAATTCGCCACTTCGAGCCATTTTTGGGGTAAGCATGTCTTATTCTAATTCTTTTGATAATCATTATTATAATTCTCAAAATGCCCGTAATTCTATGACTTTCGGTCAATACTTAGAGTCCCAAAAAATTACAAATTGAAAAATGACTTTGGGCAAGTATAACGAAAGTCAAAACTTGGGTTATTGGAATTTTGAGGATGATGATAACGATTTTGGGCCACTAATTCCTTATAATAGGAATTTTGAAACGAATTGCAATAGTTTTCAAAATTCTTATAATAATGAGTTTGAGTATAAGTCTGATGGTAATTTTCAAAGTTCGCATTTTCAAGAATTCGTGCCTCGACCTATGACTTTCGGTGAGGTCTTGCGCATGCTTGAAAATGAGAAACTTGAAAACCATTATCGGGAAGAAAATCGTTTGTGGGATCATGAATTGGATTTATTATTTGAATCCGATGACTATTTTTCTTCTGAGACTTTTGAAGTCGAGGAATATTTTGAACCAAATGAGGTTTTTGTGCCTACTTTGGAACAAACCATTGTTGAGTTTTCCCATTTCATTATAGATATTAAAAGTGAGGATGAAATGGAAGTAATATCAATTTGCAATGAAATGATTTCTTCTTTGGCCCCAAAAGATGAAAATTTGATTGAAAAT
The DNA here is from genome assembly GCA_949130495.1 of Sambucus nigra. Lineage (NCBI taxonomy): Eukaryota > Viridiplantae > Streptophyta > Magnoliopsida > Dipsacales > Adoxaceae > Sambucus > Sambucus nigra. The sequence goes on from OX422209.1 coordinate 724,954,509, forward strand.
GATCTTATTTCCTTAGAAACTCAATCTTCAAGCGATGATGACTCATCTCTTGAGTTTGAATTTCTTTCCTCCCCATTTTCATTCTCCGTTATCACACCGTCACAAGTATCCGATGAATTGGTTTCAAACTTTAATGTGTTAAACCTTTTTTCTGATGAGGAGTACTTGCTCGAGTCGCCTTCCACGATCACATCTTTGCCTTCGTGTGAGCCACCTCCCATTCCAATTTCAAAATCCTTGGGAGGATATTCTGTGTTTCTCGGTCCCCACATGTTTTTGTCACCCGTTCAATTCAAATCCCCCATTGTCCCTCCAAAACTTTTAATTGGCGATGGTTCATTTCTTTCGCCTTATACATGCCTTTCGTTGGTCAAACGGAATTCATATTTTTCGAAAGGTATGCATGAAAGTGAGGGTACACCGGTCACCCTCCAAAGTCAAATCGTTTTCGTGGTGGACCCTTAACTATTTAGACTTCTAGTGTATAGTTAGTGTGAAGTCTAAATAGTAGGTTGTATATAGTTAGCTTTTTATTCTTTCTTTCTTTTTATCCTTTCTTTCCTTTTTAATTTAGTCTAGTGTAATTAGTTAAATTTTTGTTATTTGTTTTTGTTATGCTTTGGTACTAACATGTTTTGTAGAATCTTTGGACTCGTACTTTCCGGAGATCGCTCCATTTTGGGTAATATTTCTCTTTTTCTCTCTTTAACTTGGTTCTTAATTTACATTGAGGACAATGTCATGTTTTAAGTTAGGGTGTGTGGGATATTCTATCCATTCATTGGTAGTTTCTTTGATTTGATTAAATGTTAGTTACTAAGTATTCTTTCTTAGAAAAATTTGAAAAATTTCAAAAAGATTTTCTTTTTTTTATCCTTTTTTGGTCATTTTGCCCTTGTTTCCGATGATACATTTTAATAATTTCCCGATCCAATAGACAACTCAATGATGCATGTTGTTGATTTTGGAAGTTATTAGAATTTAGTCCTCAGCCATTGATATTATGAATAACTTCCTGAATTAAACTTTAATCCCATGAGCACATGCAGTTTTCTTGCTTTATTGATTTGGTTTAATATTTTTATAACTCGGTAATCTTTTGTTGCATTGTATATACTTACACCGAGTGAGATTTGTACCTTTTTCATTTGTGAGTGTATACACTATTATTTCCTCTTTGAAAACATTACAATCTTTGGTAATCTCACTATTCTTTCATTTGATTGTTCATTAATTGAGTTCATATATGAAATGTATTACTTGAGCATGATTTTCAAAGTTTGTTTTGACTCGAGAATTGTGTAAACTTTTTGATATGATTGTAGGCCATCTTTGTTATATCACCCATATTGGCATTTAACTCACCTTAAATGTTTCCCCTCGTCAACCCCTTCGAGCCTAAATATAGCCTTTCGTTTCATAACCCGAAATCCCATAACCAACTCCGAGTTGGAGTTATACACCATACATATTACCTTCTATACCTTTGTTTGGAATGTTACTTGGGATTGAATGATGTTATTGTCTCGTGGTTGCAATTTAGGCATATGAGAGTGCGAAAAGTAAAGAAAAGAAAAAGTGAAAAAGAGAAGTGACAAGCAAAAGAAAACATGAGAAAGAGAAGAAAAGAAAAAGAAAGAGAAATTTGTATATGTTGTGTATATAGTTCAATAAGCTTTGATTGCTCTCCAAATGATGTATCCAATGATTATTTGGAACTTTTTTCCAATTTTGATATTGCTCACATTTTCCCATTATCTCGAGTTTTCATCTCCGAACACTTTGAAACCGTACATACATGTCCTTCGTTTTGTACCCTAGACTAGCCTACATTAAAACCCTATAAAGTCCTATGTGATCTTAGGGTGAATTTAATTTAAAAGTTAAAATAGTTTTGATGATCTGTGAAAATACATTTCGCCTCCTTTAATGTGCCGTATATTTCATTGAGATTATAATTTTTAATTTCATATATAGCTTTCTTCATTTGTGATATGTGTGCGTCCTAGTTTCCATTTACATTTACTCTTTATGCCCGCATGTTCCGTGTGTTAACTCCCTATTTTGAGTGAATTCACTTGATGAGTGTAATGCCCGTGATGCTTGAATATATGCTTGCTTTAATGTTTATCCGGTTTATATAAGTTTTTGCCAAATCATATTTTGCATGTGCTTGCTCCCCTCCCACATTTTAAAGTTTCAATGCTATGAGGTGTATTCTATAATGTTAATAACTACGGACTTTCATTTGAATTCGTTCATTGTGCTAATAATGCGTATGAAATAGTTTTCGCTATTGTTGGGCTTGTAGCATGTTGGTTTGGGCATATTTTGAGGAAACCATATGATGTTTGTGGGTTTCATCCCTAAAAACTCCCACGAGATGAAACACGTTCTCTAGGGTAACCTAGGGGTTTAACGGATTATTGCATACGCTAAATGCAATAGTTTGCCCGCGAAAGTGGACTTATCTTTTTATTGATTTTTCTTCCCATTTGTAATTGTATCCTGCTTTTGGTTTGCTTGTATTTCTTGTTGCATCCTATTTCATTTCTAGGTACTAGCAATGTTTAAGTTAGGGGGTGTGATTCGTACCGAATATTGCATATTTATACCGCTCCCTCGGGTGCCTTAATCTCTATATTTAAGCCTGTTAACCATACAACCTCTGTTTTATATTTTTAACATGCTATATGAGGTATAATTGGGCTTTTGTAGGTATTTAGGTACTAAGTATGGAGTTTGGATGCATTTCATCTAAGTTCCGTACATATCCGCACGCGCAAGGGAAATTCGGTCAATTTATAGTTTGGGCACCTGGCCTGGCATCTCACGAAAGTTGTTTCCCTCCTCGTATGCTTCGCGTGGTCGCAAATGGTGCGTGATTCCGAGTCCAAATAAATAAGTTACAGAGATTTTAGCGGAAGAGATTTCCAAATGAACCAAAACAGAGGTAGCTTGTTGAAGACCTGCTTGATCGATCGATCGACCCTTCAGAAATTGCCTTCGAGCTTTCACAGTGGGCTGAGACTTCATTTATCGATCGATCAACCAAGGGGATCGATCGATTGATCCCCTGTTTTTTTCATCTTTTCTATTTATAAGTTTGCCATTTTGGGGTTTTGTATATATACTCATTTATCTCATTTGAGAGAAATATCTTACATTTTACATTAGGTTTAGGGTTTTTATTGAGAGCTTTTCCCTACTCTCCATTTTCTTTGGGTGTTTTACCCATTTTCATGTATGTAACCTTCCTTTTATTTGTCTCTCTCTTTTGTTTAATGCTTTCTTTACTTGCTTCCTTTAATTTTCATGCCTGGTTAATATTTATTTCTTATTATTTATTGCTTTCATAATTAGGTTTACTTTCTCTCTTTCAATACATGTAATTTATCATGCTTTCTAGCTAAATTAGTCTAGGTTGTGTCGGATTGAACTCACTTTGGGTTGACGTGTTGCTTTGCTTTGGTGATGGAGTTTACGGGCCTATTTCGAGTGTGTTATCCTAGTTATTAGGCCTTGGAGATTTGACGGGTTATATCATGTATGATCCGTATTTACGACCTTGCGTGCCTAATTTTTGGGCTATTTGTTGACGCCAAAATCATATTAGACTTTTATGCAAATTTAGGGGTGTGACAACTCTTAATTTAATTAATTGATGAAATGAGACGCAATCTTAATAATCCGCGAGTCCATGTAACCATTTTATACTAATTAACACGGGGTGAGGGATATTTGACGCAACCTATAGTTTTTATTCATTTGTTAATCTTGTTTAAATACACTCGCCTAGGTTAATCTTTCCCTTTTTTACATCTTTTACTTTTTGTTATAATTATCTTTTACATTTTTATTCAGAAGTAATAAACCATTTAAATTCTAGCAACTTGTCTCTGTGGATTTTCGATACCCGGACTTGGCCGCTATACTCACCTGTTGAGTGGAGTTATAAGTTTAGGTTTTTGTATTGAGGCAGTGAACAGAAAACAACGATCGACATTTTGACACGCGTGCGGATATGTACGAAACTTAGCCGGAATGCATCCAAACTCCATAGTTAGTACCTAAATACCTATAAAATCCTAATTATACCTCATATAGCATGTTAACAATATAAAATAGAGGTTGTCTGGTTAACGGGTTTAAATATAAAGATTAAGGCACCCGAGGGGGCTAAAATGCGTAGGTTCGAGGGTATAAATATGCAATATTCGGTACGAATCATACACCACCACACTAAGTATGACCAAATGACTCCATGACCACCTTTTGTCTGGTTAGAAATAAGGTTTACCGTCCTCGTCATTACATGTCCTAAGATTTTGAAAAAATAAGCTCAGGGAGAGAGAAAAGAGGAGTCAATGAAGGATTACTTGAAATTATCATAAATCAAGGAGTTCTTATAAGGTAATTATAGTTTTATCAAAGTTGGTCACATGAATGAGTTTGACAATTTGTATATTTTTATTTCTAATTTAAAAAAGATTTAAATGAGACCCATGATGCTGAGAGAGAGAGAGGGGGAGAGAGAAAAGAAAGGTTTAACATTATAATTGAGAAATTGTGCTACGAGGATAAAAATGAAGCTTGAAAATCCTAAACTTGTATCATCATCTCGTGAGAGTTTTATTTTATGATATTTGTGTATGTGATGTGTATATAAGTTATCATATGTTAGGTAGTTGTTTCCATGAATTAAAACCTAGACTAGAGATTAAGTATGCTTGATTGTGTTATGTTATGATCTAGTGTTCTATTTTGTACCTAATTCTGTTCAAAGTGGAATAAAGCATTGGATAGTGACTCAAATCTATTGATTCCATTAGGATATGTTATACAAAATATACAAGTTAAAACTTTATTGTTGTTTTTGTGTGGAAACAATTTGAAAAATGTTGTAGTATAATGGACATAACTCTCTTTACAAAATTTAAAATTTCATTAGGAAACTTGTGTTAGAACCTTAATACATAGGGGTTTACATATATGTAAATTAAAATATCTAATTCTTTTTCAGTTATTTTAAATTGACCAACTAATGTAATGTGTGACTAGATTTAATGTTATTTTGTGTATTCAAATACGAATGATGCTGAATTGATAAGTGGGGAAGTTTCTAATCATACCATATCAAAGAAGTACATTTCATACTACTCTAATTACCCACTTTGAGGTGAGTGACCTGCCATATGAATTTAGATCCTTCTAATTTTATATGGGAATGTATAGATTATTTACTTGTGTTGGGTCACTCGTGTAATGATGTGGTTTTTATGATACTTGTGCTAATGATAAAAAATGTTAAGTAAAGTTATCTGATTATATGGAGTATGACAGGTCTTACGGGATGTGGTGGTCCCATTTTAATTAGAGTATCCAAATTAAGATTTTGTGTATTCGGGGAAAAACAAAGGCATGTCATGGTACCGATAAATCGTGGTCGTTTAATTGGACTGTGGCGGGTCCAGACTTATGAGAGTCCATAATTACTTCATGTGTTATATGAGTTAAAATATTTATTTACACTTTTATGTTTGTGATGTATGCGTGTAAGGTCATTCACTAAGCTTCTATAGCTTACACTCCTATAATGTTTTGTTTCAGGTATGCCTATCTTTTGGAGTTCATTGCCAAGTTAGAACTTTAAAATGGGAGAGTGAAGGATATGTTGTATGTGTTGAATATCAACAAACTTTTTTGTAAATGTTAAACTAAGAAACTTGTTTATGTAAAGTTGTTTTGTACTTCTTAAGTTATATTTAATAGTTTATTTGGATTTAGTCTCATCTCCTTAGATTTATTAGGAAAAATTATAATAAGTCCTATAATTAATCAAAACTGCCTATAACTACCCTGTAACTTCCCATTTTTCTTTCTGCAGAGAATGACACTTGTCCCAAAGTGGTTAGAATATGACCAACAACTAAAAAAATAAAGACATGGGAATGGCTACACATAAATCTTAAAAAATAGGACTAAACACTTAAGAACCCTATATGTAAAGGTAACGGTGTTCTTGTTTTGTAATAAGTAAGTTATATGTAAATGTAGTTATGTTTTCATATAAACATGCACTTGGAGAAAAAAATCATGTGTTATTTTCCAAGAGATTACAATTAAATAATTGTAGAAGGGTACTTATATGAATTATGAGGATGGTTTTAACTTAATTAAAGTATGGTGTGATAACTTGGTATCATAGCATGGTTATTAGGTTCTGGACATGGCATCAGGGTCTAGATTGGTAATGAACAATAGAGAGTGGTTTTATTATGAGTCAGGATTTTGACTAACAATATTAATGTTAAAACTTATACTACTGTAATTTTGTTTAATTTATGTATGTTACAGTATGTGAGACACGTGAGCAGCATGACATAGCGAAGGGTGAGTCATCCTATTTCCTAATAATTAGGAAGGACAAAGAGATATTAAAGTGGAGGAACCAAAGGTGCAACAATAATCTACTGATGACGTGGGAAGAATATTACATTCAATGACACAACTAATGGAACAAGCGAGAGGTGGAGCACATAGTGGAGAAAGAGATAAATTACATGAGAGATTCATGAAGTAAAATCCTCTAGCATTTACTAGGATTACGAATCCATTAGTGGCACAAGGGTGGATTATAAATATGGAAATAATATACAAAGTGATGGAAGTGAAAGATGACCAAAAGGTTTTATTGGCAACCTTTAGGTTAGATGATGATGTACTGTTATGGTGGGATGCTACATAGAGGTTACTTAGTATAATTATGAATGTTTTATTTGAAAAATATTTTCCAAGGCTTTATAGGAAGGATAAGAAAGAAGAGTATATGATGCTGAAATAGAGGAATAAAATAGTGGCAGAGTATGAAACTTTATTTATATATTTATCTAGATTTGAACCTGATTTATTGAGGACAGAAGAAATTAAATGTACTTGGTTTCAAAATGGATTGTATGTATATATGAAAACTATGGTTGCTAATATGAAGATCACGGATTATATGGACTTGGTGGATATAGCCATGTTGTCAGAAAAGTCATTAAAAGAAATGTAAGCCGAGTATTCAAAAAAATCCGACGAGATCTATAGGTCAAGGATTTGAAAATACGAGAAGTGTGTATAAAATGTTTTAGGCTCAAGGTAGAAGGACTGGGATGAGTCAATCAGAAAATACATCTATGTTGGGACATAGGCCCATTTTTTATTATAAATGTGGTGGTGAAGGACACATATGTCTCGAGAGTGCCCAATAACTGACACAACACCTTTATGTTTCCATTGTCATCAATCAAGGCACATGTAAAAGAATTATTCGGTAATGGGAGCTAAAACATTAGTTGGGAGTGTGACTAGATGAAGTAGGGGTTCTACACAGAATGTACACAGAGTTTTTTCACTGATGTAATAAGATGCACAATCTACACCTAATGTGTTGACAAGTACATTTCCCATTTATGAGAATGATAATTATGTGTTGATAGATACTAGATCTACACATTCTTTCATGTTTTTACTTTATCCATGTCATCTCAATAAACCATTATCATTATTAGATTTTGATTTAGCTATTGTTACTCCATTAGGGGAACTTATTTTAATTGATTGTAGGTAGTGTGTGGTACAAGTAGGTGAAAAGGAGTTGTTGGTTGACTTATTACCTATTGACATACGTGACTTTAATATGACACTGGGTGTGGATTAGTTAGCCTCCTATTATATCTTTATAGACTACTTTATAAAGGAGGTAGTATTTCAGATACTGGGTGAACTTGAATTTAAATTTATGGGGGATCGAAATATCACTACAACATGTTTGATTAATTCTATAAAATCATATAAATTTCTAAGGGAAGGATGTCATGGTTATCTTTATCATTTGGTAGACACACAACAAGAGGAAAAAACTACCAGAGGTACTAGTGGTTAATGAGTTTGCAATCATTCCAGAGGAACTTATAAGGTTAGCACCGGACTGTGAGGTAGAATTTATGATTAAGTTGGTACTAGGCACCGCACTGATATATATTTCACCTACAGAATTACAACATCTAAAAATACAGTTGCAAGATTTGTTAGACCGTGGTTTTATACGACCTAGTGTATCAGCGAGGAGAGCTCCATATTTTTTATGAAGAAGAAAGATGGAACCATGAGACCGTGCATTGATTAACGTTAGTTAAACAAGGTGGTGATACGTAAAAAATACCCATTATCCCTCATTGATGATTTTTTTGACCAGTTGCAAGGAGCCACAATATTTTTCAAGATTGATCTCAGGTCCGTATATCATCAGTTGAAAGTAAGAGACTATGATATTTCTAAAACTACTTTTTTTTCAGGTATAGTCATATGATTTCTTATCATACCATTTGGGTTAAAAAATTCACCAACTGTATTCATGGACTTGATGAATCGCAGCTTCACCCATAAGTGGATCCTTTTGTTATTGTCTTCATTGATGATATTTTTATATATTCTCATTGTAGGAAGGAACATGAACACCATCTGCATATTATTTTACAGACCTTATGAGAGAAGCAGTTATATGCTAAATTTACTAAATCTGAATTTTGGCTAAATAGGATAGTATTTTTGGGTCATGTTATTTCTTCTAATAGCATTCGTGTTGTACCCCAAAGGTGGAAAAAGTAATGAATTGGGAAAGTCCAACTATTGTGACAGAGGAACATAGTTTTTTTGGATTAGCTGGATATTACAAGAGATTTATATCGGGGTTTTCTTCTATTGCATTTCCATTGACTATGCTTACTAGATTGAAGAACATGTTTGTGTAAAATGATGATTATGAGAAAAGCTTTGAAAATTTAAAGGGTAAGTTGACATCAACTTCAGTATTGACTATTCCAATAGGTACAAAAGGTTTAGTTATTTATAGTGATGCCTCATACAAAGGACTTGGTTGCGTGTTAATGCAGTATGGAAAGATAATTTCTCCTGGTTCTTAAAGATAGATGAACGCAACTACCCTACACAGGATCTTGAGCTTTCCGCAGCAGTTTTTGCACTAAAAATTGGGAGTCATTACTTATATGGTGTAACTTGTGAAAATTTTACCCTCCATCAAAGTTTCAAATACTTGTTTACTCAGAAAGACTTGAACTTAAGGCAAAGGAGGTGGATGGAACTTATAAAAGATTATGGTTGCACAATACATCACCAATCGGGTAAGGCTAATATTATCGCGGATGCTTTGAGTAGAAATTCTCTAGGTAGAGTATCTTATATTTATTTCATTCGAGATGATCTGCTGAGATAATTAGCTTTAATGAGGGTGGAATTAACTTTAAATAATTCTTAAGAAATAGTAGCACATTTTAATGTTATACCTATGGTAATAGATTCGATATGACAATTATGGATAGGAGATACATAATTGGAGAAAGTTAGAGACAATATGTAAAAGGGTAAAGCAAATAAATTTTCTATTTGTGATAATGACATCGTTATGTATGATAACCATTTGTGTGTACCTAATGTGCCTAAATGAAGATGAAATTTTTTAGAGTAAGCCCATTGTTCTTTATATGTTATGCATCTAGGTATCACGAAACTTTATAGACATTTGAAAAAATGTTATTGATGTTCGATAATGAAACAAGACATTGCACATTTTGTTGTTAAATGTTTAGTTTTCCAACAAGTTAAGACGGAGCATCAGAAGCCTGTTACCACATATTTTGTTATAGGTTTGATTAAATCACCACAATGTTTTGATTTTATTTTAGTTGTCATTGATAGATTAATTAAGCCTGGACATTTTCTTGCTGTTATAACTACTTAATCCATAAATGTATATGCCAAAATATATGTGGATAAGATAATTAGATTGTACAGTGCATATGTTTATATTATTTCTGACCGAGATCCTAAGTTTATTTGTCACTTTTGGCCTAGTTTGCAACAATCTTGGGGAACTCCATACAGTTCTTTTTATCCTCAAATTATACAGGATTTTTCTCATTTTTCTCTTTCTTTCTTATTTCATATTCTTTCAATTTTTTTTTATGTTTTTTGCATTCTTTTCAAGTTTTTAATTTTATCTTTTTTTTTTTCTATTTTTATTTGTGCACTTTTCTATTTTCCGCCTCTTTCATGTACCATTTGGACTCAATTTTTGAATGTTCCGATTTTCACAACTCCGGTCAAATTTGGAATTTATCGGGTTAACAAATGAAAATGAATTATTTTAGTCTCAAGTTGACTTTCAAAAAGGATATTTTTCATGAATTTTTATGACTAATATTTTTGGGTGAACAAACGATGGCTTAACTTCATATGTCCAAATTACTAATCAAATTGTCGTATGAGTGTCAAGATATATTTTTATTTTTGAGACACTTTTAGGCGCATTTTCAAACAACATTTCCACTCATTATTCGTGACCAATCAAACAATGATTTAGAGATCAACGATGAATTTATCACTGAAAGAACTTTTGAGTTATTTTTAACTCGGATTGATGTAATTACTCGAAAATGAGGATGGGCACACAAATCTCACCGGGTAAATATCTCCACATTTATTCGTATAAGTCGTCAATTTTCGCTCAATTTTGACTTAGTGCATGGGATTTTTACAAATTGAGACTTCATACAAAAATTTAGTGTCATTTTTAAGGATTTTAAATTTTATTTATTTTGAAAAATATTTCCGGCTTTTTGGGAATTTTAATTTTTTTATGAGTTTTTGTCATTTTTCAAAATTTTGGGCGTTTTAAAATTTGTGAAGTTTAACAGACGCACTTGTAGCCCCCTAACATAGACTTTGCATTGTCCTCAATGAACATGACTAAAATCTATATAAGAAAAGAATAAGTGCGAAATATAAAATAAGCAAAATTTAAAATGCAACGAGACAATATATAATACAACACAACTTTCATTAAAGCAAGAGATAGAATATTACGTAGCTTCTTTTTGAGAAATAGTTTAATGAAACATAAATAAACTTCATAAATAAAAGCGCAAGTCCACAGGAGCTTAATGGGAAGGACTAGGGTTGCTGGGGTCATGAGCATACGGATCCATGAAGTAGTGGGGGAATTAGGCTCTCGGATCCATGCTTAGACAATATAGGTCATCTTGAAACCGCATCATCATTTGAGTATCCCGACGGTAATCGGTCCTTCCTTATGGTACTCTGAGATGAAACCGTTGAGACGGGCCTCGATTTGATCCATGCGACTATTAATCACTGTCTTGTTATAAGCGTGCTCATCAAAATCGCCTTCAAAATTCGGGTCCGTCAGATTGTCATGTTCTTGCTCGCCCTCCTAAAAATTCCCCCTCTCCTTCTTCATCATCACTTTCTTATTCTTGAGCCTCTCCCTCATCTTTTCCTCCCTCCTCCATTTCGATATCGTTAAAAAATGATTGGGGGGAGGTGGCGCGTTTAAAGCTTCCTTGTTACTACAATTTATCGATGTCACTTTAATGGGATTTGGCACTTGGGCTCGGTCACCCCATGGGATGACCCCGCTGCGAGGCATAAGGAGATGATTAAGAGACCACTGGGGAGATAAGTCGTCTTGTTGGGCAATAGGCAACGATGGTGATATTGTCAGAGTAGATATGTGCAAGACTTATGTTTGACTCCATATCGAATAAGAAATACAGGAATGTCCCGTGCCTCAAAGATATTGTGGAATTATTTTTGGTCGGGAGGATAGTGCCACAAGTAATTAAGTTTGCCAATCGGGTGTGAGTCGAAAGTTGCCCAGAGGTAAAGGTCTCGCGAATTTATGGAGAATTCGGGGCCACTGACTTGAAAGTTCGAGATGAGGGATATCTTTGTGGTGGTATGGTTATTTGTAGGATTCGAAATACTTTACCCTCGCCGCTTTCATTTTGCGCTTGATAGTTTGGAGGGAGAATGGAATTTTGACCCCATTAATATAGACCTCGTATTTGTCGGTGGAAGTGCAAACAAGGGACCCATAAAACTGTTTGATAATGGGATCGTAAACGGGGTTCGAGTACTTAACTGAACCAATCCTTTCACCCAAAATGAGAGAAGAGAGACTACATCATCAGGCATGTGTTCCCACACTATTTTTGTTCAATGAACAACATGCACCGAGCGTCAAAATATTCTAGGCACTAATTCCGTTCTTATGTGGAGCAGAATGTTTGTCGCTCATCAACCTCCTCAACTTCAGTGGATTTATAATTTTCTAAATAAAGCTTAGGTAACATTGGGAGAGATGGGAAATTTATGGAGAACTTAGAGAAAATTATAAAATAAGAGAGAGGGTTGAAGGTTTGAGGAATAATTTGGAGGAATGGGGTACTAATTCCGTTCTTTTGTGGAGCAGAATGTTTGTCGGTCATCAGCCTCCTCAACTTCAGTGGATTTGTAATTTTCTAAATAAAGCTTAGGGGCCATTGGGAGAGATGGGAAATTTATGGAGAACTTAGAGAAAATTATAGGATGAGAGAGAGGGTTGAAGGTTTGAGGAAGAATGTGTAGGAATGGGGTATTTATAGGTGGGAATTAGTGGGAAAATGAAAGGGTGTTCAGGTGATAAATGTGTGGATTTGGGAAAATAAAAGGGTTTGAAGGTGAGGGGAATATTTTTGGATGAATTTTCGTTATTGGAGGGAAGGGGGATGAATTTGGGTGGAGGGAAAGGTGAAAAAATGGTGAAAAATTAGAGTTGCACACTCATAAAAGTGAATCGGTTCGCCCCTAGGACCAAACCGCTTCGATTTGGATCTTTACCAAGACCAAATCCTTATCTCTGAGTGTTTGGTTTTGGGACCAAACTCCTTCATTGAGGGTCGGTTGGGTTTCCTAAAAATCTCACTAAGTTCAATCGAAATTCATCATTTATGATCGAAAATTATCAATCTCACCACACGCTTGTTTTTCGCTCTCAAGAAGGGTCTCGAAAAATTGGAAAAATTCCACTCTCGCTAATATGCACACGACTCACTCCTAAACACACCACGCACTCACACGACTCAAATGAACAATAAAAACTCACCCCATATGCATCGGGAGTGCGACGACTATTCTTTATACCTACTCATCCCCGTATATGGGGTTCGATATTAGAATTGCCTCTACATCCCCCAAATCATAAATAATAAGTTTGAATAATTAGGAGTTAACCCAATAGACAAAGTATACATATGGAGGCACATAGTGAACGCGGTGAGTGAAATTATTGATATGCATAGTCACATAATGTCATAAATAGTCAGACTTGAAGAGACTATTATGCTGAAATTTCGATTGACATACTAAGTCTATATTTCCCTCAAACTCGAGAATGAATAAATCAGGCTTCAAATCGGACGATAATCTAGTCATGTCCTCAATCTCATCCAAAACTCAAACGAAGCGGGTGGACATCGGGTGGAAATGCTCTAATGATTTTTTCACCATCTCATCACTAATAAAAGACCTCACGTTTCTGTAGAATTTCGAATGGCTCGGGTTCACGTTCACATAGTAGGAATTGTTATATCCTATCATTACAATTGCTCTTATATAAGTGATAAAATGAGTTCAATTACGATTGGACTTCAACAGTGAGATCCTCATCAACTAGGTTGAATTCTTTATCAAAATTTTGAAGACTTATATCTAAAGACAAATCAGGTGGCCAAGAACGTAGATCGATTGTGTCACTTTCCCGTGGGGTAGTGACATCATTCACTTCTTGAGTGTACTTGAATTTGGTCTCACCTAGAGTATCCCTCATCATACTCATTTCATGATCAGACTTTGAATTCTCTGTCTCATTCTCAATAATCGTCATTAAACACGCCTCTAGTGATTCCATAACATTATTTTCCTAAAAGATTTTGTGTACTACCTCCTCGATAAGATCCGTATCATGTAAATCGTCTTCATCACCCATTTTCTTGGTGATGTTGAAGATCATTATTTCAAGTGTCATATTTTCGATCGTGAGTTGCATTTGCCCATTATGCGTATTAATTAATGCATTAGCCGTGGCTAGGAAAGGACATCTAAGAATAACGTGAACATGTGATTCGATGGGGAGGAGGACTCCATGTCCCAAATGACAAAATCTACAAGGAAGTAGAAAATGCCAACTTAGACGATCACATCCTTAACTCCCCCACGAGGGACCTTCACTGAATGATCCACAAGTTGGAGAGTAATTTTGGTGGGCTTAAGATCTCCCAAATCGAGCTTTTATAGATGGAATAGGGTAGATAGTTGATATTCACCCCAAAATCTAATAAAGCTCTCTCTATTTTATTAATATCCAATAATGCACGAAATGGTGGGGGCTCCCTGATATTTATACTTCAATGGGAGGTTGCTAAAAATTCCGAATTCACATTTTGTGCAAGAAAAACCATCTTCTTCATCTTTAATTTTCGTTTCACCGTGAACAAGTCCTTTAAGAACTTATTGTACGTATGAATTTTCTTTATAGCCTCGAGAAAAGGTTGGTTTAACTTTACTATCTTAAACACCTCTAAAATTTTGTCACGAGAGGCCCCTTTAGGAGGAGGGGCCAGCCGTTGAGGTTATGGTACGACTATTATGAGTTTTACTACAACATCGGATGTAAGTGTTTCTATGACACCCCACCTAATAAAATACCGAGTGATCAGTCCTATATCAAATTAAACAGGAATCTCATCTGGTTTATTCTTAGCATCACTGTTGAAAACTTTTTAACACTTACTAACCATCTAGTATTTAAAAGACATGGTACCAAATTTATCTTTTTATTTAATCCCAAACCAAAAACGCAGTACGATATCAAATAACCAACACATAAAGAGAAACTAATCATACCATAAGTCTACAAGAAGTATTAGACGAATAACATTGACTATAAGCAAACCAATAAAGTTCAAAGTATAAAAGAGAATACTGATACATGCCAAACTGAATATAAATGAACAATCCCAACGGTACAACTAAAATGTCCCTATCTAGAGAGAATGAAATAGGCGTCTAAGCAAATATCTCGCAGCATCGACATATACTGCAGCTGGGTAACCCTGGAATAAAATAATTTTGGCGGCCCTGTGGCTGGACACCTAAAAGGTTTTGAAAATATTTTATGGCAAGGGTTAAAACCCAAAACATTTGAAAATATTTAGCAAGTGAATTTAAATGCAGGAAATTAAAATGCATGAATGCTCTTCATATTTAGGTTAGTGTCGAACACTCTCTTGAGGACACCTCACCCCTCCACTAACGTGCACGCCTAACATTCTATACATGACCCACCTAGCTAACCACCCCTTAACTAGTCTTGTCACATATATCCAACGATTTCCCACTACTCCAACCCTAGTGGGTTTAGTATATATTTAAGTCATTTCTCATTTAATGCCATATAACATTCTCACGGGTTATACCACTTATACGATTCACATAACATATAGGAGTTATAAGTTATTATTCACACGAACTTATTTAAATCAATTCCCATTCAATACTATATAACTGTTTCACAAGTTATATTAATTATACGATTCTCATCATGTATTATCCCCGTATATAATTGCACCATATATACGTACTAATCTTACAACATTCACATATACATGACATAGATATATATTATCCCCCAAGTAAGCACTCATTGGGTGTTCTCTAGATGCTATCACAATCCGGTATACTCATCCACCCGAAACCCTGACACGGTTAGATCCCCGTTTAAAAAAAATGTACAAACGTTGTGGAGGCGACCATAGTTTCCCACGGTAATGAGATCGAATCATACCCAAAGTGTCTCATTCCTGAAACCGAATGCTATGACCTGGGACTATACTCACCCTGCATTCACTAGCCAAGGGATTCACCCACATCGCGCAACCTCCCCTGATAGCACTAGAATGGGTATGCTTTACTATAAATATTATTTGAACAAATATTTATAAATCAAATATATACAACACATCACCGTATATATATAGAAATCCAGGCTACCGGTGTACTATGACCATACACAAGCCTAAAACATATAAGTCTATGGTCCGACTTTATTTCAATTAATTATAAATTAATTAATTTATTATGATTTTGGTGTCACCCTACCAATTATGCTCGGACTCTCTGTCGCACCGAAATTCAATATTCCCAATTCAATGTTCAATTTCATCCAATTGAGTTTCCCCCACTTAATTAATAAGGTTTCAATCACTCAATCATAAACCTTAATCTCTTCAATTTAATTAATCCTCTAATTAATCCAAGGGTAATTAGTCACACCTATCAATCTAGGCAGGCAATCTCCAACGGAATAATAACTAAAAAATATTTCTTAAAATTTGCCCCACGAATCTGCCCAGATTTTTAAAATGCCATTTTGGGGCATTTTGGAGTCGTTTTTGGAGAAAACGTATCGGAGAACAAAAGTTAGAAAACGTAATTTTCTACAGGGCTTCTTGGACAGAATCGCCATTAGAACAGTAAATACCTCAATTCTGTACAGATTTATTCATCAGGACTTTTCAAGATTCATCCTAAATCCGTCCTTTTATCATATTCAATCTAACCCTGATAATTATATCAATTAGAGCATCAAATCAACCAAATCTTGTCATCCCTTACATATTTATAGCTCCCAATAAAGAAAATCCCCAATTTCTAATGAAAAATAAACCCTAACATATTAATTGATTTCACCTCCTTTAATATGAATAGGTAAATGCAAATTAACAATTTCAAATTAAACTACTTACCTTAATTTGTAGATCAAAGCCTTTGGATGAGAATGTTGGATTGAATGTAAGGATCTCCTCTTGTTCTTGAAGCTATCTCCCAAAATTCCCAACTTGTCTTCTAATGGCTCTCCTCTTATTCTCATCCTAATTTTAGTCTTCTAAAATGACTTTAAGTTGCCTCACCCTTATACACTTAGGGTTAAAACTCAATTTGAGTCTACGGGCCTCCTAAAAAGGGCCCAAACTCTTTATTTGAAGCTCAATTATGTCTAATTAAGTCCTGAGACCCAATATATACATATGGCCCCTCATTTCCAACTATTTTGACCCATCCGGATTCAACCGTGCACTCCAAATTGCCTTACGAATTAATTTATAACATCTTCCAACTTTAAGGCCTTAAAAAGGCGACATAAAATAATCCAAAATATTTAATCCTCAATTCGTCAAATTAATAAATTCCTCAAATTTACAAATTCACTAATCATGGATTTAATTCCTCCAAATAAAATAAATTATTTTTCTCCAAATATTTTATTTAATTAAATGTCCTTGAGTTTACGGGGTGTTACAGTTTATTCTTTCTCACTCTCTTTAAAGGGCGGACATCTTCGGCCTCTTGTGTGCTGGGATAAATCTCATTGTCTTTTTGTACGTCTTATGGAGGAGGTGCATAGAGTGGTTGTCACTTTACATTGCTCTTGATTTTCATCGGGACTAGAGCTTATACAATTTTGACCTTCGAGAGGTTGTAGGCCTTGGGAGGGAAACTTCTCCCTTTTTTGGACACTCAAAGAAGATGGCAACTTAGATAGCGATGCCTCTAGATTGGCAAAACTTTGAGCATTTTGGGCATTGATCACTGACTGAGTTCGTATAAATTGGGTCGGAGTATCCTTGAGACTCTTCCGTCATGGGATCCATGGAACTTGTTGAAAGGTGGGAGTGATGGCGGTTGTTGGTTAATATGTTGATTTGGATTCAACGACGCATTTGGTTGCCCATAATTAAAATCGTGATGGTTTTTCCATGAGGGAATAAATGAGTTCCCGTGAGGGGAATCAAAATTCCCTTTATAAGCTCTCACCACTTTAATAATTTTGTAAGTGAAAATAGTTGAACATTCTTGCGTTGAATATCCCACCTCACAATTCGTGCAAATATCCTTCTTTAAATTTCAAGATGGCCCGAATGTATCTCCCCCCAGCTTCTACCACTTCTTGTAGCCACTTGGCTAATTGATTAAATAGAAGCTTCAACTCGGCTTCCTTGTCCAATTGGTAGAGTCCGGACGTGAAAGGAGCTGTTGATATGTTTCTAGCCTTGGGTTGGGTGTTTAGATCCGATGTGTCCCAAGATTGAGTAGTCTCGGTGATATACTTAAAATGGACCTTTGCATCGTCCACATCTAACCTTAATAGCTCTCCTGGGCACATTGTTTCTATGAGTTACTTAGAGCTTAGTGTAATCCCATGATGGAAGTAGGAGACCAGTCTCTACTTCTCAAAATCGTGATGTGGGAACATGTTAACCAACTCATTGAACCTCTCACAACACTTATCAAAGGGCTCATTATCATTTTTCTTACAATTTTGAATTTGAGCCTTAATAGAGTTGATCCTATGAGCTGGAAAGAACTTTTAGATAAATTTATCTTTCATGTCTTTACATATAGCGATAGAGTTTGATGATAAAATCCAAAGCCAAGTCTTAGCCTTGTCCTTAAGTGCGAAGGGGAAAAGCTTGAGACTTATGACGTCTTGGGTGAAAACTTGATCGTTAATTTTTTTGCATGCCTCCTCGAACTCTCAGATGTGGAGATAAGGCTTATCTGACTCCATACCATGAAAAGTAGAAAGAATTTGAATCATCCCTCCCCGCATTATACGAGAATATAATGCCCCTCGGAGTGACGGTTCACTCGGGTATAAGAGGTCTCTTATATGGTGGTACAGTATCACACGCTCTCCCATTACAAAACAAGCGTTATTCGATATTGCACTCACACTTAAAGAATCATTATCCTCACTGGAGTTACCAAACATTCTACTCCTGGTGTGACTATTTGGTGTCGAAGGTGGTACCCAAAAATTTGGAGTGTTTGGATTGTTATTACTAGAAGCAGGGAGTTATACTATTAGCTTGGGATATGGAGTGAGCTGAGTATCTTACAATTAAGGACTTAAGAGAATTATTTTTATTTTTCTATTTTTTTAGATATTTGGATCTTTTTAATTTTTCTATATATTTGAGATTCATGATTTTTTTAGGAATTAGAGTCAAATTAAGATCAATTTGACCTATTCCCCGAGAACGGCGCCAAAAACTTAATGCGACGCAGAATATGTGTGCTACATGTGTACTTATGACTCAAGTGCAAGCCGATCACTTAAGTAATAACCCAGTAATTCGGGGTCGAATCCTCAGGGAGTGAGTCATAAAATGATGACGAATGTCGGGTTGGCTTCTAAGATCTAGGCTTCGACTCGAGAAAGAATGAAAAGACGATTTTGTGTTTTGAGAATATTCCATGTAATTAAGCAGTTTTAGCTAAGCAAGTGCAAATTAAACTAGTAAAAGGCAAGAACTTGAACTTTAGTTTTGAAAACACTACTGAATAATTAGAGTTGGGATCCAATTCCTCGAATTGTAGAGTATCTCCTCTAGATATAAGGTTCTATAAAATTATTTAATTATTTGATAGAAGAACACAAACTAATTTGAACCACCAAATATGTTTGGGTATTAATTCGCACAATACTTGGTTAATTAATGTGAATGATAAAATTACCGACATGTATATTGTATCATCAAACACTCGAGTTACTTTCAAAAAAGGGATTTAAGAGACCTACAATATTAGTCTCGATTAAATTATTAAACTCTAAGAATTAATTAATTATTTTGACATTGAAAACCCTAGGCTGCGTTCATGTTCCCCAACCCACTAACAATTTATCTAGATATAAATTTAATATCTACACTAATAATCATCATTATGCAAGTATTCATGATTGAATAACAAGAGAAAAAAGGGGAAAATATATACCAAGCTTGAATAAATAAACTTGCAATGCAAAGAATCCACACCAAATAAAGAAATCCAAAAAAGAGCAATTATTGAATTAATTTGATGTAGAAAAGTGCAATCTTTGTTCTTCAAATAATTATGGTTCATAGGTTGCATAAAAAAGTGTAGAATAATCATAATTACACTCCTCAAAGTCTTAAACATGTGCCAAAATTCGTCCAAAGAGGTTAACTCAGACCCAAACTATATTAGCTAGAATCTAGGAAAAGATAAGAAATCTCGCTAGAAACCAAACCATCAGACCAAACCAACCCCTAAAGATCGAACCCTCAATAAAAGAGGATCGGTTCGCTTGCCGAATCCCTTTGGTCTCTAGGTTTGGTAATCCTTGTTTTGCCTTTCTTCTTCTCCTTAATTCTAGTTTAACCATAGGACTTCTTCTTGACTTCAAAAGGTCATATCTTCTTCACCGTAGCTGGAAATTGAAGAACCGTCATTTCCAGTGTTCTTATGAACTCGACATCTTCAACTTTTCTGTTGTTTCTTTGAGTTCTAGCTGGAAATTTTTTGATTTACCCTTGACTTTCCTTTCTTTAAAAGCTTTCACTATTTTGACTTTTCTCTTTCATCCAATTGCACAATTTACCTATAAAACACATTAGAAATATACAAAATACAAAATGTTTGCCAAAAATATTAGTAACTACAAATATGAGATAAATTCAGGATAAATGTAATATTCGAAACCGTAAAAATTCCAAAACTGTGGGGATAAATATGGAATATTTTTGCCTAATCAATTATTTTCTATCCCATTAATATAGGAATTCTGTCCTCGAAATTTTCCAGAGCACAACATAGCAACATCAAATGTACAAATACCATAGTCTTATACACAATTGGCCTATACCTGTATCACCACGAGATAAATAAATAATGCTCACATACTTCAACCATAGTATGCTACGGATGGGGTGACCATACACTCAATACCATGTGTACACACCCCACAAGTCTCTCTCTCTCGTTCTCTCTCTCCCCCCCCACACATATATATATATATATATATATATATATATATAGAAGATATAATAATAATATATTAAAAGCACGTCCTAATACCTTACGAATCGCGACTCGACTCTTCTTAAGATTGGCCCACCTATGCTACCGGTGGTGTGAAGGTTTCTCAGTGCTTTTGAGGCTGAAATTCATTTGACCTATTGGACCTAAATCTTGTGATATCTCACCTCTAGATACCATATCCCTTTATAAAAAATACTAGCATCTATGAAGGTCCAAACTGACTACCCGACGCATTACTGCGCCTATTACCGAGTCCCTATTTTTAAGGAAACTAAGGAATGTCCATTTCCCTATGAAAAGGATTGAAGACTGTTCCCCATCTGAAGTTCCTTCCTTAGATGGTCATATTGACCCTTGACTTCTCCGACTGTCTTGGTTCCAACCGATCCTCACAACTTATTACTATTTCCTAGTTCTCTCTAGTCATTCACTTTCTCTTGCTAAAGCATAAGTGCGACATCCACCACCCGAACCTAAGAAGTTTATGAGATAAATTCAAATAAACCTCATATAATAAACAAATTCAACCGATAGATGAAGTGTTCTGTCTTTTTCCTCAGTATTCACCTCCTCGGTATTCTTTCTCTAAGCAATGATGAATTTTTCGCTTATTATCATTTTGTTTTTTGATTTTCTCTCTCCAAAATACAAAGGCATATAATCCTAATTTTATATCCTTTTTTGAAGTCTTATCTCTTTCTTTCCTCAAGTAATTAAACTACCACAAAAACAAATAAAATACAACCCCCATTAAATTGGTTAGTTCCCACATGACAAACAGAGGCTTGATTGGCTGTAGAGAAATCCCAGTTATTTGAATTAATATCTCATGAATATTCTATTTTTCTTCAAATAAATATTTAATCTGATTCAAATATTGTTATTTAATTTTTTTTTATCTCATCTTTCATTTCGGACCGAAATAACCTAAGACTGGCCCCGGACTAACCCAAACCGAATAGGCTTGATCTAAAAATTTGGAGGATAGATTAATTCGGCCCGATTCTAAAAAGGTGCCAAACCTGGATTGGACCATAGCAAGAACACCCCTAAATGCAAGACTTGGTATTGAAAACCTTTTTTTTAAACTTTAGTTTTGACTGATTGATATTATACTGAATAATTTCTTTTTTTTACTAGCAATATAGACTCCATAGGAGACCTCAAGTAGATCTAATCAGCCAGAGGCATGGAATGAGGATCTCCACTCCTGAAGAAATAAGATGAATAACTAATTGGCCACTCGGGACAACAAGATTATTTACCTAACTAACTAATTGAAGGAGATGTCCTCTTGTAAAGAGGACATGATCAAGTAAGGAGATTCTCTTCTGTTGGCCTACAACAAGGCGTATTCCCAACTCATAGAGATAAAGAGGTCTCATGCCCTTATGCTAGTGGAAGAATCCTCCTTGAGAATGTGAGGTACTCACTCTCTCACTGCCGAGTTGAAGAGGAAAAAAAGAAAAATAAAGAGATCACTTACAAAAAGTTTCTTGAAGGCTTTAATGCATAGGGTTAAGTTTGCCATTAGTAAAGGCTGGGTTGAGGGATTAAAAAGGGGAATTGTCCCTATCTGGTGAATCCATTAATGAATACCAACTTCCAAAATTTGTCCAATAGTAAGGGGAGGCATCCTTGGTGTCCGTCTAGGAGTGGACTAAGTCTCACCCGAGAACCCCTTATCCAAAGGCCAAGTCAGTAATAAATGAAGATTGGGGAAGGTTAGGGGGAGGACACCCCTAAATCTTAGGAGATCTTTTTTGTTACATGATGTTACGCCATGGGCCACCTTGTACTTTATTTTCTTTTGAGCTTTGATGTTAGACACTGGACGTTTACATTATGAAGGAAATATGAATATTATTTATTGTATTGTTTGAATTACTTATTATATGAATGGATTGTTAAAATGCCACACATAACTAGAGTTAATTGTAAACAATTAATAATAGTCTATAAGTGAAGTGTAGGAAAGTGATCGATATCTCATACTCATTTTGGAACTCAACAAGTTAATATTCTTATCACCACCCCAACCAAATAATATTATAAATAACTATGAAGTTAATGTCATAACTACTCTTGGAATTAAATAAGCTCACTTATAATTCAACATCTCTAATGGTCAAATAAAGATGTCAATCTTCCTCATTTCTTAACTTTAGTATGTAAATGGGTTGTGACTAAAGTAGCCAAGTCAACATAGATGTTATACTAGGGTCTTGATAGCCAATCGTTTAATTAATCCATGCCAGGATTCAATAGATTTGACCATTTAAAATGTCAAATCGGTCTACCGAGGTGTAATACCCTGTAATTTTAAGAATTAAATAAATAAGAGTGTAATTTGGATATGTGAGTTTTTATATTTCCATACGTCTACCATTGGAATGGGATAGAGAGGAGTGTAGAGGCTTGGAATAGTGTCTGTAATGTTTTAGGTTGGGCCCTATGACTGGGTAAGTCTTTGGGATAAGTATTTGGATCATATTATTAGTGGTTTGGGCTTATTTGGGGGATCTAAGTTACGCCCATAGGAGTCTTGCGAAAATTAAGTGATTTAAATTAGTGTTTATCTCTCATAATTAACATAACACAATAGAGAACAAAACCCCAGCTATAGAGGAGAGTATTTAGAAATAAAATGTTCCATAAAGAACCAACCAAGATTTTAGGCGAGAAATACCCACCTTTTCTTACTTATTATTATAAATTGTTTATGATTTAATGATAACTATAATATGAACTTACGATTAATCACGTTCTAGGTTTGAATTAATAGAAACAAGGATATCTCAAGAACAATCGGAGAAATTTAAAGAAAAACTCTTACAAAATTCTCTAAATATTTGATTTTGGAGTTTTTAGGTAATAATATTTTTTAATTAAGCAACTCTCCCAATTTATATCATTTTTAACCTTGCGTGTGAAGACACATACAACACAAGTGGGTAAGGTGACCTCATTGAAAAATACTATGCACTTAAGTGCTAGAGAAGATAATATATGGCTGGATACAAAGTTGGGCATAAGTCCCTAGGAGGAGAGTAAGAGATCCTTTGAAGTATCTCACTTTCCAATTGCATTCGTGGCAGTAAAGCCTTTATTTATTGAAGCAAAGACTTGATTCACTATGGCAATTGATTAATGAGTGTAGGCCGCGAAGAAAAAAAAGTCTGGATTAAAAAAATTGGTCTAACATGGGGATAAATAATTTAGGCCTTTGTTGACGCAAATACCTACATCGATGCAGCGACAGGTCACTGAAGGCACCAAGCTTTGTAATGAGCACTAAAAATTGTGCTAGTTTGAACCTTTCTAAAAAAATATATGATACACTTATGCAATATATATATATAATTCAGGCTCTCCAACACACCTCCTAGCAATATACCTATGAACATATTTGTTATACCTACATAATCTCAGCAAATAATAAATTTTAAATAGTCCAAGAGGATCGATGAAAGTGCTTGGCCTCATCATCTGAGGAGGTCATCTCAAAAAGTGGATTGCTCGGCCCACCTCTTTACTGTAAGATTGGATACACATATATCCCTGTGAGCATTTACATACGAGACATATCTTATCAACCACGTGGGATCATAACCGTAAACTTGGTTACCTCATGATTATCAGGACGTTTCTTTGACAAAGCAGTTTCGCACCTCAAGACCTGCGTGTATACATTATCATAAACGTATATCAAGATTTAACTGCCTGATTTATAAGTCACTCTATCTCTTTGTAAATATCTGATATCCACCTATAACTGGGAGGACTATACGTAACTGGAAGTACTTTTTTTATACCTTCTCAAGCCTAGAGTTGTATTAGAAAAACCTTAAACTGTAACCACGCAAAGAAACACGATAATGCCACCGTGGATGTAGGCTTCCTCTTCAAGGGCTGAACCGCGTAAAAATCCCAGTGTTCTCACTGTCTCTCATCCCCATTCTTCACAATCTTTATATCTTATTATTTGTTTCACTTATTTTTTGTTGCCTCCATTTTTGGACATCAATAAATTGGCACCGTCTGTGGGAACGTTGTATCAAGCAATTGTAGTTCCAATATAAAACAACTTACTCGGATTTTTAACATAGATAATTTGAATGGCGGATCTCCTTGAAAGTAGTTGCATGGCATAGGTGCAAACACCACCTACCCCCACCGGGTCGACGACCTCCATAGTATACTAGTAAGCATCGCTACAGGGCAAGAGGCGATGCATGAAAGTGTCAGGCAATTGACACATACCCTCCATACTAGGACACCGTCGCTTAACCCGGATAACGCGACTCCTAGACCCGAGGCATCTAGGAGCGACGATAGGAGACTTACTCTAGTGCCTCATAAGGAGAGGCAGTACGAATACCGTAGGTGAGCATTAGAGAATACTAGGAGATTGAACTTGGGATCTGGCACTAGCACCAGTTCCTCCAAGAGAACCGGCTCATAGCGGGACCAGACATACCGTACCGGGCTACCTCCTCCATCAAGTCACCCAACCCCTTTGATGATCAGTCATATTTAAAAGAATGCCCCAACGCATTCGAGCAATTTAGCAAAGGATTAGCGTTCGATCGATTGGGACCGTATTATAACCACTGGCAAATACCTGTGGCATCACACGATCGTCCCCAAAAAAGCGTATAAGGAAGGTCCGCTACCAGGACTTCCCATTGCCTCGCTCGAGCATCGATAGAAGTAGAGCAGACCTCCCAGGAGGAAAGTTCGGTCAAAAGTTGAGGACGAGCAAAAAAGCCAGCTAAAGGCGATAACCAACCATGGAAAGGCTCCATCAGCACCTAGAAGACCGCCTTGGAAAAATGGCCAAATCGCGGAATCCCCTCCAGCGTGAATTCACAAAGGGATCACCCTTTGTTCCCTCTGTCATAGCGTACCCTACCCCGACGAAGTTTAAGCCACCAGTCATTACTCCAAAATATGATGGGAAGATAGATCACATCCTACATATTTAATAATACGAAGTCACTACAGAAATCTACTCCATCCCGGATGAAATGAGGTGTCGGGTATTATCCAACACCATAACCAGCTCGGTACAGTTATGGTACAACAATTTTCCTAGGGGTAAGATCAAGTGTTTTCAATATTTGGCCGACCTGTTTGTGAGTAATTTTTACTTCGGTGCTAAGCCAGGAAAACAAGTTGCCCACATGCTTGGCATTTTTTAAAGGGAAGATGAAAGCACCCGTGATTACATCATCTGGTTCAATACTGAAAAGTTGGAGGTAGTAGACTACAACAAGCCCACAACCATCACAACCGTAATGAGCTGGCTGTGACCAAGCAAGATGTTCTGGGCATTAACCAAGGAGCCACCCAAGATCATGATTGAGCTGTTATCAAAATTGAAAAAGATTATGAATGCCCAAGAGGCGATGGAAGCTAAAGAGTCCGACGGTTCAAAGCCCTCAAGTGGAAAGATTAATGGGAAGCATAAACAAAAGGACAATAAAGGAGACAAGATACAAAAGTATGATAAGTACACGCCTCTCACGGTAGGTGTCCACCACATCCTTGAGGAAAATTGGGAAAGAAAAGACCTTAGATAACCGGGAAAGCTGAAGTTATTGATAAACTAGATAGACAAAATCAAGTATTATGAATTTCACAAGAACTATGGCCACGAAAGGTGAAAAAAGACAAGTTAATCATCGTCTTCTCAAAGGATGACCACCTGGGGGTGTTGTATCCTCACGACGACGCTCTGGTCATGACTATGGTCATCCATGAAGGACGAGTAGCTAGGATCCTGGTGGACAATGGAAGCTTTGCAAATGTGATTGTAATACCCCGAGATTTTTGGGACAATAATTTATTTATTTCTGGGAGAAATAAATATTATTTTAATTGGAGATTTATTAAATTGGCTTTTGAGGTAAAAAATTTGAAGATGTTAGAAAGTGCTTCGAATGATAATTTCGAGGGTGCGGTTGTTTCCGGAAGGGTCGAGATAGTCGAAATGACTGTACTTGGGGTTTCTTTGGGTTCTTAAATATTTTAAGTTCGTTTGGCTTGAATTAAAGTGATCGAGTCATTTAAAGTGTGTATTATCATTTAAAGTTGTGTATTTTGGGATTTAAGGCTTAAAGCTTATGTGAGAAGCCATTCTCACTTAAGAGAAAGAGAAAGAAAGAGGAAAAGAAAGAGAAGAATAAAGGAAGAAGAGAAAAAGGAGAAAACTTGGGTTTTCCAGCCAAATCCATGATTTCGAGGATGAATCAGACTCTACAAACTCGAGGCAAGTGATTAAACTTGCTAAATAATTGTTGCGTATCATTTATTTCATGATTTGTGGATGAATTTCTGAAATTTGGGATAAATATGTTAAAACCTAGATTTTGGGTAAAATCTTATAATTGATGTGTAGATGATGAATTTGAGGTTGGAAATTAGTTAGGTTGAGTTATATAATGAATTTTGATGTTATATATATGTTTGGGTTGAAGAGAAATGGTTGGAAGATGATAAAAGTGAATTTTTGGATTTTGGGGAAGATGATGAATAGTAATACCGTAGCTTGCTAGGCAAATTCGGACTGGAAGACAATCGATTCAGATCTCGAACAAAACACGAAAGTCGTAGATCTTTTCGATACGGTCGCGTGGGGCTAGCCGTATATTTTTCTAATTTTTATTTGATTTGTTATTATTTTTATAAGATAACAGTTCCGGGGTTGAAGACGATGAATAGTAATACCGTAGCTTTCGGGGTACATTCGGACAGAAAGAGAACTGATTCAGCTCTTGGTCAAAACATAAAAGTTGGAGATCGTTTCGATACGGTCGCGTGGGCACCGATCGCGTATTTTTTGATTTTTTTTCGATTTGATATGATTTTTCCAAGAAAGCAGTTATGGGGTTGATGATTAACTCGGAAATCAAACCGAAAATTGGAAAAATAAAGGCTAGAATTGTTTGGAGATAAATATTTGGGGTTCATAAAAATAGTGTGGGGACTTCTAAATATTTTTTTTAGTAAGGCGTGTACCTTGGGTTAGTTGAAAGTAAAATCCAAGATTTACCCAAATAGGAGTGTTCGTGAGGAATAATACTTAAAGAGATATTTAGGTGTGATTTGGATATTAACTAAGGGAATACGTATTGGGGTAGTGTTTTAATTGTGAGACGCCTTGTATTAGTGGTAATGAGAACATTTGAGGCTATTGGATATCGCTATAAGAGTTTGGAGATTATAGCCATAAAATATTGAGAAGAGGTATAAATAATATATACAGTGTCGTTAAAGTATATATTATGAGACGAATGAATATAGTGGGGTTGTTGATATTTTCATTGTGCGGTGAGAAAAGCTCGAAAATAATATATTGAGGATTAGTCAAAATTGTTAAATGCGTAGGATATTCGAGATATAAATATACTACGTATGGGGATTTATTATATGGGTTATGCGTATGCCCTTATATTATTATATACATGGGTTAGATAAATACCCATGAGAAATTATGTATAGGTGAGATGAATACCTATAATTATATGATGGTTGGGTGAATACCTCATTGATGTTATATTTATATAGATGAAATGTGTATCTATATCATTGTTTATTATGTGTATGACATACCTAGCTGCTGGCTATCGAGTGGGGGTTAGCGCGTTGTGGACGACCATATCTTGTGTGCCTTCGGAGGGATTTTTGAGTCGTTCCACTAGAGCATGGAACCTAGGTACGACCTATCTGTAAGAATGATAGTGTTGATGGTCATATGGGTGCGTAGGTATGTGCGTAGCCCATAGGCTTGGGACCGTCCTCGTCTCCAATATATGTATATATTTTATTGGTTCGTGAGAGATTGAACCTATTGTCCTATGTGAGTGAGCGAAGCAATTGGACCGGATAGCCGAGTATGCATAGCACAAGGGGTTTCACAACCATTGTGCAGTAGTGATATATTTATATACAAAGTGATGTGTGTATATAAAGAGAATAATGTGTGTGTACCGAAATCTTGTTTGGTGACTTATGTGGATAGATTATTATACTTGTTGCGTATAGTATAATGAATATATATGAGATAAGATATCATATATTTGTCTCTAGAGTAAAGAGATATAAGAATGTTGATTGAATCTCATTCCGGGAGATCAAATCCGGATTATGATGAATATATTAAAGTGAAAATGAAGAGTAGATAATTATATTGGTATATATATCTCTATAATCAACAGTGCCTAAGAGTAGTGTATCGGGGGGGTTCCTTGTTTGGATTTCGCTCGCGAGACGTCCCACACACGAAACGCCGTGCACTATCGAGAATTGAGAATAATAATTTGATTAGTGATAATAATTTGGGTTACATGCGTCATGCATTGAGGTCATAATGAATCTTGAAAATCAATACTGCCAAGGAGTAGTGTATCGGGGGGGGGGGGGGTTCCTTGTTTGGATTTCGCTTGCGAGACATCCCACGCACGAAACACAGTGTAGTATTGAGAATTGGGAGAAGTTTAGTCCTTAGAACTTAGATGCTAATAACTCATATATATTTATATTTATATTTATGTCAAAAACTAGAATATGAGAAATTCTAGTAAAATAGAATGTTTATGTATATTGTATATGCTTAGAACGTGGGTGAATAATTGAGATTGGGATTAGTAGAAGTTGAGGGTTATGATTTAAGAGCGAATATTAGATGAGTATGAATTGGGAGTAAGTTAGATTACTTTGCCCCAAGATAGATTTGGGCAATTATTTGGAGATCAGGTGCATACGTTTACTGCGCGCTTTAGTTGAGAGGTGAGTTGAATTTTGTGGAGAGTGCGACTCCACCTTAATCATGTTATAATGCATTTATAATTATTATGCATTTTAATGCACTTGCTAAAAATATTTTCACACCTCGGGATCTGACCCGTTTATATTTTCTCTTGCTATGTATATATTGTATTACTTTAGGTGTCCAGCCACGGGGATACCTAGGATGCTTTTCTATCCGTATTCGTGGAGCTGTAATAGATGCGAATTGTTGCGGGATTTTATTATAGGCGATTCCTATCTTTGTTGTATCTAGATTAGGATTCAGTGTTTACATCGGGTTTATACCCAAGTGTTGTAGACGTAGCACCTTTATTATTCATTCTCGGATTGTTGTATTGTCTGTGACCCGACTGCATATTCGGGTATATTATTTGGTACATTGTGTTGTACTCTTTTATTAGTCTCCCTTGTATCATTTAAGCAGGTGTGTGTCTCTTATCATATTTAGTAGTTGTTATATTATTGATTAGTTGTTGCATAGTTTATTTTAATTAAATGTTAAAATAAAATAAAATTTGGCACCATCTTTTTGTAGTGATGGGTTGTTAGTCGTGTTTATTTTAGAATCGTCAGTAGATGCTGAGAATGCTTCACTTGAGATTCCTGATTATTTTAGTATAGGGCTGGCCACCCGTTATTATTTTGAGCGGGGTGTCACAGTGATGTTCTACAGCTGTTACAAGAAGTTAAAACTGGAAGACGTGGAGCTCACACCCTACTACCAACATCTAATCGGATTTTCAAGAGCAAGGGTGTACCCGCTGGGGGTGGTAGAATTAGAAGTTATGGTCGGCATCTGACTGATCGGTCGAACAGAGAAAATATAATTCTTTATCCTTGATAAGAACGTACTCTAAGCCTACAACATTATCTTTGGAAGGGTCGGCCTGAAAAAATTTAAAGCTGTCCCATCTACCATGCATTAATGTTTGAAGTTTCCAACCCACTTTGGGGTAGGTATCGTGAAGGGCAATCAGAAGGTGTCACGCGAATTTTATTTCATTTCGGCAGATCAAGAAGATTGGAAAAAATTGACGACCACCTACCATATCGAGACCATCAATCCCCAAGACGAGGCAGAACTGGTCAAAGAATAGCCTGCCGAAGAGATCGAGACAGTCCCATTTGATGATAGCCACCCGAACAGGACGGTATAAATCGAGTCATTATCAGATCCTCTTCTAAGGAAAGAGCTTATCAGCTTTCTGCGATAATGCAAAATAATGCTCATTTGGATCCATGAGGACATGCTGAGGATAAACTCCGACTACATATGTTACAAATTAAATGTGATGTAGGACGCTAAACCGATAAGAAGAAATGAAGGGTTTTCGATGACAACAAAAATTAAGCAGTTCACGACAAAGTCCTCAAACTACAGAAACCTAACTTTATTGACGAAGTCATATACTCAGAATGGCTGGCCAACGTGGTCATGGTACGAAAGAAGAATGATAAGTGGAGGATGTGCATCGATTTCACCAACATAAATAAAGCCTGCCCGAAAGATTATTTCCCTCTACCGAGGATTAATTAGCTCATTGATACCACAATATGCCATTAACTACTCAGTTTTATGGACGTACATTCTGGTTACAACTAGATACGAATGAAGCCCTCGGACAGAGAGAAAACTTCCATAATAAACCATCGTGGCACCTACTATTACGATGTCATGCCGTTTGGCCTAAAAAATACAGGTGCCACTTACCAAAAATTAGTAAACAAAGTCTTCGAAGACTAGATAGGGGTTAACATGGAAGTTTACATGAACTACAGGCTCATCAAGGGAAAGTTGGCTACCGACCACATAAGGGAGCTCGACCAGACCTTTGACAAATTAAAGAAATATCAGATGAAGTTGAATCCTGCCAAATGCATCTTCAGAGTGAAGGAAGGAATGTTCTTAGGATTTATTGTGAACCAGCGAGGGATCTAAGTCAATCCTGATAAGATCTAGACTCTTCTAAACATGACATCTATAATAACGAAGAAGGAGGTATGAAGACTAACCGAGCGTGTTACAGTTCTTAACAGGTTGGTCTCAAGAGTCACTGATAAGTGCTTGCCTAAGTCCTTCGAATAAAATGAGGAATTCGAGGATGCGTTCATATAAATTTAGTAATATGTGGGCTCCCGCCCCTCTTATCATGGCCTAATGCGGGAGAAAAACTTTACTTATACCTCATCGTATCCGAATCAACCGTCAGCTTAGCATTAATAAGGCAAAAAGAAGGCGTTCAAAAACTTATTTATTATACCAATAAAGCTTACCAGGGGCCGAGGTTCAATATCTGTAAATGTAAAATCTAGCCCTCACACTAAGGAAAGCCTTGTGAAGGATGAGGCCATATTTCCAGGCTCACACCATAGTGATCTACACAGATTTATCGCTACGACAAATCCTTCACAAGCCTAAAAAATCTGGTCGACTCATGGCATGGGTAGTGGTGATATTCGGTATGAGCCGAGGATCGTAATAAAAGGGCAGGTATTGGTAAACTTTATTGCAAATTCACCTATGACCAGAAATCGTTCGAGAAGATTCCTATGGGAAAGAGCACTACCCCTAGTAGTAAACCACCATGCCCAAAAGAAATCGTAAGACTAGGGAACACAGAGCAAAGTCCTCAAGGAGAGAGATCCACCAAAGGAGAAAAGGGATAACACGACGAGTACCACCATCTCTTCAAGATCGGGAAAATAAAAGAAGGTGAATTCCCCTGAGATTGCCTAATATGGAAGTTATATATTGACGGGTCATTTTATTTGGCAAGAAGTGGTGTTGGCATCATATTCACCACACCGGATGATATAGATGTGGAATACGCCATGTGCTTCTAATTCAAAGCCTCCAATAATGAGGCAGAATACGAGGCCCTTATCATCGGGCTCGGCCTAGCAGTGTTCATGGGCACCGAGCATATTATAGGACACAGTGACTCCTAACTGGTTGTCAACCAGGTGTGGGGAGTTTACGAAGCTAGGGAGGAATCCATGGTATAGTATCCATCCATAGATCGACAGAGGTTAGGTAGATTCACAGAAGTAAAAGTTTTGAGAATCCCTAGGTTGGAAAACGTACGAGCAGATGCCCTAGTCAGGTTAGCTTCATCACCTAGAACGTTTCTAAGAAGAACCATACCAATTGAAGTTCTTGCGCAGAGGAGCATTGAGGCACCACTTCACGTTGCAAAGATAAGCTTGTGACCTTCCTGGATGGACCCCATATGTGAATACATTAAAGAAGAAAAGGTTCTAGCAGACTCACATGATGATATGAAAGTTGCGTTATAAGGCAACCCAGTATGTTTTGGAAGCAGGAGTACTGTATAGGAGAGGGTATACCATTTCACTTCTGAAATGTGTTCACCCATAAGAAGTTAACAATCTCATCTAGGAGGTACACGAGGGGTGCTGTGCGGCACATTCAATCGACAAATCGCTGGTTAAGCAAATAGCGACCCAAGGGTACTACTAGTCGACCATGAATGCAGATTGCACAGATTACGCAAGAAAATGTGATAAGTGTCAACGATTTGCAAAGATCCACTATTCCCCAAGGTCTCCACTAACTCCGATTGTGTCACCCTGGCCATTCGTTATGTGGGTATAGACCTTATCGAGCCATTACTGAGAACAAAAGGACGGTACAAGTACCTCGTGGTAGTGGTAGACTACTTTACTAAATGGGTGGAAGTCAAGCCCTTGGTAGATAAGCCTTATGAAAGTGATTCGGCATAAATTCTTGCAAATTTATCCCTTTAATTTAATTACTTTTAGCACCTCTAATAACGTAATTGATTTGATTTTATATCATAATCTTGCCACTGAATTATTCTAACAAGTACATCGAGTTTCTGGTATTTCGTACTGATTTTACAGGTATTTGATGTCAATAAAGAAAGAAAAAAATTGGAAGAATCGAGAAAGAAAAGAAAGAAAAGTCAAAAAGGGCAAAGTCGTAATTTTTACCTAGAATTCGGATGAGGCAAGAAAAGTTGAAGATATCAAGTTCACGAGTACGTAGGAAGAAATGACACCTCAATCGGAGTCCCAGTGTGAAAGTTATGAGCAGTCAAAGCTTGAAGAAAAAGTCAAAGGAAATTCGGACCGATCCAAAATGCTAATTTCCAGAGAACCACGAACCGAAGACGGATCAAAGCTGAAGGAAAATAAACGAATTGATCCTTACCAGATTGATCCGTCCAAGAAATAAAAAAACCGATCCGAATTCCAGCCAGATCGAACCGAAGGAGGACCGGACCGGTCCGACCGTCGAATTTTTATTTTTTACTCCTCCTCTAATGGAGAGTTCTAGTTCAACTAAAACTCTTGGAGTCTTGTAGGATATTTAAACCCGAGTTATTATCATTTTAAGGATGGAGAATTTACCTAATTTTCCATTCTTTTAAAAAAAACCCTAGTTTGAAGATTGATTATAAATTTAATTCCAAGAGTGAAGATTGTTCAGATTTTTGTGATTACAAGTATTTTCAATTGACGCTTTTAGTGCTTTGGTAATATTAGTGGTTAATTTCTTTTGTTTAATCTTCTTTCTACATCATTATACAATTATTCCTTAATTTAATCATGATTTACTGCAATTCAGAAATCATTTTCATTAGTTTCAGCATGTTAAGCTAGATTTTCTAAGGTCGGGATACATGAACTCAACCTGATGTGGTAGTTTCATGTGTATAAAAGTAATCCTCTAAATTTATAGATTTGATTATGACCGTATTGCATAGGAACGTGACAATTGTAGATCTTTGGATCTCGTTTGCTTTAGGGTAACCGGGATGCTTCAGAATGCAATTCGAGTGTAACTATTGCAATACCGATTTACTCATCCTCTGATTAAGTATGGTGTGGGCTTGAACCTCATATACGTAATGTTTGGGAGTACTAAATTCTGGGTCTAATTAATTATTTAAATTTATGATTAATTTTATATCATCAATACACTAGGGTTGGGGGATTGTATTCCCGTCCTGATTTCTTCATCATATAGTTTAAATTTTAAGTCATTCATTATCAGTATTTTAGGTAATTTAGAATAGTTGAATTTCATTCATACTTTAGTTCATTAGTTAAACATTTTAAAAATTTGCATATAGTTGTAGCCATTTCACCATCCGATCACCTTTTCCCTTTCCTTTAGAGTCAGAGTTAGGATTCCTTCATCTGTCTAATGTCGTTACAACTCTGTTGTCCTATTTCCCTGTGGATACGATCCCGACTTACCGAGTTTATTACTAACGCGACAGGCTTGCACTTGAGCCTAGAGAGTACGCACTTCTGAGACACATTCTTAGTCGTGTCAAGTTTTTGGCGCCGTTGCCGGGGACTTAGGTGGACTTAGGATTATATCGAGTCAATCTCAAACTTTGACCAAAAATTTCAAAAAAAAAAAAATCAAAAAACATATAAAAATTTGAAAAAGCTCAAAAATATTCATCATTATCTCTCATAAGCCAGTTAATGCAAAATTCTGAACTCACTCCAACTCCCCATAATACTCCAACCCATATTCACAAAAATCTAATAGTTGAGTATGACCGTGATAGCCCTCACACTCCTAACGCTCCACAATTCTGGGTTCTACCTCCCACACCGTCACACTCAATATCAAATAACACGCCGTTTTCCCTCTTAGGACACACTTCAGAGCGCGCTCCGAGTATACCAAGCGAGGACAAAAAATCTTTGAGTGAGAGAAATATGTCACAACACGAAAGTGCAGCCGTCGACGAGGGAGAGGCCCCATATCGCCCTTTGAGAGACACCTTATATCCTGAGCGCACTGTTACTCCGGGATGCATTTTACTCCCGTATAATGCTGGGCAATTTCTTTTTAGGAATGGGATGATCCACACACTTCCCACTTATCATGGAATGGATTTAGAAAAGCCATATACCCACATCATGCAATTTGAGGAGGCGTGCAAGACTCTCAGTGATCAAACTTGCACAAAAGATGTGCTCCGCCTTAAACTCTTCCCATTCTCGCTAAAGGATAAGTCTAAGACATGGCTATGGTCTTTACCTCCAAATTCGATTTCATCATGGAACGAGCTATAATCCAAATTTCTCAAGAAGTTCTTTCCTCCACATCGAACGAATTCTATAAAGGCTCAAATTGAAACTTTTCGACACTTAGAAAGTGAGTCATTCGATCGATGCTACGAGCGTTTCAATGAGTTAATTGCTTTGTGTCCCCATCATGGTTTTGATAAAACACAAATCATTTCCTTTATCCATAATGGGCTGAACATTAATTCCAAGCAACTCGTTGAAACCATGGGTAGTGGTCCATTTGTCGACTTCGACGCCCACAATGCTGAGCTTCACCTGAGGTATGTTGCCGAGACTACCCAATCCTAAGATACATCTGACCCTATTGCTCAAAATCGAAATCGTCAAGTGACCACCACTCCATCAGTGTCCGGCCTATTTCATGTAGAAAAGAATTCTATGACGGACAGTCGACTCGATATACTTGAGAAAGGACTGCAAGACCTACGTGAGGTATATGGAAGAGGACCAACTGGATCCATCCCAAGCCCCGTCGAGAAGGTGTGTGCAATTTGTGAGGCAGGTCATTCAACTGAGGAATGCCCGACTATACCCGCCTACAAAGTGATGCTTCAATAATAAGTAAGTGGTATAGGCGGATTCAAGGGTAATTTCGGTGCACCGCACAGGAATTCTTACAATCCTTCATGGAAAACCCACCCTGGTTTTAGCTATGGGAAACAACATGATGCGATGAATACTAATCCACATGTTGCCCCTCCTCCACCACCACACTTTCAATAAGCTCCACACATGCAAGGACATGTGCAGGCACCACCACCTCAAGGAGCATATATCACTCCACCGCGGAGAAATCTCGAGGATACGATCAACCACTTTATCAATACCCAGATTGCAACTAAGGCTAGGCATGAGCGCATGATCAAAGACATGAATGCGAACATTTCACAATTGTAATCATCGTTGAGTATCCAAGAGAAAGGCAAGTTTCCTACCCAGGGCCAAAGGACGCCCCAAGGTCAAACTAGTGTTAGCTCCACCTCTACCGAACATCAGGAGAAATGTCAAGATGTGACCACTCTTCGTAGTGGGAGAGTCGTTGATTTATCATCTCCCCCACATGACGCAACCAAAGATAAGGAGATTTCGCCTGGAACGAAAGAGGCCGAAGATGTCCCCTTAAAGGAGAGTGATAAAGAGGACACTAGTGAGCCCGAGGTAGTAGTGAAACCACCCACCGCGGAACCATTTCCTTCAAAGGTTGATTCCTTCCCACAAAGGAAACCCCCTTGATGAAGTGCTAGATGTACTAAAGCAAGTGAAGCTAAAATTACCTTTCCTCGATGCTATTAAGCAAATTCCAGCTTATGCAAAAGTCATCAAAGACTTATTGACGGTAAAAAGGAGGATGAAGGTAAAGAAAAATGTCTTTCTAGCACAGAACGTGAGCTCCATCCTACTTAATGATCTCCTACCAAAATTCAAGGATCCTGGTGCACCCACCATTTCCTGCATCATTGGAGAAAATAAAATCGAAAAATCCTTACTTGATTTGGGAGCAAGTGTCAATATCCTACCTTATGCCATCTATAGGAAACTTGATTTGGGCGACCTCAAGCCCACAAAGGTCACTCTCCAGTTAGCGGATCGAACCGTGAAGATCCAAAGAGGTATAGTTGAGGACGTGATTGTCCAAGTTGACACTTTCTACTTCCCGATAGATTTCATTATTTGGGACAAGGAGCCCTCCTTCGCCTCGAGCAATCATGTTCCCATCATTCTTGGGCGCCCGTTCTTAGCTACGGCTAACGCAATCATCAATACTCGGAATGGGCAAATGCAATTCACTTTTGGGAACATGACCTTAGAGACTAACATCTTCCATATAGCCAAATAAACAGGGGAAGAAGATGATCTTCGCGCGGTGAGCCTAATAGACGAGATCGTAGAGGAGTATTTCAAGTTAAATTATTATGAAAATGCCCTAGGGTCCTGTTTAGTGTCGAGCCACGAGAGTGAGGGGACGTGCACCGCATTCGAGAGGGAGGTTGAGGAGTTGAGAGAGTTACTTGATGAGAGGGCATCGAACGAGGACGCGAGAGATGTGAATTGGGTTTCTCAATTCGAGGAGTTACCGCCGAGGGAAACACGCATGGTTCCCTCCAGCGACAAATTTCCGACCCTTGAATTGAATAAACTACCCTCCCATATTAAATATGCATATCTAGGAGATGATGAGACATTTCCCGTTGTTGTCTCCTCTCGCCTAGATGAAGAGCAGGAGGGTAAATTGCTAAAGATTTTGAGGAAGAACCAAGGTGCTCTTGGTTGGTGCATTTCTGATTTGAAAGGGATAAGTCCTTTGATTTGTACCCACAAGATCCATCTCGAAGAGGACGTTAAGCCCTTGGGAGAAATGCAAAGAAGGCTTAACCCTAATATGAAAGAAGTGGTGAGGACCGAAATCGTTAAGCTATGGGATGCCGAGATCATCTACCCAATCTCGAATAGCAAGTGGGTGAGCCCTATTCAAGTTGTCCCGAAGAAGTAGGGCATGACAGTGATTGAGAATGCTAAGGGAGATCTAGTTCCTCAATGTACCACCACCGGGAGGCGCGTTTGCATTGATTATCGAAAACTCAATGTGGGAACTAGGAAAGACCATTTCCCCTTGCCATTTATTAATCAGATGCTTGAAAGAGTAGAGGACCACCCTTAATATTGCTTCCTTGATGGTTATTCCGGATATAACCAAATTGAGGTAGATGTACTAGACCAGGAGAAAACAACCTTCACTTTCCCTTTTGGTACGTTTGCCTACAAACGTATGCCATTTGGCTTGTGTAATGAATCCGCGACCTTTCAAAGGTGCATGTTAAGCCTATTTAGCAACATGGTCGAGAGAGGAATTGAAGTGTTCATGGACGATTTCAGCGTTTTTGGCACCTTTTTCGATCTTTGTCTTGAAAAACTGGAAAAGGTACTTGCTCGGTGTGTGGAAAAGAACTTGGTGCTAAATTGGGAGAAATGCCATTTCATGGTCACTGAGGGAATAGTTCTTGTCCACATAGTTTCATCCAAGGGGATAGAAGTTAATAGAGCTAAGATAGATGTCATAGCCGATCTACCCCCACCAAAATCGCTCAAAGACGTGCGTTCCTTCTTAGGCCACACGGGGTTTTATCGAAGGTTCATTAAGGACTTTAGAGCCATCGCTAGGCCCTTAAGAAACCTACTAATGAAGGACGCCCCATTTGAGTGGACGGAAGCATGCCAAAGCACTTTTGAAAAACTGAAAACCATGCTTGTGTCCGCTCCCATCATGCAAGTTCCGAATTGGTCTTTACCATTCGAACTTATGTGTGATGATAGAGATTATACGATAGGGGCTGTTTTGGGCCAAAGAAAAGACAAACAGGCTCATGTCATCTACTACGCTAGCCGGACTCTTATCGAACCACAACTCAATTACTCCACTACCGAGAAGGAGTTGCTAGCGGTAGTCTTTACTCTTGACAAATTTTGGTCCTACCTTATCAGTTCTCCCATTACTTGATTCACCGACCATGTGGCATTGAAATACCTACTTGTGAAGAAAGACGCAAAGCCGCTCCTCATAACGTGGATCCTACTCCTACAAGAGTTTAATCTCTCAATTAAAGATGAGAAAGGAGTAGAAAACGTCGTTGCCGACCACTTATCACGACTTTCATCCGACGTACCTAGTGATCCAATACCCATAGAAGAATACTTCCCGGATGAGCAACTCTTTGCTACCTCTTCTTTGCCCTGGTTTGAGGATATAGTGAACTACCTTGTCACGGGAGCCGTCCCTCCCGATTGGACACCGCAAGATAAAAAGAGGTTTATTAATTGGTCACGCATGTTTTTCTATGACGATCTTTTCGTGTTTAAATATTTCACCGACCAAATCATCCGACGATGCGTACCGGATGACGAGATTCCCAAAGTCATCCAGTTTTGTCATTCGGAAGCTTGTGGAGGCCACTTTTCGACGAAAAAAATGGTCGCCAAGATCCTTCAATGCGGCCTCTATTGGCCCACAATATTCTGGGATGTGAACAATGCTTGTAAATCTTACAATAGATGCTAAAGGATGGGATCTATTACCCGACAAGACATGATGCCATTAACCCCGATACTCATTATTGAGATCTTCGACTGCTGGGGTATTGACTTCATGGGCCCTTTCCCCCATCCTTTGGTATCCTATACATCCTTGTTGCGGTCGACTACGTTTCTAAATGGGTGGAAGCTATAGCTACCAAGACAAATGACAACAAAGTGGTGATTAAGTTCCTGCAGGAACACATACTTTCCCGCTTCAGTGCTCCGAAAGCAATAATCAGTGATAATGGCGCGCACTGTTGCAAAAGGCCATTCGAGAATCTCATGAGAAAGTATGGCGTCGTTCACAAGGTTGGAACGACTTATCACCCACAAACGAATGGGCAGGCCGAGATAGCGAATCGAGAAATCCAAAACATTATCGAAAAGACCATCAATCCTACCCGAAAAGATTGGTCACTTAGATTGAACGACTCGCTATGGGCCTATCGTACCGCATATAAAAACCCGCTCGGTATGTCCCCTTTTCGCTTTGTGTATGGAAAACCTTGCCATCTTTCAGTGTAATTAGAGCACAAGGCGTACTGGGCAATTAACGAGTTGAACTATGCCATGGATAAGTCCGGTGAAGCTCGCAAGCTTCAATTAAATGAGTTAGAAGAGATACGCAATGATGCGTACGAAAACATAAAAATTTCCAAAGAAAGGATGAAACTGGCTCACGATAATATCATTCGACGCAAAAAGTTTCTTCCCGAACAAAAAGTGCTTATCTATAACTCTCGTCTTCATCTCTTTCCGGGCAAGTTGCGGTCACGATGGTCTGGCCCGTTCGTTGTGAAGAATGTTTTCCCTCACGGAGATGTTGAGTTAGACGATTTGAGAGGGGGAAATACATTCAAAGTAAATGGACAACACCTAAATCCATATCTAGAGGCGTGTGTGGAAGAAGTCGACACCGTTTGGTTATCGGACGCCGTCTATGGGGTAGAGTGAGATGCTATAGTGAGGTCGTCACACCCCAATGCGTACGGAGTGAATTATTGTGTATAGTAGACGAGAGTCGTGTGAGTAGTGAGAGTTCCTAGGATTAGGGTACAATAAGGTGAGAGCATTCACATGCTTTGGGAAATTGAGTCAAGTTACGTTGACCATAGATATCGAGAGGGTTTTGCGTCCAAATTTATAGGGAGCATGCTGAGAGTCGAATTTTTTTTTAGAAGAGAGCATTTGAAATTAAGTTAGGGAGAGAATTCCATCTTAATGCAAGAACCGGATCGGTTCTTTTATTTTTGAGCCAGACCGGTCCGAACCAGATGGGTTCGTTTCTTTTAAAGCTGGACCGATCCGGTGATTAAAGAAATCAAAAATTAAAAGGATCGGATAAGTCCGGTCCTGGAACAGTTGGATCGGTTCGGTTTCTGCAGTCTTTCCCCTTTCCCTAGGTGCACCCCCTTCTCCCTTCCCTTCCCTCCCAATTCATCCAACCATACCCAACCCTTCAATTTCCCTCCCAAATACATACCCTCTTTCCATCCAAACCCTTTCCCTCCATTTCTAAAACCCTACCCCAACTTCTCACGTATAAATACGCACCCATAGCCTCCACTTTTCACCCACACCTTCAACTGCATCACTCCTCTCTTCTCTCAACCTATTTTTTTCCAGCAACCTCTCCTTGTCCTCATGGCCCAACGACCTGCCCCTGTCAAATACGACTCCACTGAAATCCTACCCTCTGACCATGGTGAATTCCGTTCCCGCCAAGAGGAGAAGTGGTGCAATCATTTCTTTGGTTCAGATCGCAAACTCCACATGGAGCGCGTAGTCTAATGGACGGGGCTGCCCAATTCCGTCATCGCTCTCTTCATGCCTAGGGGTTGGTGCCGTTTACTTAATGAACCATACGACACGGTTTGGGCAGCCGAGGTCCACTCCTTCTATGGCTCCCTTATTCAAACGGGCCAATTCGAGTCTCAAGCCTATGTTGACGGTACCGTCATTCCCTTTTCTTTGGCCCTTCTCACTGCCAATTTGGGAGAATACGACGTTCCCGATATTCAAGACTACACATACCCAAGGAATGTCGCCCGGGTATCCAAGTAACTAATTATGGAGAGAATTGCCCCCGACATTGCATGGAGGGGGGAGACTGTCGCTGTTGGCCGACTTAATGAGAAAGCGCACTTCACATTCCAAATTGTGTGTGATAACATTTTGAAAACGTCCAACGATTCTGCGATGCGTCCCCGTCAAGCCACATTGACATACCACCTCTTCGATCCCCACACTCCAATTAACCTGGATCGCACCCTATACACTGACATTCTCGTTGCAGCCATGGATGAGAAAGGTGCACTACCACTTCCTTATGCACGCCTGATTACCTCCATTCTCAAGGACGCTGGCATTGAGGCGCCTCTTGACCGTACTCGCCTCCCCGATCCTTTTAGACAGGGAACCCGCACTTGGAGCGCCAAATATCTAGCCATCCTTCGGGCGAGGCGTGGAAGTGATGACGAGGACGATGCTGCCTCGAGTGAGGAAGAGGAAGAAGAAGAGGCAGCAACCGATGTGGAGATGGGAGAAGTGGGAGTAAATGAAGAGTTGGCCGAAGAAGAAAATGACCCAGATTTCGAATGGTCGGGTAGCGACCTCACTAATCGCATATCGTCCCTTGAGACGCGATTCAACAACTTTATGATCGACTACCGCCGCGATGCAAGCATGATGTTTCGATTCTAAGCGGAATTGTACCGACACCAAGGGGATCTCAACGAGCCATTACCATCCTACTTCTAAGACCCTTATGGCCCCGACGCGCCCATCTCTTTCCATCCACCGCTCCAGTGAAGCTTTGTTGGTTTGTGGAAGTTTTAGTTATTTGACGTAATCCCATGGTTGTATGCTCTTTGATGTTGTTGTACCACCGTCTTGTTTTATAAAAATCTGCATTTTTCTCCATTTGTTTGTTTTATTTATCGCACTTCTTATTTTTCCTTGTTTAGATTTTAGTCCTTTTTGCTTGAGGACAATGGAAAAGTCTAAGTTAGGGGGGTGACAAGTGCGTATTTCTAAAACTTCACAAATTTTCAAAAATGCCCAAAAATCTAAAAACAAAATCCAAAAATTTTGAAAAATTCAAAAATATTTTTCTTCAAAATAAATAAAAATTGGAATTAGAAATTTTCAAAAATATCATTAAAAGTCGGTTTAAAGTCTCAAATTGTAAAAACCCAATGCACAAAGCCGAAATTGACCAAAGATGGAAATTGTGCGAAAATTGACAACTTAACGAATAAGTGTGGAGATTAACAAAACCCGGTGAAATTTCAAGCCTATCGATCTTTTTGAGTTTATAAATCAATCCAAGTTACTTGTTAACTCAAAAGTTCTTTTCAGCGTCAAATAAAGTCGTCGAGGATCTCAATTCTTTCACTTTGATCGGTTTTGATAAATGTGTGTGATATTGCCTTGAAAAACATGCCAAATACATCTCTACTTAATTCATCTCGAAACGCATATGATAACGCAATTAGTATTTTGGACAATGAAGTAGGACTTCGTTTGTCACCCAAAAAGATTGGCCATAAAAACTTGTGAAAAATTATCCCTTTTGTAACCGAATTTGAGCCGAATAATTTTTCCTTTCGTTTGACAACCCGAAAAATCCAAAAACCCAGAATTGTGAAAATCGAATATTTATCGAATAAAGTCCGAAAAGTGCATTAGAAGGGGCAAGAAAAAAAATAGATATGATCAACAAAAATAGCAAGAAAAGAAAAGAAGTGAAAAATAGAAACAAAAATAGATAAAAGAAGAGAAAATGAGCAAAAGCCCGGAGAAAGCACAAATGGACTTCATAAATGACTTTTCCAATTCCAACCTTCTCTACCATTTTCATTTTACCCAATACACCTTCAACCCGTAAAAGTCCTAACCGAGTCCAAAATTGCGAAATTGGTTACCGCGTGGAGAGTTAAAACATAAAAAGATAATAAAAGAGATTAAATGCGTGAATAAGAGGCGATGTTCCCATTTCCCAATGACCGTATTCCATTGACGAGATCCAATCACTATAAAATTTTTGTCTTTCTTCTTGTGTGTGTGAACTTGGTTCCAATATATTTACTCTTTATTTCAAGCATACCGAGAGAATAGCCATAATCCGAGAGATTCGTTTATGAGGGTATCCCTTGAGAATTTGAAATCAAAACGAATTTTTGGATAAGAAATGTAATGATCAATCGGTGGAAATTCGCGGTTAAATTTCCGGCTTTGCACACACGAACTATGATTTGAGACTCTTGAGCATGACTTGATGATGATTATTTTCTGAGAAAGTTTGAATTATACAATTTTGGCGTATTTTGAATTTTATTTGAGTCGAATTTTGTGGGTATATTCTCTGCAAACCCTCACGAGACACAACTCGTCCTACTAGGGTAACCTAGGGGTTTAAAGGCTTGTTGCATACGCTAAATGCAATCACTTGCTCGCGAAAAAGGTATTCTATACCAATAAAATGATTTTCAAGAGTTGAGCCTTGCTAGGATTCTTTTACATTTCTCAGGACGCGCAAAGTTCTAAGTTAGGGGGATTTGATTCGGCATAAATTCTTCCAAATTTATCCCTTTAATTTAATTACTTTTAGCACCTCGAACAACGTAATCGATTTGATTTTATCTCATAATATTGCCATTGAATTATTCTAACAAGTACACTGAGTTTCTGGTATTTCGTACTGATTTTACAGGTATTTG
This sequence comes from Sambucus nigra, assembly GCA_949130495.1. NCBI lineage: Eukaryota > Viridiplantae > Streptophyta > Magnoliopsida > Dipsacales > Adoxaceae > Sambucus > Sambucus nigra. The sequence goes on from OX422209.1 coordinate 724,999,022, forward strand.
ATGTCAATAAAGAAAGAAAGAAACCGGAAGAATCGAGAAGGAAAAGAAAAAAAGTCAATAAGGGAAAAGTCATAATTTTTACCCAAAATTCGGATGAGCCATCTAAAGAAAAGTTGAAGATATCAAGTTCACGAGTACGTAGGAAGAAACAATACCTCCATCGGAGTCCCGATGTGAAAGTTATGAGCAGTCAAAGCATGAAAAAAAGTCAAAGGAAATTCGAATCGATCCGGATCAGACCGATCCGAAATGCCAATTTACAGAGAACCCCGGACCGAAGACGGATCGAAGATGAAGGAAAATAAATGAACCGATCCGTACCGGATCGATCCAGCCAAGAAATAAACAAACCGATCCGAATTCCTGCCAGACCGAACCGAAGGAGGACCGAACCAGTCCGACTGTCGAATTTTTATTTTTTCTCCTCCTCTAATGGAGACTCCTAGTTCAGCTAAAACTTTTTGGAGTCTTGTAGGGTATTTAAACCAGAGTTATTATCATTTTAAGGACAGAGAATTTATCTAATTTTCCATTCTTTTCAAAAAATACCTAGTTTGAAGATTGATTATAAATTTAATTCCAAGAGTTAAGATTGTTAAGATTTCTGTGATTACAAGTATTTTTAATTGATGCTTTTAGTGCTTTGGTAATATTAGTGGTTAATTTCTTCTGTTTAATCTTCTTTCTACATCATTATACAATTCTTCCTTAATTTAATCATGATTTCTTGCAATTTAAAAATTGTTTTCATTAGTTTCAGCATGTTAGGCTAGATTTTCTAAGGTCCGGATACATGAACTCAACCTGATGTGGTAGTTGCATGTGTATAAAAGTAATCCTCTAAATTTAATGATTTAATTACAACCGTATTGCGTAGGAACGCGACAATTGTAGATATTTGGATCTCATTTGCTTCAGGATAATCGGGATGCTTCAGAATGCAATTCTAGTGTAACTATTGCAATACCGATTTACTCATCCTCTGATTAAGTATGGTGCGGGCTTGAGCCTCATCTACGTAATGCTTGGGAGTACTAAATTCTGGGTCTAATTAATCATTTAAATTTATGATTAGTTTTATATCATCATTACACTAGGGTTGGGGGGATTGTATTCCTGTCCTGATTTCTTCATCATAGAGTTTAAATTTTAAGTCATTCATTATCAGTATTTTAGGTAATTTATAATAGTTGCATTTCATTCATACTTTAGCTCATTAGTTAAACATTTTAAAAATCGCATATTGTTGTATCCATTTCACCATCCGATCACCTTTTCCTTTTCCTTTAGAGTCAGAGTTAGGATTCCTTTTTCTGTCCAACGCCGTTACAACTCTGTTGTCCTATTTTCCTGTGGATACAATCCCAACTTATCGGGTTTATTACTAACGCGACAGGCTTCCACTTGAGCCTAGAGAGTACGCACTTTTGAAACACATTCTTAGTCGCGTCAGAAAGTGTAGTTCAGTTCATCTGGAAAATGATTATATGCTGCTATGCCATGCCCTTCGTGTTTATCACTGATCACATCACACAGTTTGATAACAAGACTTCAAAGACTACTGCACCAGATTCAAGATTCGAAACTACACTCGACACCCAGACATCCATATTGCAACGACCAAATCGAAGTCACCAATAGGATGATCTTAGACGGAATAAAAAAATTACTCGATGAGGCAAAAGGGAACTGGATCAATGAGCTCCACAACGTGCTCTAGGCATATCGAACCATTCCGTAGAAAACCATTGGAGAAACACCGTACATGCTTGCCTTTGGCACGGAGGCAGTCGTCCCCACAGAGATAGGGATCCCTAGGCACAAACTCCTCAATTTTGATTCCCTAGTAAGTGATTTGGTAAGAAGGTTGGAGCTCAACCTGATAGGTGAAGTCAGAGAAAATGCAGTGTTGTACGTAACCTCCTATCAGCAATGGGTACTACAACCGTGGGGTAAAGACAAACATCCTGAAAGATGGGGATTATGTTCTTATGAAGGTGATATAAAAGAATAACAAGGTAGAACCAAACTGGAACGAACATACATAGTAACTAGCATCGTTAGGCCGGGGACTTACCGAATTGAGACTTTAGAGGGTGAGAAGTTCAAAAACCCTGGAACTCAGAGCATCTTAGGAAGTATTATCAGTAGCTAGTTAGTTATTTTATTTATGTAGAAATCACCATTTTAATTAATAAAATGAAGTTGATTCTCTTTGTTTCATTGATTTTTGTACATATGACAAGTATAAAAAGTGGCGCAACCAACAACTTCAAAATAATGATATCAAGGTGATAACATGACTCCATAAACTGTAAATAGTCAAAATGGAACAAACCTGTTCTCACAGATCCACCAAAATCTTGTATGACCCCACGAGTCACGAACGAGGTGGACGTCTGCATGTACGATCTCACAGGTCGCGAACAATGTGGTCAGCTAAAAAATATGTATGACCTCATGGGTCGTGAATAGTTAAATTACTCAACCCCTCGAGTTCTACCAAACCCTTGTATGATTTCAATAGTCATGAATGAGGTAGGTGATTACATATGATGCGTAGCCTCACAGGTCATAACCCAATGTGGTCGGCTAATACCTGTACGACCTCATAAGTCACAAACATTATACTTATGTCAATAAACATTTACACTACCTAGAAGCTTTGTATAACCTTATAGGTTGCAAATAGAAGCACCAAGAAATATTTTCAACAGAGCAATAAGATGTAAATAAACAAGGCCATAGTTTAAAAAGGAAGAAACAAAATAAATATTATATCAAAAGAAGATGCTCAAAGTTACAGAGCCAATGTTAAGAAATAATATGATTCACAAAAAATAATAAATCTATCAAGTCAGGCATTAGTGGGAGGGGCATCACCCTCTTCTCCAGTAAGGTTGGCTGCCTCCACATCTTCTCCTTGGCAGCCATTCACGGTTTCAGTAATGTTGGGGAAGTGAGTGGCCACCCTTTTTGTTATCTCCTAGTACCCGTCCAAGAAATAGCCTAAGCACTCAGTATTAAAGTCAATTGATGACTTGAAGGCTTCAACAACAACGGTACCAACACTTGCCAGAGCATAGTGAGCCACCTGCAACTATTTTTCATACTTCTCCCTCTTCGTTGCAAGAGCATCATTCAAGCTTTGGATCTTGGCGTCGTAAGTATTGGACTTCTTCTTAAGAGCCACATTCCCTTTCTCCATTTTGCTCAGATCCTTAGTTCCGGATACCAGTTTCCGATCATTTTCCTTCAACTCCTCAGAAACTTCTCACAACTGGCTTTCAGTGTCTTATTCTCCTAAACCAGCTCGTTGTAGTCTACGTGATTAACTAGGGATTTATCTCGTAGGATGGTGCAATCTATGGATGCCAAAGCCAAAAATAATAAGGCATGGTCAGAGTACGACAATGGGACACTTGTAAATCAATGACTAAGAATTAATAGGAAATTCATACCACAGATAGTCGTTGCTGGGCCAGGGTCCATAAGGAATTAGGATCAGGACAACACAAGAACTCAAAGTCCTTTATATGACCCCAGTAGCCGAGCAGGTCCAAGGCATTTTTAGCATGGTAAAAGATAGAGTCAGGGTCAGACTTCAAGTCTTCATATGTAACTTTGTGCTCAGGGTCGAAGTCAAACTCCGAAACCTTCCCATAGCTAGACGTGTGCCTAGGACTTGATTCAACTCTAGGTTCAGACGCACGACTAATTCCTCTCAGAAGCTTGCGAAGAGGTTGGCTATCTTCTTCGTCTGCTCTTGACCTCTTATCTCCAGCTTAGGGCTCCCTGGGGGATTTCCACTTACCCTTAGCAGCTGCAGCTGCCTCTCGACAGTGAGTAGTCTGATCGGCTGCCCCAGAAATAACTTCCTTTTATACCTTTATAACTTCTGGTCGAGCCCAACACTCTTTTGGTGAGCCTCAACAAGTGCTTTGCGATTAATAAATAGAGGATCCATGCCTAGAGTTTCTTTAGAAGGATGTTCTTCCCCACCTGGAAAGATAAGTAAACTAATATATCAGTATGAACAATCAACTAGGGAAAAGTTTAAATAATTTGATGTTACAATCTACCTGCTTCTAAGCTACTTGCCTTGTGAACAACTTGATCACTAGTCTCGAAGCGAGTTTCTCTTGCCACCCAACCGTCTTTGGGAACTTCAAACTCCAAAGGGATCCTACTGCCTAGAGGAGTGTGATACCCAACAACAATAAACTTTTCCACAATAAATAAATCCTCAAAAGTAGGAGGTTTCTTCTCACAATAAGAGACAACCAGATCAACCAACGACTTGGGTATCTTGGGAGTTTGCTTCACTGAAATACTCAAAGGCATAACAAAAACCTCAGCACAATAAAGTAAGCTAAAATAAGAAAACATGAAGATGAAAGTAGAAAAAGTGGAATTTATGTCATTGGACACATTCTATTCTATGGGAACCCTACATGACCTGTCCCTTTCATGGGCCCTAAATTCCCAATCTCCCTTGATAAGAACATACAGACCCTTCCAACTCTAATTATTGTATTGAACCACTGTGACCATCCTATACTGAGGTTTTTGTACATAAAAGTAATAATAACCAGGGGCTTTATCACTGTCTTTCAAGATGTATACATACCTAAAAAGGTCCCCCGTCAAGTCAAACGATGTCCTAAGTTTCCAAAACATCATTGCCCCCAGAATAGTCTTATATGCATTTAGAGGTAATTAAGTTAAGGTCATGCCATAAGCTATCAATATGGAGAAGATAGTGGGATGAAGAGGAAGCCTTAGTCCTATCTAGAGGGCCCACAAGGGAAGGGAAATTTCCTCTGAGTCTCGAAGAGAGTAGCACCTCTCAGAAACGTCGGGCATTCTGGTCTGAATAGCTATGGGGAGGGCACATCTATCTCTTATGGCATCAAGCTCTTCCTCAGTCATCGTGTATTGATACCAACGGGCATTTGTCTCAGTAGGGTTATAATTACTGGAAGAACTAGCAGGATTTTTTTCTTCTTCCTCATCTTTCTCGAAAACCTCAGCATGAGACCCCGCCATAGAAAATGGGGGCCCACACTTTTTGGCCGATTATCTCCAGCCCTGTCAGTTACAGGATCCTCAAATAGGGAATCAGGATTCAGGGGATTCATAGAAATAGTATTTAAAAACTCACCCTTACTAGCAGAAGGGTCAGAGAAAGGGGGTTTTAAAATAGGGGAAGAAATGTAGGGCACAACTAGGTTAATGGAGGAACCACAACTAGAAGGAGAGTTAGGGGTAAAATAGGGATGATCAGGATCCTCCTTTGGTATAATCACCTGTAGAGGACGGGGAATACTCCTCTATGTGATACCAGGGCGCTCTAGTTCTAAGCTTCTAAAAAACTCATAAACTCTCTGGACCGGGTGGGGGGGGGGGGGGGGAGGAATTCATGCGTTTCCTTAAATGATAAATCAGTTAAATCTAGGACAACTAAATCAACGGCCGTTTAAACAAAGAAATCACCAAGGTAAACATCAAGAATTAACCAACAACATACCAGAATGATCAAACCCTAGCTAAAGCAAAGAAAGGCTTACCTGGTAAAGTTAGACGATGGCGGAATAAGCTACGGAGAATGAAGGAGGAAACGCATAAGAATTTGAACCATAAACGTTTAAGCTTTCATAAACAATGAAAACGACGCTCAAAGATTTTCTCTCTCTTCAACTCTGTGAAAATCTTCTAAGTGAAACAAACGAAAGAAGTGGAGTGCATTTATACCCTTTGATGAAAAGATTGAACAGACGCTGCAGACACAACGTTAGTAAACCTGCAAAAAACTAAATCGGCGGTATAGAGTATCAGCACATGTTACCACTCGCCATCATTACACAAAAAAACTCTTTAGTTTCCTGACACGTGTCCTTGATGCATCATGAGAAACTCAAAGGAAATCTACTCGAACTTTAGTCGACCAAGGTTAGGTGACCGGAACGAGCAAACCAAAGTGATTTGAACTCGAGTGGTAGAGTACGAGGATCACATAACACCTCTCCCGCTCACTGGGTCTTAAATTGAGACGTTCGGGCAAAAGGTCCCGGGGGCTTTCTGTTATACCTATATAATCTCAGTATGGAATAAATTCTAAATAGCCTATGAGGATTGGCGAAAGTGCTCGGCCTCATCATCTGAGGATGTCATCTCAGTAAGTGGACTACTCGTCCCACATCTTTATTGCACGATTGGATACACATATATCCCTGTGAGCATTTACACGCGAGACATATCTTATCAACCACGTGGGATCACAGCTGCCAACTTGGTTACCTCATGATTATTTAGACGTTTCGTTTCCAATGCAATTTCGCACATCATGGC